>CAWUFW010006062.1:0-1219943 GCA_963921515.1 Calotriton arnoldi
AGGTGCAGACAGAGGGTACAGGGGTGCTGAAAGAGGCAAGAGAATTGCTGAAAGAAGCAACAGATGTGTAGAAAGAAGCAAGAGAAGTGCAGAAAGAGACAAGTGAGGTGCAGAAAGAAGCAAGGGCAGTGCTGAAAGAACCAACAGAGGTGCAAAAAGAGGCAAGAGAGGTGCAGAAACAGGCAAGAAAGGTGCAGAAAGAGGGTACAGGGGTACATAAAGAGGCAAGGGAATTGCTGAAAGAAGCAACAGAGGTGTAGAAAGAAGCAAGAGAAGTGCAGAAACAGGAAATTGAGGTGCAGAAAGAAGCAAGAGCAGTGCAGAAAGATCCAACAGAGGTGCAAAAAGAGGCAAGAGGGGTGCAAAAGAAGGAAGAGAAGTGCAGAAAGAGGCAAGAGAATTGCTGAAAGAAGCAACAGAGGACAGAAAGAAGCAAGAGAAGTGCAGAAAGAGACAAGTGAGGTGCAGAAAGAAGCAAGAGCAGTGCAGAAAGAACCAACAGAGGAGTGCAAAAAGAGGCGAGAGGTGCAGAAACAGGCAAGAAAGGTGCAGAAAGAGGGTACAGAGGTGCAGAAAGAGGCAAGAGAATTGCTGAAAGAAGCAACAGAGGTGTAGAAAGAAGCAAGAGAAGTGCAGAAAGACGCAAGTGAGGTGCAGAAAGAAGCAAGAGCAGTGCAGAAAGAACCAACAGAGGTGCAAAAAGAGGCAAGAAAGGTGCAGAAAGAGGGCAGAGGGTGTTGAAAGAGGCAAGAGAATTGCTGGAAAGAAGCAACAGAGGTGTAGAAAGAAGCAAGAGAAGTGCAGAAAGAGGCAAGTGAGATGCAGAAACAAGCAAGAAAGGTGCAGAAAGAGGCGAAGACGAAGTGCAGAAAGAAGCAACAGAGGTGCAGAAAAAGGCAAGAGAGGTGCAGAAAGAAGCAAGGGAAGTGCAGAATGAAGCAACAGAGGGTGCAGAAAGAGGCAAGAGAAGTGCAGAAAGAAGCAACAGAGGTGCAGAAGGAAGCAAGAGAACTGCAGAAAGAGACAAGAGGTGCAGAAAGAGGCAAGACAGTGAAGATGTAACAGAGGTGCAGACAGAGGCAAGAGGTGCAAAACAGAGTAAGAGAGGTGCAGAAAGAGGCAAGAGAATTGCTGAAAGAAGCAACAGAGGAGTAGAAAGAAGCAAGAGAAGTGCAGAAAGAGACAAGTGAGGTGCAGAATGAAGCAAGAGCAGTGCAGAATGAACCAACAGAGGTGCGAAAAGAGGCAAGAGAGGTGCAGAAACAGGCAAGAAAGGTGCAGTAAAAGGGTAGAGGGGTACAGAAAGAGGTAAGAGGGATACAGAAATTTGCAAACAGAGGTACAGAAACAAGCAAGAGAAGTGCAGAAAGAGGCAAGAGAATTGCTGAAAGAAGCAACAGAGGTGTAGAAAGAAGCAAGAGAAGTACAGAAAGAGGCAAGAGAATTGCTGAAAGAAGCAACAGAGGTGTAGAAAGAAGCAAGAGCAGTGCAGAAAGAAGCAAGAGAAGTGCAGAAAGAAGCAAAGAGGTGTAGAAAGAAGGAAAAGAGGTGGAGAAATAGGGAAGAGGGTGCAGAAAGAGGCAAGAGGGATACAGAAATTTGCAAAAGAGGTGCAGAAACAAGCAAGAGAAGTGCAGAAAGAGGCAAGAGAATTGCTGAAAGAAGCAACAGAGGTGTAGAAAGAAGCAAGAGAAGTACAGAAAGAGGCAAGAGAATTGCTGAAAGAAGCAACAGAGGTGTAGAAAGAAGCAAGAGCAGTGCAGAAAGAAGCAAGAGAAGTGCAGAAAGAAGCAAAGAGGTGTAGAAATAGGGAAGAGGGTGCAGAAAGAGGCAAGAGGGATACAGAAATTTGCAAAAGAGGTGCAGAAACAAGAAAGAGAAGTGCAGAAAGAGGCAAGAGAATTGCTGAAAGAAGCAACAGAGGAGTAGAAAGAAGCAAGAGAAGTGCAGAAAGAGGCAAGTGAGGTGCAGAAAGAAGCAAGAGCAGTGCAGAAAGAACTAACAGAGGTGCAAAAGAGGCAAGAGAGGTGAAATTTGCAACAGAGGCACAGAAAGAAGCAAGAGCAGTGCAGAAAGAAGCAAGAGAAGTGCAGAAAGAAGCAAGAGAGGTGAGAAACAGGCAAGAGAGGTGCAGAAAGAGGCAAGAGAGGATACAAAAATTTGCAAAAGAGGTGCAGAAACAAGCAAGAGAAGTGCAGAAAGAGGTAAGAGAATTGCTGAAAGAAGCAACAGAGGTGTAGAAAGAAGCAAGAGAAGTGCAGAAAGAGGCAAGTGAGGTGCAGAAAGAAGCAAGAGCAGTGCAGAATGAACCAACAGAGGTGCAAAAAGAGGAAAGAGGGTGCAAAAAGAAGGAAGAGAAGTGCAGAAAGAGGCAAGAGAATTGCTGAAAGAAGCAACAGAGGAGTAGAAAGCAAGCAAGAGAAGTGCAGAAAGAGACAAGTGAGGTGCAGACAGAAGCAAGAGCAGTGCAGAAAGAACCAACAGAGGTGCAAAAAGAGGCAAGAGAGGTGCAGAAACAGGCAAGAAAGGTGCAGAAAGAAGGTACAGGGGTGCAGAAAGAGGCAAGAGAATTGCTGAAAGAAGCAACAGAGGTGTAGAAAGAAGCAAGAGAAGTGCAGAAAGACGCAAGTGAGGTACACAAAGAATCAAGAGCAGTGCAGAAAGAACCAACAGAGGTGCAAAAAGAGGCAAGAAAGGTGCAGAAAGAGGGTACAGGGGTGCTGAAAGAGGCAAGAGAATTGCTGAAAGAAGCAACAGAGGTGTAGAAAGAAGCAAGAGAAGTGCAGAAAGAGTCAAGTGAGGTGGAGAAAGAAGCAGGAGCAGTGCAGAAAGAACCAACAGAGAGTGCAAAAAGAGGCAAGAGAGGTGCAGAAACAGGCAAGAAAGGTGCAGAAACAGGCAAGAAAGGTGCAGAAGAGGGTACAGTGGTGCAGAAAGAGGCAAGAGAATTGCTGAAAGAAGCAACAGAGGTGTAGAAAGAAGCAAGAGAAGTGCAGAAAGACGTAAGTGAGGTACAGAAAGAATCAAGAGCAGTGCAGAAAGAACTCAACAGAGGTGTAGAAAGAGGCAAGAAGTGCAGAAAGAGGGTAAGGGGTGCTGAAAGAGGCAAGAGAATTGCTGAAAGAAGCAACAGAGGTGTAGAAAGAAGCAAGAGAAGTGCAGAAAGAGTCAAGTGAGGTGGAGAAAGAAGCAGGAGCAGTGCAGAAAGAACCAACAGAGGTGCAAAAAGAGGCAAGAGAGGTGCAGAAACAGGCAAGAAAGGTGCAGAAAGAGGGTACAGTGGTGCAGAAAGAGGCAAGAGAATTGCTGAAAGAAGCAACAGAGGTGTAGAAAGAAGCAAGAGAAGTGCAGAAACAGGCGAATTGAGGTGCAGAAAGAAGCAAGAGCAGTGCAGAAAGATCCAACAGAGGTGCAAAAAAGAGGCAAGAGGGGTGCAAAGAAGGAAGAGAAGTGCAGAAAGAGGCAAGAGAATTGCTGAAAGAAGCAACAGAGGAGTAGAAAGAAGCAAGAGAAGTGCAGAAAGAGACAAGTGAGGTGCAGAAAGAAGCAAGAGCAGTGCAGAAAGAACCAACAGAGGTGCAAAAAGAGGCAAGAGAGGTGCAGAAACAGGCAAGAAAGGTGCAGAAAGAGGGTACAGGGGTGCAGAAAGAGGCAAGAGAATTACTGAAAGAAGAAACAGAGGTGTAGAAAGAAGCAAGAGAAGTGCAGACAGACGAAAGTGAGGTGCAGAAAGAAGCAAGAGCAGTGCAGAAAGAACCAACAGAGGTGCAAAAGAGGCAAGAAAGGTGCAGACAGAAGGTACAGGAAGTGCTGAAAGAGGCAAGAGAATTGCTGAAAGAAGCAACAGATGTGTAGAAAGAAGCAAGAGAAGTGCAGAAAAAGACAAGTGAGGTGCAGAAAGAAGCAAGAGCAGTGCTGAAAGAACCAACAGAGGTGCAAAAAGAGGCAGAGAGGTGCAGAAACAGGCAAGAAAGGTGCAGAAAGAGGGTACAGGGGTACATAAAGAGGCAATGGAATTGCTGAAAGAAGCAACAGAGGTGTAGAAAGAAGCAAGAGAAGTGCAGAAACAGGAAAGTGAGGTGCAGAAAGAAGCAAGAGCAGTGCAGAAAGATCCAACAGAGGTGCAAAAAGAGGCAAAGAGGGGCAGAAAGAAGGAAGAGAAGTGCAGAAAGAGGCAAGAGAATTGCTGGAAGAAGCAACAGAGGAGTAGAAAGAAGCAAGAGAAGTGCAGAAAGAGACAAGTGAGGTGCAGAAAGAAGCAAGAGCAGTACAGAAAGAACCAACAGCGGTCCAAAAAGAGGCAAGAGAGGTGCAGAAACAGGCAAGAAAGTTGCAGAAAGAGGGTGCGAGGAGTGCAGAAAGAGGCAAGAGAATTGCTGAAAGAAGCAACAGAGGTGTAGAAAGAAGCAAGAGAAGTGCAGAAAGAGGCAAGAGGGGTGCAAAAAGAAGGAAGAGAAGTGCAGAAAGAGGCAAGAGAATTGCTGAAAGAAGCAAACAGAGTAGTAGAAAGAAGCAAGAGAAGTGCAGAAAGAGACAAGTGAGGTGCAGAAGGAAGCAAGAGCAGTGCAGAAAGAACCAACAGAGGTGCAAAGAGGCAAGAGAGGTGCAGAAACAGGCAAGAAAGGTGCAGAAAGAGGGTAGAGGGGTACAGAAAGAGGCAAGAGGGATACAGAAATTTGCAACAGAGGTACAGAAACAAGCAAGAGAAGTGCAGAAAGAAGCAAGAGAATTGCTGAAAGAAGCAACAGAGGTGTAGAAAGAAGCAAGAGAAGTACAGAAAGAGGCAAGAGAATTGCTGAAAGAAGCAACAGAGGTGTAGAAAGAAGCAAGAGCAGTGCAGAAAGAAGCAAGAGAAGTGCAGAAAGAAGCAAAAGAGGTGTAGAAAGAAGGAAAAGAGGTGGAGAAATAGGGAAGAGGGTGCAGAAAGAGGCAAGAGGGATACAGAAATTTGCAAAAGAGGTGCAGAAACAAGCAAGAGAAGTGCAGAAAGAGGCAAGAGAATTGCTGAAAGAAGCAACAGAGGTGTAGAAAGAAGCAAGAGAAGTACAGAAAGAGGCAAGAGAATTGCTGAAAGAAGCAACAGAGGTGTAGAAAGAAGCAAGAGCAGTGCAGAAAGAAGCAAGAGAAGTGCAGAAAGAAGCAAAAGAGGTGGAGAAATAGGGAAGAGGTTGCAGAAAGAGGCAAGAGGGATACAGAAATTTGCAAAAGAGGTGCAGAAACAAGAAAGAGAAGTGCAGAAAGAGGCAAGAGAATTGCTGAAAGAAGCAACAGAGGTGTAGAAAGAAGCAAGAGAAGTGCAGAAAGAGGCAAGTGAGGCGCAGAAAGAAGCAAGAGCAGTGCAGAATGAACCAACAGAGGTGCAAAAGAGGCAAGAGGGGTGCAAAAAGAAGGAAGAGAAGTGCAGAAAGAGGCAAGAGAATTGCTAGAAAGAAGCAACAGAGTAGTAGAAAGAAGCAAGAGAAGAGCAGAAAGAGACAAGTGAGGTGCAGAATGAAGCAAAGAGCAGTGCAGAAATGAACCAACAGAGGTGCGAGAAAGAGGCAAGAGAGGTGCAGAAACAGGCAAGAAAGGTGCAGTAAAGAGGGTAGAGGGGTGCAGAAAGAGGCAAGAGGGATACAGAAAATTTGCAACAGAGGTACAGAAAGCAAGCAAGAGAAGTGAAGAAAGAGGCAAGAGAATTGCTGAAAGAAGCAACAGAGGTGCAGAAAGAAGCAAGAGAAGTGCAGAAAGAGGCAAGAGAATTGCTGAAAGAAGCAACAGAGGTGTAGAAAGAAGCAAGAGCAGTACAGAAAGAAGCAAGAGCAGTGCAGAAAGAAGCAAGAGAAGTGCAGAAAGAAGCAAAAGAGGTGGAGAAATAGGGAAGAGGGTGCAGAAAGAGGCAAGAGGGATACAGAAATTTGCAAAAGAGGTACAGAAACAAGCAAGAGAAGTGCAGAAAGAGGCAAGAGAATTGCTGAAAGAAGCAACAGAGGTGTAGAAAGAAGCAAGAGAAGTGCAGAAAGAGGCAAGAGAGCTGAAGAAGCAACAGAGTGCAGAAAGAAGCAAGAGCAGTGCAGAAAGAAGCAAGAGAAGTGCAGAAAGAAGCAAAGAGGTGCAGAAACAGGGAAGAGGGTGCAGAAAGAGGCAAGAGGGATACAGAAATTGCAAAGAGGTGCAGAAACAAGAAGAGAAGTGCAGAAAGAGGCAAGAGAATTGCTGAAAGAAGCAACAGAGGTGTAGAAAGAAGCAAGAGAAGTGCAGAAAGAGGCAGAGGAAGAAGTAGCAGTGCAGAAAGAACCAACAAGTGCAAAGAGGCAAGAGAGGTGAGAAATGCAAAGAGGAAGCAAGAAGCAGTACAGAAAGAAGCAAGAGTAGTGCAGAAAGAAGCAAAAGAGGTGGAGAAATAGGGAAGAGGGTGCAGAAAGAGGCAAGAGGGATACAGAAATTTGCAAAGAGGTACAGAAACAAGCAAGAGAAGTGCAGAAAGAGGCAAGAGAATTGCTGAAAGAAGCAACAGAGGTGTAGAAAGAAGCAAGAGAAGTGCAGAAAAAGGCAAGTGAGGCGCAGAAAGAAGCAAGAGCAGTGCAGAATGAACCAACAGAGGTGCAAAAAGAGGCAAGAGGGGTGCAAAAAGAAGGAAGAGAAGTGCAGAAAGAGGCAAGAGAATTGCTGAAAGAAGCAACAGAGGAGTAGAAAGAAGCAAGAGAAGTGCAGAAAGAGACAAGTGAGGTGCAGAAAGAAGCAAGAGCAGTGCAGAAAGAACCAACAGAGGTGCGAAAAGAGGCAAGAGAGGTGCAGAAACAGGCAAGAAAGGTGCAGAAAAAGGGTAGAGGGGTACAGAAAGAGGCAAGAGGGATAGCTGAAAGAAGCAACAGAGGTGTAGAAAGAAGCAAGAGCAGTGCAGAAAGAAGCAAGTGAGGTGCAGAAAGAAGCAAGAGCAGTGCAGAAATGAAGCAACAGAGGTGCAAGAAAGAGGCAAAGAAAGGTGCAGAAAGAAGGCACAGAGAAGTGCAGAAAGAGGCAAGAGAATTGCTGAAAGAAGCAACAGAGGTGTAGAAAGAAGCAAGAGAAGTACAGAAAGAGGCAAGAGAGATTGCTGAAAGAAGCAACAGAGGTGTAGAAAGAAGCAAGAGCAGTGCAGAAAGAAGCAAGAGAAGTGCAGAAAGAAGCAACAGAGGTGCAGAAATAGGGAAGAGAGGTGCAGAAAGAGGCAAGAGGGATACAGAAATTTGCAAAAGAAGTACGGAAACAAGCAAGGAAGTGCAGAAAGAGGCAAGAGAATTGCTGAAAGAAGCAACAGAGGTGTAGAAAGAAGCAAGAGAAGTGCAGAAAGAGGCAAGTGAGGTGCAGAAAGAAGCAAGAGCAGTGCAGAATGAACGCAACAGAGGTGCAGAAAGAGGCAAGAGAGGTGCAAAAGAAGGTAAGAGAAGTGCAGAAAGAGGCAAGAGAATTGCTGAAAGAAGCAACAGAGGAGTAGAAAGAAGCAAGAGAAGTGCAGAAAGAGACAAGTGAGGTGCAGAATGAAGCAAGAGCAGTGCAGAATGAACCAACAGAGGTGCGAAAAGAGGCAAGAGAGGTGCAGAAACAGGCAAGAAAGGTGCAGAAAAAGGGTAGAGGGGTACAGAAAGAGGCAAGAGGGATACAGAAATTTGCAACAGAGTGTGCAGAAACAAGCAAGAGAGGTGCAGAAAGAGGCAAGAGAATGCTGAAAGAAGCAACAGAGGTGTAGAAAGAAGCAAGAGAAGTACAGAAAGAGGCAAGAGAATTGCTGAAAGAAGCAACAGAGGTGTAGAAAGAAGCAAGAGCAGTGCAGAAAGAAGCAAGAGAAGTGCAGAAAGAAGCAAAAGAGGTAGAAAGAAGGAAAAGAGGTGGAGAAATAGGGAAGAGGGTGCAGAAAGAGGCAAGAGGGATACAGAAATTTGCAAAAGAGGTGCAGAAACAAGCAAGAGAAGTGCAGAAAGAGGCAAGAGAATTGCTGAAAGAAGCAACAGAGGTGTAGAAAGAAGCAAGAGAAGTACAGAAAGAGGCAAGAGAATTGCTGAAAGAAGCAACAGAGGTGTAGAAAGAAGCAAGAGCAGTGCAGAAAGAAGCAAGAGAAGTGCAGAAAGAAGCAAAAGAGGTGTAGAAATAGGGAAGAGGGTGCAGAAAGAGGCAAGAGGGTACAGAAATTTGCAAAAGAGGTGCAGAAACAAGAAAGAGAAGTGCAGAAAGAGGCAAGAGAATTGCTGAAAGAAGCAACAGAGGAGTTGAAAGAAGCAAGAGAAGTGCAGAAAGAGACAAGTGAGGTGCAGAAAGAAGCAAGAGCAGTGCAGAAAGAACCAACAGAGGTGCAAAAAGAGGCAAGAGAGGTGCAGAAATTTGCAACAGAGGTACAGAAAGAAGCAAGAGCAGTGCAGAAAGAAGCAAGAGAAGTGCAGAAAGAAGCAAAAGAGGTGGAGAAACAGGAAAGAGGGTGCAGAAAGAGGCAAGAGGGATACAATAATTTGCAAAAGAGGTGCAGAAACAAGCAAGAGAAGTGCAGAAAGAGGTAAGAGAATTGCTGAAAGAAGCAACAGAGGTGTAGAAAGAAGCAAGAGAAGTGCAGAAAGAGGCAAGTGAGGTGCAGAAAGAAGCAAGAGCAGTGCAGAATGAACCAACAGAGGTGCAAAAAGAGGAAAGAGGGGTGCAAAAAGAAGGAAGAGAAGTGCAGAAAGAGGCAAGAGAATTGCTGAAAGAAGCAACAGAGGAGTAGAAAGAAGCAAGAGAAGTGCAGAAAGAGACAAGTGAGGTGCAGACAGAAGCAAGAGCAGTGCAGAAAGAACCAACAGAGGTGCAAAAAGAGGCAAGAGAGGTGCAGAAAGAGGGTACAGGGGTGCTGAAAGAGGCAAGAGAATTGCTGAAAGAAGCAACAGAGGTGTAGAAAGAAGCAAGAGAAGTGCAGAAAGAGTCAAGTGAGGTGGAGAAAGAAGCAGGAGCAGTGCAGAAAGAGACCAAGTGAGGTGCAGACAGAAGCAAGAGCAGTGCAGAAAGCAAGGTCAAGGCAAGACAGGTGCAGAAACAGGCAAGAAAGGTGCAGAAAGAAGGTACAGGGGTGCAGAAAGAGGCAAGAGAATTGCTGAAAGAAGCAACAGAGGTGTAGAAAGAAGCAAGAGAAGTGCAGAAAGACGCAAGTGAGGTACAGAAAGAATCAAGAGCAGTGCAGAAAGAACCAACAGAGGTGCAAAAAGAGGCAAGAAGGGTGCAGAAAGAGGGTACAGGGGTGCTGAAAGAGGCAAGAGAATTGCTGAAAGAAGCAACAGAGGTGTAGAAAGAAGCAAGAGAAGTGCAGAAAGAGTCAAGTGAGGTGGAGAAAGAAGCAGGAGCAGTGCAGAAAGAACCAACAGAGGTGCAAAAATAGGCAAGAGAGGTGCAGAAACAGGCAAGAAAGGTGCAGAAACAGGCAAGAAAGGTGCAGAAAGAGGGTACAGTGGTGCAGAAAGAGGCAAGAGAATTGCTGAAAGAAGCAACAGAGGTGTAGAAAGAAGCAAGAGAAGTGCAGAAACAGGCAATTGAAGTGCAGAAAGAAGCAAGAGCAGTGCAGAAAGATCCAACAGAGGTGCAAAAAGAGGCAAGAGGGGTGCAAAAAGAAGGAAGAGAAGTGCAGAAAGAGGCAAGAGAATTGCTGAAAGAAGCAACAGAGGAGTAGAAAGAAGCAAGAGAAGTGCAGAAAGAGACAAGTGAGGTGCAGAAAGAAGCAAGAGCAGTGCAGAAAGAACCAACAGAGGTGCAAAAAGAGGCAAGAGAGGTGCAGAAACAGGCAAGAAAGGTGCAGAAAGAGGGTACAGGGGTACATAAAGAGGCAAGGGAATTGCTGAAAGAAGCAACAGAGGTGTAGAAAGAAGCAAGAGAAGTGCAGAAACAGACGAAATTGAGGTGCAGAAAGAAGCAAGAGCAGTGCAGAAAGATCCAACAGAGGTGCAAAAAGAGGCAAGAGAGGTGCAAAAAGAAGGAAGAGAAGTGCAGAAAGAGGCAAGAGAATTGCTGAAAGAAGCAACAGACTTGGAGAAAGAAGCAAGAGAAGTGCAGAAAGAGACAAGTGAGGTGCAGAAAGAAGCAAGAGCAGTGCAGAAAGAACCAACAGAGGTGCAAAAAGAGGCAGAGAGGTGCAGAAACAGGCAAGAAAGGTGCAGAAAGAGGGTACAGGGGTGCAGAAAGAGGCAAGAGAATTGCTGAAAGAAGCAACAGAGGTGTAGAAAGAAGCAAGAGAAGTGCAGAAAGAGGCAAGTGAGGTGCAGAAAGAAGCAAGAGCAGTGCAGAAAGAACCAACAGAGGTGCAAAAAGAGGCAAGAGAGGTGCAGAAAGAAGGAAGAGAGGTGCTAGAAAGAGGCAAGAGAATTGCTGAAAGAAGCAACAGAGGTGTAGAAAGAAGCAAGAGAAGTGCAGAAAGAGGCAAGTGAGGTGCAGAAAGAAGCAAGAGAAGTGCAGAAAGAAGCAACAGAGGTGCAGAAAGAGGCAAGAGAGGTGCAGAAACAGGCAAGAGAAGGTGCAGAAAGAGGGTACAGAGAGTGCAGAAAGAGGCAAGAGAAGTGCAGAAAGAAGCAACAGAGGTGGAGAAATAGGGAAGAGAAGTGCAGAAAGAGGCAAGAGGGATACAGAAATTTGCAAAGAGGTGCAGAAACAAGCAAGAGAAGTGCAGAAAGAGGCAAGAGAATTGCTGAAAGAAGCAACAGAGGTGTAGAAAGAAGCAAGAGAAGTGCAGAAAGAGGCAAGAGAATTGCTGAAAGAAGCAACAGAGGTGTAGAAAGAAGCAAGAGCAGTGCAGAAAGAAGCAAGAGAAGTGCAGAAAGAAGCAAAAGAGGTGCAGAAATAGGGAAGAGGGTGCAGAAAGAGGCAAGAGGATACAGAAATTGGCTAACAGAGGTACAGAAACAAGCAAGAGAAGTGCAGAAAGAGGCAAGAGAATTGCTGAAAGAAGCAACAGAGGTGTAGAAAGAAGCAAGAGAAGTGCAGAAAAAAGCAAGTAGAGGTGCAGAAAGAAGCAAGAGACAGTGCAGAATGAGACAAGAGTGCAAACAGGCAAAGAGGTGCAAAAAGAGGCAAGAGAGGTGCGACAGAGGCAAGAGAGGAAAACAGAGAAGGGGTGCAGAAAGAGGCAAGAGAATTGCTGAAAGAAGCAACAGAGTAGTAGAAAGAAGCAAGAGAAGTGCAGAAAGAGACAAGTGAGGTGCAGAATGAAGCAAGAGCAGTGCAGAATGAACCAACAGAGGTGCGAAAAGAGGCAAGAGAGGTGCAGAAACAGGCAAGAAAGGTGCAGTAAAAGGGTAGAGGGGTACAGAAAGAGGCAAGAGGGATACAGAAATTTGCAACAGAGGTACAGAAACAAGCAAGAGAAGTGCAGAAAGAGGCAAGAGAATTGCTGAAAGAAGCAACAGAGTGTAGAAAGAAGCAAGAGAAGTACAGAAAGAGGCAAGAGAATTGCTGAAAGAAGCAACAGAGGTGTAGAAAGAAGCAAGAGCAGTGCAGAAAGAAGCAAGAGAAGTGCAGAAAGAAGCAAGAGAAGTGCAGAAAGAAGGAAAAGAGGTGGAGAAATAGGGAAGAGGGTGCAGAAAGAGGCAAGAGGGATACAGAAATTTGCAAAAGAGGTGCAGAAACAAGCAAGAGAAGTGCAGAAAGAGGCAAGAGAATTGCTGAAAGAAGCAACAGAGGTGTAGAAAGAAGCAAGAGAAGTACAGAAAGAGGCAAGAGAATTGCTGAAAGAAGCAACAGAGGTGTAGAAAGAAGCAAGAGCAGTGCAGAAAGAAGCAAGAGAAGTGCAGAAAGAAGCAAAAGAGGTGTAGAAATAGGGAAGAGGGTGCAGAAAGAGGCAAGAGGGATACAGAAATTTGCAAAAGAGGTGCAGAAACAAGAAAGAGAAGTGCAGAAAGAGGCAAGAGAATTGCTGAAAGAAGCAACAGAGGAGTTGAAAGAAGCAAGAGAAGTGCAGAAAGAGACAAGTGAGGAGCAGAAAGAAGCAAGAGCAGTGCAGAAAGAACCAACAGAGGTGCAAAAAGAGGCAAGAGAGGTGCAGAAATTTGCAACAGAGGTACAGAAAGAAGCAAGAGCAGTGCAGAAAGAAGCAAGAGAAGTGCAGAAAGAAGCAAAAGAGGTGGAGAAACAGGAAAGAGGGTGCAGAAAGAGGCAAGAGGGATACAAAAATTTGCAAAAGAGGTGCAGAAACAAGCAAGAGAAGTGCAGAAAGAGGTAAGAGAATTGCTGAAAGAAGCAACAGAGGTGTAGAAAGAAGCAAGAGAAGTGCAGAAAGAGGCAAGTGAGGTGCAGAAAGAAGCAAGAGCAGTGCAGAATGAACCAACAGAGGTGCAAAAAGAGGAAAGAGAGGTGCAAAAAGAAGGAAGAGAAGTGCAGAAAGAGGCAAGAGAATTGCTGAAAGAAGCAACAGAGGAGTAGAAAGAAGCAAGAGAAGTGCAGAAAGAGACAAGTGAGGTGCAGACAGAAGCAAGAGCAGTGCAGAAAGAACCAACAGAGGTGCAAAAAGAGGCAAGAGAGGTGCAGAAACAGGCAAGAAAGGTGCAGAAAGAAGGTACAGGGGTGCAGAAAGAGGCAAGAGAATTGCTGAAAGAAGCAACAGAGGTGTAGAAAGAAGCAAGAGAAGTGCAGAAAGACGCAAGTGAGGTACAGAAAGAATCAAGAGCAGTGCAGAAAGAACCAACAGAGGTGCAAAAAGAGGCAAGAAAGGTGCAGAAAGAGGGTACAGGGGTGCTGAAAGAGGCAAGAGAATTGCTGAAAGAAGCAACAGAGGTGTAGAAAGAAGCAAGAGAAGTGCAGAAAGAGTCAAGTGAGGTGGAGAAAGAAGCAGGAGCAGTGCAGAAAGAACCAAGCAGAGGTGCAGAAGAAGAGCAGGCAGAAGAACCAACAGAGGTGCAGAAAGAGGCAAGACAGGTGCAGAAACAGGCAAGAAAGGTGCAGAAAGAAGGTACAGGTGTGCAGAAAGAGGCAAGAGAATTGCTGAAAGAAGCAACAGAGGTGTAGAAAGAAGCAAGAGAAGTGCAGAAAGACGCAAGTGAGGTACAGAAAGAATCAAGAGCAGTGCAGAAAGAACCAACAGAGGTGCAAAAGAGGCAAGAAAGGTGCAGAAAGAGGGTACAGGGGTGCTGAAAGAGGCAAGAGAATTGCTGAAAGAAGCAACAGAGGTGTAGAAAGAAGCAAGAGAAGTGCAGAAAGAGTCAAGTGAGGTGGAGAAAGAAGCAGGAGCAGTGCAGAAAGAACCAACAGAGGTGCAAAAAGAGGCAAGAGAGGTGCAGAAACAGGCAAGAAAGGTGCAGAAACAGGCAAGAAAGGTGCAGAAAGAGGGTACAGTGGTGCAGAAAGAGGCAAGAGAATTGCTGAAAGAAGCAACAGAGGTGTAGAAAGAAGCAAGAGAAGTGCAGAAACAGGCAATTGAGGTGCAGAAAGAAGCAAGAGCAGTGCAGAAAGATCCAACAGAGGTGCAAAAAGAGGCAAGAGGGGTGCAAAAAGAAGGAAGAGAAGTGCAGAAAGAGGCAAGAGAATTGCTGAAAGAAGCAACAGAGGAGTAGAAAGAAGCAAGAGAAGTGCAGAAAGAGACAAGTGAGGTGCAGAAAGAAGCAAGAGCAGTGCAGAAAGAACCAACAGAGGTGCAAAAAGAGGCAAGAGAGGTGCAGAAACAGGCAAGAAAGGTGCAGAAAGAGGGTACAGGGGTGCAGAAAGAGGCAAGAGAATTACTGAAAGAAGAAACAGAGGTGTAGAAAGAAGCAAAAGAAGTGCAGACAGACGCAAGTGAGGTGCAGAAAGAAGCAGGAGCAGTGCAGAAAGAACCAACAGAGGTGCAAAAAGAGGCAAGAAAGGTGCAGACAGAGGGTACAGGGGTGCTGAAAGAGGCAAGAGAATTGCTGAAAGAAGCAACAGATGTGTAGAAAGAAGCAAGAGAAGTGCAGAAAAAGACAAGTGAGGTGCAGAAAGAAGCAAGGGCAGTGCTGAAAGAACCAACAGAGGTGCAAAAAGAGGCAAGAGAGGTGCAGAAACAGGCAAGAAAGGTGCAGAAAGAGGGTACAGGGGTACATAAAGAGGCAAGGGAATTGCTGAAAGAAGCAACAGAGGTGTAGAAAGAAGCAAGAGAAGTGCAGAAACAGGAAATTGAGGTGCAGAAAGAAGCAAGAGCAGTGCAGAAAGATCCAACAGAGGTGCAAAAAGAGGCAAGAGGGGTGCAAAAAGAAGGAAGAGAAGTGCAGAAAGAGGCAAGAGAATTGCTGAAAGAAGCAACAGAGGAGTAGAAAGAAGCAAGAGAAGTGCAGAAAGAGACAAGTGAGGTGCAGAAAGAAGCAAGAGCAGTGCAGAAAGAACCAACAGAGGTGCAAAAAGAGGCGAGAGGTGCAGAAACAGGCAAGAAAGGTGCAGAAAGAGGGTACAGGGGTGCAGAAAGAGGCAAGAGAATTGCTGAAAGAAGCAACAGAGGTGTAGAAAGAAGCAAGAGAAGTGCAGAAAGAGGCAAGTGAGGTGCAGAAAGAAGCAAGAGCAGTGCAGAAAGAACCAACAGAGGTGCAAAAAGAGGCAAGAGAGGTGCAGAAAGAAGGAAGAGAAGTGCAGAAAGAGGCAAGAGAATTGCTGAAAGAAGCAACAGAGGTGTAGAAAGAAGCAAGAGAAGTGCAGAGAGAGACAAGTGAGGTGCAGAAAGAAGCAAGAGCAGTGCAGAAAGAACCAACAGAGGTGCAGAAAGAGGCAAGAGAGGTGCAGAAACAGGCAAGAAAGGTGCAGAAAGAGGGTACAGGGGTGCAGAAAGAGGCAAGAGAATTGCTGAAAGAAGCAACAGAGGTGTAGAAAGAAGCAAGAGAAGTGCAAAAAGAGGCAAGAGAGGTGCAAAAAGAAGGAAGAGAAGTGCAGAAAGAGGCAAGAGAATTGCTGAAAGAAGCAACAGAGGAGTAGAAAGAAGCAAGAGAAGTGCAGAAAGAGACAAGTGAGGTGCAGAAAGAAGCAAGAGCAGTGCAGAATGAACCAACAGAGGTGCGAAAAGAGGCAAGAGAGGTGCAGAAACAGGCAAGAAAGGTGCAGTAAAGAGGGTAGAGGGGTGCAGAAAGAGGCAAGAGAATTGCAGAAAGAAGCAACAGAGGTGCAGAAACAAGCAAGAGAAGTGCAGAAAGAGGCAAGAGAATTGCTGAAAGAAGCAACAGAGGTGTAGAAAGAAGCAAGAGAAGTGCAGAAAGAAGCAACAGAGGTGCAGAAAGAAGCAAGAGAACGTGCAGAAAGAGACAAGAGTTGCAGAAACAGGCAAAAGAGGTGCAGAAAGATGTAACAGAGGTGCAGAAAGAGGCAAGAGAGGTGCAAAACAGGTAAGAGGAGTGCAGAAAGAGGCAAGAGAATTGCTGAAAGAAGCAACAGAGGAGTAGAAAGAAGCAAGAGAAGTGCAGAAAGAGACAAGTGAGGTGCAGAATGAAGCAAGAGCAGTGCAGAATGAACCAACAGAGGTGCGAAAAGAGGCAAGAGAGGTGCAGAAACAGGCAAGAAAGGTGCAGTAAAAGGGTAGAGGGGTGCAGAAAGAGGCAAGAGGGATACAGAAATTTGCAACAGAGGTGCAGAAACAAGCAAGAGAAGTGCAGAAAGAGGCAAGAGAATTGCTGAAAGAAGCAACAGAGGTGTAGAAAGAAGCAAGAGAAGTACAGAAAGAGGCAAGAGAATTGCTGAAAGAAGCAACAGAGGTGTAGAAAGAAGCAAGAGCAGTGCAGAAAGAAGCAAGAGAAGTGCAGAAAGAAGCAAAAGAGGTGTAGAAAGAAGGAAAGAGGTGGAGAAATAGGGAAGAGGGTGCAGAAAGAGGCAAGAGGGATGCAGAAATTTGCAAAAGAGGTGCAGAAACAAGCAAGAGAAGTGCAGAAAGAGGCAAGAGAATTGCTGAAAGAAGCAACAGAGGTGTAGAAAGAAGCAAGAGAAGTACAGAAAGAGGCAAGAGAATTGCTGAAAGAAGCAACAGAGGTGTAGAAAGAAGCAAGAGCAGTGCAGAAAGAAGCAAGAGAAGTGCAGAAAGAAGCAAAAGAGGTGTAGAAATAGGGAAGAGGGTGCAGAAAGAGGCAAGAGGGATACAGAAATTTGCAAAAGAGGTGCAGAAACAAGAAAGAGAAGTGCAGAAAGAGGCAAGAGAATTGCTGAAAGAAGCAACAGAGGAGTTGAAAGAAGCAAGAGAAGTGCAGAAAGAGACAAGTGAGGTGCAGAAAGAAGCAAGAGCAGTGCAGAAAGAACCAACAGAGGTGCAAAAAGAGGCAAGAGAGGTGCAGAAATTTGCAACAGAGGTACAGAAAGAAGCAAGAGCAGTGCAGAAAGAAGCAAGAGAAGTGCAGAAAGAAGCAAAAGAGGTGGAGAAACAGGAAAGAGGGTGCAGAAAGAGGCAAGAGGGATACAATAATTTGCAAAAGAGGTGCAGAAACAAGCAAGAGAAGTGCAGAAAGAGGTAAGAGAATTGCTGAAAGAAGCAACAGAGGTGTAGAAAGAAGCAAGAGAAGTGCAGAAAGAGGCAAGTGAGGTGCAGAAAGAAGCAAGAGCAGTGCAGAATGAACCAACAGAGGTGCAAAAAGAGGAAAGAGGGGTGCAAAAAGAAGGAAGAGAAGTGCAGAAAGAGGCAAGAGAATTGCTGAAAGAAGCAACAGAGGAGTAGAAAGAAGCAAGAGAAGTGCAGAAAGAGACAAGTGAGGTGCAGACAGAAGCAAGAGCAGTGCAGAAAGAACCAACAGAGGTGCAAAAAGAGGCAAGAGAGGTGCAGAAACAGGCAAGAAAGGTACAGAAAGAAGGTACAGGGGTGCAGAAAGAGGCAAGAGAATTGCTGAAAGAAGCAACAGAGGTGTAGAAAGAAGCAAGAGAAGTGCAGAAAGACGCAAGTGAGGTACACAAAGAATCAAGAGCAGTGCAGAAAGAACCAACAGAGGTGCAAAAAGAGGCAAGAAAGGTGCAGAAAGAGGGTACAGGGGTGCTGAAAGAGGCAAGAGAATTGCTGAAAGAAGCAACAGAGGTGTAGAAAGAAGCAAGAGAAGTGCAGAAAGAGTCAAGTGAGGTGGAGAAAGAAGCAGGAGCAGTGCAGAAAGAACCAAGTAGAGGTGCAAAAAGAAGAGCAAGAGCAGAGGTGCAGAAACAGGCAAGAAAGGTGCAGAAACAGGCAAGAAAGGTGCAGAAAGAGGGTACAGTGGTGCAGAAAGAGGCAAGAGAATTGCTGAAAGAAGCAACAGAGGTGTAGAAAGAAGCAAGAGAAGTGCAGAAAGACGCAAGTGAGGTACAGAAAGAATCAAGAGCAGTGCAGAAAGAACCAACAGAGGTGCAAAAAGAGGCAAGAAAGGTGCAGAAAGAGGGTACAGGGGTGCTGAAAGAGGCAAGAGAATTGCTGAAAGAAGCAACAGAGGTGTAGAAAGAAGCAAGAGAAGTGCAGAAAGAGTCAAGTGAGGTGGAGAAAGAAGCAGGAGCAGTGCAGAAAGAACCAACAGAGGTGCAAAAAGAGGCAAGAGAGGTGCAGAAACAGGCAAGAAAGGTGCAGAAACAGGCAAGAAAGGTGCAGAAAGAGGGTACAGTGGTGCAGAAAGAGGCAAGAGAATTGCTGAAAGAAGCAACAGAGGTGTAGAAAGAAGCAAGAGAAGTGCAGAAACAGGCAATTGAGGTGCAGAAAGAAGCAAGAGCAGTGCAGAAAGATCCAACAGAGGTGCAAAAAGAGGCAAGAGGGGTGCAAAAAGAAGGAAGAGAAGTGCAGAAAGAGGCAAGAGAATTGCTGAAAGAAGCAACAGAGGAGTAGAAAGAAGCAAGAGAAGTGCAGAAAGAGACAAGTGAGGTGCAGAAAGAAGCAAGAGCAGTGCAGAAAGAACCAACAGAGGTGCAAAAAGAGGCAAGAGAGGTGCAGAAACAGGCAAGAAAGGTGCAGAAAGAGGGTACAGGGGTGCAGAAAGAGGCAAGAGAATTACTGAAAGAAGAAACAGAGGTGTAGAAAGAAGCAAAAGAAGTGCAGACAGACGCAAGTGAGGTGCAGAAAGAAGCAGCAGCAGTGCAGAAAGAACCAACAGAGGTGCAAAAAGAGGCAAGAAAGGTGCAGACAGAGGGTACAGGAGTGCTGAAAGAGGCAAGAGAATTGCTGAAAGAAGCAACAGATGTGTAGAAAGAAGCAAGAGAAGTGCAGAAAAAGACAAGTGAGGTGCAGAAAGAAGCAAGGGCAATGCTGAAAGAACCAACAGAGGTGCAAAAAGAGGCAAGAGAGGTGCAGAAACAGGCAAGAAAGGTGCAGAAAGAGGGTACAGGGGTACATAAAGAGGCAAGGGAATTGCTGAAAGAAGCAACAGAGGTGTAGAAAGAAGCAAGAGAAGTGCAGAAACAGGAAATTGAGGTGCAGAAAGAAGCAAGAGCAGTGCAGAAAGATCCAACAGAGGTGTAAAAAGAGGCAAGAGGGGTGCAAAAAGAAGGAAGAGAAGTGCAGAAAGAGGCAAGAGAATTGCTGAAAGAAGCAACAGAGGAGTAGAAAGAAGCAAGAGAAGTGCAGAAAGAGACAAGTGAGGTGCAGAAAGAAGCAAGAGCAGTGCAGAAAGAACCAACAGAGGTGCAAAAAGAGGCGAGAGGTGCAGAAACAGGCAAGAAAGGTGCAGAAAGAGGGTACAGGGTGCAGAAAGAGGCAAGAGAATTGCTGAAAGAAGCAACAGAGGTGTAGAAAGAAGCAAGAGAAGTGCAAAAAGAGGCAAGAGGGGTGCAAAAAGAAGGAAGAGAAGTGCAGAAAGAGGCAAGAGAATTGCTGAAAGAAGCAACAGAGTAGTAGAAAGAAGCAAGAGAAGTGCAGAAAGAGACAAGTGAGGTGCAGAATGAAGCAAGAGCAGTGCAGAATGAACCAACAGAGGTGCAAAAAGAGGCAAGAGAGGTGCAGAAACAGGCAAGAAAGGTGCAGTAAGAGGGTAGAGGGGTGCAGAAAGAGGCAAGAAGGATACAGAAATTTGCAACAGAGGTACAGAAACAAGCAAGAGAAGTGCAGAAAGAGGCAAGAGAATTGCTGAAAGAAGCAACAGAGGTGTAGAAAGAAGCAAGAGAAGTACAGAAAGAGGCAAGAGAATTGCTGAAAGAAGCAACAGAGGTGTAGAAAGAAGCAAGAGCAGTGCAGAAAGAAGCAAGAGAAGTGCAGAAAGAAGCAAAAGAGGTGTAGAAAGAAGGAAAAGAGGTGGAGAAATAGGGAAGAGGGTGCAGAAAGAGGCAAGAGGGATACAGAAATTTGCAAAAGAGGTGCAGAAACAAGCAAGAGAAGTGCAGAAAGAGGCAAGAGAATTGCTGAAAGAAGCAACAGAGGTGTAGAAAGAAGCAAGAGAAGTACAGAAAGAGGCAAGAGAATTGCTGAAAGAAGCAACAGAGGTGTAGAAAGAAGCAAGAGCAGTGCAGAAAGAAGCAAGAGAAGTGCAGAAAGAAGCAAAAGAGGTGTAGAAATAGGGAAGAGAGGTGCAGAAAGAGGCAAGAGGGATACAGAAATTTGCAAAAGAGGTGCAGAAACAAGAAAGAGAAGTGCAGAAAGAGGCAAGAGAATTGCTGAAAGAAGCAACAGAGGTGTAGAAAGAAGCAAGAGAAGTGCAGAAAAAGGCAAGTGAGGTGCAGAAAGAAGCAAGAGCAGTGCAGAATGAACCAACAGAGGTGCAAAAAGAGGCAAGAGGGGTGCAAAAAGAAGGAAGAGAAGTGCAGAAAGAGGCAAGAGAATTGCTGAAAGAAGCAACAGAGTAGTAGAAAGAAGCAAGAGAAGTGCAGAAAGAGACAAGTGAGGTGCAGAATGAAGCAAGAGCAGTGCAGAATGAACCAACAGAGGTGCGAAAAGAGGCAAGAGAGGTGCAGAAACAGGCAAGAAAGGTGCAGTAAAAGGGTAGAGGGGTACAGAAAGAGGCAAGAGGGATACAGAAATTTGCAACAGAGGTACAGAAACAAGCAAGAGAAGTGCAGAAAGAGGCAAGAGAATTGCTGAAAGAAGCAACAGAGGTGTAGAAAGAAGCAAGAGAAGTACAGAAAGAGGCAAGAGAATTGCTGAAAGAAGCAACAGAGGTGTAGAAAGAAGCAAGAGCAGTGCAGAAAGAAGCAAGAGAAGTGCAGAAAGAAGCAAAAGAGGTGTAGAAATAGGGAAGAGGGTGCAGAAAGAGGCAAGAGGGATACAGAAATTTGCAAAAGAGGTGCAGAAACAAGAAAGAGAAGTGCAGAAAGAGGCAAGAGAATTGCTGAAAGAAGCAACAGAGGAGTTGAAAGAAGCAAGAGAAGTGCAGAAAGAGACAAGTGAGGTGCAGAAAGAAGCAAGAGCAGTGCAGAAAGAACCAACAGAGGTGCAAAAAGAGGCAAGAGAGGTGCAGAAATTTGCAACAGAGGTACAGAAAGAAGCAAGAGCAGTGCAGAAAGAAGCAAGAGAAGTGCAGAAAGAAGCAAAAGAGGTGGAGAAACAGGAAAGAGGGTGCAGAAAGAGGCAAGAGGGATACAAAAATTTGCAAAAGAGGTGCAGAAACAAGCAAGAGAAGTGCAGAAAGAGGTTAAGAGAATTGCTGAAAGAAGCAACAGAGGTGTAGAAAGAAGCAAGAGAAGTGCAGAAAGAGGCAAGTGAGGTGCAGAAAGAAGCAAGAGCAGTGCAGAATGAACCAACAGAGGTGCAAAAAGAGGAAAGAGGGGTGCAAAAAGAAGGAAGAGAAGTGCAGAAAGAGGCAAGAGAATTGCTGAAAGAAGCAACAGAGGAGTAGAAAGAAGCAAGAGAAGTGCAGAAAGAGACAAGTGAGGTGCAGACAGAAGCAAGAGCAGTGCAGAAAGAACCAACAGAGGTGCAAAAAGAGGCAAGAGAGGTGCAGAAACAGGCAAGAAAGGTGCAGAAAGAAGGTACAGGGGTGCAGAAAGAGGCAAGAGAATTGCTGAAAGAAGCAACAGAGGTGTAGAAAGAAGCAAGAGAAGTGCAGAAAGACGCAAGTGAGGTACAGAAAGAATCAAGAGCAGTGCAGAAAGAACCAACAGAGGTGCAAAAAGAGGCAAGAAAGGTGCAGAAAGAGGGTACAGGGGTGCTGAAAGAGGCAAGAGAATTGCTGAAAGAAGCAACAGAGGTGTAGAAAGAAGCAAGAGAAGTGCAGAAAGAGTCAAGTGAGGTGGAGAAAGAAGCAGGAGCAGTGCAGAAAGAGACCAACAGAGGTGCAGACAAAAGAGGCAAAGAGAGGTGCAGAAACAGGCAAGAAAGGTGCAGAAACAGGCAAGAAAGGTGCAGAAAGAAGGCACAGAAAGGTGCAGAAAGAGGCAAGAGAATTGCTGAAAGAAGCAACAGAGGTGTAGAAAGAAGCAAGAGAAGTGCAGAAACAGGCAATTGAGGTGCAGAAAGAAGCAAGAGCAGTGCAGAAAGATCCAACAGAGGTGCAAAAAGAGGCAAGAGGGGTGCAAAAAGAAGGAAGAGAAGTGCAGAAAGAGGCAAGAGAATTGCTGAAAGAAGCAACAGAGGAGTAGAAAGAAGCAAGAGAAGTGCAGAAAGAGACAAGTGAGGTGCAGAAAGAAGCAAGAGCAGTGCAGAAAGAACCAACAGAGGTGCAAAAAGAGGCAAGAGAGGTGCAGAAACAGGCAAGAAAGGTGCAGAAAGAGGGTACAGGGGTGCAGAAAGAGGCAAGAGAATTGCTGAAAGAAGCAACAGAGGTGTAGAAAGAAGCAAAAGAAGTGCAGACAGACGCAAGTGAGGTGCAGAAAGAAGCAAGAGCAGTGCAGAAAGAACCAACAGAGGTGCAAAAAGAGGCAAGAAAGGTGCAGACAGAGGGTACAGGGGTGCTGAAAGAGGCAAGAGAATTGCTGAAAGAAGCAACAGAGGTGTAGAAAGAAGCAAGAGAAGTGCAGAAAAAGACAAGTGAGGTGCAGAAAGAAGCAAGAGCAGTGCAGAAAGAACCAACAGAGGTGCAAAAAGAGGCAAGAGAGGTGCAGAAACAGGCAAGAAAGGTGCAGAAAGAGGGTACAGGGGTACATAAAGAGGCAAGGGAATTGCTGAAAGAAGCAACAGAGGTGTAGAAAGAAGCAAGAGAAGTGCAGAAACAGGAAATTGAGGTGCAGAAAGAAGCAAGAGCAGTGCAGAAAGATCCAACAGAGGTGCAAAAAGAGGCAAGAGGGGTGCAAAAAGAAGGAAGAGAAGTGCAGAAAGAGGCAAGAGAATTGCTGAAAGAAGCAACAGAGGAGTAGAAAGAAGCAAGAGAAGTGCAGAAAGAGACAAGTGAGGTGCAGAAAGAAGCAAGAGCAGTGCAGAAAGAACCAACAGAGGTGCAAAAAGAGGCGAGAGGTGCAGAAACAGGCAAGAAAGGTGCAGAAAGAGGGTACAGGGGTGCAGAAAGAGGCAAGAGAATTGCTGAAAGAAGCAACAGAGGTGTAGAAAGAAGCAAGAGAAGTGCAGAAAGACGCAAGTGAGGTGCAGAAAGAAGCAAGAGCAGTGCAGAAAGAACCAACAGAGGTGCAAAAAGAGGCAAGAAAGGTGCAGAAAGAGGGTACAGGGGTGCTGAAAGAGGCAAGAGAATTGCTGAAAGAAGCAACAGAGGTGTAGAAATAAGCAAGAGAAGTGCAGAAAGAGGCAAGTGAGATGCAGAAACAGGCAAGAAAGGTACAGAAAGAGGGAAGACGAATGCAGAAAGAGGCAACAGGGGGGCAGAAAAAAGCAAGACAGGTATAGAAAGAAGCATGGGAAGTGCAGAATGAAGCAACAGGGGTGCAGAAAGAGGCAAGAGAAGTGCAGAAAGAAGCAACAGAGGTGCAGAAGGAAGCAAGAGAACTGCAGAAAGAGACAAGAGTTGCGGAAACAGGCAAAAGAGGTACAGAAAGATGTAACAGAGGTGCAGACAGAGGCAAGAGAGGTGCAAAACAGGTAAAAGGGGTGCAGAAAGAGGCAAGAGAATTGCTGAAAGAAGCAACAGAGGAGTAGAAAGAAACAAGAGAAGTGCAGAAAGAGACAAGTGAGGTGCAGAAAGAAGCAAGAGCAGTGCAGAAAGAACCAACAGAGGTGCAAAAAGAGGCGAGAGGTGCAGAAACAGGCAAGAAAGGTGCAGAAAGAGGGTACAGGGGTGCAGAAAGAGGCAAGAGAATTGCTGAAAGAAGCAACAGAGGTGTAGAAAGAAGCAAGAGAAGTGCAGAAAGACGCAAGCGAGGTGCAGAAAGAAGCAAGAGCAGTGCAGAAAGAACCAACAGAGGTGCAAAAAGAGGCAAGAAAGGTGCAGAAAGAGGGTACAGGGGTGCTGAAAGAGGCAAGAGAATTGCTGAAAGAAGCAACAGAGGTGTAGAAAGAAGCAAGAGAAGTGCAGAAAGAGGCAAGTGAGGTGCAGAAAGAAGCAAGAGAAGTTCAGAAAGAACCAACAGAGGTGCAAAAAGAGGCAAGAGAGGTGCAAAAAGAAGGAAGAGAAGTGCAGAAAGAGGCAAGAGAATTGCTCAAAGAAGCAACAGAGGAGTATAAAGAAGCAAGAGAAGTGCAGAAAGAGACAAGTGAGGTGCAGAAAGAAGCAAGAGCAGTGCAGAAAGAAGCAAGAGAAGTGCAGAAAGAAGCAAAGGAGGTGGAGAAATAGGGAAGAGGGTGCAGAAAGAGGCATGAGGGATACAGAAATTTGCAAAAGAGGTGCAGAAACAAGCAAGAGAAGTGCATAAAGAGGCAAGAGAATTGCTGAAAGAAGCAACAGAGGTGTAGAAAGAAGCAAGAGAAGTACAGAAAGAGGCAAGTGAGGTGCAGAAAGAAGCACGAGCAGTGCAGAATGAACCAACAGAGGTGCAAAAAGAGGCAAGAGGGGTGCAAAAAGAAGGAATGGAAGTGCAGAAACAGGCAAGAGAAGTGCAGAAAGAAGCAAGAGAGGTGCAGAAACAGGCAAGAGAAGTGCAGAAAGAGTCAAGTGAAATGCTGAAAGAAGCAACAGAGGTGTAGAAATAAGCAAGAGAAGTGCAGAAAGAGGCAAGTGAGATGCAGAAACAGGCAAGAAAGGTACAGAAAGAGGGAAGACGAATGCAGAAAGAGGCAACAGGGGGGCAGAAAAAAGCAAGACAGGTGTAGAAAGAAGCATGGGAAGTGCAGAATGAAGCAACAGGGGTGCAGAAAGAGGCAAGAGAAGTGCAGAAAGAAGCAACAGAGGTGCAGAAGGAAGCAACAGAACTGCAGAAAGAGACAAGAGTTGCGGAAACAGGCGAAAGAGGTACAGAAAGATGTAACAGAGGTGCAGACAGAGGCAAGAGAGGTGCAAAACAGGTAAAAGGGGTGCAGAAAGAGGCAAGAGGGGTGCAGAAATTTGCAAGTGAGGTGCAGAAAGAAGCAAGAGCAGTGCAAAAGAACCAACAGAGGTGCAAAAAGAGGCAAGTGAGGTGCAGAAGGAGGCAAGATAACTGCAGAAAGATGCAAGAGAGTTGCTGAAACAGGCAAAAGGGGTGCAGAAAGAGGAAACAGGTGGGCAGACTGAGGCAAGAGAGGTGTAGAAAGAGACAATAGGGGTGCAGAAAGAGGCAAGTGAGGTGCAGAAAGAAGCAAGATAAGTGCAGAAAGAAGCAACAGAAGTGCAGAAAGAGGGAAGAGGGGTGGAGAGAGAGGCAAGAGGGGTACAGAAAGAAGCAAGTCAGGTGCAGAAAGAAACAAAAGAAGTACAGAAAGAAGGAACAGAGGTGCAGAAAGAGGCAAAAAAGGTGCAGAAAGACATAAGAGGGGTACAGAAAAAGGCAAGAGAGGTGCAGAAAGAGGGAAGAGAGGTGCAGAAAGAGGCAAGAGGGTACAGAAAGAAGCAAATGAGGTGCAGAAAGAGGCAACAGACATGAGAAAGAGGCAAGAGAGATGCTGAACGTAGAAGAGATTTGCAGAAAGAGGCAAGAGAAGTGCAGAACAAGAAAGAAATGTGCAGAAAGAAGCAACAGAAATGCAGAAAGAGGCAAGAGAGGCACAGAGAGAGGCGGAGAAGGAAGCAAGAGAGGCTTGCACACCATTAGTACCAATTTAACACCCACATTTAGCAATAAGTAACACGTGACCATTCTAGGTTTGCAAAGGGCCTTCCAACACGCTGTAACACATGTCGCTGCATTTTTGGTAAAGTTTGAGCCGTTGGAGCTAGAAACAAGGCTTTTTTTGTTCAAATCTACAGATTAGGGAGCAGATGATGAATTATGTGGCTAATGCGGAAAATGTATATTTGTGCGAAATTCGGTGCAGCCAAACAGTCGCATAATTCCAGTGGCCCTGCTCATACCTCTGACTAGGTTCAGAAGTGCTCCTCAGTGATTCCTTCTTTTTTTTGTCTCATTGAGTTCATAGTTGAGCTTCTATGGAAACGAGGAAGACTAAACCTGACACTACCACTCCACAACACAGACTACCATACCACATATTTACTCTCCATAACACATAGTCCCACTCTACATAATTCCTATACACTAAATACCACATACTTTCTATCCACATAATTTCACTGCACAACATACCACATAATTCCACTACACACAACGTACATCCACTCCACTCCACTCCACTAAACATTAGTAAAAAACTTTTGCATTTACGCCAATAGCTCTAATTCTCGCAAATGCGAAACCTATTACATTGCAAACACTACTTTAACTAGTAGTCACGTTTGCAGAGTGGTGGAGAAAGGGTACTATGCCTCCGACCAGCGCTCAGGAATTCCGGTGCGTAGGGCTTACAGGAGGTACCAGTAGGGCTTCTTGGCCCCCAAAGTCCCTCAGGAGTAAATTGGACTTCATCCCCCATCCCGTAGTCTGCCAGGAGGTGCGTTTGCAGAGTGGTGGAGAAAGGGGGGCATGGCCTCCGAAGACGTCTTAGCAATCCCACTGTGCGGGACTTACTGGAGGTAACAAGAGGGGTAGTTGGCCCCCAAGGACATCCTTGGGGGCCAACTACCCCTCCTATTACCTCCAGTAAGTCCCACACAGCAGGATTGCTAAGTTCTCAGAGCAGGCCACGCCCCCTTTGCCCACCACTCTACAAACGCGCTCCCTGGCGCACTCTTGGATGGGGATTGAAGTCCCCTTCGCTGCTGGGGGCCCTTTAGGGGCCAACTAGCCTACCTCTTACCTCCAGTAAGCCCCACACAGTGGGATTGCTGAGAGGTGGACAAAGGCCACGCCCCCTCCCTGCACCACTCTGCAAACGCGCCCCGTGGCACGTTGTAAGTTGGGGAATTAATTCCCCTTGAATACTGGGGGTCCCTGTGGGCCAACTAGCCTACCAGGTACCTTCAGTATGCGCCACAGAGCTGCGTTGCAGAGAGGTGGTCTGAGGCCACGCCCCCTTTTTACACCACTCTGCAAACGCAACTCTTGGCGCACTGCTGTTAGGGGGATGAAGTGGACCTCATCGCCCCACCACCAGTGAATTTCTCAGGAACTACTGAACGGATTTACACCATTTGAAAAAAAGGTCACTTTCTGAACCAAGACCTACCTTTTTGCCAAATTTGGTGTAATTCCGTTCAGCAGTTCGGGCTGTAGCCGTGTCTAAAATTTCCTATGGAAATTAACATGGGAAAAACGCGTTTTGGGACCCCATATTTCTCGGCCCCCGCTTGACAAATCACCCCAAAACCTTCAAGACAGGAGCTGACCGGAGCGCCCCATTAGTTTTGAAAATTTCGTGAAGATTCGTCAAACGGCGCCAAAGATATTGGCAAATTAAAAAACGCTTTTTGAATAGAAACGAGGTCCTAACTATAACTACCTACTGGCGACTGCCAGTAGGTAATATATATATATGAAAAATGAAAACCCAACTGTACCGATAATTTATTTTATACCAAAAATCCATAAAAATCCAACTAAACCACCGGGGCGACCTATAATATCTGCACGCAATAGCCTATTGGAGGCATCGTCCCAATATGTTGATTTTTATTTGTCAAGCAGTTACCATCGTATATTAGAGACACTAGTGACTTTCTAAATAAGTTACAGGGATTTGTATGGCGAGAGGATTACCTGTTAATTACACTAGATGTAAGTGCATTGTATACTAGCATAAATCATCAAGACAGCTTAAGGTCATTACATCATTATTTAAGTACTAGACCGAACCATGCAAGTGCACACAGCAGAATGTTAATGAACATGGTAGAATTCTGTCTTTACAACAATGTCTTTTTATTCCAAAACTTGTTTTATCAGCAACTGCGAGGAGTAGCGATGGGGGCCAGCTTCTCCCCCAGTTACGCGTGTTTACACATGGGCTGGTGGGAGGAGCTGGTACTCAAAAAACAATGTATTAAGGAATATAATGAAAATTTAAAACTATGGCTTCGCTTTATTGATGATCTCTTTATTGTATGGCAAGGGTCTCGATCTAGTGCAGAGGAGTTTGTAAATAAGATCAATATTAATGAGATCAATTTAAATTTCACAGCGAACATTAGTACCAAAGGGGTGAGCTTTTTGGATGTGCAGGTCTATGTGAAAGACTGTATGTTGGAGACAAAGGCCTATAGAAAGGAAACAGCTGGAAATTCGATGCTTCATGCATCCAGTTCTCATCCTCACCATCTCATACAAAGTATACCATACGGTGAGATGCTGCGACTAAAAAGAATATGCAGTAATGAGGGAGAACTCAAAATAGCGCAACAGGAAAGCAAAGAGCGTTTTCTCCGAAGAGGCTACTCTGAGAAAGGTATCAATAGAGCGATTGAGAAAAGTAACACAAGAAACAGGAGTAATTTACTGACCAAATCGACAAAAGTGGGGCAAACCACAGTAGTTGGCACAACAAAGGGAGTAGATGAGCCAAGTGATTTTAGAATGATCATACAGTACAGTGGCCAAGAGAAAGCCATAAGGAAAATACTTAAAAGAAATTGGCCATTAGTATTAGATGATCCAACAATTGGACATCTATTACCCAAAAACCTATCTATTACATACAGTAGGGCACGGGCCATGCGTGACAGTCTGGTTAAGAATAATGTGGAAACACAGACAGGCACCACGTGGCTCGCACAACGAAAGGGATTCTTCCGTTGTAAAACATGTAAGGCATGCCAACATGGGATAAACAAGACAACATTCAGTAGTTCTTTCAATAACAAAGAGAAAACAATCACAAAATGACTCACGTGCAAGACTGATTATGTGATCTATGTGCTGGAGTGTCCATGTGGCCTAAGATATGTAGGGAGTACTAGACTCCAGGGCCACAAACGGATACTCCAGCACATTAGAGCCATCAAAAATAGAGATGTCACATACCCAGTCGCGCGACACTTTGAAGAACACCACGAATCTGACCCATCTAAATTAAAATACTTTTTAATAGACTCCATACCACCAACCAAAAGAGGTGGGGACAGGGAAAAACAGCTGCGTAGGCTTGAAACAAGATATATTTTAGACCTCGATTCCAAGCAACCGGGGGTCTAAACGCAACGGAGGATTTATACACCTGTCTATAAGTATTTTAATTGAGTAGTGAACCATTAGTTGCCAGTAGGTATTAAAACCGGGACTCATAAGGGTAAACTTTCATCAGATAGAAAAATATGCCGTAAACCCCTTTCGAACCAAAATTTTTTTAAAGCATATTCCTAGGGTATCATTAGTCACTAATTTTTAAATACAATAACTTTCATTTCACAATTTTAGGTAAAGGGATATACAATTTTAATATTTAAGCACTATGCACTTTAGATCAGTCAATAGGTTTACATAGTAAATGTTTACAGAACCAAATAGCGAATTTGCACATTATATATGGTATGAACACAATTAGATTCAGGGAAAAGGGAGGTTTAAAAGGAGAAATAAATACTCCATGAATCCCAACCATATTGTTGTTTTAGATATTTTAGGGCTTTTATAATGTTATATTGTGTTAATTAAATTTTAGTAAAAGTATTTATACTTTTATTTTATTATGACTCAATCATTATAGAGTGTAATGTGGAAAACAAAATTAAATGATTCCATATGCCGTTATTAATAACGCGACATGAAGATATTTAATAGTAAGAACTAACTAATGAATCCTATGTGTGTAAATGAGTCTGTTCTTGTTATCTATGACTGATAGTAATATATGCACTTGTCACTTTAAGAAAGCAATGGTAAAAAGACATAAAAAGATGGTAGCATTACTGTGGGCGCGTCATGTGATCAAGGCCCTCCGGGGCTGAAACGCGTTGTGGCCGGCAACTGCTGAAGGGAAACAATAAAGAACTATTTGCACATAATTTGGTGTCCGTGCTTCTATCTCGGCGAGGAAAACAAGCCAGTGAGGAGTGGAGGAGATTGGCGCATATATATATATATATGTATATATATATATATATATATATATGTGTGTCAAAAACACACAATAAATGCACCTTCTATACCTTTAGTGCACCATATCTCATTAATATTATTGCATCACACAGGTACATAAGGCCAAAGGTAAGCATTTATGTGGCCTAGCCAAACGTACAAGGATAGAGCCAAAATTATGCTAATCCACGTGCAATACCCGAGATTACGCCATTATGCTACATCGCGTAAACAGAGTTTTGTTTGGGTAATAATAAAATCGTATGAGAATAGGAACAAGCAGTGGCGGCTCCTCTGCTAAGACGGAGGAGTGTCGCTCCACTGCTTCGCAGCAGTGTAGTAAAGGAAACATAAAATGATAATAACTTGTGTTATTATCATTTTATGTTTCCTTCTGCTGCAGCTTTGCGTTTGGGGTGGGGCTGCTCTGACAATAGAGGAGAATTGGTTTGCCCAATCCTAAGTGCACATGACTGTTTCGCCGGCCCTCCGGTCTGGCCAAACATTAAAGCACATTTCGCATCTTCTCCATGCAGGCTTCTTTACAGCTTGCGTGGAGAACATGCCCAAGCCCCCATTCCCTGGCTGAGTGCCGATCCACGATGCTCAGACCAATCACAACCCTGCATTGCAGCATTGTGATTGGCTTTCGGGAGGCTGGAAGCCAGGTGCTTCCTGCTGCATCCTGCATCCTGCTGAGGGACTGGAGTCAGTAAGGAAGAGAATGGAGGAGAGGCGCCGGCCAGCCCTCTCAAGTGTTTTTTTTTATTTAACTTTTTTAGTACCCACCCCCATATGTCCCCGCCTCACCTCCTGGGTCTGGTAGCAGCAGCTACTGGGAATACGGTGAACAAACTGAACGCAACCAGCTGTTGTTTGTGTCATTCATGATTTTGGGCTATTTTTTAATGCAAATGCCTTATCGCATTCATTTTGGGCGCAAAGTGCTATAAAGGCATTTCGATTAATATAGCTGCATACTTTATGGTCATTTCCTATCATTTCCAAAAAGGAAATTACGAGTTTCACCCAGGCATAGTACAAATTGATTTGAAATGTTCATCAAACACCTTAATCTAAGTAAAGGAAACACAAGTGCATCTCTTAGTTTGCTGGCGCATAACACTGATCTTCCTATGAATTATTTATGAAGTCCTTTTGTCTTGTATTTCCGTAACAATCATCTAATATCTGATTATGTAGACTGATCAATATGTAATCGACAATAAAAATAGCCAATTCCTGAGAGGGGTTGACCTTTTGCCCATCTCGCTGTACACTGTAAAGGGTTCAAGCTCATAGATTCACTCAGGCAACCCCTCCTTTTTGCTTTCCCCAAAAATGATCGTTTTTAGTGACTTTCGAAGTATATATTATTATTTTAACTGTGTAAACTTGTGCAGTTGTTAGGTTCCATCAGGATCCTTTGATTCTTGTACACAACACTAATGAAGAAAAAAAAGCCACTTGCAACGAAGAAAGGCACATGTTTTCCATTCTTTGACTTTATCCTGTTCAGAATACACTACATAGTAAAAGAGAAAAAAAAACATTTCTGTCAGGAGTCTGTGCTGTAAATGACGGCCTGTGGAGGCCTCCTCCCACACTCACTAGTCACTGACAGAGAATTCATCTGACAAGTTCTTTGCAAGTGAGAGCAAAGGCCACCCATCATGATGACTCATGGGGTAACTGATATGCCAGGAAACAATAGTAAGGCAACACTGCATGAACAGAACATGTCTGCAGGTTACACAAAGCAGACATCTCATCTCAAGAACCACTGCGGGGATTTGCACTGGAAACCGTGTCTTTTTCATGAGAATAAATAATATAACATTGGCCTTGCTGTGGCTTTGTGAGTCTTGGAGCTGTTGGAATTCCTAGGGCTTTGCGAAAATTATAATTCGATTTGACTAGAGTAAACTGGCATAAAAGTTCTCTATAATGTACTTATGCAATAAAACCTCTTTCTAATTAACGTGTAGGTCTATTTAAAACATACCTTGCATTTTAGCATGATTCGGAAAAAAATCAACAGTTCCGTTGAGAACAGATCAGTACCTGTTCCGGCCACATAGTTCCCTCTCTCTCCTTAGCTCCCACTACCCCAAACTTTCTCTCCGCAAGCCTCTATTGCTGAAGTATGGAGTATATGAGTTTATTTCATTAATAGACAATGTGAGTTGGTTAGGTTGCCAATCTTTTGCGTGATTTCAGGGACGTCTTTTTTCCATTCCAGAAACGCTTCCTGTTTGGGTGATTGCATTGCCAATCTAGTTTTTACAGGGTACATGCTCCTGGACTGATGAGATCCCTCATTAAGACTGAGAGGGGTTACATCATGTCCTGCCACGGAATCTATTTGTGTGAATAATAAAAACTGGGCACACACTTTCCTAGTTGCTTTCAAATGGGTTCAGTATAATTGATAGGCCTGGGGGTTCAACTCCGCTCCGTTCGCGGAGCTTTCTTCACTCCGTGCTCCGTGGAGTGCAGAAAACTCAGCTGCCCTCCGCGTAGCAGAGTTTTTTCCCCGCTCACACTCACCACTAGTAAGTTGGCGAGCGCGAGCTGCCACTCACGGAGAATTTCTACCCGAGCTGCAGGAACATCAGCACGAACGGCAGTTTGCGCCGCACTCCGCCGCTTGCGGAACTCCGCTAAGTTTGTTTGTCACTTCGTGGCGCAAACTACTCCCAGACCTAATAACTGATTACCTGAAATACAGTAATTCCTGGATCTTCGTATGTATGTTTGTCTCAATGTAGGAAAGTGCCTCTTTTGACATGATTAGTCCCCACGTTTTGCATGATGTCTGACGTAATTCCGAACTGTAAGTGCATGGGGCACCGGCTAACCAGGTTCCCAGTGCCAGATCTGTTTCCCAAAAACTCTACCACGATTGGCACAGCTTCAGTTACCCCTGTAAGTCCTAGTAAATGGTGCCCCTAGTACCTAGGGCATGAGTACTGAAGAGGGTCCTCTGGGGCTGCAGCACTGGTTGTGCTACCCCAGGGACCCTCACCAAGGCTATGCTCTCTGCCATTGCAGGCTGCGTGTCTTGGTGCAAAGAAAAATGAAGAGTCAACATAGCACACAGCCCTATGTGCCTTACCACCCATACACTGTATAAGATATAGATAAGTCACCCCGACTGCAGATGTTATAAGTGCACAGGGAAGCCACAAAGAGTACATGGCTGGATAATTGTCAGTACGAGTTTCATAGCTCCATGATGGCTTCACTGATCCCTAAGGTGTTTGGGACCAAACATCTTATCTTAATAAATCCTCACTGATGCCAGTGGTGGATTTATTAATAAATTCACACAGGAGACCCTTTTAGAGAGTTCCTGTGAAAACCTACCAAGTACTGCTGTGGTTCCTGACTTGTTTTAGCCAGCCTGCCACTACCAGACATGTTTCTGACCTCCTGGGGTAAGAGCCAGTGCTCTCAGAGGACAGTGACAAAGCCTGATCAAAGCGGAGGTATTCACACCTCCTCCAGGACAGGAAGGTTTTCCTGGGCGGGAAGCTTCAAAGGCAATGCCATCTTTGAAATCCTACTCAGGAACCACCAGATAGTGAGGGAAGCCAAGTCTCCTTTCCTGCTCCACTTTTGGGAGGAGGAAAGGCAGGAAAATTAGATAGATCAGGAAGAAGGTCCCCACTTTGCCTACACCACTCCTAGGGTGGGGCAGGCAATGTGAAGCTCTCTCCTGAAATTCCACCATCTTGGGATGGTGAGAAAACTTCCTATGAGGTCTAGGATAGTGACTTTTCCCACAGGAAGTGGTCACTTAATGGTGTAGACACACCCAAAAGGTAAGTAGCCCATTGGCTACTACCTGTCTCCCCTTGTAACACCCCTAAATTCAGTATTTAGATGGCACCCCGAGACCTGAACATCAGATTCGATGGATAAGAGAAGACCAGGACAAAGAAGACCCTCTGCTTGAGAACTGAAGTCCTGCTGCAGAAGAAAAAGGCGCCAAACCCTACCTGCTGCTATCAGGACTCGACAGTTGCTGCTGCTGTGTTGTCCTGAAACCTGAAAGGACTCCAAGAACCCCAGAGTACCTCCAGCCGTCAAGAAATCACCAAGAAACTACCTTGGAGTGAAGGTTTCACTCCCCTGCACACCGCAGCCACCGATCCCTTGAAGTTAGCTTTTTCAACGTGCTGCTCCCCGATGACCTCGACGCAGCACCGAAGTGAGAAAAGCTCCAGATGGTTAGATCTGTCCCCCACCAAGTTTGGAGACATCAGGACCTACCTAGCCGCGGCGTACCAATACCAAGGTACTGTGCTCCCCCACGGCAAACACCAAGAAGAAGAGTCCACACCAGACTCCCTAAGCACCAGAAGCAAGCACACATTGAGGGATGTTGACACACCCAAGACCCACTTCCTGAGTGGCCTAGCTGTCCCGAGATCTCCTCTCCAAGTTGCCTGCTTCTGACGGAGAGGAGCTCAAGATGCACGACGCCCAGCTGACCTGTTAACTCTGCACCCTGCCCCACTGGACCCAGCACCGACCAACCAGCCCTGCTCCCATGGTCCCCAGGCCCTTGGTATCTCCTCCTTCTAAGGAGACCCGCCATACTTACCTGTAAGTTCCCTTGTGCAGTTCATTTTCAAGTGGCCTCCTTCTTCTTTGCGCACCAGCTTCTAAGACCTCAGCACACTGCTCCTGGCTGATCCTGGATGTTCCAGAACTTCTCCTGCTGAAACTTTGGAACTGGTCCTGACATCAATCTAAAACAGGAAGGTGAACTTTGTGAAAGCATTGCCTGAATTTCTATGCGCTTTTCTGCTTTTTCTCCATTGTTTCCTATGGTGCATATTGCGCATAGAAGTGATATAGTTATTGAAATTTGAAAAATCGTATCTCCGAAAGTACTTACATTAGAACTGTGTTCTTGGTCTTAAAAATTAGATACAAATCGATATTATGTTTACAAATTGGTCTCGGATTTATTCTTGAGTGTGTGTCTCATTTACTGCCACTGTGAGCACAACAAATGCTTAACACTACCCTCTGATGAGCCTAACTGCTCGCCCACACTACCACAAAAAGAGAGTTAGTATTATCTACATTTACCTCTACCTACCTTATGCGGATTTCCCGGACTCTCTACATAGTGTACTCCAAATTAGTGCACTGTACAGAGAGTCGGTTTCCTACACTCAAGTAACTCCATGTGTGATTTGCAGTGGTGACTGTGCAGGTAATTTTAATAAAGCTATGCTTGTTTACATGTGTTTGTAATTTGTGCTTGTGGACTTTGAGGCTAGATAGCCACACAGTATGTAAGGACAACATTCTAAAATCATCAGAGTCTGTGGCAGTCCCTCTATTTATGTACTTAAATGTACCCTTGTATTTGCTCATTTTTGGTTATGTTTGTGGGGACACCGAAAATCCTACATACAATCCCTCTCATTGATACCCTTGGTGTGCCCTGAAAACAATGAGAATCTCAATTGGTCTCCCTAACTCAAGCCAGGTGGCTTTTCTTGGCCACCTCTTTTCTTTCCTTAGCTGTTAGTATTTGATTATAGTGCTTGGTGTGATTAGATGCACCCAGGTCGAGTAAACTACTGGCATAACTATGTAAATGTAAGTCCAGAGGCTTGAGGAGTTTTTTATTTTCTGTTTATTTCTGTCTATAATAAATGTAACACTTACAAATATCACATGCAGTAGTTTATGGTGCAATCCTTCATGAAAATGAAAACAAGTAAATTAGAGTAAATGACACCATAAACCTTACTAGTGTACCTGCTGTTAGGGTTACCTATCACTGTTTGTGAACATTTACCTTTATGTAAGAATGGGGGTTGCAAGATGGAGGATAAGCGCTGCCCACAGAAGACAACTCCATACCCCACTTCTTTATCCTGATATTTCTTTATTTCCAGGCCTGTCTTGAGGAAATTGCTGTAGCTTTCCACCAGGGTGCCCCACGGAATGCAAGGCTGTATCTCTGTACATAGCCAGAGGTGCCTGAAATTCAAGGAGAAAATTATTGCTTTTAAGAAAAAACTTACCTGATTGAATATTTGAAACAAAATTATAGACTGGGCACTGATTGTCACTTGGCATCCATCCACCTACCCTTAGTCGGAAAAATAAGCTGGAGCTGCGCAGCTGTTCACCAAGCACTGTTAGCTCAACTAGAAAGAAATAAGCACAAGATGGTTTGGCCACTTTTTGTTTAAGAACAAATCACCCAAAGTTGTGTTGGGAAAGTCATTGGGCAGGAAAGAGATGGTGGAGATGTGTGAAATAACAATGCACTTATATGTGTGAAATAATCATGCACGTCTCTTTTTTGATTATTGTAGGAAATTGGGTTGTTAGTCTACAGGGGTGAAAACCCGACTCAGGCAATGGCCGGCACCGATCGGGGGTGGAGGGGCAGCAGGGGGGGTTGGGTCAGTGGAGGGATGCTAGATTTAAAAAAAAATTTAACTTACCTGTTTGCCGTGTCCTCCTTACCGCCCTTCCTGGTCGCATATCTCCTCCTCCCGCCGGCACAGGAATATGAAGCAGCCTGGAAGCACCGAAACTCCCCTTAGCCAATCTCAATGCCACAATGCAGCGTTGTGATTGGTCTGAGCGCCATGGCTCGGCGCTCAGGCGGGGCATGGGGGCCTGGGGATATTCTCCATCCAGGCTGTAATGCAGCCTGGGTGGGGAAAAGAGAAAGTGCGCATGACTGTTTTAGGTGGCCCGAAAGGGCCGACTATACAGTCATTGTGCACTTGGGAGTGGGGGCAAACCACTCCTCGACTGCTCTGTCAACCCTTCCCCGCCTCGCAAGCTGCTGTGCACCAAAAATAAAAAAATGAAATGATAACAACTCAGTTATTATCATTTTCTTATACTGCTGAAAAAATGCAGCCGACATTGCAATAAGCACAATCATGAGGAACACAAATAAATCACTAAATTAACATGTGCTTAGCCCTCTGATAACTTGACACAAAGCAGTCAGGCTTAACATTGAGGCAATGTATTTGCATCACACAAACAGTAATAAAGTGAAAACACAATACAAGAAAAATTCCAAACCAATTTAAGTAAATAGAGTGAAGTTTAATGAATACAATGATGCAAGAACAATAAAAAAATCCAATCAGTAGAGCTGGAGATATTCCATTTTAAAGCTTTTAGTGAAAATGGAGCCTAAAATCACCACGCACCACTTCTGGGGTCATCTGTGCACGCTAGACCAAGGAAAGGTCACAAGTTCAGGCTGACTGTGTTAGAGCACGGGTCAAATATAGTAACCAGGTTAGTCTTGTTGATACCTTCTAAGTCTGGGGCAAAGAGTTCCATTCACATTGGAGGAGTCTGCGAGGAGGAGGAGGCTGAGTGTCGCGATCGGCCGTCACTGTAGCGCCAGATGCAGGTTGGGCGTCATGTACAGTTGTCGCACTAGCTCGAAGAGTCAGTAGTGTGTTGCAGATAGTCGTTGTTGTAGCTTCGCATTGGCGATCGTCAAGGTGTGTCGTTGCTGAAGCACGAAGAGGAGGACTTGCTTTGCCGGTCCCTGTGGACACTTCTTGTTGGCACAAAGAGCAGGTCTCACCGGAGATTCGTGTTTACGATCAGCGCGGCTGGCAGAGTTTTGGTGCAAACTGGCCTATTTGCGGTCGTGAGGAGCCCGAACTTCAGGATTTGCACCTTTTCTCCGAGAAGGAGCTCTCACTTATGTCAGCCAAGGGTCCAAGATCTTGGGAGCAACTCTTGGGATCAGGACTCACTCAAGCAGAGGCCGTCAGCAGGCCCCATGCAGGTCCAGTTGCAGGTCCAAATAGATCCAGTTGCAGCAGGTCATCTTGGTAGTTGCAGGGAGGCTGAGGATCTTGTTTTATCCCTGTAGATCAAACAGGTGGTCAGCCAACTGACCCTTGAAGTCAACTGAGATTAGCCTGGGATGGAGGGAAACAGGTTCAATCTTCCTTCTCAGACAGCTAGGAAGTCCTTCAAGCAACAGGCCAGTCCTTCATCTGTAACTTCCACAGGTCCAGGATTATTATGATCAGCGTCTCTGGAAGTCCAATATTTATACCTAGCCAGCGTTTGTATGGGAGGACTCCCTGTCCTACTCCCACATCTGATTCTGGAAAGTTCCTCCCATTCCCCTGTCAAGGCTTCCAACTGTCGGGGGTGACAAAATGCAGGGCATGCCTGGTGGCAGGTTTATTGTGTGTGTAAGGCCCTTTGAACTAAGGGCCTGAGTGAGTACGATCTCGCTAGGAAGGCCTCCAGACGGGTTCCAGAATGAGCAAATCTGATTCGGAGCCTATGTTTCTGACCAAATCGTCCCCCGTTCCAAATGACCAAGCACGATGCAAAGATCTCGTCCGCGTCGACCGAATCGTTTCCGAACCCGATTCCGTCAGTCCGACTCGTTCGCAGCCGAATCGTGCCACACAATGGAGCCGGCTTCCGAACGAGCGAGTACGATGCACGATTCCGACAGCGATATCGACTCTGTCTCAGCAAGACGAAACAGCTGTAGGAATCGGACTTCAGGGGGGCTGTAGCAGGCCCCCCTTCACCCGGGGCCCTCCGAATCGGTCCCGTGGGGGTACCCTTGGGTCCCCCCTTTCCATGCATGCACAGTGTGGCAGGTACCATGGGGTGCCCGCCACAGGGTGTACGCTTTTCCCCACCCACCCCTTTTTGCTATGGGAGCCTGTGTACGTGTTCGGTATACAGGCTCCCATAGAGTTCAATGGGAGTCCGAGCGAACCGAGTCCGTCACCATACGGGTGCATCGTACTCGGTAGCTTGGACTCGCAGAGCATAATTCGCTAGGAAAGCCCTCCGGATTCGAGTCGTACGGAGGGCTTTCCTAGCGAGATCGTACTCAGGCCCTAAGTGGAGATGGGTACAGACCTTCCCTTTCTATTCAGAGTTATGTGAGCCATGACACTGACACGAGGCACATATGGTTGGGACATGAAAATGCCAGATTTGTGAAGGTTGTAGTTTTAGAATTATAACTTGAAATTCAACTTTAACATTAAAGAGGATTTAAAATTACAATTAATTTGAGTGTAAACAGCATATTCTATCTGCTGCCAATATAAGTTAACACAAGGAGATGATGGACAGAGCGCTGAAACTTTTCAGACACTCACCCCCAGTCACAGATCTGGGTTGAATCCATCATCGTTCTTTAGCTCACTTCGCCACCCCAGTTCAGACACAGCTATATGCAAATCAGTCTTGACCCTGTGCCTCATGGGAACAGTCCAGCCTGAACTGCCAAGCCATGTCTTCCCTGGACCGGAAACAAGCATCCTGGGACCGGTTGCGGGCTAACAGCCCTCATCAGCCAGGCTAGCTTGAATCCAGTGGCAAAGTGAGCAAGGGACCCACGTCTGGGCATACCCTGCCAACTTAGGGCAAACAAAGCAAACACAAGGAGATGATGGACGGAGCGCTGAAACTTTTCAGATACTCACCCCCAGTCACAGATCTGGGTTGAATCCATCATCGTTCTTTAGCTCACTTCGCCACCCCAGTTCAGACACAGCTATATGCAAATCAGTCTTGACCCTGTGCCTCATGGGAACAGTCCAGCCCGAACTGCCAAGCCATGTCTTCCCACATCAGCTGCACTTGCCCCTCCTCCAGTGGGAGGGGAGGTTAGGCCATGCCGACTGGACTGGCAGGTGCCTGGAGGGAAGCTAGGAGGGAGCGGAAGACAGTGTAGTGGCCCGAGCATGCAGAAGTGAGGCTGCTAAATATAGGAGTCCTTTGCATGTTAGATATAAGGAGCACAAAGATAGCCTTGATTTTCCTCATTCATATTGTTTACTTCTCCTGGAGGTAACAAGCAATTGAGAGACCATGGCCGGTGGGACGCTAATCAGCGGCCGCAGTTCTCCTCTCCTGCCCCGGAACAAGTGGCAGTCTATGTAGAGGCCCTGCCCAGTAGAAAAACTGGGTGCTTGGAAACCACAATTTGTTAGACCAACTTGATGAGTGCCTGAGCCCCCTCCTGACTCGGGGTGGGACTGACTGCATGCTGTCACTGGTGGGAACCAACGAGACTCGCAGAGAATGGTACACACCTAAAGTGCACCATTGAGGCTCATTGGGCCCCTGGACACCTGGGCCCAGGGAGGCTCTCGTGTAATTCAACATCTTCCCCCATGGATGGGAGTCCTCCCCAGCAGGTGGGGGACTGCCAGCATCAGTGATAATTTAGGCCATTTATGACTCTAGGGAGACCATGGGGGCAGATAGATGGTGTGAGGGTGGAGGTGTCCCTCATTCACCAGGACCTACGGAAGGTGACAAAGTGCATGACAGAGGTGGAGTCAAGGGTCTCCTCTGCAGAAGAGAGTTTGCCAGTCCTGAAAGCAGACGTTTGGTAAACTTTGAGAGGTAACCCTCCAACTGGAAAAAAAGGACAGAGGATGCCGAAGATAGATCAAGACTGAACAAATTGTGCTTGGTAAGTGTCTCGGAAGGCCTGGGAGGGGCTCATCCAGAACGTTTCTTCTCCAAATGGTTCCGCTTTTGGGTCCCGGAGGATTGCCTGTCCCTCTTCTTTATCATAGAGCAGGCGCACTGGTCACTGGCACAGCATCCGCCGCCATGCCCCTCGCCCCGTTCTGTAATTCTTTGACTCAACTACGCAAACAGGGACTCCATATTGGCCACTGTATGCGCCCGGGGAGTGGTGCTTCTGGAGTTCAAGAGGGTAATGGTTTTCCCGGGTACACACAAACAGTGCAGCAACAAAGTCACATTTTTGTGGCAGTGAAGGTCAACCTCAGAGCAATGCAGATTCAATATATGCTCAAATACCCCGCAAGCAGTGGCGGCTGGTGGAATTTGAAACTGGTGAGGCGTAAGCAGAACGAATCAACGCATGCGAGCGAGCCCGACGGCAATATCTGATGCCTGTCACGGTAATCTCCATCCCGCTCACCAACGCGTCCAAAAAGAAAACTTGTCATTTTTACCGGAGGATTGTTTTAATGAAAGCGCATGACAAAAGCGTTGTGCGGTTAAAGTTTAAACATGATACACTTGTCACAGAAATAAAATTTTAAATTAGACACTGGGATGGGAGAGCTGAATATTCCGGAGTTGAATTTGATTGGCATTTGTGGAAAATAGCATTATTACATTTTGAAAATAAAAAACGTCTGACAGCACACAAACACATAAGGACCACAATTTGGCAACTGGAAAATAAAAAACGTCTGGCAGCACACAAACATAGGAGGTCCAGAATTTTGCAACGGCACACAATTGACAGCGCTCAGCTACATAGTAAATGCAGGGAACGAGGAACTGAGCAATTTCAGTGCATCCTTTAAGGTAGTAAGCGCTATATAAATACAAGTACTTGCCCTCACAGTTTACCCAATATCTTCTGTCAAGGGCACACGCTTCCTTCTTCCTGGATTCCTTCTGTAGGGGGTGCCCTCCACCCCTTATCACTGTGCAAGGTCGGTCTCCAGCATTACTCATGCGTTCCTAGACCCATTCTAGGAATGGACAGCACACGTAAATACTTAGTAGGACACCCTGAACAGGAATGTTCCACATACATCCAGCGCAGGAGCAATGTGCCGTATAGGTGGGTAGTGACATCACACATCTACAATCAAATGTCACATACAAAACAAACAACAGCACACTTTAGACAGAACGGTGCACACGCATCCAACTCAGCACGGATACGCCTTTACTCAGCACTCGCCACCGAGACCACAAACTGCATTTCTGCAGGGGAATGACCCTGCCTACACTGCTTAAGAGAATCAGGACAGCCGCCCGGTGTCACCCACGCAAGCTTTATAAATCGTTGAAAAAGTAATGATACTCGTTTTATTGACTCTGGAAGGATGAAAGGTTGGTATGACTATTCCATCGTTCTGGCCTGTGACCTGCTTCTTACATGGAGATCTCCCAGAGGCCAAAATACCGCCTTGTGGCTCCAATGGACATACTCCCACTAGGACTGATTACATAACCCACCCCGTAGTTAAAAAAAGAAGTCACCCTAGGTAATGGATTTAGCCTGTAACAATGCCGTGGCTAAGACTGCTTCGCGTTCCTGACAAGCTACAGTGACGTCACACACGCTGAGGTCCGATTTACAATGCCTAGCAAATGTAGCCACATAATCCCCACAATTGCGATTTGCCCTTTATGTCAGAACCGCAAACAGAATTCTCATTACAAGCCAACAGCGGCTCGCAATACTCGAGTCGCGGGGGGGTCACCGTCTCGCGGGGGTTGGGGGGTCGCGGTGGGGTGGGGACCGGGGGGGGGTGTTTAAAAAATAAAGTATTAATAAAAGAAAACTTACCGGGTCCACGCCGCCTCTGCTGCTCCTGGGCCGGGGTCCTGACTCCCGCGTTGGAGCCTGCCTCAACGTCTTCGGAGTTCGGAGTGGCTGGCAACCCCTCTCAGCCAATCCAGACGCTGCATTAGCAGCGCCAGGATTGGCTAGAGCAGGGATACTCCCCGCCCATTTAGGAGACACCAGGGGCTGGCCGGGCTGCTGCATGAAGCAACCCTCGGGTCCCTCGCTCTTCTAATGGGAAGAGTAGTAGTGGCTGTAGTGCGCATGTTCGGGCTGGTCGTAAAAATGACCAGCCCAAAGCCGAACATGCGCACCACTGCCGCGCTGTCAGTACTGTTACAGTGAGTCAGTCTGTCACTCAAGTGCTGCCGCAGCCCCACCCACCCGTCCCCTTCAGCCTTCAATCACCGTCCGATTGCCTCCGCAGCCTCGGGCGTGTCCCGGTACAATTCGCGTTTCAGCACAACCGCTGCGCGAGACTGCGAGCTGTTATTATTAAGTGGGAGTTGCATGAAGCCGCGTGAATGGAGCCATGTGGTATTAGTGAGGCAACGCCCCAGCGCCCCTATGGACGCACCGCCACTGCCCGCAAGACTCCGAGTAGTCTTTAAAGGAAAGACACAGTTTTTTGACATCCTGCAAAAGGCATGGAGGTGGGTGGATGAAAGACCACCCTTAAAGGTATGGGGTGACCGTTAGTCACCCCACAGAAACAAGAGACATGGAGAACGGTCCTTCCTCAGGGACCCAGGTGGGGAGGGAAGCCGAGACCTGTGCGATCTCAGCTGCTGGTCCACGTAAAGACAGGAAATCATCTCCATCGGAGGAGGACCTCCCGTGGAAAACGGGCCGAACCAGCAGCAGAGAAGACACTGAGGAGGGGGAGCCTTGATAAGGAAGGGTTTCCCCATGCCTTTTTGGTGGACGTCCATCCCTTCTGGGTATGAGAATGTAAAACTATGGAAGGGGGAAAACCTGGCTAACAGTTGAATGGCCACAGCAAACTGGAAAAAACAAACATATGATTCAGAGGGGAAACACAGAGAAATATATTCTGGAATTGAGGGGGCTAAGCTGCTTGGATGCCCTCCTCTGCACTTTTATGAATGAGTTTGTCGAAAGTTGTGCTTCAAGGTGACAGATACTTCCATTCTCGAAGTAAGGGGTGGGGAGAGCTTTTAGGCAGGACATGATTTGAATCCTGCAGTTGTGGGGGTTTACGTTTTTGTTTTCTTAATTCCACTGGTCATACAAACATGATATGTCTGGGCGAGGAACACCAAGCAGGGGCCAGAGTCACCCCAACCTAGAAACATACCCTGTTGATAATCATTTGGCAATATTTGGCACAGACAGTACACAGTGACATAAACCACCTTACCTTGCTATGTGTTAAATAAGGTTAAGAGAGCGGCGGGTCACACAATACACTCAGACGCAGGCATCAGATGTGCTGCTGCTCCGGGAGACACACTTGCCGTGACACCATTGCCTCTGCTTGAACAGGGGGCAATACATCGTGCACGCACACGCCGGATACACAAGAGGATTATGAGGAGTCCTGATATTGGCTAGGAAGTTTCCCCCCCCCCCCATTTCAGGTGGAGAGTACAAGGCTGGACCCTGGGGACAGGTATGTAGGCATGTCAAGCTCAGGCAAAAGGAAACCTTTGCTTATACTATGTGAATACGCCCCATCTCGTCTCCTTCAACCCGTACTTGAGGCACTGAGCGAGATCCTGTTAGAAATGATTGCAGACTCGCACATCATGGAGGAGACTTTAATGCAGCCATGGACACCACTCCTGATAGATCAATCCAAAGGCCATTACACACGCATTCTTCATCCCTTCTGTTTCAGTTCATGTTAGCCCTGGGATTTTAGGACATGTGGAGGGCCAGGCATCCTTTGGTTAGGAGGCACTCCTTTTTCTCCAGGGTCTTTCTCCTACATTGACCACATCTTTCTGGCCCAGCAGAATGCCCAGGCACAATCAAGGCTGAATACGTGCCTAGGGGCATGACAGATCACGCACCCCTCCAGGTCACACAGGGCCCCACGCGTCAGGGAGTGGGAAACACTTGGCAACTGACCTGCTCGGACTTGAGTGATAATCAGGTGATCTCTGACATCCGAAGGGAGTCTTCACTCTACTTTGACAAAAATGCTGACACGGTTGACTCCCCCAGAGTGATATGGGAGGCTTATAAAACAGTGTTGCAAGATATAGCCCAAAACATTTTAACAAGTAGAAAAAGACTCAGGGAGGAATATTGCCCAATGTTGGCATTGGAAATTTGAGCCACAGAACAGGCATATGAAGAGCACAAGGCCCAGGCAACCCTGGATCACCTAAAGGCCCTCTGCGGAGAATACCATGCTCTCCCACATGACCTGGCAAAACAACAGTTCCTAGAGACACTGCGGCAGTTGTATTAGGTTGGAGACAAGGCAGGTCACCTGCTTCCGTGGCTTAGGAGGGCAGGGTCCGCAATTAGATGGGTGGGTGAACTGGAGGTATCCAATGGTCCTGTATCACTACGGAGGGTGAGACTGCAGAGAGATTAGTCCAATATTATCTAGACTTATATAGTGAGAAATGCTCCACCTCAGAGAAAAACACCACTGCCTTCTTGGCAGAGTTGCCCCTTCCATGCCTACAAAAATATGAGAAACTACTGCTCGAACAAGATATTCCCCTTGAAGAATTAACCGAGGCAGTGAGCCTCATGCAACCAGGGAAGACGCTGGGCCCTAACGGCTTACTGGTATATTTCTATAAGCCTCCATTTTCGACAGTGGAGCCTCACTTGCTGGCAATGTTGATGGAGGCAAGAATGGAGGGTGCACGCCCGCGGATTTGTAACAGGCAACTATTGTGTTCCTCCGTGTTAGACCTGGCATCCTTGGCGTGGGTCTCCCTTCCATTTTTTCGTAATGCCTCCACTGTTGCCGATATGTATTTGCTGGACTAGATGCTCATGGGCACTTTGCCGCTGCTAATCAGTGCCAAAGTGCAAGTGCTCCCTATCGTGAATTGATGTATGTATTAGTGACTCCATGATTGGATGATTGGTTTACTTGTCAGTCCCTAGTACCGTGCACTGAGTGTGCCCAGGGCTTGTAAATCCAATGCTGCTGGTGGGCTTGCAGCACGGGTTGTGCCACCCACAGAAGCAGCTTGTAAAGTGTGTCTCAGGCCTGCCATTGCAGAGCCTGTGTGCAGCCTAGGGCTGCCATGTCGACTTGGTGAGTGCACCCACTTACCAGTCCCTAAACCTTCCATTTACTGCATGTTGGTCACCCCTAAAGTAGGCCCTAGGGCAGGGTGCATTGTAAGTATAAGGTAGGACATGCCCTGGTGTGTGTGGCATGTCCTAATAGTGAATTACAGCCATTTTCGTTTTTCACTATTGCAAGGCTACCTGCTCCCCATAGGCCAGAATGGGCAGACTGACTATTACACCTTATAGTCAGAACTGACCCAGGGAACATGGTAGAAAAACGAATTTAGTATGCCTGAACTCAGGATGATAAAATACATCTTTTAGTGAAGTTGGTTTTAACATTCTGTGTTTGAAAATACCACTTTTAGAAAGTGGGTATTTTCTTGCCTAACTATCCAAGCCTGCCTCTGCTAGGTTGTGTATTCCTTGTCTGGAGATTGAGTGACAGGGGCTGGGGGTGGCTACAGGAGACAGGGTGAGTCAGCACAGGGCTGAATAGAAAGATCTGCATCCAGAGTGGAGGGAGGAGTTGCACCTGGGTCTGAATAGGGCTGTGCCTGCCTTCCACAATGCTGGCTCCACCTCCTGCCGGGCGGCTGAGCACTCTGCCCCACATTCTGAAAGGAAAGAAGGAGTCAGAAAAACAAAGTGCTCCAGGACTGACCAGAACTGGTTTTGGGCTAGGCAGAGGCCTCTCTGCCTTCAGAGAACAAAGAGAAACTGTGTATAAAAAGGGGACCCAGACCCCTAGGAAATTAGATCACTTTTGGGAACAAGAAGAAACCTTTGCTGAGGAGCGGAACCAAGAAGAAACTGAGGAGAGACTATCCCTAAGCCTGAAGTGCTGCTTGGGGGATTGGCCTGCAGTGGTTTGCCTGACTGCCAAAGAAAGGAGAAAGGAACTTTTGCTTTGCTGTGACTTTCATCAACTTGTGAAGGATCTCCAAGGGCTTGGAAGAGAGCTTGCCCCCTGACCGAAGTCCCAGGACCATTGGACTTCACCCCCTTTGTGAATTGCTGCTGGAAACGCTGTTTCAGTGGCTACAGAGGTAGGGAGCTGTGACCGACTCTCACGACCAACTCGGTGTCCTGTAAGCACCGCATCGAAGCACCGTCTCGCCCTGCAACGCACGGCCCTGGTCTCACCGACTCCGTCAACGAGCCGCTGCCTGCACCGCATCGAGGGACAACGCGTCCTGCAACGCTTCGCTACGGCAAATCGAACTGGTCCGACCGACACGGTCACTGCTGCTGAGTTCGAGTCCTGTGACCGCACCGGAGTTGGGCACCGCTCGCACGCTTTGCGACGCACCGCCCGACTCGCACCGCTGTCCGGACTGATCGACGCCAGCTCCTGAATCCGGCTCCGTCGCCGCACCGCAACCTGCCAGCCCCGCCTCGAAGCACTGTCTCACCCTGCAACGCACGGCCTTGGTCTCACTGACTCCGTTCTGACGACGTCAACGAGCCGCTGCCTGCACCGCATCGAGGGACAACGCGTCCTGCAACGCTTCCATCTTGCATCGCGATCGCGACGTACAGCCATCCGGCTCGCACGCCCGTGCCTGCCGCTTCAAGTAAAGGTACTGTGACCGAGTCTGTCTACGCTGTGTTGGCCCGTCTCGACGCGGTCAGCTGGATTTGTTAGACTCTGTTTGTTCTCGACATCGCCGTAGCCGGAGGAGGCTACCGACTCGCACAGAACCTTGAATTAAGCCTTTTTGATCAGAACTAAGCACTCTTGACAGTATTGTGGATTATTTTTGTCGTTTATGGTCTTGTGATAAATCTATATAAAGTATACCTATTTTTATAAATATATAACCTGTGTGGTGTCCATTTGTAGTGTTGTCACTTGATTACTGTATGTGTTCACAAATGCTTTACACACTGCCTCTGAACTAAGCCTGTCTGCTCGTGCCAAGCTACCAAGAGGGTGATCAGGGGTTATTTCAGGAGTGTACCTACTTTCCCTGACTAGACTCAAGGGTCCCTATTTGGACAAAGGTACCTACCTCTGCCAACTAGAGACCCCCAAATCTAACACTCCCCAAATGGGAAAGCCACCCACTTGGTCTACAACCTACTGACCAATCTCCCATTGAAACACATAGGTCAAACTCCTGGTGAAGGTACCAGCAATCAGCTTAGTGCAGGTTCTCCCTACACTAGTGTATGGGGACCGGACCAGTTATATGTCATGAAGAGCCACCTGGCAGAACTTGAGGTGACTCCATTGCTGGCTAAATCACATTGGCGCCTTGCAGCAACCTTTGGTCTTGTTCACGCTGGCCTTTGACTCCATTAGTTGGCAGTATATCTTTCGGGTCCTGCAGAGTCAGGTTTTGGCCTGAACTACTGTAGCTGGATACGACTCATGTACAGCCACCCAGTGGTATGGGTGAGAGTCAATGGGGTGGTTTTTAGGGAGTTCCCACTGAGAAAGGGGATGCAGCAGGGGTGCCCCTTGTCGCCAGTCCTCTTTGCACTATGTTGGGAGCCATTGGCGATGTGGTTGAGAATTAATGCAGAAATAATGGGTCTCCCACGAGTAACGAACAAAGCCGAAAAAGTGTCATTATATGCAGATGACATATTATTGTATCTGGTGGAGCCAGCAATATCTTTCCCGGTGGTCCTGTCGGTATTCAGGGTCTTTGAACACTACACAGGCTACAAGATTATTTAGGATAAATACATCCTATATAAGGTTGTTAAGTGGTCCCCTACAGCTATGGTTCCCCCATGATGGTGGTCCCTGCTGCAGGCTTGCGATACTTTGAAATTGATATAACAGGTGACACAGCTCGGTTCCACGAAGGGAATCTGAAGATGGTGCACCAGAGATTCCAGGAAGATGCAGACCACTGGCGTTGGCCTCTCGGTCATGGGTAGGGCGTCCCTTTTTTGAATGATCACATTGCCCAGATTTTTATACATACTATTCCAGAGACATTCTTCACAAGGGTGGAGACGATGGTGTGTACCTTCCTGTGGAATGGGAGTGCCGCCGCATTGCTCTCTGCACTCTATGTAGATTGTGATACAACTGTAGTGATGCTCCCCCAGACTGCAGGAAATACTATTGGACCACCCAACTTCAAGCAGTGAATGAATAGTGCCATGTGCCTCTAGATGACCCAGCTACTAGATTGGAGAGACACTTGATGGAAAACAAGTCCCATATACACTAAATGTATAGTGGACCCTTGAGATCCCCGCTACCCATTCAGACAAAGGCCTCTCTTGAGGCATGGAACAAAGCACAACAGCCTACATGGGTTGGAAGGGCAGGTTGACCCTTAGAACTCCTCTGTGGGTGGGCAGCCATCTGCGGGAGCTCGGGCGGCTTACCGACATGAAGCCTTGGAATCTCATTGGGATCTCGACTCTTGGGGACCTCACAGAAAGGGAAGGTTTGAAATCCTTTCAGGACCTATAAGAAGAGTTTCAATTATGAGACTTGCAGTTCCTCAATACCTACAAATTAGACATGCACTACACCCCACACGAGTGGCCTGGGAGGACCTGCAAGATTGCAGCCCATGAATAGTAGTATACTTTCAGAGGCATTGGCATTCAAAGCCATCTCCAGCTCATATTGTACACTCATAAATAATACACCTCACAGTCTCCAGGTTCTCAGGGATAAATGGGAGGTTGACCTGGGCCCAATTGAAGACGTAGACTGGGAGGACTGATGCACCCCAGGGAGTCAGCAATAAAGACGACTTAAGGCTTATACAATGGAAGGTATTCCACAGAGTTTATTATCACAGAAAACTGCAGTTCAAGATGGGCAGGGCACGGTCCCCTACGTGTTTATGATGCAGGGATGAGGAGGGCACCTTTTTCCATGTGATACGGGAATGTCTACATATTCAAACATATTGGAGGTGATCACTTCTAAGCTGACAACCGTTCTGGGGGAACAGGTTCCTCACACCCTCCACTTTCTCATACTGTGGTCCATCCGAGAATACAGCTCCTATGTTGTGCCCTGGGTTTTGCCCTTGTGAAGAGAGACATGACAAAGGGATGGGGTGATCCAACCCCCCTCTTTGTTGAATCAGTGGGTGGGGGTAATGATGCAGTGTATGGAGGCAGAGAGAGATGTCTACACCATGAGAGGTTGCCCGAAGAAATTTGATAGAGTTTGGGGTCCATGGCGAGAACATTTGGGCCTGGACAGTAACGCAGGACTTAACCAGAGCACCCAATTGAATGGAGATGTTCCCCCGGGGAAGCAAGCCCTTAAACAGCTGTAACACTATGGCCTATGGCCCGGAGGAAGGGATTGTACAGGAGACCTGTAAAGGGTGGAGACGTCATGCATCTGAGGGCATCCTATGGGGTCCCTCAAGGTATAATAAGTTGCAGTATGTATGTATAATGCACCCAGACTTTATAAGAAATGGTGGAATGTTTTTTCACTGGAGTTGTTATGACTGTAAAACCAATAATAACAGTTCAAAGAAAATTGGACATTTGGGAGTAAGCCAGAAAGCTGATTCCTCGGCTCACCCAGGCATCCGATGGTTATGCAAGGATTAAAGCCCATCCTCTGGCTTTCTTCTATCACCCTGTAATTGGAATCTTTAAGTGCAATCTTTGAGCTTAGAGTGTCTTTTCTACCACCACAGACTTGCGGCCATTTTGAGGTTAGTTTTAGTTTGCCAGCTTCTAACAGGTTTAATGCTCTGAGCCTCCTGGACAAGATTGATTGACTTGTTTTGTCATCTAAGTGTTACAGCCTATATAGTACCCATGTTCAGATCAAGATGGATTTTTCTCAGGGCCCAGATGGTCTCACTAGGTGCATTCAGTTGTTAAGTTGCAATACAGCAGGGTTAGGTGGTAAACGGAATGATCCTTTCTGTGTAAAGTTTATTCAAAGCTATAGTATTGTTTGTTGCCAAGAAACTTGGGACATAGCCAACTGTCTTTGTATTGTTGGCCTTAGCTCCTTTATCTCTCCCGGCATCCCTACAAATTCAAGCCCCAATCAAATAGAAACCAGTTTTGGGTTGCTTGTGTTCTGGTTCAAGGAGGACCTTGCCCTTTAGCTCAAGCTGGACTGTTCCTATTGGAGCAGGGTCAAGACTAATTTGCATATGGCTGTGTCCAAACTGAGGTTGCGTGGTGGGCAAAAGAATTATGGGTTGGAATGCTACTCCAAGCAATTGCCAGTGGTTAGAGTTATTGCAAGCATTCCTTCCATCACCTTCTGTGTGATTGATTTTTCATAGACCTGCACTTTTAAGATACTTTCCCTTTCTGCAGGTACCATTTACCCTTTACTTCTCATTGTGTTTGCTTTGCTCTGTGTTGTTTAGATATTTACAAACCATTAGGATCAGTAACATTAATATCTATATCTAATCTTTGTCTAAAGTAATCAGAAGTTTTGGATGCAATTTTTACACCTGTGTAGACAACACAACTTAGTTTACGCTTCACAAAAACTAATATCCAGTCAGAGGGCTTCAGTGAGTGTATCTGACAGGATGGACAGAAGTTGGCTGGCAATCAACTTGGATGAAACTGAGAATTTAGTGGTCCGTAATGGCATAAGGTCCCGGACCCTTACTATGGCGGCTCAGTCCGGGCCCTCTCCCAAAGCCTAAGCCTTCTAAAAAAAACGTATGGGCTCAATCTTGTTAGTCACATTTCTTCTTTGATGTTCTTTTTCGCAGAAATTACTATCCTTCCTTCCCCTGCATTATGAAGGCCACAGGAAGATGGCTGTGGCTGCTATTATTGTCTCTAGGTTGGATTATTCCAATGTATATTTAGGTACTGCAATGAACCAAGTTATCAGACTTGAGAGGTTCAAGCTGTCATGGTGATTTGTTAACCTCTTGCTTCACCTTAGCCAAACCATTAGTGCAGGGGTGAAGGAAGTGTTCCGATTAGGGTCACCCAGGTCACTCACGACCACCTCTTAGCCTTCCATACCAAATGAAGAGTCGGTCAGACAGTAGAGAATACAAACCAATATCTGTTTATTCAGTTACACTTAGAGTGGAGCCCAATCTGCCCAGTCGCTTAGGAGTGCTGCAGAGGGACTGACATCAGCAAGCATAGAGATACATTATGTACATTTCAGAACCAATGAAGGCACGCCCACAATGACATTTTCCAAGCAGATGCAACTCGACAATGAAGTACAGAGAATAAGTTTTGATTCTGAGGCCGGGCACACACTATCTACTACTCAAGGTCACTCTGCCGTGCCCGCCACTAGACAAGTGGGAGACAGCTTCTATCTAAAGGGAAAGGTATGCGCTAATAAGAACAGTCTATTTATTAGTGAAGCAGAACCCAACCTTGGAGAAATGAAACACAACAGGGGCCTTTTCTCGGAAATAGCAAAGTATAAGTTTCGATTATAACCCAAAATGGCACCGACACACAAAATGTTGCCGCGAATGCTAACATACATGAAATAATGCATAAGCAAGAGTTTTCTATTCTAACAGGGGCTTCACCAGCTTCCAGTGAGAAAGAAAATTACGTTTAAGGTTAGTTGCCTGGTTCACAAGTGTTTACTTGGTCCTTCTCTGAATTTTCTTAAATATAAGTTAAACAAATTTATATTTTGGCTTAACCTTCTGTGTGCTTTAAAACCTTTTAAACTATTTTTTTGATTTAAGCAAGTATTGACTGTTTTTTCCGTATTTGCCTCCAAATTGCAGAATGGCTACCACTTGGGGCCGTATTATACATGCAGCACATTTGTTTTCATTGCGCTGGACGCACCTTTTAAAATGTGCACCCGGTGCAATGAAGGAAAATGGGTTGTAGTATGATGAATGCCGCGAACTCACGCGGTTCTGGGGGCAGCGCATTCATGTGAAAAACGGAGCGGCTGCTTTGAAGCAACTCTGTGTTTGCACAGTGCTGGCAGCAACTTGCCTGCACATTGAAGGTGGATTAGAAATCCCCTTGCAGGCAGGTGCAGTGAGTGAATGCACCCGCCTGCAAGGGGATGTCTGGGGGGTCCAAGGGACCCCCTTTTACCCCTCTAGAGGGCTGCCATCAGGGGGCACACTGACAGTGTGCCACTTTTTAGGTGGCGCACTGTCAGTGCGCCTTCTGAAAGCTTCTTTGCCTCTGCGCCCGCGTCCGAAATACAGCACAGGTGCAGAGGAAAAGGAATTCCCTCATTTGCATGGGGCATTCCCCCATGCAAATGAGGGAACACCCTCTGAAGATAGCACTGACGCTATATGTGCGCCAGCACTATCGGTGTTACAGAAGGGGCCGCACAAGCGCCTGCGGCCCCTTCTGTAATACCAAGGTGCCCGGGGGCACGCAAAGCGGGTGCAAATGCCCGTGGGTCCCGGGGCATTAGTATAACATGGCCCCAGATCGCAATTCCTCCTCCTCTTGTCATCCCTTTAGGAAGAGGCTTTAAACATTTCTTTTCTGGAGGGAGCTACTTTTTCCATTTCTCCTTAATTGGGCATCTTCTCGTGAGTTCTAGCACTATAAGACCTTTGGGTATAAGAACGCTTACTAAAGCCTAAAAACGTAATAAAATATAAACATAATTAATATTGAAAAGATACAAAGTAACTCAAATCAATCTTTATTGTTTTAAGTTAATTAGAACCATCACAATATTGCCATATACACAAAACATATAAGCACAAAATGGTCAAACACATCCTAATTGGTTGCTTCATGTTGATTATTGTATGGTAACAAAGCTGATGGTGAATGGGTAAATCATCAAACGATCATATTATGCTTAAGGTTACTACCATAAAATCAACAAGAGCCATATCAACTGTAAGATTACTCTGTGAAATAGTGATACATTTCATCAATTTACTGTTAATCTTAAAGTCAGAAGGGTTAAGTGCCGTAGAATTAATAACAACTAGACCACTAGGAGTTATAACCGTCCATAAAGTGCCATGGTGCTGATGAACCTATAAGCCATCTAAGCTTGATAGTGGGTTTAATTCAGGTAGCCCTGGTATTAAAAAATATGTTTAGTAATAAAATACTTCATATAAATAACTTTTCATATACAACCAGGAATGTCATCATTTTACAGTTAATCTGTGGGTCAGATCGGTTAAGGCCTTTTATTATGACCATCCTACAGGTTCTGATGTCGCTGTCCTTAAAAATATTTGTCAGTAATAAAATATGAGCGGCCTTTAAAAGTGGACATATACAAACCACGTGGATGATGTTTTGTTTACGGTGCCACATCACCTGCATGACTTTGGGCCGTTATGTTTCTACGATGGTTGGTTGGCTAAGGATGGCAGAACGCCAAATCGGATAGCCATCACCTTTCTCTTTAGATACACCAAGTATGTCGTGGTTAGATATGCTGCAGGCATCCAGAAATGTCTGCGGCTAATTAATATAGGTTTGTCATTTATGAGTGAATGCATTTTTGCAGCTTTGCTTATTGCATGGCAGAAGGCATGGTAAGGTAAGTTCAACTCGTTTTGGTAGGAAGATTGCAATCGTGTGTTAAGTTACAGTGCCCATTTAAACTTTCAAACTCTTTATCCATTTGCAAACCTTGCAATTTCATTTCCATAAGGTATTTGGTCTGTGTTTTTCCATTTCAGATGATTTCCAGGGTTTCAAATATTACAGCTGTCCAACCGATCACAGCCAATGAGTCGGACCTATATTCTTGCTTTGTACACTGCTTAACAGTGTGGTTATCTGTTTATACTATAGGTAGCTTTACCACTGGCCCTTGAGAGACCCATCCAAGTCCGGGGGACCTGCTAGAGGTATGGTCCTTCAGTCCATCCTTGCAGTGGCATCAAGTGGGTTCTCTTTCCAGGTGGGCATTCTTTTGCTATTGTTGCTCCCAGATCCAGTATCTTCTCATTAGCCTCTCCCTTGCGCAGGGGTTTTAAGTGAGGGTTTAAAGTTCTAGAAGACAGGCATCCTGGCCAATCCTAGATTGCCACATCATTACTCTACCTCTGTCCTAAACGTCCTGCGCAACATTCTGAGACATTCCAATATGGCAAATTCAAGTTTTCTGTGGAAAGTCCTTCCCTGTGAGCAACAGCTCTGCCTCATCTGACACAGTTGCCTAAACCCTTTCCACCAAAACCTGAAAGTGGTGTGTTGTCAAGGCCCCCCTCCCCAACCTCCTTAGGCCTTGGGGAGCCCACCCCCAGGGTCATAAATTGACAAAATGGGGAGGGGAGCCGCGTGGCCCCTTGAGCTTCCAAAGGCAGTGGGGAGCCCACCCCTGGGGCTGAAATTTTACAAAATGAGGAGGGTCAGGGCGGCTCCCACTGCCCAAGGCATTAAAGGCACCATGGAGCCCACCCCTGGGGTGATTACTTTCAGGGAAGGTGGCCATGAGTGCAGCAGCTCGGGCTGAAAACAGCTTGGGGAGGGGGGCCACACAGCCACCTCCCTTTTAACATAGACATTGGGGGATGGGGTCCCCAGGGACTGAAGGAGGAGGTGGACAGCCCCCTTCCTTTTATTTGTAGTAATGGCCTTGGGGGATGGAGTCCCCAGTACCCAACAAGGCTCGGGGAGGTGGGCAAGACAGCCCCCGCCCCTCAATGGTTCCCTTCCCCTTAATAAAAAAAGCCCCCCCCCTATCTTTAATCAAAATAAATGGCCTTGGGGGCTGGGGTCCCGAGGGCCTAATATGGCTCAGGGAGAGGGGGCCACATGGTTTCCTGCCCCTTAACCCCTTCGCTGCTAGGCCTTTCCCCCCCCTGTGCTAAGCCTTTTTTTGGCTATTTGGGGTAGTGCGCGCTTAGGCCCCTGTAACTTTTTGACCACATAAGGTATCCACGCCAAATTTGCGTCCTTTTTTTCTAACATCATGTGAATTGTAAAGGTACCCAGGGTTTGTGGATTCCCCTGGAAGGGACCCAGAAATTACCCAAAATACAGCAACATTTTGTTTTTTTGGGGAAAAATGCGAAAAAAGGGCTACAGATGAAAGCGTCTTGTTTTTTCCCTGCAAATGGCATCAAAAAGGGGCTGTGGTGCTGAAATCACCATCTTCCTAGCTTTCAGGGACAAGCAGACTTTTGTCAGAAAACCAACTTTTTTTACACAGTTTTGGCATTTTTCTGGGACATAGCCTATTTTTGCTATTTTTTGTGCTTTCAACCTCCTTCCAGTTAATGGTAGAAATGGGTATGAAACCAATAATGGATCCTGGAAAGCCATACATTTGTGAAAAGTAGACAAAATTCTGAATTCAGCAAGGGGTCATTTGTGTAGATCCTTAATGTTTTCCTTATAGAAACTAACAGTTAAATAAAGGAAAAATTGAAAATTAGTTGAAAAAAACCGCCATTTGTGTCAACGTTTTCACCTGTAACTTCTTCTAATTATGACAGCTATTTGAAAGCAATATACCGTTATATCCGCTGGACCTTTCTGGTTGTGGGGCTATATAGGACTTGTAGGTTCACCAAGAACCCGACGAACCCAGAGCCAATAACTGAGCAGCATCTTGCAATGGTTTTTTATTATGTACCGGGTATATAGCAATTATTTTGGGAAAATGTATACATGGAAAAATTGTTATGAAAGACACCTATGTATTTATGAAATGGGAACAAAATGTAGATTTTAGAAACAGTAGATATTTGCACATTTCCGAAATTGGGAGTACCCATACTAGCATGAGAATTATAGGTCATTTTTCAAAATGACTTATTTGTTACACATTGTCTTTCATTTGGAAGGCAGAAATGCATCGAAAGTCAATAGGTAATAACAGTTGCTCTACAATTCTGTGTTACCCTAAGTCTCCCGATAAAAATGGTACCTCACTTGTGTGGGTAGGCCTTGTGCCCACAACAGGAAATGGCTCAAAATGCAACGTGGACGTACCACATTTTCACAATGAAAAATTACCCTTTTTTTGCAAAGTGCCTAGCTGTAGTTTTTGAACCCTAGCTCTGCGGGCACTTAGGGAAACCTAGCAAACCTATACATTTTTGAAAACTAGACACCCAGGGAAATTCAGGATGGGGTGACTTGACTGGCTCTCACCATGTTCTGTTACCCAGAATCCCTTGCAAACCTAAAAACTGGCAAAAAAAACACATTTTCCTCACTTTTCTGTGGTGGAAAGTTCTGGAATCTGCGTGGATCCACAAAATTCCACCCACCCCACGTTCCCCAAGGTCTTCCAAAAAAAATGGTACCTCACTTGTGTGGGTAGGCCTAGTGCCCGCGACAGGAAGCAGCGCAAAACGCAACGTGGACGCACCACATTTTCACAGTGAAAAATTACCCTTTTTTTGCAAAGTGCCTAGCTGTAGTTTTTGAACCCTAGCTCTGCCGGCACTTAGGGAAACCTAGCAAACCTATACATTTTTGAAAAGTAGACACCCAGGGGAATCCAGGATGGGGTGACTTGACTGGCTCTCACCAGGTTCTGTTACCCAGAATCCCTTGCAAACCTAAAAAATTGGCAAAACAAACACATTTTCCTCACTTTTCTGTGGTGGAAAGTTCTGGAATCTGCGTGGATCCACAAAATTCCACCCACCCCACGTTCCCCAAGGTCTTCCGAAAAAAATGGTACCTCACTTGTGTGGGTAGGCCTAGTGCCCGCGACAGGAAGCAGCACAAAACGCAACGTGGACGCTCCACATTTTCACAGTGAAAAATGACCCTTTTTTTGCAAAGTGCCTAGCTGTAGTTTTTGAACCCTAGCTCTGCCGGCACTTAGGGAAACCTAGCAAACCTATACATTTTTGAAAAGTAGACACCCAGGGGAATCCAGGATGGGGTGACTTGACTGGCTCTCACCAGGTTCTGTTACCCAGAATCCCTTGCAAACCTAAATAATTGGCAAAAAAGACACATTTTCCTCACTTTTCTGTGGTGGAAAGTTATGGAATCTGCGTGGATCCACAAAATTCCACCCACCCCGCGTTCCCCAAGGTCTTCCGAAAAAAATGGTACCTCACTTGTGTGGGTAGGCCTAGTGCCCGCGACAGGAAGCAGCACAAAACGCAACGTGGATGCACCACATTTTCACAGTGAAAAATGTCCCTTTTTTTGCAAAGTGCCTAGCTGTAGTTTTTGAACCCTAGCTCTGCCGGCACTTAGGGAAACCTAGCAAACCTATACATTTTTGAAAAGTAGACACCCAGGGGAATCCAGGATGGGGTGACTTGACTGGCTCTCACCAGGTTCTGTTACCCAGAATCCCTTGCAAACCTAAAAATTGGCAAAAAAACACATTTTCCTCACTTTTCTGTGGTGGAAAGTTCTGGAATCTGCGTGGATCCACAAAATTCCACCCACCCCGTGTTCCCCAAGGTCTTCCGAAAAAAATGGTACCTCACTTATGTGGGTAAGCCTAGTGCCCGCAACAGGAAGCAGCGCAAAACGCAACGTGGACGCACCACATTTTCACAGTGAAAAATGACCCTTTTTTTGCAAAGTGCCTAGCTGTAGTTTTTGAACCCTAGTTCTGCCGGCACTTAGGGAAACCTAGCAAACCTTTACATTTTTGAAAAGTAGACACCCAGGGGACTCCAGAATGGGGTGACTTGACTGGCTCTCACCAGGTTCTGTTACCCAGAATCCCTTGCAAACCTAAAAAATTGGCAAAACAAACACATTTTCCTCACTTTTCTGTGGTGGAAAGTTCTGGAATCTGTGTGGATCCACAAAATTCCACACACCCCGCGTTCCCCAAGGTCTTCCGAAAAAAATGGTACCTCACTTGTGTGGGTAGACCAGGTGCCCGCGACAGGAAGCAACGCAAAACGCAACGTGGACGCACCACATTTTCACAGTGAAAAATGACCCTTTTTTTCCAAAGTGCCTAGCTGTAGTTTTTGAACCCTAGCTCTGCCGGTACTTAGGGAAACCTAGCAAACCTATACATTTTTGAAAAGTAGACACCCAGGGGAATCCAGGATGGGGTGACTTGACTGGCTCTCACCAGGTTCTGTTACCCAGAATCCCTTGCAAACCTAAAAAATTGGCAAAACAAACACATTTTCCTCACTTTTCTGTGGTGAAAAGTTCTGAAATCTGTGTGGATCCACAAAATTCCACCCACCCCGCGTTCCCCAAGGTCTTCCAAAAAAAATGGTACCTCACTTGTGTGGGTAGGCCTAGTGCCCGTGACAGGAAGCAGCGCAAAACGCAACGTGGACGCACCACATTTTCACAGTGAAAAATGACCCTTTTTTTGCAAAGTGCCTAGATGTAGTTTTTGAACCCTAGCTCTGCCGGTACTTAGGGAAACCTAGCAAACCTATACATTTTTGAAAAGTAGACACCCAGGGGAATCCAGGATGGGGTGACTTGACTGGCTCTCACCAGGTTCTGTTACCCAGAATCCCTTGCAAACCTAATAAATTGGCAAAAAAAACACATTTTCCTCACTTTTCTGTGGTGGAAAGTTCTGGAATCTGTGTGGATCCACAAAATTCCACCCACCCCGCGTTCCCCAAGGTCTTCCGAAAAAAATGGTACCTCACTTGTGTGGGTAGGCCTAGTGCAACAGCGCAAAACGCAACGTGGACGCACCACATTTTCACAGTGAAAAATGACCCTTTTTTTGCAAAGTGCCTAGCTGTAGTTTTTGAACCCTAGCTCTGCCGGCACTTAGGGAAACCTAGCAAACCTATACATTTTTGAAAAGTAGACACCCAGGGGAATCCAGGATGGGGTGACTTGACTGGCTCTCACCAGGTTCTGTTACCCAGAATCCCTTGCAAACCTAAAAAATTGGCAAAAAAAATAAATATTTTCCTCAATTTTCTGTGGTGGAAAGTTCTGGAATCTGTGTGGATCCACAAAATTCCACCCACCCCGCGTTCCCCAAGGTCTTCCGAAAAAAATGGTACCTCACTTGTGTGGGTAGGCCTAGTGCCCGCGACAGGAAGCAGCGCAAAACGCAACGTGGACGCACCACATTTTCACAGTGAAAAATGCCCCTTTTTTTGCAAAGTGCCTAGCTGTAGTTTTTGAACCCTAGCTCTGCCGGCACTTAGGGAAACCTAGCAAACCTATACAATTTTGAACAGTAGACACCCAGGGGAATCCAGGATGGGGTGACTTGACTGGCTCTCACCAGGTTCTGTTACCTAGAATCCCTTGCAAACCTAAAAAATTGGCAAAAAACCCACATTTTCCTCACTTTTCTGTGGTGGAAAGTTCTGGAATCTGCGTGGATCCACAAAATTCCACCCACCACGCGTTCCCCAAGGTCTTCCGAAAAAAATGGTGCCTTACTCGGGTGGGAGGCCCAAGTACCCGCGACAGGCAAGGGCCCACAATGTATTGAGGTGACCTCAAAATGGCCTATCACAAAACGACCTGGTTTTGCAAGGGGGGTCCCATGACGTTTTGGCCCGGGGCTCGGCGGCCACCTAGGAAAACCTACCAAACCCACACATTTTTGAAAAGTAGACAAACGGGGGATTCCAGGGAGGTATGGCTTGCGTGGATCCCCCAACATTTTCTTACCCAGAATCCCCTGCAAACCTGACATTTTGCTGAAAAAATCCCTTTTTTCACACATTTTTGTGAGGTAAAGTTGTGGCATTACGGGGCTGACACAAATTTCCTAACACCCAGCGTTCCCCCAGGTCTCCCGATAAAAATGGTGCCTCACTCGGGTGGGAGGCCCAAGTACCCGCGACAGGCAAGGGCCCACAACATATTGAGGCGACCTCAAAATGGCCTATCACAAAACGACCTGGTTTTGCAAGAGGGGTCCCATGACGTTTTGGCCCGGGGCTCGGCGGCCACCTAGGGAAACCTACCAAACCCACACATTTCTGAAAAGTAGACACCCGGGGGATTCCAGGGAGGTATGGCTTGCGTGGATCCCCCAACGTTTTCTTACCCAGAATCCCCTGCAAACCTGACATTTTGCTGAAAAAATCCCTTTTTTCACACATTTTTTGTGTGGTAAAGTTGTGGCATCATGGGGCTGACACAAATTTCCTACCACCCAGCGTTTCCCCAGGTCTCCCGATAAAAATGGTACCTCACTCGGGTGGGAGGCCCAAGTACCCGCGACAGGCAAGGGCCCAAAACGTATTGAGGCGACATCAAAATTGCCTATCACAAAACGACCTGGTTTTGCAATGGGGGTCCCATGACTTTTTGGCCCGGGGCTCAGCGGCCACATAGGGAAACCTACCAAACCCACACATTTCTGAAAAGTAGACACCCGGGGGATTCCAGGGAGGTATGGCTTGCGTGGATCCCCCAACGTTTTCTTACCCAGAATCCCCTGCAAACCTGAAATTTGGCTGAAAAAATCACTTTTTTCATACATTTTTGTGTGGTAAAGTTGTGGCATCACAGGGCTGAAACAAATTTCCTACCACCCAGCGTTCCCCCAGGTCTCCCGATAAAAATGGCGCCTCACTCGGGTGGGAGGCCCAAGTACCCGCGACAGGCAAGGGCCCACAACGTATTGAGGCGACCTCAAAATGGCCTATCACAAAACGACCTGGTTTTGCAAGGGGGTCCCATGACGTTTTGGCCCGGGGCTCGGCGGCCACCTAAGGAAACCTACCAAACCCACACATTTCTGAAAAGTAGACACCCGGGGATTCCAGGGAGGTATGGCTTGCGTGGATCCCCCAACGTTTTCTTACCCAGAATCCCCTGCAAACCTGACATTTTGCTGAAAAAATCCCTTTTTTCACACATTTTTGTGCGGTATAGTTGTGGCATCATGGGGCTGACACAAATTTCATACCACCCAGCGTTCCACCTGGTCTCCCGATAAAAATGGTGCCTCACTCGGGTGGGAGGCCCAAGTACCCGCGACAGGCAAGGGCCCACAACGTATTGAGGCGACCTCAAAATGGCCTATCACAAAACGACCTGGTTTTGCAAGGGGGTCCCATGACGTTTTGGCTCGGGGCTCGGCGGCCACCTAGGGAAACCTACCAAACCCACACATTTCTGAAAAGTAGACACCAGGGGATTCCAGGGAGGTATGGCTTGCGTGGATCCCCCAACGTTTTCTTACCCAGAATCCCTGCAAACCTGACATTTTGCTGAAAACATCCCTTTTTTCACACATTTTTGTGTGGTAAAGTTGTGGCATCACGGGGCTGACACAAATTTCCTACCACCCAGCGTTCCCCCAGGTCTCCCGATAAAAATGGTGCCTCACTCGGGTGGGAGGCCCAAGTACCCGCGACAGGCAAGGGCCCACAACGTATTGAGGCGACATCAAAATTGCCTATCACAAAATGTTTTGGGCCCTTGCCTGTCGCGGGTACTTGGGCCTCCCACCCGAGTGAGGCCCCATTTTTATCGGGAGACCTGGGGGAACGCTGGGTGGTAGGAACTTTGTGTCAGCGCCGTGATGCCACAACTTTCCCACACAAAAATGTGTGAAAAAAGTGATTTTTTTCAGCAAAATTTCAGGTTTGCAAGGGATTCTGGGTAGGAAACGTTGGGGACCCACGCAAGCCATACCTCGCTGGACTCCCCGAGTGTCTAGTTTTCAGAAATGTGTGGGTTTGTAGGTTTCCTAAGATGGCCGCCGAGCCCAGGGCCAAAAACCTCAATGGTGTGGGTGGTTCAAGTACCCGCGACAGGAAAGGGCCCAAAACCTATTGAGGCGACATCAAAATTACCTATCACAAAACAACCTGGTTTTGCAAGGGGGGTCCCATGAGTTTTTGGCCCTGGGCTCGGTGGCCATCTAGGGAAACCTACCAAACCCACACATTTCTGAAAACTAGACACCCGGGGAGTCCAGCGAGATATGGCTTGCGTGGGTCCCCTAACGTTTTCCTACCCAGAATCCCCTGCAAACCTCAAATTTAGCTGAAAAAATCACTTTTTTCTCATATTTCTGTGTGGGAAAGTTCTGGAATCTACGTGGATCCACAAATTTCCTCCCACCCAGCGTTCCCCCGGGTCTCCTGATAAAAATTATACCTCACTCGCATGTGTGGGTCAAGTACCCGCGACAGAAAAGGGCCCAAAACCTATTGAGGCGACATCAAAATTACCTATCAGAAAACAACCTGGTTTTGCAAGAGGGGTCACCTGGGTTTTTGTCCCCGGGCTCGGCGGCCATCTTGGGAAACTACCAAACCCAAACATTTCTGAAAGCTAGCCACCCGGGGGAGTCCAGCGAGGTATGGCTTGCGTGGGTCCCACAACGTTTTCCTACCCAGAATCCCCTGCAAACCTCAAATTTAGCTGATTAAATCACTTTTGCCATACATTTTTGCGTGGGATCACCGTGCCGGAACTAATGTCCTACCACCCAGCGTTCCCCTTGTTCTCCCGAGTAAAATGATACCTCACTTGTGTTGGTGGGCCAAAGGCCTGTGACTGGGAAGAGCCCAAAACATAGGGATTTAGGGTATAGCACCGAGAATTCTAAGCGCTACATTTTTTTAAAAATACGTTTTTAGCCAGTTCTGCTTTGGACACCCACACAAGTGAGGTATCATTTTACTCGGGGGAACAAGGGCAACGCTGGGTGGTAGGACATTTGTGCCAGCACAGTAATTCCACGCAAAAATATGTGGAAAATATGTTTTTTTCAGCTAAATTTGAGGGTTGCAGGGGATTCTGGGTAGGGAAACGTTGGGGGATCCATGCAAGCCATACCTCATTGGACTCCCCAGGGTGCCTAGATTTCAGAAACATGTGGGATTGGTAGGTTTCCCTAGATGGCGGCGAGCCCGGGGCCAAAAAACACCAGGTGCCCCCACCCCCCAAAAACCAGTTAGTTTTGTTATAGGTAATTTTGAAGTCTCCACAATACGATTTGGGCCATTTCCTGTTTCAGCCACTATGCCTACCCACACAAGTGAGGTACCATTTTTATCGGGAGCCCTGGGGGAACGAAGGGTGGTAGGAAATTTGTGGATCCACGCAGATTCCAGCACTTTCCCACACAGAAATGTGAGTAAAAAGTGATTTTTTCAGCTAAATTTGAGGTTTGCAGGGCATTCTGGGTAGGAAAACGTTTGGGGACCCATGCAAGCCATACCGCGCTGGACTCCCCTGGGTGTCTAGTTTTCAGAAATGTGTGGGTTTGGTAGGTTCCCAAGATGGCCGCTGAGCCCGGGGCCAAAAACCCAGGTGACCCCCTTGCAAAACCAGGTTGTTTTGTGGTAGGTAATTTTGATGTCTCCTCAATACGTTTTGGGCTCTTGCCTGTCGCGGGTACTTGACCCACCCACGCGAGTGAGGTATCATTTTTATCGGGAGACCTGGGGGAAAGCTGGGTGGTAGGAAATTTGTGGATCCACGTAGATTCCAGAACTTTCCCACACAGAAATTTGAGAAAAACGTGATTTTTTCAGCTAAATTTGAGGTTTGCAGGGGATTCTGGGTAAGAAAATGTTGGAGGACCCACGCAAGCCATACCTCGCTGGACTCCTCCGGGTGTCTAGTTTTCAGAAATGTGTGGGTTGGGTAGGTTTCCCTAGATGGCCGTCGAGCCCGGGGCCAAAAACTCATGGGACCCCCCCCTTGCAAAACCAGGTTGGTTTGTGATAGGTAATTTTGATGTCGCCTCAATAGGTTTTGGGCCCTTGCCTGTCACGGGTACTTGACCCATCCACACAAGTGAGGTACCATTTTTTACGGAAGACTTTGGGGGACGCGGGGTGGATGGAATTTTGTACATCCACGCAGATTCCAGAACTTTCCACCACAGAAATGTGAGGAAAATATGTTTTTTTGGACATATTTTTAGGTTTGCAAGGGATTCTGGGTAACAGATCCTGGTGAGAGCCAGTCAAGTCACCCCATCCTGGATTCCCCTGGGTGTCTAGTTTTCAAAAATGTATAGGTATGCTAGGTTTCCCTAGGTGCTGGCAGTGTTAGGGTTCAAAATCTACAGCTAGGCACTTTGCAAAAAAAGGGTCCGTTTTCACTGTGAAAATGTGGTGTGTCCACGTTGCGTTTGGGCCGTTTCCTGTCGCGAGCACTAGGCCTACCCACACATGTGAGGTGCCATTTTTCTCGGAAGACTTTGGGGAACGCGGGATGGGTGGAAATTTGTGGATCCACGCAGATTCCAGAACTTTCCACCACAGAAATGTGAGGAAAATGTGTTTTTGGACAAATGTTTCGGTTTGCAAGGGATTCTGGGTAACAGAAGCTGGTGAGAGCCAGTCAAGTCACCCCATCCTGGATTCCCCTGGGTATCTAGTTTTCAAAAATGTATAGGTTTGCTAGGTTTCCCTTGGTGCCGGCAGAGTTAGGGTTCAAAATCTACAGCTAGGCACTTTGCAAAAAAAGGGTCCGTTTTCACTTTGAAAATGTGGTGTGTCCATGTTGCGTTTTGGGCCGTTTCCTGTCGCGGCCACTAGTCCTACCCACACAAGTGAGGTACCATTTTTCTCGGAAGACTTTGGGGAACGCGGGGTGGGTGGAAATTTGTGGATCCATGCAGATTCCAGAACTTTCCACCACAGAAAAGTGAGGAAAATGTGTTTTTTTTGCCACTTTTTAGGTTTGCAAGGGATTCTGGGTAACAGAACCTGGTGAGAGCCAGTCAAGTCAGCCCATCCTGGATTCCCCTGGGTGTCTAGTTTTAAAAAATGTATAGGTTTGCTAGGTTTCCCTAGGTGCCGGCAGAGCTAGGAACCAAATTCAACAGGTAGGCACATTCCGAAAAAAGTCAGTGCCTAGTGATCTTTCTGCCACCCTGGGGAGGGGGGAAATCAGGGGCTATTGCCCCGATATGCCCCCGAGGGGGCAGAAAGACTGTGGCTATTCTTTTGGGGGTCGGGGCATTGGGATGCCCATTCTGGTCAGACCCCACCCCTGCGTATAAAAAAGCCAGCATAATCGCTGGCACATAGTGGGCTTTCTGCCCCCCGGGGGCAGATCAGGGGCTACTGCCCCCATCTGCCTCCTGGGAGGGGCAGAAAGACAGTGGCATCTTTTTGGGGTGGGTGGGGGCATTGCCATGTCCATTCTTGGCAGCCCCCACACCGAACTTTGTAAAAAAAAAATCCCTGGTGGCTAGTGGGCTTTCTGCCCCCCCGGGGGTGCAGATATGGTGCTATTGCCCCATCTGCCTCCCGGGGGGGGCAGAAAGACTGAGGCATTTTTTTGGGGTGGGGGCATTGACATGCCCATTCTGGGCAGCCCCCACCCCTACCTATATAAAAAAAAATCCCTGGCGCTCAGTGGGCTTTCTGCCCCTCCTCGGGGGGGCAGATCAGGGGCTATTGCCCCCATCTGCCTCCTGGGGGGCAGAAAGTCTTTTATTTCTTTGGGGGTAGGGTGGGGGCATTTGCATGCCCATTCTGGGCAGCCCCCACCCCGGGCCTATAAAAAAAGAATCCCTGGCATCTAGGGTGTTTCTGAACCCCTGGGGGCAGAAAGACTGGAATTTCGTGGGGGAGGGGTGGGGGCATTGGCATGCCCATCTTGGGCAACCCCCACCCCTAAATTTATTGAGGGGAAAAAAACCCTGGTGTCTAGTGGGCTTTCTGCCCTCGGGGGGCAGATTGGAGGCTACTGCCCCCATCTGCCCCCCAGGAGGGGCAGAAAGACTGTACCTTTGCGTCGGGGTGGGGGCATTGGCATGCCCATATTGGGCAGCCCCTACCCCAAATTATAATAATAAAAAAAATCCCTTGTATCTAGTGGGCTTTCTGCCCCCCCGGGGGGGCAGAAAGACTGTACCTTTGCGGCGGGGGGGTGGGGGCATTGGCATGCCCATATTGGGCAGCCCCCACCCCTAACTATAATTTTTTTTAAATCCCTGGTATCTAGTGGGCTTTCTGCCCCCCCCGGGGGGGGCAGATTGGGGGCTACTGCCCCATCTGCCCCCCAGGGGGGGCAGAAAGACTAATTTTGTGGCCGGGGGGGTGGGGGCATCGGCATGCCCGTTTTGGGCAGCCCCCACCCCTAATAAATATCACAGAAAAAAATCCCTGGTGTCTAGTGGGCTTTCTACCCCCCCGGGGGGCAGATTGGGGGCTACCCTTTCCAACGATACCTCTCCTGAGTTTCTACATGCTCAGGGGGCTGAGATAGCCCCCTGAGCACGTAGAAACTGAAATGAGCCTCTTGGCTCATTTCAGTTTCAGTTTCACTGAAATGACATCAGCGCGACGTGCGCGCCGATCGTCATTTCAGGGAAACCAGGGGGGGGGGGCCTCAGGAGCTAGGGAAGCTCTTCCCCAGCTCCCGAGGCTTTAGAGAAGAAAAGGGAATCCCTCTGGTGCCCGCACCAGAGGGATTTCCTGTGCAGGGAGTCATGACAAGCTGGACTCGTCATGAGCACACGACCACTGTGTGCCATGACGAGTCCAGCTCGTCATGAGCATGAAAGGGGTTAATAAAAAAAAGGCCCTGAGGGCTGTGGTTCCCAAGGACTTATAAGGCTCGTGGAGGAGGCCATGTGGCCTATTAAGGCTCAGGGAGGGGCCCTGCATGTCCTCTCCCCTTCACGTTTAGGCATGGGGTCACCAGAGTCCAAGAAGGGCCTAATAATACTCATGTGGTCCCCTCCCCCTAAATTAAAAAAGCCCATTGGGAACCAGCTCCCCAGGGCCTAATAAGGCTTGGGGAGGGGAGGGCCTTGCAGCCCCCGCCTCTTAATTAAAAAGAATCCCTGAGGAATGGGTACCCAAGGCCTAATAAGGCTCGGGGAGAGGGGGCCACATGGTTCCCTGCCACTTAATAATAAAAGGCCCTGAGGTATGGGGTCACCAAGGACTTATAAGGCTCGGGGAGGAGGCCACGTGGCCTATTAAGACTCAGGAAGGGGTGCTGCATGTCCCCCTCTACTTAAATTTTGTCCCTGGGCATGGGGTCACCAGAGTCCAAGAAGGCTCAAGGAGGGGGCCACATGGCCCCCTCTAATTGATTATTGTAATTGGTCCAAGGGAATGGGGTCGGGACTATTAAGGCTCGGGGAGGGGGGCTGCATGTGCCCTCCCTTTAGATTTTGTCCTTGGGGATGGGGTCCCTGGGGCCCAAGCAGGCTCGAGGAGCGTAGCTGCATGCCCCCCATCTGTTTAATATTGCATTTGGCCCAAGGGGATGAGGTCTTCAGCCCTAATAAGGCTTGAGGAGCAGGCTGCATACCCCTTAGATTTTGGACCCGGGAGATGGGGTCCCCGGGGCCCAATAAGGCTCGGTGAGAGGGGCTACACGGCTTCCTCCCCTTTTTTATTGTATTTGGCTCCAGGGATTGGGGTCCCTGGGGCCTAGTATGCTTTAGGAGAGGGGCTGCTTGCCCTCCTCCCCTTAGATTTTGACCCTGGGACTAGGAAGGTTTGTGGAGGGGAGCGGCGTTCATTCTATTTGGCCCTGGTGATGAGGTCCCTGGGGCTTTTTAAAACTTGGGGAGGGAGCCATGTGCCCCCTCCCTTTTTTTATTGGAACTGGTCCCGGCGGATGGGGTCCCCAGGGTCAATTAAGGCTCAGGTAGGGGGCTGCATGCCCATCCCTTTAATATATATGTTTTGGCCCAGGGCGATGGGGACCCTGGGGCCTAAAGCCAACCACACACTGAGCACGGCAAAGGCTTTGCATGGCGTGGGGTTGGAAGCCTGCTGGGGGCTTGGCCAAGCCCTGTGGTCAACCACTGCTGCACCCAGCCAAAAGCCATGTGCAGCGTGGGATTGGTTGCCTGCAGCCAACCCCACGCCATGCACAACCAAAGGCTGTGCACAGCGTGGGGTTGGCTGCCTGCGGGGTAGTCTTTTATATCCTTTTATATCCTTTATGAGTGACCTGAACCTGGCCACAAACTATGGGAAATTGCATACAATGGCACGTGGACCAGGAAAGAAAAACGTATCCAATTTAAGGGTGAGGGGACAATTACTGGGCAGTGTGAATGATTTTTACTATTTGGGGGTTGTTTTTAGTTGCTCTGGTTCTTGGCAGCTGCAGGTTAACTGCTCACGGCAGAAGCTCAGTAGAGAGGCAGGAGCATTATTTAATTTAGTTTGTCAGGATGTTTCCATCTTGATCGAGTGAGGAAAATTGTATCTGCAGGCAGCGTTTGTGTCTGCCCCCCACAAGCTCACATTTTATTATGCACTCAGAGCTTAACCTCCAGCATATATCCGACAAAGTTAGGTTAGCATCCCTCTTACTTGGGTCAGTGTATGGACCAATACTGAGGCAGGTCTGAATAGATAAATCATTACAGGCTACCTCAAAGTTGGTAAGGGCCTTCCAATTCCCTTGCTGTCTTATGTTACAAAAAAGTTTAACTTACTAAACCTACATGATTTTTTCGATGTACCTCTCAATTTAAGAAAATGTGAAAAGATAATGGTGAAGCGTTGGTTCTTAGAGTTCTGTCACGCCCAGACATTGTACAATGAGTCAAGCTAAAGTACCGTCAAAGAGTACTTCACCTTCTTTGTACCTGAAGAGCATGTACAGTATCTTGTAGTACAGCTCTCTTATTGGGAGATATCTTTACTGTTTCGCTTTACGGCTGGTATGGTGGGTTGGCTTATGAATTATTCAGGAAATTGTGGTTCCCTGGGGTCGCCAGTACCGGCTTGTCCCTGTGACTGACTGTCTGTGCAGACTTTGATACACTTAACATTTTTTGTAAAGTTTATGAAATGTATTTTACCTTATTTATTAAGCCGATCTTAAAGCCCCTGAGGTTTAAAGTGCAGGAATGCAAGCAAATTTTCTTCAGCTTTTAAACGGTTATGAGGTCTGCTATAGTGTTTGTACCTTTTTTAAAGCAGCAGTGAGTTACAGGAAATCGATGGATGTTTAGGTTGAATATGACTGCTTTTTAATTGAAATATCCCTGGGTGTGGAGTAATGGTTTTATGATTCTGATTGTGGGAGGTGGCTTGAGATAAATATGTTTTTGGGGGGAATATTGTAGTAGATTTAACCCGATCAGTGCACTTGGTGGATTTTTATTGTAGTATTATTTCTGATGCTGATTTGCTACTGAAATGTTTCTTGAATATATTATACGTATGTCTTTATTTATGTACCTTTTATGACCATTTTTATGTGCAGAATAAAGTGTTATGAACCGAACTGAAGTATGGGGGTATGCTGGTGGCAGGCCAAGACCTGTGGCCAATCCCCGCTGCACCCAGACACACGTTGTGTGCATATATATATATATATATATATATATATATATATATATATATATATATATATATATATATATATATATATATATATATAAAAAGCTACCAGCACCCACAGAGGCATCCATGGAAGAAGGCACGGACTCGAGGCAGTCAGGATACCACATCAGTTTTATTAGATCAGGTCAACCTCAATCTCAAAGATGACAGAGAGACGCGTTTCGGCTTACTAGAAGCCTTTATCAATCTGGTTGGCGCCATTGCAACAATAGTATATATAGCCCCTCCCACTCAAGGCATTGATAGACATAAACAACATACTATGAAGCATGAAACCACAGTGCAACCCTGTGATGAATATACAATATTGCTGTGCATAAATACCAAAAGAAGTAGCAGGTAAAAGCATTTATTGATATCTAAATTACATAGTGCAAATAATCAACTACCATAACATATCGTTGTCTTGGTTAAATGCGTATATGGTTTTATAGTGTACATGCCATCCGCCTTAGTTGGAAAATGTTTTAACATATGCTTTGAGCCGCCAAGCTCTCATTACGTATCGCCTGTAAATAAAAGAAGCAAAATGTATTGCATAAAATAAAAGAACCATGCTGCTAATTTCCCCTCAGTTATCGCATCACAGTAACTTCTAACCCAACATATTCGACAACATTAGTGACGGATTAGCCAGCATTAGACCTCTGACCTCTGTTGCGGAAACAATGTTCCCTCTTGCCCGGTCTGTGAAAACCCCGATCCGAACGCATTCCACAAGGGGCAAAGGGACAGGAAAAATAACAGCTGCTTCCCCGGGGCCCAACTGAGCACAAAGTGTGACTGCTCGACTATTGTATCGGCCTCCCTGCGCCTGCTTTCATCCCGATGGGACTACCTATCCCATAATGCAGCTTGCTGAATATTAAAAAGCACGGTAACACAGGCATAAGTCCAGCAACGAAGTCCATAATATACAAACATGCAATCTGGACAAGGTCCAAGGTTAAAAGCAATGTTATGTAAATAGTCATTAGAGGGGAAAGAGAGTCTCAATGCCCTGAGTGACATGCAGCATTTAAAAATGGATTCAAACCAGGCACACGTTCGAGGTTGAGGGAAACCGATGGATAAATATCGGATACGCCAAACAAACCTCACCGCATCGGCATAGGCCATCCGCAGTGCCCAGTCACCAGATGGCGCTGGTCTCCTGGGCAAGGCATTTCTTGCTGGGGAAACGTAGATCCCGCGCTGGCAGTCGCGAAAAGAGCCCAGCTATGGGCCCTTGGTCTCCCTCTGCAGTCATCCTTGTTCCTCGTCCCGGCTGCCAAACTGGGGGCTCCCCTCTAGCACTCCTGTACTCCTCCAAAAAACATGCGGTCAAGGAGGAGAGCCACAGACGACTGGTGTTCCGTGTAAAGCGTGACGACCGCTCACGGTGAATTGAATGAACAAAAGCAACCAGCTCCCACAGAGGCATCCATGGAAGAAGGCACAGACTCGAGGCAGTCAGGATACGGCATCTGTTTTATTAGATCAGGTCAACCTCAATCTCAAAGATGACAGAGAGACGCGTTTCGGCTTACTAGAAGCCTTTATCAATCTGGTTGGCGCCATTGCAACAATAGTATATATAGCCCCTCCCACTCAAGGCATTGATAGACATAAACAACATGACATTGCGTCAACGCAGTAGGAGGAGGAATCGCCATCGTCCACAAGAACACCATCAGGGTCTCGACCAGCACCGACGACACTCTCAGCACCGCCGAACACATGCACTTCCAGATCCACACGGACCCCAACACCACCCTTAGAGGCACCCTTGTCTACAGACCCCCTGAGCCCCGACCCCAGTTCAGCGTCTCCATCGCCGACTTCATCAGCACGCACGCCCTGACCTCTACCGACTACATCCTCCTCAAAGACCTGAACTTTCACCTGGAGAACAACAACGACAGCAACTCCACCACCCTGATCGACAGCCTCGCCAACCTCGGCCTGAACCAGCTCGTCACAACACCGACCCACTGCGCCGGCCACACGCTTGACCCCATCTTCTCCTCAAGCTCCCACGTCTCCTTCAGCCACACCACGGAACTCCTCTGGACCGACCACCGCTGCATCCATTTCACCTTCCAGAAACCCACCACACACCACCGCACCCAACAGATCCCACGCTGCTGCTGGAGCAAAGTCACCGAAGACCAACTCCAGGCAACCCTCGCTCTCAGCCCTCCCTCCGACCCATCCAACACCGACGACGCTGCCTGCAACCTCAGACGATGGATGGACGACTGTGCCAACACCCTCGCCCCGCTGAAAAAGCTCACCTACAGCGACACCACCAAAAGAGCCAGCTGGTTCACCTCGGAACTCCTAGCTTCCAAGCGCACCTGCCGGAAACTAGAGAAGAAATGGCACAGCGATAAGACACCGGACAGCCACACAGCCCACAAAGACGCCATCCGTAACCACCACCACCTCATCAGGTCCGCCAAGAGAATCTCCTTCAAAGACCGCCTCGACAACAACGCACACAACAGCAAGGAGCTTTTCAACATCGTGAAGGAACTCTCCAACCCCAGCTCCAACACCAACGACATCCCGCCGTCGCAACCCCTGTGCGATTCCCTCGCCACCTTCTTTCACCGCAAGATCGCCGACATCCACGACAGCTTCGACACCCAGACAACTCCAACTAAGATCGACCCGCCACACACCATCGACCACGACCCCCTGCCAGCCTGGGCCAGCGTGAACATCAAGGACACCATCAAGACCATGAGCACAATACACTCCGGCTCCCCATCAGACCCTTTCCCGCACCACATCTTCAACAAAGCCAGCAGCTCCATCGCACCCCACCTGTGCAACATCATCAACCTCTCCTTCGAGACCGCGACCTTCCCAGAGAGCTGGAAACACGCAGAGATCAACGCCCTACTCAAAAACCCAAGGCGGACCCGAGAGACCTCAAGAACTTCCGGCCCATCTCTCTGCTTCCGTTCCCAGCCAAGGTCATCGAGAAGATCGTCAACAAACAGCTAACCCGATACCTCGAAGAAAACAGCATCCTGGACCCATCCCAATCAGGGTTCCGCAGCAACCACAGCACTGAGACTGCCCTCATCGCCGCCACTGATGACATCAGGATCCTGCTGGACAATGGTGAGACCGCAGTCCTCATCCTGCTGGACCTCTCCGCCGCCTTCGACACTGTCTGCCATCGCACTCTACGCGCACGCCTCCACGACGCAGGGATCCGAAACAAGGCCCTGGAATGGACCATCTCCTTCCTCGACGGCAGAACCCAGAGAGTCCGCCTCCCACCCTTCCGATCCGAAGCCTCCGAGATCATCTGCGGCGTACCCCAGGGATCGTCCCTCAGCCCAACACTGTTCAACATCTACATGGCCCCGCTCGCACGCATCGCCAGACAACACGACCTCAACATTATCTCCTACGCCGACGACACTCAACTGATCCTCTCCCTCATCAAGGACCCCTCGCCGCCAAAGCCAAACTCCATGAAGGAATGAAGGCCGTCGCCGATTGGATGAAGATCAGCCGACTAAAGCTGAACACGGACAAAACGGAGGTCCTCATCCTCGGCTCCAACACCTCAGCCTGGGACGACTCCTGGTGGCCAACAACGCTGGGAGCAGCCCCGACACCCACCGACCACGCACGCAACCTGGGAGTCATCCTCGACTCAACACTCTCCATGACCAAGCAAGTCAACGCAGTCTCCTCCTCCTGCTTCAACACCCTCCGCATGCTTCGCAAGATCTACAGGTGGATCCCGACAGACACAAGAAGAACAGTCACCCAGGCCCTCGTCAGTAGCAGACTGGACTATGGGACCGCCCTCTACGCGGGAGCCCCGGCCAAGCTCTTCAAGCGACTGCAACGCATACAAAACGCCTCTGCACGACTGATCCTCGACGTACCACGCCACAGCCACATCACCCCCCACTTGAGGAACCTGCACTGGCTCCCCGTCGACAGGAGGATCACCTTCAAACTCCTCACCCACGCACACAAGGCACTCCACAAAACTGGCCCAGCCTACCTCAACAGACGGCTCTTCTTCTACGTCCCCAACCGCCAGCTCCGCTCCGCCGACCTCTCCCTCGCCACCGTCCCCCGCATTCGAAGAACAACCACCGGCGGCAGATCCTTCTCACACCTCGCCGCCAAGACCTGGAACACCCTTCCACTAAGCCTACGAAAGACCCAAGACCTGCTGACCTTCAGGAGGCTACTCAAGACCTGGCTGATCGACCAGTAGCAGCATCCCCCCCCCCTTCCCTCTCCCCAGCGCCTTGAGACCCTCGCGGGTAAGTAGTGCGCTCTACAAATTCTGTGATTGATTGATACTATGAAGCATGAAACCACAGTGCAACCCTGTGATGAATATACAAGATTGCTGTGCATAAATACCAACGAAGTAGCAGGTAAAAGCATTTATTGATATCTAAATTACATAGTGCAAATAATCAACTACCATAACATATCGTTGTCTTGGTTAAATGCGTATATGGTTTTATAGTGTACATGCCATCCGCCTTAGTTGGAAAAAATGTTAACATATGCTTTGCGCCGCCAAGCTCTCATTACGTATCGCCTGTAAATAAAAGAAGCAAAATGTATTGCATAAAATAAAAGAACCATGCTGCTAATTTCCCCTCAGTTATCGCATCACAGTAACTTCTAACCCAACATATTCGACAACATTAGTGACGGATTAGCCAGCATTAGACCTCTGACCTCTGTTGCGGAAACAATGTTCCCTCTTGCCCGGTCTGTGAAAACCCCGATCCGTACGCATTCCACAAGGGGCAAAGGGACAGGATAAATAACAGCTGCTTCCCCGGGGCCCAACTGAGCACAAAGTGTGACTGCTCGACTATTGTATCGGCCTCCCTGCGCGTGCTTTCATCCCGATGGGACTACCTATCCCATAATGTAGCTTGCTGAATATTAAAAAGCGCGGTAACACAGGCATAAGTCCAGCAACGAAGTCCATAATACACAAACATGCAATCTGGACATGGTCCAAGGTTAAAAGCAATGTTATGTAAATATATATATATATATACGTTTCCCAACAGGAAAAATCCAGGAACTCCCAAATAATATCCAGCGGCACACCAAAGGACTGGCACAATAATACGCTTTATTGTGTCACAAAACAGAACAACGCTGCTTCGGCGAAGCCTTTGTCAAGTCGATGACCTGTGCCCAACTTTCCCTAGAAATACAGGTCAGTGTTCATGGAAAGTGAAGAAACATTGCAACTAGAAATACAAGTGAGAACATTTCATACACTTTGTACATGCGATAGCACCGATATTATATTTACAATTCATACCATATTGTATTGCACTGTGCTTTCAAAATTATGTTCGAGAGCTCAGAAAAAATTACAACTTATAAACCCGTGATTATAAACTCACAGTGCTATCGAAATCGTGCACGATGTGTTTTGCAATTCATCATCATAATATCCAAATGAGAAAACTATTCTAGGTAATGTACCAAAATCTAGCAACACATACTCGTACAAAATTATCGGCAAATGTCCAATATCAAATAAAAATTCATTACGTGATAATAGTTAATAAATAATCACCTTTCATAACATTATGCACAGATATTATCTCACCCTGGAAATAATTAAACCAAAACATTTTATTCTTTGCAAATCGACATTTTTGCAAAAGTACTGGAATGAATATTTTCAATACCTTCATGCGAATTCATTGGCCAACATCATATGCAATTATCTACGATATTTCTATTATCCACCAATTATTAATGTTAATCTTACAAAGTTCATTATTATACCAAAAGGCCAAATCATGTTAAGGTAGGGTGTTATGCAAATAATTCTGCAGGTTCAGTAGCTAACGCATGTATTAATATACATACAATTTATCAAATTTTCGCAACGTTCTATCTTACTCAATCCTTTGTGGGCATAGGTCCATAGCTGTTTGTGGTAAAGTGAATAAAGTGAATAAGAATAATAAAGAGAGAAAAGAGGCAGGGTAATAGAGGATAAAAAGATGATACTAGAACCCATATTCAGGAAAATCTGATCCACTACGCTAAGCCTAGCCGTGTGGAGGAAACTCAACAGATTATAAATACAAATTATCTGTGCATGAGATAATCCCATTAACAGAATCAATCCCTACGGGAAAAGTCAACCTCCTCATCCCACCGTCTAAAAAAGTGAATGATTAAAACAACTGTGCTAATCCACAACGATTATGAAGACTATGGGAAGTGTAAGCCTCTTATTTATAGCCTATATGTGTGGCGAGCTCTTATCCATAATTCATTCCATTCGGAATTTTTGTGTTGAGCTCAATGATATACTTTGATTCAGTGACTCGTAGAGTCTTTCCCGGTCTCCTCCCCTAGGACATAGATTGTACAGGTTATAAATTTATTGATTTCCTTTTTCATCTTTTTGTTCTTTCCTACATAGTAACTGTCACGATTGTTACTATGCCTACACGCTTTGCAGGAATTGCATTTCCTAAATCCCTTTGCAGTTCCTAGCCAGGAGGTGGTGATTGGAGTATTCTGATAGTTATCAGAATACTCCAATCACCACCTCCTGGCTAGGAACTGCAAAGGGATTTAGGAAATGAAAAAGGAAATCAATAAATTTATAACCTGTACCAGTGATTATACCATCTATGTCCTGGAGTGCCCATGTGGGTTAAACTACATAGGCAGTACCAAGTTAAAGTTGAAAACTTGCATATTACAACATATGAGGGCAGTGACCAACGCAGATTTCAATTACCCAGTGGCCAGACATTACCAAGAAAAACATTAGAGCAATGCTAATCTGATAAAATTCTTTGGAATTGATTGAATTCTGCCACATCCTAGGGGAGGAGACCGTGAAAGACTCCTACGAGTCACTGAATCAAAGTATATCATTGAGCTCAACACAAAAATTCCGAATGGAATGAATTATGGAGAAGAGCTCGCCACACATATAGGCTATAAATAAGAGGCTTACACTTCCCATAGTCTTCATAATCGTTGTGGATTAGCACAGTTGTTTTAATCATTCACTTTTTTAGACGGTGGGATGAGGAGGTTGACTTTTCCCGTAGGGGATTGATTCTGTTAATGGGATTATCTCATGCACAGATAATTTGTATTTACAATCTGTTGAGTTTCCCTCCACACGGCTAGGCTTAGCGTAGTGGATCAGATTTTCCTGAATATGGGTTCTAGTATCATCTTTTTATCCTCTATTACCCCGCCTCTTTTCTCTCTTTATTATTCTTATTCACTTTACCACAAACAGCTATGGACCTATGCCCACGAAGGGATTGAGTAAGATAGAACGTTGCGAAAATTTGATAAATTGTATGTATATTAATACATGCGCTAACTTACGAACCTGCAGAATCTATTTGCATAACACCCTACCTTAACATGATTTGGCCTTTTGGTATAATAATGAACTTTGTAAGATTAACATTAATAATTGGTGGATAATAGAAATATCGTAGATAATTGCATATGATGTTGGCCAATGAATTCGCATGAAGGTATTGAAAATATTCATTCCAGTACTTTTGCAAAAATGTCGATTTGCAAAGAATAAAATGTTTTGGTTTAATTATTTCCAGGGTGAGATAATACCTGTGCATAATGTTATGAAAGGTGATTATTTATTAACTATTATCACATAATGAATTATTGTTTGATATTGGGCATTTGCCGATAATTTTGTACGAGCATGTGTTGCTAGATTTTGGTACATTACCTAGAATAGTTTTCTCATTTGGATATTATGATGATGAATTGCAAAACACATCGTGCACGATTTCGATAGCACTGTGAGTTTATAATCACAGGTTTTTCAGTTGTAATTTTTTCTGAGCTCACAAACATAATTTTGAAAGCACAGTGCAATACAATATGGTATGAATTGTAAATATAATATCGGTGCTATCACATGTACAAAGTGTATGGAATTTTCTCACTTGTATTTCTAGTTGCAATGTTTCTTCACTTTCCATGAACACTGACCTGTATTTCTAGGGAAAGTTGGGCACAGGTCATCGACTTGACAAAGGCTTCGCCGAAACGCGTTGTTCTGTTTTTGTGACACAATAAAACGTATTATTGTGCCAGTCCTTTGGTGTGCCGCTGGATATTATTTGGGAGTTCCTGGATTTTTCCTGTTGGGAAACATAATTAGAGGGGTTGCGACCGCTGCTGGCACCGGCGTCAATAGGAGGGAGAACGGCATTTTGCAACGATCTTCTTGGATATATATATATATATCCACATTTCTCGCTGTATTCCTTTTCCCAAAGAACAAGTGCAGACCGCAATTAAGTGCAGGTATTTTTTAATTTGCATGAGCTACGTCTGCCATGACGCGTTTCTGCTGTTGCCGGCCTTGATCACATGACAATGCCACAGATGGGTGATCATTCCTTTTGTAATCACAAGTACTCCACACGTGTTCAATGAGCATAGACAAAAGACTCTTCAACTATATACAATATACAACGAACAAGGTAGGTGGATAAATCCCCCTAATATTACATCCTAATGATTTAACCTCATTACAATATTGTAATTGCATAGCTAAAATGAGTATTTCTACTTCACCTTAGTTAATATCCACATATTCATGTAGTGCAATATCCATAATGGTTCTAAAAATGCCACACATATTTGCTTATCATTGACCCAATATGCAGATTAAATACGCGCATCATTTCTTATTTCATACTCTTAATAATTCCTAACCAAGTTAGTTCTCTCAATTTTTAATTTTTAATTTAAAAAAAAAAAAAATTACATCTTTTTAACTTTTTGACTTTTTAAAGTGACAAGTGCAAAATGGTATTTAGGTATGGATTGAATTGGTAATTGGTCTCAATGTATGTATAAATACTCAACTATCTTCCCTCTTTGCATTTAACGCCCTCTGTATATTTCCTCCCTGTTTTTCAATCCCTGTTTTTTGGTACGAGGCCTCACGCATCGTTAATCAAATACATTCATTGTATTTGGCCTTTTTATTCCAATACTTTTTTATTTAATACCATAGACCAAAGCTAATCCTGTGCAAACCAATTTTTCCTAAAAGTGTATCTGTGCCTTCCTAAAAGATAAATGTATGTGAAAATATATAAAATCCTTCCCAGCCAGGATATTATAAAAATACTAACTATCTAAAGTGCTTAAGTGATATACATTACATAAATAGTATTATACCGCAACTGCCTGATGAATATATATAAACAAATATATACACATATATACAATATTGTTAATGTATAAAATACAATACATCATCGATTCTTTAGAATGAGCAGTTAAGGTGCGTAAGAGGTGTTCATAATCAGATTTCCGACCAGGCATAACGATTGTTTATGGAGGATAACACCATTTAAGAAATCCTTCCCTATGGATGTTCAACAAGATACCATAACTTTTTAATAAAATCATCATATTTCTGAGCCTCTAATTTTCATGATTGCCCTATAATGGGAGGCGAGACTTGTCCTTCGCTCTTCCATCCAGTTGTTATTAAAAATAGTTATGAAGATCTAAATATAAATATAAATATAAGTATAAATATGAATATAAATATAAATATACATATAAATATAAATGAAGATATAAACATCCCATCAATATGCCCCTAAAACCTGTTAAATAATATGATGATGAATCCACCCTTTCTTACAAGATCTTTTACCTTTTCTTTTCTATTCTCTTTTTTCTCTTTTCTCTCTTTTCCAATTACAAACAGTCTCCCCTTAATCATCATCATCCACCAGGTCTCCTACTACCTAGCGAGGTTATAAACATGTGTGTAGGTCCTCACTTGTATTTAACCCTCCTGGTATTTTGGCATCTAACTCCAAGATAGACCTTGTCTCCAAACGTCTCAATTTCTCCTCCCCGTTGCCTCCTCTCTTTTGGGCACTGACAGTATCAATTAAGAAATATTTAAAATGCTTTAAATTACTGTCATGAACTTCTCTAAAATGCCTAGCAACCGGGTACGTGGGGTCTTTGTTAACTATAGCCCTAGTATGTTGCAAGATCCTTTTGTGTGCCTGCAATTTTGTCCTGCCTACGTACCGGAGCCCACAGCTACACTTCAGCACGTAGACAACATGATCCGTTTTGCATGTTAAGTGTTTATCTATCACATGCACTTTGCTGCTGAAGGCCGTCTGAAACGTCTTTTTATTGCAACCAAACTTGCAGGCTTTGCAGGTTGCACACTTAAAAAACCTTTTCGTGTTGTAAGCCAAGAGCCTGTTCGTATGTCTTCCGGGCTACTCTTAACTAGGGCGTTCCCCATGGAGGCTGTTTTTCGGTATGAGATGGATGGTGTCTTAGGTAGCAGGTGGCCTATTACTGAATCATCTAATACAATAGGCCAATTCTGCTTGATTATGCCCCTAAACTGTTTTTCCTGTCTTGTATACGTTAGAATGAGTCTCGTGGGCTCTTTTATTAGAGTACTCTGTGTCATCTCATCGTTACCTCTTTTCTTGTTGCTACCTGTGAGTAAATCTGATCTGGACCAAAGCCTAGATTTCCTTATAGCAGCTTCTATGGTCTTTGTTTTATAGCCCCTAGCAAGAAATCTCTCCTTACTTTCTTGCTGTTTCCTTTCCAGATCATCTTCAACACTACATATCCTTCTGATCCTTAACATCTCCCCATATGGGATGCTTTCAATGAGATGTGCTGGATGCGAACTTGTAGCATGCAAGACCGTATTTCCTGCGGTCTGCTTATGATATAAAGACGTTTGGATTTGATTATTCACTATGGATACCTGTACATCTTAAAAAGTTACCTTCTCTGAGCTGATAGTGGCAGTAAAATTCAAATTCATATTATTTACATTCATCTGAGAAATAAAATCCATTGCACATTGTCCGTCCCATTCCATACTATAAACAGGTCATCAATAAACCTTAACCATGTTATTATTTTATCTTTGAGTATGTGGCCATATTGCTGTTTGAGAACCAGCTCCTCTCACCATCCCATATGCAAACAAGCATAGGTGGGAGAGAAGCTGGACCCCATTGCCACTCCTCGGACCTGTTGATATATTTGATTTTTAAGCATAAATAAATTGTTTTCAAGACAGAACAAGAGCATATTAACCAACATCCGGCTGTGCTGTGCATATTTTAAAGGACGATTATTTAGAAAGTACTCCACCGCTCTTATACCGTCCAGATGCCTTATACTCGTATAGAGCGACGTGACGTCGAGTGCAATAAGCATATATCCTAGTTGCCATTGTATATTTTGGATTTTTCGCAAAAAGACACTTGTGTCTTATACATAGGATTTCAGGCTCTTGACATGGTCTTGTAAAAAATAGTCAATATACCTAGACATATTTTCCAGTGGCCCATCACATGCCACTCTGATGGGCCTGCCCGGTGGTTTCTGCATGTTCTTGTGTACCTTAGGAATAAAATACATAATCGGCATAGTAGGATGTTCTTTTTTTTAGAAATTTGTATTCCTCCATGTTTAAAAGTCCCATGCTCTTCCATGCCAAAAGTCTTGTATAAAAATCATCCTGTGTATTTTTCATTTTTTGAGGTGAACTTTTTTTGTAGCAATCAACGTCATTGAGCTGTAGGAATGCTTCTTCCATATAGTCTTTGAGCGACCATAGGACGATGTTGCCTCCTTTATCTGAATTTCTTACGACTATTTGTTTTTCTTTTTGAAGCTTTTCAATTAATTGGAAGTACTTTCTCTCATGATTAGTAAATTTGCTCTTTCTCTTCTGTAAATTGATGTTCAATTTTTTGATTTGTGCAACCACCTGCTCATTAAAAATGTCCAAGGAGTCCCGAGGCATTATAGGGGTAAATTTAGATGTAGGTTTAAAGGGGGTGCTGGGTTTGGCAAATACTTCTAACACCATTGCATCAGTCATGCCAGTCCCTTGTTGTTGACTGGCATCAACTTCTCCACTGTGTGAGATAGTGTTTACCTTATGCAGACTTTGAAGATCTCGAAGCAGAGCTAGATCTCCTACTGTTAGATTCGTTGTATCTTGTGATGTTGCGCTTGTTTCAACAGTGTCATCATGCTTTGTGGTTCCTTGAAGTATGTGGTACTTCTTTAACTTCAATTTTCTTATGAATTTATATACGTCCGTTCGTGTTTGAGTATAATTGAAGTTACTTTCGGGGCAGTAGGATAAGCCTAATGCAAGTAACTGATGTTCCGCTGTGGTAAGAGCCACATATATATATTCACTTAAAAAACAAAATTTACAGGGACATTATAGTTAGGAAATATAATTAAAAAAACCTTAGAAATTAATTGAAAAACCAAAGGTTACAGGGACGCTATAGTTAGGCTCAGATTTCACTCGTACAAAACCAGTGAAATTCAGCAGTTATAGTTACCTGAGCTAATTATAACTACGCCACAGCAATGCACTGCTCACGACCTTACATAAAAGTTATAAATACATTTAAAAAATAATTACACTTACCTTCAATACTGGCGCAACGTCCTCCTCGCTTGGGTCTTCTGTTCTCCAGCCAGGCAGGCTCCAACGCGGGACCAAGAAGCGACAGTAACCAATCCTGGCCTTGCTTTCATGCAACATGAAAGCAGCACCAGGATTGGAGGGAACAGCCTCTCTCGCTGCTCCCGAGGGCACCGGAACCCTATGCTGTCTCTAATCCAGCTGTCTAAGACAGCCGAATTAGAGAGGTTTAAACTGCGCATGTTTGGCTGGCTGTCGCAAGATGGCCGGTCAAAAAGACATGCGCACTTTAAACCTAAGTGCACTGCCCATCACTGCTTTCTGATGCTGCCTGACTTGCAGCAGCAGAAAGTGAAAGCCTCCCCCCCCTCCCCCCCGTCCTGATGGTCGGCTTGAGACGGGGTTTTGAAAAATAAAATGGTAATTTATTACCTTTTTATTTTTGTATCCCTGGGGGTATTTTTTTAGTGGGGTGACGCTCCTCCACCTTAACGGAGGAGTCGGCCCTGGGCCAAGTGACAACCCCCACTCTAGCTTCTTGTTTGTCGTGCTCATTACACCACTGAGTCCTGTAATACCATATTACTGTAATTAAGAAAAACGTGTTAATGTGCGTTTCCCTGCACATTTAAACTTACTTTTCACACTTCCTACACCTTCTAAATGAGAGCTCGAGTAGGATAACATTTCAAATCTTTTTCATGTTATGCTTGCACTTTGGGTTTCACTCGAAATGATTGTTTAAAATAAACGTTTCAGGACTGGCATTGTTTGACGGTTGATGAGATGGGACGCTACAGGAGCTGAGTACAAATCCATTTCCAGCATCCCTGAGAGATCACTAGAGGGATGCTCGAATGCTCAACTCATTTCCTCCAAAATAACTTTTGCCAGAGGGGCACAGGAGGCAAGTGTGCTGGCACATGAAATTAAATCATTCTCAGCGCTCAGAGTTCTGCCGTTCACGTTGCTGCACAGCAGTCTCCCCTGTAATTACTGACTAGAAGGAGGCAGCGTGCTTTTCAGAGTTTTTCCCTCCTTCTGCGACAAAATCTTTCACTGTGAGTTGCATGGAGGATTCAGAATGAAGTTATATAAGCAATTATGTTCAAGTGCAGAGCAGCACTGGGGCCTGCTGTTAGTCAACACATCATCACACCACATAATGGGCAAACGTTACATTCACACGTCCCTTTTGTTCCAGAACTGATGGCTATTTCCTACAGGTGTATGGATACTTCAATGGGCCAATCCCTCAAGCTTCCGTTTTAGATCTGTCCCCCTGACATGGGTTCAGACAGAGTTACAACCCTTGTCTGCTGCATACTGTGAAATAAACGAGAGAAACATTTTCTAAAGCAAAATATTGGCTGGTCCACAGTGCCGATCTAGTGCTGAATTTGTCATGTGATGTGAGAGTCTTATTAGGGTTTCTAGGCTCTCAACACCCTAGAGGTGGCTAATATACAAAATGCGACGCGGCAGACTTCAGTTCATTGTTTTTTGATGTGATCAAGACGTACTGTATAGCAATACGGATTAGACATGTCATTCTAATTATTATGATCAAAATCGTTGCATTTGTTTGTATTGTGCAGTACTGGCCTTTGTACAGCGCGTCTGCCCCTTCTCGGAAGGTCCATAGCTCTTCTGATTAATGACGGCCAGAGCTGCAAACGTGACCAATCCCAGGAATCTATCAACATTCTGTTGTTTTCCACGGACCATGCCTTCTATATTATTTTTTTAAAAGAATACCAAAATGATAAATGTTAAGATGAGAAAGGTTCAAGGTGAATTGGCCACCCATAACTTCCATGGTTTTGTCTGAAGTCCCATTCCAGTTACTGACTAATTTACAAACAAAAACCTTTGTACATAAACTTCAGAATATTCCATGACTGATGTATGTATGGTATGTGGTAATTTGTATAGTGCAGACCTTGCTGAATGGCAGAGTAGTGCAGTACATGGCTGTAAGAAACTGGGGGCATATTATCAAGAAAGTGCAATATTTATCGCTAACCGCGCCTAGCGCGTTTTTTTAACGCCGCCTATCGCTGGAAATTATCGCTGAGATAACACCCTATTAGTAAGGTTTATCTCCATAGCGATAAAATTTCCAGCGATATGGTAAATGCGAGAATATCGCTGTGAAACCAGCGATATTCTCGCATTAACGCTAAGGTGGATTTAGCATTACAATCCACCTCCTATACTGTAAACAGGTAAGTCATCCTCAGTAGCAGGTGATAAAATAGCGCGATTTATTTTATCGCTTCGCCTGCCTTGATAATAGGGGATAGGTGTGTTAGCGACTGTTTTCAGTCGCTTTTGGTAGGGAACGCCTCCCTTGCATGTCATTAGCGATAATTATCGCTGGCATGCAAGGCGATGTTAAAACCGGCCGCTATCGCCTGAAAGCTGTCGCTAACGCCTGTTAGCGACAGCTTGCTGATAGGGCGATAAAAATATCGCCGCTTTAGCGGCAAAAAGTGCCGCTAAAGCGGCGATAAAGCCCTTGATAATATGCCCCTGGGTTATTAGTTGGCGGGGGTAAGTACCGACTTCGAATAATAATCCGAATCCTTGTCCGAGTGAACCACTAAAGTCACTACATTAACCTGAGTTCAACCCCAGGTTAGCTATGGCACAGAGTAAACACACTTAACTTAGAGGCAATGTGTAAAGTATTAATACAGTACTAAAACAGTAATGAAGTTGAAATGCAAAACAATGAAAATTCCAAAATGAATTAGAAAAATTGAGTAAAATGACACCAAAATTACAATCATCCGATAGAGGGAACGGAAGAGATGACTTTTCAAAGTTTTAAGTAGTAACGCAAGAAGCATGAAGAGTCAGTGCTAGTCAATGGTCCTGGTAGAACAGGAACTATGTGCAATTTAATGCTGACAGTGATGGAACGAGGGTCAGATACACTAACCTAGTTCATTCTGGTAAAAGATTTTACCTTTTGTCCTTTAAGTCCTACTCCGCCACAGGCATACACGTCTAATTCCACCCAGGATCTCTGGGGAGGCGGTTAGAGACTCAGAGGGTGGTAGGCAGAGGCCAGCGGGAGCGTACTGTCCCGGTCCAGTTTCCACTGGTCAGTTGCAGGAAAAGACCTCTTGTAGCTTTAAAAGGAGGTCAGCTTTATGACCCTTGGAATCCACCTCTAAAATTATTATTAAAAAAATACAAACATTTTGAAAAGTGAATACATATAATAAAGCCATACAAATACACAAAATACTCTCACTAAACAGATATAAATTACAATGATATAACACAATTATATTTTTAACAATGATATTAAAAAATATTTTCAAAATGATAATTTTACCTGCGACATTCTGATCAATGACATTTTGCCATCACAATATCTGACATGGTTTTCATGTCTCACGATATTCTTCCTACAATATTTTTTGAGCCTACTGGATATAATATGCAGTTAAAATGCTGCAGCTGGCAGTACAACGCCCTGCTGCAACATTTTAATTGCATGTTTAGATAAGCTGTGGGTGGGGTACAAGGCGTAAAGTGGCCTCTAGCTTATGAAGTAATCAACTGATTTACAAAGTGGCTTGTCACAGTTCTAAATGGAGATCAATTCAAAAAATCAATCACCAGGGAAATACTGTCAACGTTTCGGCCCTTCAGTTATTAGCAGGATCTCATCAGGACTAGCCGTCTCAAAAAACAGTCACCTATGCGAGAAAACATGAGGCCCAATCAACATAATGTATAATCTATTTAGTTAAAACAAGGAATCTAAACTAAACTCACCACGTTATGGATCTTAGTGGGAACACATCAAATTAATTTTGTATCCAACTATATGGCATTCTACACAAAAATATACCAAAATACATTCTGGGTGGTAAATTTCTCTTTCAATGAGACTGTGTGTAAAAAAACATGTAGACTGACCTCAAAACCCCCAGTGTGGATAAATCTCACAAATCAAGGACATAGTGTAGTGCTGGATCAAGCAAGGACCCAAGTGGAAATGATTATAATGCCGATCTCTATACATCTGTGCCATTACTGGTCTACTATAAACTCACATGCACAACCAGTGTATATCACAGTGAAGTGATTGGTATACCATGATTGCCGTCATCTATCCTCACTGTGCTTAGTGAGCGATGGTTCGCCAAAATAAATTTGTATATGGTGTGGCATGCTGTGGGCTCAGTGTCAAGGTCACTGCCACATATCCCATCGCGTTGCTCAGTATTGCATGATTTGTATACACTTTCATGAGTCTCACATATAAGTGAACTGTCTATATTCATGCAGTGTTTCGGACACATGTACAGTTGGCACTTTCTGCTTTTAGGTGCTATTGTACAATTTATTCTTAAAAAATTTAAAAAGTATGGTTCTACTGATTGGATGTTTGCCGTTTTGGTCTTGCTTTATTTATTACATACATTTTTCTAACTGGTGTGGGATCTTTCTGTGTGGTGTTTTAACTGTTGTACTGTCTGAAGTGTTGGACAAATACTTTATCCATTGCCCCTAAGTTAAGCCTGACTGCTCCGTGCCAAGCTGCCAGGGGGTGAACACAGGTTAATTTGGGGGTTGCTTGTGCCTTACCTTGACTAGAATGGTTGTTGTTTTTACTAAGGCTCACACCCCAGTCAACCAGTAACCCAATGTTTAACATTAGTGATCGGCGGTGACCATTGGACGTGTTTGTGCAGTGCCAAACAGTTATTTGGTGTATACTATCATCCCATTTCTAAGACCAATTCATGTTTTGAATTATCTCTGACTGACCTTTTTGTTTTTAATATATTCGTACCTGACTGATTGTGTATGAGACCTCACCTGCACATGGCGTTTGAGCTTGTCAACCTGGAGAGCTTTACTGTGGCTGAGCTCAAGGAGTTTTGCCAGGAGAGGGGGCTGCCCCCTAAAAGGAGCACCAAGAAGGTGGAGCCCCAAAAAGCATTGAGGGCACGGACAGAGTCCCACCAGTTTCCAGTCACAACAGATGACCAAGAGGAAGGGGAGGATGAGGTAGGATCAAAGCAAGACCTAAAGAAGTGTCTTGGAATGAAGCCTGTTGAGGAGGGGGTTAACCTACTCGCAGGATTGGAAATCTACCCATGCAAGGAGCAGTGTGTCCTCTCAAAACCTGTACCCAAAGGAGCTGGCGGATAGGATGGCATAGAGAAAGTATAGGCTAGAGATGGCCAAGCTCAAAATGGAGGAAAAGAGACTAGCCATGGAGGGAGGCAGAACATAAGAAACTGCATATGGAGGAGAGAATTGATTTATAGCGGTTGGCTCATGATAGTATCCTAAGGAGCTGGACATCAAGGCCAAACAGGTAGAGCCCAGCAGTGATGCTGGCAGCATTTCTACAGTACTCTTGGGAGACAAGAGGATCCATATACCCAAAGGTCTAATGCTTGACATTGTTGTGGTGGGCGATATTGATGAGTGGTGTGAGGCTTATGAGATTGCCTTACAGATGCACAAAATCCCTAAAGAGGATGGGGGGGCTAGTCTGTGGAGACATATCACAAGTGAAGACAGAGTCACTCTACTGGCCGTAAAGAATGGAGACAGATTGAGGTATCCCTCATGAAGGAAGCCCTTGTCTGGAAGTATGGTCCGACCCCAGAAAAGTACAGACAGAAGTTTAGGGACAGTCAGAAGCTGGCCCAACCGACCTGGGTGGATTGTGTGGATTCCTTTTGCAAAGCACTGGATGACTGGGTGAAGGGCAATGAAGTAAAGGATTATCAGGGGCTGTACAATTTGATTGCAAAGAAGCACATGATCAGTCTTTGTATTGCAGATCTGTGCCAACACTTTACTGACAGTAAGCTCTCTGACCCCAGGGAGCTTGCTAAGGTGGCGGACTGCTGGGTCAGCACCATGGTCCTCAAGACAGATTTTGGGGGCATCAACACAATGGTTGGCTGGGTCCGTATCAGATGAAAGAGGGGAGAGACCATCATAAAACAAAGGAGTTCTCTTAAGGGCTCCAAACAAGTTCCACAGGTCAGGAATCCCAATCCCCCAAGCGGGCACAGCCCCCTACTGGCAGGCAGTCACCCGGGTTGGATAGTGTAGCTCTTGCAGAGAAGATTGTACCAGTTAGTCGGGGGCAGTGTAGAGGTTACTCTAGGGTCTGTGGGTGGCGGAGAGATGGTGCAGATAACTCACATGCCTAGTATACTAGGATATACAGGCAGTGGGTGGAGGCTCTGAGAGATACTGGAGCCAGCATGACAACCATTAGATATCATCTGGTAATCTCAAAGCAGGTAGTCCCTAATAAATTCTACCAAGTTGTTGCAGCTGACAATCATGAGTCACTACCCAGTGTCTCTAGTTCCCTTTGAGTGGGGTGGGGGGGTTCTCTGAGGGTAGCTGACAGTCCATCCATGCCTGTGGATTGTCTGCTTGGCAATGACCTGGAGCACTCCATCTGGAAGAAGGTGGAGCCCAGGACCCACTTAGAGATGTTAGGGTTGCATGAGTGGGTGTGCCTTACCACACGGCCCATGGTCAGTCGAGATGGTGGTCAGGAGGACCTGGAGCCTGATGGAATGGCTCAGGAGCCTGCCAAAACAGAGGCTGGGCAGGAGGGAAATCCGCTCTAGAGACTCCCATGGGCTGGTAGGAGGCTGAACCTGAGGAGGTTGCCCTAGAGACTACAGGGAAGGATATTGCCACCTTGTGTAAACTACCTGAGCTGATCAACTGGCAGCAGGAAAGGGGAACTGTTGGAAGTGGCCCTTTTTGCATGGTTAGCCCAAAAACGTTTTGCTTCTTCCTCCTATTTTTCCTGATCTGTTTTGTTGGCTTTCGGACTCTGGGCACTTTACCACTGCTAATCAGTGCTAAAGTGCATATGCTCTCCGTGTAAATTGTTATTATGATTGGTTATCCATGATTGGCATATTTGATTTATTAGTAAATCCCTAGTAAAGTGCACTGAGTGTGCCAGGGCATGTAAATCAAATGCTACTAGTGCGCCTGCAGCACTGATTGTGCCACCCACCTCAGTAGCCCTGTAAATGTATTTCAGACCTGCCACTGCAGTGTCTGCGTGGGCAGTTTTAAACTGCCATGTCGACCTGGCAAGTGCACCCACTTGCCAGGCCCTAACCTTCCCTTTTCTTACATGTAAGGCACCCTTCAGGTAGGCCCAAAGTATCCCCATGGGCAGGGTGCAGTGTATGTGAAAGGTAGGACATGTACTGGTGTGTGTTACATGTCCTGATAGTGAATACTGTGTCTTTTGTTTTTCACTGTTGAAAGGCTATCTGCCCCATAGTCTAACATGAGAGTTGCTTTGTAATATCTCACAAGTATAACTTTCCATTGGGGCAAGATTGAGAAATTGAGTTTAGGCTTGTTGAACTCAGAATTTAATAACCCATCTTTTTAGGGAGATGGTTTTTAAATTGCGTGTTAGAAAATACCACTTTTAGAAAGTAGGCATTTTCTTGTTTAACCATTCTGTGTGCCTCTGCTGTTTTATGTATTGACTGTCTTGTTTTGGAGTGACAGGAGCTGGGGATGTGCATTCACTGTAGACAGTCACAAGGGGGGGTTGAGGTGTGTCCCGCCTTTCCTGGGTGACTCATAGCTGGGCTGAATAGACCTTGGCTGCATTTAGAGTGGTGGGAGGAATTTCACTTGCACTTGAATAAGCAATGTCTCCTCTGCACAATGCTGTCTCCTCTGCACAATGCTGTTTCCACCTCCTGTGGTCATGCTGCACTAGAGAGGACAGAACTGGTTTGGACCGGGCTCAGAGGCCCTTGTCACAAAGAGAACAAAGAGAAAATGGAGTTTAAGTATTGGATCTTAAACCCCAGAGAATTAGATCATTTCTGGACCCAAGAGGAACCTTTGCCAAGGAGAAGAGCTAGAGAGCTGTAAGGAGGAGTACTGCCCCTTTGCTGTGTGCTTTGCTGGGTTGGCCTGCAGTTGCTGCTTTTGCCAAAGAGAGGACAAAGACTGGAACTTTGCTGTGAACCTGCTTGAAGAAGAATCTCCAAGGGCTTGTGTATGCTGGCCTCCTGTTCGTAAATCTCAGAGACACAAAGATTTCGCCTGCACCCCACTGACCAGCACCTGGACTCCTGTGTGGACCCTGTGAATTGTGTGGTTGGTGCTGCAATGCAAAAAAAACCAACTGAGACGCTGTCAGCGACGTCGCTAGTGACATCGCCAGTGACACCGCCAGTGATGCCGCCAGTGATGCCGTCAGTGATGCTGCCAGTGATGATGTGACCTGCATTGAGGCCGGGGGCACCGCTCGTGAAGTGCATGACGCACCGCCCCATCTGCACCACATCTCTGATGCCCTTCAATACCTGCAGTTATTGGCCATCCCAACGCCAGCACTCGCACCAACGCCGTCACCACCAGCGCCAGCCTCCTGTTATCGCAGAGCCAATAACTGACGAGGGTGACTTCACAAACTCTTCGACTTTGCATCGCCTCATCGGAATCAACGCCTCACCCCCGAAGAGGCCTAGCTTTCCTAGTCTTGGAGTCGACGCATCGCCTCCTCTCCTCATGGACAGGATGCCTCGCCTTCCCTGTGGCAACTAGGGAACCGGCCTCGGCACCGATGCCTCACCTCCACGGTGCCCTACATCATCCAGAGACTTCATTTTCATAGGCACTGTTGTTTTGGGGCCAGTGTGACTTTGTGCCCCACACGGCACTCCTCGCGGTTGGCGCCTTACTTTGGATTTATGCCTGTCACAATGTCCCCAGGTGGAGCTTTTTGTTTCTACAAGTGCTATTTTTCAAAGTAACCGTTTTAAAGTAATCTTTTGACACATGTATGTTGGATTTTTGTCATTTTGGTCTTGTTTGGTTTAGATAAAGATAATTTATTTTGGTGTGGTGTCCATTTGTGGTGTTGTCACTGTGTTACTGTGTGTTTGGGTACAAATACTTTACACATTGCCTTTGGGATTAGCCTGTCTGCTCATGCCAAGCTACAAAGGGGGTGAGCAGGGGTTATCTAAAGTGTGTAACTCCCTTACCCTGACTAGAAGCAAGGGTCCCTACTTGGACAAAGGTGCATACCTCTGTCAATTAGAGATCCCTATTTCTAACAGGGGCCACCAGGGAGGAGTTCTGCAAGGCACAGATAAAGGGCTCTACTCTTGTGGGCCTACAGCAGCAGGCTAAGGCCCAAGCAACTGGCGACACCTCTGGTGATCACGTAATTTACTGGGAGAATGGGCTCCGGTATAGCGAGCCTAAGGTTCCTGAGCCTGGTGCAACCCATGTGTTGGTGGTGCCCCAGTTCTACAGGTCCTTCCTACTGTAGGTGGCTCATCATGTACTCCTGTCAGGCCATTTCAGGTTGACCAATACCTTTGACAGGCTTGTCACCCACTTTTATTGGCTTCAAATGAGGAGGGCCTCGGATGCTTTCTGCAGGCCCAGTCCTACCTGCCAGGCCAGTGAGGAAAGCACAAGGCTCCCCTGCAACCTTTTCATGTTATTGGCACCCCCTTTCAAAGGGTGGGAATCAACATTGCTGGGCCTCTGGGCCCCAAGACAGCCACTTGCAAAAAGAACAATTGATGGACAGAATGCAAAACAATGTCTTACATTCACCCCAGTACAGAGATCTGGGCCTAAATCCATCGTTTTTTTGCTCACAATGCCATTCCATTTTGGACCCAGCCATATGCAAATCAGTCTTGACCCTGCACCCAATGGGAACAGTCCAGCCCGAACTGCCAGGCCAGATCCTCCCTGGACTGGAAACAAGCATCCTAAGACCGGTTTTGGGCTTTCAGCCCTCATCAGTCAGGATAGCTTGACTCCAGTGGCATGGAGAGCACGGGACCCACGTCTGGGCATACCCGTCCCACTCGGGGTGACAAATGCAAAAAGAACAATTGATGGACAGAATGCAGAACAATGTCACACATTCACCCCAGTACCGGTCCCAGGATGCTTGTTTCCGGTCCAGGGAGGACCTGGCCTGGCAGTTCGGTCTGGACTGTTCCTATGGGGCACAGGGTCAAGACTGATTTGCATATGGCTGGGTCCAAACTGGGGTGGCGTAGTGGGCAAAAGAACGATGGATTTAACCCAGATATTTTGACTGGGGGAGAATGTTTGCATTGTCAGCATTCCGTCCATCATTTGTTTGCTGTAAAGCCAAGACAGCCACTGGCAACAGGTTCATCTTGGTCTGGATGGACCATGCTACCCAGTACCCGGAGGCTAACCCTCTGAGAACGGTGACTGCACCCCGCAGTGGCCAGGGCACTGATGCGGATCTTTACCCGTGTAGGATTCCCCAAGGAGGTAGTGCCAGACCATGGTACTAATGTCATGTCAGGGTGTATGACGGTCATGTGGAAGGAGTGGGGGATAACCTGCAAACTATTCACTCCTTACGATCCCCAAACTAATGGGCTCATTGAGAGATTCAACAGGACCCTAAAAGGCATGATAATGGGCCTGTCAGAGACATAAGTGGGACGTCCTCCTGCCATGTATTTTATTTGTCTGCACGTAGGTACTGCAGAAATGGGTTGGCTTCAGCACCTTTGAACTTCAGTACAGGCACCCTATGAGAGGACCTCTCAGTCTGGTGCAGGAGGGCTTGGGGCAAGTTCCCAGGAAGGCCCTTTAAGTGAAGCACTTCTGGAAGAAAGCACAGGAAAATCTAGAAGCCAGCAAGGGTATGACCAGAATGCCACTCTGGTTGAATTTCAGTCAGGCCAAAAAGAAGTGTGGGTTATGGAGCCTGTGGAGCCCAGGGCCCTACAAGTGCACTGGCCTGGGCCTTATGAAGTGAAGGAGCGCAAGAGTGATGTCACCTACTTGGTGGACCTCTAGACTCCCACAAACCCTTTAAGTGTCCTACATGTCAATTGCCTCAAACCCCACTTCGAGGGGTCTGAGTTATCCATGCTCCTGGTCATGGATGATCGGGTGGAGTAGGAGAGAGATCCTCTCCCCAACCTCCTCTCTTCCAAGGAGCCGAATGGGTCAGTGGAGGGTGTCAGCCTCTCCACTACATTGACTCTAGAACTACAGAGATTGGAGCAGTTTGGCTCTTTATTCTCCCTTACCCCAGGATTCACTGCCTGGTTTACCCTTGATATTGACACTGGGGACAGCACACCTGTGAAGAGAAATATGTACAGGTTGTCTGATAAGGTGAGAACCAGCATTAAGGAGGAGGTCTCTAAGATACTTAAATTTGGGGTTATTGAGCCCCCTAACAGCCCTAAGTCCAGCCCAGTGGTGTTGGTCCCCAAGGCTGTCACAACAGAACATAGGTTCTGTGTGGATTACCAGGCACTCAATGCAGTCACCAAGAATAATGCGCACCCCATCCCCCAAACTGATGGGCTCATAGATCGGCTAGGAGCTGCCAAGTTCCTCAGCATGTTTGATTAACATGTGCATACTGGCAGATTGCCTTGACTGAGGGGTCCAAAGAGAGGTCTGCATTCGCTACCCCAGAAGGGCACTTCCAGTTCTGTGTAATGCCCTTAGGGTTAAAGAACGCCCTTGCCACCTTACAGAGGTTGGTCCACTAGGTCCTGGCTGGGTTGGAGAACTTCAGTGCGGCCTATTTGGATGATGTTGTGGTCTTCAATTCTAACTGAGAGGACCACCTGTGCCACCTCAGAGACGTGCTTCAGCCTCTGCAGAGGGCCGGCCTGACTATCTAGGCTAGTAAGTGCCAAATAGGACAGGATTCAGTGGTCTACTTGGGTCTCCAAGTGGGAGGAGACAAAGTGCAGCTCCTCCGGGCCAAGATTGAAATCATTCTGGCTCGGGGACTCCCCAAGGCCAAGATAGAGGTGAAAGTCTTCTTAATCCTCACCGGCTACTACAGGAGATTTGAAAAGGGGTATGGTACCATTGTTTCACCCTTGATAGAGCTGACTCCCAAGAAGCAGCCAAGCACCCAAGAAGAAGTCAGCTGCTCTGGACAGAGGCATGCCAGAATTATTTTGACACCCTAAAGGAGGCAATGTACACAGCGCTCATGCTCATGACCCCTGACGTCTCCCAAGAGTTTATTGCGCAGACAGATGCCTCAGAACTTGGGTTAGGGGCTGTGCTCTCACAGCTAAATGAAGAGGACCTGGATCACTCAGTAACCTTCATCAATAGGCAGTTACTTCCCCGGGAACAGAGGTAGAGTTCAATAGAGAGAAGCCTTTGATGTGGTCTGGGCACTGAAAAAGCTGAGACTATACCTGTCTGGTGCTCACTTCCTGGTTCAAGTAGACCACTAACCCCTCAGATGGTAAATGCAGATGAGGAATGAAATTCCCAAACTGTTGAGAGGGTCCATCTCCCTACAGGGAATAGACTTTACAGTGAAATACTACCCGTGAACAGACCATGCCAGTGCTCATGGTCTCTCCAGGTTCTTCTGCCTTAGTTTGAAGAACTCGCAAGGGGTTGGGTAGTTCTCCCCACTTTTAGCGGGAGGGGAGATGTGTTAGACCTGGCATCCACCCCTAACCTTTTGCCTTCAAGCCTCCTGTTTTTGCTGACTTTGCTTTTACAGGCCTTAGGACTCTGCACACTTTCCCCGCAAACCAGTGCTAAAGTGCTTGTGCTGTTTCCCTAAAAGCATAGTAACATTGGCTTATACCCAACTGGCATATTTAATTTACTTGTAAGTCCCCAGTAAATTGGCACTATATGTGCCCAGGGCCTGTAAATTAAATGCTACTAGTGGGCCTGCAGCACTGGTTGTGCCACCCACTTAAGTAATCATTTAAAAATGTCTCAGAGCTGCCATTGCAGAGCCGGTGTGTGCAATTTAAACTTCCATTTTGACTTGGCTAAATAAACCTTTTACAAAGCCCAAACCTTCCTTTTCAATACATATGTCATCCCTAGGGTAGGCCCTGGACAGCCTCAAGGGCAGAGTGCAGTGTATTACATACTTTTAAGTTTTACATGTCCTCATAGTGAAAAACTCTTAAATTCATTTTTCACTACTGCACGGCCCATCTTTCCCATAGTATAACATTGGAGTTACCTTATTACATTTTATAAGTGTAATTTCTAAATGGGAAGGGATGGCCAGTACGTGTTTTGTGTCACTGGAATCCAAATTTAAAATTCTAACTTATGGTGAAGTTGAATTTTAAATTACAATTAAGAAAATTCCACTTTTAGAAAGTTGGCATTTTCTTGCCTTAGCTATTTGGTGCCTTCAGCCTGTTTCTGAGTCACATGACTGGGTCTGTGTGATAGTTGGTTTTTGTGTATTCCTCCTAGACAGCCACACACAATGGGAGCTTAGGTGTAACTGGATGGGCCATCACTGTCAGGATAGGAGGGAGTAGCAGGCTGTGTTCTGTCTACACTTCAAAGGCTGCGTACCCTTTGTAGTTCGCCTCAGGTCAAGGCAGGAAAGGCAGGGCATCTGTCTACTTCAAAGGCATGCTTCCAGAAGCTTTTATCCACTTAAAAGGCACAACTGTGCATAAAAGAAGGACCTCAGACACCAACTCTTCAGTACACTTCTGGACTTGTGGATACTCTGCCAGGAAGAAGGACTGCTGTGCTGCTACAAGGCATGCAACTCTGCTGGACTGCTGCTCTAAAGGAACTGTTGCCCTGCTGTGCTGACCTTCTTCCTGCTGCCCTCTTGCCTGGGAAAGAAGAACAGGACCTTCAACTTCATCTTTAACCAAGGACCCCAGAGTGACTGAACGGGCTAGTTTGTTGGCATCCTGATCTGAGCCTCAGGACACATAAGGCTTCCCAACCTGCTCCAGGACCCAGTTGCTGTGAGTTCCTGACCCCCAAGTGGTACCTCTCATGTCCTGGACCATTGGTGTGGCTCATGGGCTATTAAACCCTTGGGCTCTTTGCGACCGTGAATCAGCCAGTTCGCACCAAGACCTCACTGTTCGCACCGAAATCCAGCGCGAGCTGCTGCCAGCCCATCTCTTTGCACAGCAGCATCAACAATACAAGGGGGACCGCCAACGTGAAGCTCCAGTCCGCCCGTCTGCGATGCCTGGCCTGCTCTTTGTACCACACCGACAACTGCCAGTGATTCTCTCCTTGCTCCCCGTGACCCTTTCCAACACGAACGGGACTCATGGCACAACTTGGGAAGGCAAATCTTGAGCAGGACTAATCTGGGTCTATATCCGACCTGCGCTCCATCACAGTTGGCCTGAACTCTTGACTTTGACCCGATCCAGTGCAACCAGATAGCCACAGTTAGTGCTTTCTGCTTTTAGGTGCTATTTTAGAGTTTATTCTTAAAAACAATCATAACTCTGGTTCTAATGATTGGATTATTGTTATTTTGGTCTTGTTTTATTTATGACATTTAGATCTATAGCCTGGTGTGGTATCTTTTTGTGTGGTGTTTTCATTGTTTTACTGTTTGAAATGTTGCAAAAATACTTTACACACTGCCTCTAAGTTAAGCCTGACTGCTCTGTGCCAAGTTACCAAGGGGTGAGTACAGGTTAAGTTGGAGTTTGCTTGCGCCTTTCTCTAACTAAGAATGTGGTTGCTGCTTGACCAGGGCTCACAACTCAGTCACCAGTAACCCAATTTCTAACAATATATGTATGTCTTTCACCTATGCGATGTATGAAATATATTTACAGTTTGCAAATTGAACTATGAAGGCACGCCTACAGTATGCATTACACAAAATTAAAACAGGGTAGCTCAAACTGAGTTTGTCCCAGAGGACCATTGTGGTTATTATAACCTTCTAAAAGTGGCATGTTCAGAATTATGGGTTTACATCCGACTTTATCATTAAAGAGTGTTTTAAATTATAAGTCATATGAGTCCAAACTCAACATTCCTGTCTGTTCCCAATAAAAAGATAGCACTTACTAAATCTAATAAGGTAACCCAATATTATCCATTGGGAAAGATAGGCCTTACAGTAGTAAAAATATAATTTAGGAGCTTTTCACTACCAGGACATGTTAAGTTTAAAAACACATGGTCTATTTTTTCAATACACTGCACCCTGACTTAAGGGCTGTATAGTGGCTAACTTAGGGGTGACTTATATGTGTTAAATGGGAATTGTTAGGCCTGCCAAAAGGTTTATTAAGCAAGGTCAAAATGGCAGTTTAAAACTGCCCTACAGGCTGCAATAGCAGGCCTGAGGCATGTCTTAAAGTGCATCTTTAGTGGGTGGCACAATGAGTCCTGTATGCTCATTAGTTCCATTTAATTTACAGGCCTGGGTACATGCATATATATAATAGGGAAGTCAATCAAATATTCCAATCAGGTGTAGGCCTAATTTACCATGTTTTAGGGAGAGAGCATAAGCATGTTAGCACTGGTTAGCAGTGGTACAGTGCACAGAGTCCTAATACCAACAAAAACTAATTTTAGAAAACAGGAGGGGAGAAGGCAAGCAAAGTTTGGGGGATGACCACACCAAGGATGACAAACCTAGAAATTATTATCCCTCAGAGGCACAGCCTCATGCAAGCGACATAGACTGTCTCTGGTGAAACAAGTTGATCTCTAGCATACTAAGAGGTGCAAGAAACAACTGTAGCTTCTCAGAGTCATTTTAAGAAACAATGCATGCACAGAATGCAGAGCACAGCTACCAACTCCAGAAGTGGAGTGTGTTAAGAAAAGAGTGTGCCTCTCGGTACACAATGTGAAGGTAGACATAAAAAGAAAAAATTATGTCACTCTCACGTTTAACAATATCTGTGTGCCCTGTGGACTGCTCAAAAATATGAATGTCACTTGCAATAAAGGTAATGGCTTAAAAGGGGGTCCCTTTCTATATCCACTGTCCTGCAGGCTAATTACATTTCAGTCAGGCAATGGATGAAGGGGCTGACTAAAAATCCATCTCTATACATTACGGGCCTGATTCACAGAACAAACTTACGTCAAAAACGTAAAGTTAGTACTTTTTGGTATTCACAGAATACACTTACTCATTTTTCTCCATTTAAGGAGTAGTTAGGACTCCTAACTTTAGGACTCCTAAACTGAGAAAAATCCTAACTTTAAGACTTTAGGTATTCACAGAAGGTATTTAGAGTCCTAAAGTTAGGACTACTAACTTCTGTGAATACCGAAATGAGTAAGTTCATTCTGTGAATACCAAAATGAGTAAGTGTATTCTGTGAATACTAAAAAGTACTAACTTTACGTTTTTGACGTAAGTTAGTTCTGTGAATCAGGCCCTACTTGTGCATTATTTATGTATTCATTTTAAGAGCTAACCACTACAATTTACTAACAGAAAACCCTTTCTACCAACAAAATGAAGACAGACTAAGGGCCCGATTACGAGTCTGGTGGTCTTCCGCCCACCGTATTACGATGCATGCAGCCTGAACCACTGACTGCGTCGATGGAGTGTGTCCTGCCTGTGCAGCAGCGGACTGCAGTGTTGGCGAAGCGTACTCCGTTGCTGTAAGGGCTGCGAGTTCCCACCGAGCTAATTATGAAAACACAGATGTATTGGCGGTCCCCTTGCAGCAGTTCCCCGATGTTGGTAGTCCGCCACGGTACGCTCTCAGCAAAGCACCGCAACAGTGGTCATTGAATGGAATGGATACGATTACAACACACCTAATGTCCATTGGCCAAGTGGTCACACCTGCAAATCACACTATACAAAACACCCCATTTCAGACCATGAACCTTTTCTACTCCACTGCAGCATAGCAAGTCAGAGCAGCAATCTTCGTCAGATAAGGAAGCCCTTTTTTTCCTCATCCCTTTAACCCGACTTTTTTGTTGCACATTTTTCTTACATCCCTTGGTGTATTTGTGTTATTTTTTCATTGTCACTTAATTTAATTTCCCGTTGTGTCACGCCAAAAAATCCCTCATTTATCACAGGCTGAGTTATCAGTGATGGTGGATGAAATCATACGAGTAAATTGTTTGGAGTCCAAGTAGAACATACTCGGTAAGAAGAGGGAAATGTGGTCCAGAAGAGTGAACAGAGTGAATGCTGTAGGTACCATCTTGTGCACACAGGAGAAAATTAGGAAGAGGTGAAACAACCTGAGGGGGAAGGTGCGTTCCCTGGCCTCCAAGCAACACCTGGAGTCCCATAGGACTGGCAGTGGTCCTCCCTTTGCCCCAATACAACTGGTTCCCTGGGAGGAGAAGGTCTTGGCCATCCTACATTCTGAGGGCTTAACAGGAATACCTGAGGGAATGGAGTATGTTAAGTTGCAGCTCACTAACTGTCACAATACTTCAATGTCCTGTTTGCTCTCAACTCAGCTTTTCCCATTGTGTTGTGTACCTAATTTCCTAACATGCAATACTCAAAGTATCAGAGATGTTGGTTTTTCTGTGTTAATGTGAATTGTTGCATATAAGATCACATGTATCAATCTACATTACATGCCACAAGTTGGAATAGTATCTATAAGTGTATTACTTTATAAATATCATTCCATGACCCATGATATGTGTCAAAATGTAAATGTATGGTCCATCCCAACTGCTTTTTGGCAACAGGTATGTTCCACGAATATATGACGTTACAACGCATGCAATTACAACGCATGCTTTTACAACGCAGTCTTTATATCGCAACTACCATTACATTGCATGACTTTACAATGCATGCCATTACAAGGCATTTTTTCAAACTACCATTACAACGCATACCATTACAACGCATACCATTACAACGCATAATACTTTTAGGGCAACACTAGGGTATGTGTTGGATAGTGTAGGGGTAAAAATTACTATTCCCACTCCAGTGAGTGCAACAGTAGGGTAAGTGTTGGATAGTGTAGGGGTAAAAATTACTATTCCCATGTACCCCAAAACCCATACCCACCCTAATACTAAAGAAATCTCTATTACTTACCTTATAATGCGTTGTAATGGCATGCGTTGTAATGGTCTGTGTTGTAATGGCATGCGTTGTAGTGACATGCGTTGTAATGGCATGCATTGTAATGGCATGCGATGTAAAGGCAGTTGCGTTGTAACAGTTGCGTTGTAAAGGTAGGTCGTTGTAATGGATGTTTCCCATGTTCCATTAACTATTTTGCAAGTTTTGGCAAGTAGAGATTGAAATGACTACAACTACTATGAGGCCCTGATTCTGTAACTCAGAACAAGATGAAATTGTGATTGCGCCCATTCTCACTTGTCTGACATATTTCCACAGATGTTCATGGCTCTTGGAGTTAACCATTTTGCAAGTGTTGGCAAGTAGAGATTGAAATGACCTCAACTGCTATGAGGCCCTGTTTCTGTAACTCAAAACAAATATGAAATTGTGATTGTGCCCAGTATCACTTGTCTGACATGTTACAACTGATGTACATTTCTCATGGCCTGAGCAATCTACATACAATGCTCAACTCAGAGACATTTCTGCCTACTTATCTCTATGTTGTCCCAGTCTCCTCATCTGAAACTATTGATGGCATGAGTGACACCATAGCACGTGTGTAGGCCAAATATTTGTAAAGCGTGAAGGTAACTCAGCTGAGTGGAAGTAGCAGGTGACCTATTGACTCTTCACTGCCCACAAGATGACTAATGCTAAATATACAACTAAGCTGTGTTATTGCTTGTTGTGCACACAACTAGGCCTTGGAATAGTCAAATACACGTCACCTTTCGGCTGTGTCAGCTTAAATGTTTGGGAGATGTCATGTTTACTCATTAATCCAAAATGAAACATCTCAGGACATCTAATGAGCTGATTAATTCAAGTATATGTATTTAGTGTCTCCAAATGTCTTGTTAACAAGTTCAAATCCACTGAAATATATCATTATGGTAATCGTTCCCTATTTAATTTTTCCTAGGTTTCTAATTACTGTGTCACAAAACATTTGGATGTAGATACGACACTTCCACCAGTAACAATGTTTTCTATTTCACAACAGGCCAATCTGGCAGAGTACCTGGCCAGAGGTTGGCCACCCAAGAGACACCTAATCCACCCCAGGATCAATCCCTCAGTGATGACAACACTCTTGGAAATCTAGATGTGGATGACGGTGCTGGCCCATCTGGTCAGCCTGGGCAGACAGCAACAGTGAGCCTCATTCCGCCCACAACAACACCTCCCACCCCAGATGCAACACCTGAGGCAACCTTAGACCCCACAAACTATGGGCCCGATTCACAGAACTAACTTAAGACAAAATCCTAAACTTACTACCATTTTGGTATTCACAGAAGGCACTTACTTATTTTGGTATTCACAGAAGGCACTTACTAATTTTGGTATTCACAGAAGGCACTTACTTACTCATTTTGAGTAACTTACTCATTTTGAGTAACTTACCCATTTTGGTATTCACAGAAGGCACTTACTCATTGATGAGTAAGTGCCTTCTGTGAATACCAAAATGAGTAACTTACTCATTTTGAGTAACTTACTCATTTTGAGTAACTTACTCATTTTGGTATTCACAGATGGCACTTACTCATCAATGAGTAAGTGCCTTCTGTGAATACCAAAATGAGTAAGTTACTCAAAATGAGTAAGTAAGTGCCTTCTATGAATACCAAAATGAGTAAGTGCCTTCTGTGAATACCAAAATGGTAGTAAGTTTAGGATTTTGTCTTAAGTTAGTTCTGTGAATCGGGCCCTATATAGCTAGCACAGTTTCGACCATCGTGTGCCCCCCAGTCCTGATCTGAAAATCAAAGCCGCGGCCAATGCAGGTAAGAGCGGTGGGGCTGACTTGGGGGGGATTCGACAGACGACCATGAGGGAAAATTAAATAAATAATTATTTTCCCTCATCGTCGTCTGTCGAAATACCCCCCACCCGGATCCATCGCTCCACCGCTCTTACCTGTACGGGCCGCAGCTGGACAATCATCATCCCCACTAGAGAGGAGCCAGGACCCAGTGGAAGAGGGCACCCTGAGCCAAGGGCGCAGGTTTGTGGGGGTAGGGGTAGTGGGAGGGTAACTATGGGACGGCAGAGTGAGGCCAATGAGGCCACTCACACCCAAGCCGCCATCAACCAAGTCTTGGGAGCCTATCAGGAGTCCCAAGATGTGATGGACCAGGTACTCAGTGAAATCTGGAAGATGAAGCAGCTGCAGATGGACATCCACGATGAGATGCAGGCCCATAATTCCAACATGGGCTGCCTAATTGGGGTGCTACAGGACATTCACACACACCTGTGCAAGTCTTTTCCTACACCATCTACCTCTTCCTGCGGCCTAACAACATTGGGACTATCAACATCTGCGACAGGCACAGGAAGGGACACCCTTATCCCCGCAGCTGTGGATTCCCCTGCACTGGCAATCAGGGATGTCCACAAATTTCCAGGAGGTGCGGATGACAAGACCTTCACCACCACCAGAAAGAAACCTCAACCCTAATTTCCACCTGTGTGTGTAATACATTCACTCTGTGGACTATTTCTGGACACATTTACCTTTCTGATGGGAGTAGTATTTTGAACATTGGACTTCAAACAATTTGGCATCTACAATTATGGATTCATTCACCATGACTGACTTCTTCACTTTTATTGTTCCTTCTTTGTTTTTGCACAATGTTTATTTTCTCCTTGTTCATTTCAATAAATCCACGAGTCAGAAACTCTATGCCTACTGTAGTATTTCTCACAACTAGCAATGTATATATGTACCACCATCTGAACTTTACAATGCCAAAAACTTGTGTAAGCATGAATATGTTGCATGACACAATGTTTAGCTCAAGATCATAACCATATCTCACCAACACATACATGCAAGTGTATTCTTATGCACCATCTTTATTCCGGTGTACCAACAATAGGCTGGCATGTTGTCAGAAACATAGCAAATCATATATGACTCAAATATTCTGTGCCAGTTGTCACATGTTCAGTTGCAGACCTCAACAACATGGATGGAGGCGAAACATCATGCAATTTTCTATTGAATAGGCAAAATAAATCGGTCAATGGATCAGCTGGAGCCATATCGCCTAGCTCACAAAAGAAATCCCACATTAATAACACCAATATCAATCAATCAATCATTTGTAAAGCGCGCTACTCACCCGTGAGGGTCTCAAGGCGCTAGGGGGGGGGGGAGAAGCAGCTACTGATCGAACAGCCAGGTCTTGAGAAGTTTCCTGAAGGTCAGGAGGTCCTGGGTTTGTCGCAGGTGGGTGGGGAGGGTGTTCCATGTCTTGGTGGCGAGGTGGGAGAATGATCTGCCGCCGGTGGTTGTTCGGCGGATGCGTGGGACGGCGGCGAGGGCGAGGTCCGCGGAGCGAAGCTGGCGGTTCGGGGTTTAGAAGGTGAGTCGTTCGTTGAGGTATGCTGGTCCGGCGTTGTGGAGTGCTTTGTGAGCGTGGGTGAGGAGCTTGAAGGTGATCCTCTTGTTGACCGGGAGCCAGTGCAGGTCTCTCAGGTGGGCGGTGATGTGGCTGTGGCGAGGGATTCCAAGGATGAGGCTTGCGGAGGTGTTTTGTATGCGTTGAAGTCTTTTCTGGAGTTTGGCTGTGGTTCCCACGTAGAGGGCGTTGCCGTAGTCCAGCCTGCTGCTGACGAGGGCTTGGGTGACTGTCCTTCTGGTTTCTGTGGGGATCCATCTGTAGATCTTGCGGAGCATGCGGAGGGTGTTGAAGCAGGAGGAGGGGACCGCGTTGACTTGCTGGGTCATAGAGAGCGTCGAGTCCAGGCTGAACCCCAGGTTGCGAGCGTGGTTGGTGGGTGTCGGGGCCGTTCCCAGCGTGGCCGGCCACCAGGAGTCGTCCCATGCGGAGGGGGTGGAGCCGAGGATGAGGACCTCCGTCTTCTCCGAGTTCAGTTTCAGGCGGCTGGTCTTCATCCACTCTGCGACGGCCCTCATTCCCTCGTGGAGGTTGGATTTGGCGGTGCTCGGGTCCTTGGTGAGGGAGAGGATCAGCTGGGTGTCGTCGGCATACGAGATGATGTTGAGGTGGTGCGCTCGGACGATGTTGGTGAGAGGTGCCATGTAGATGTTGAAAAGGGTCAGGCTGAGGGATGATCCTTGGGGTACGCCGCAGGTGATCGTGGTGGCTTCGGATCGGAATGGGGGAGGCGGACTCTCTGGGTTCTGCCGGTGAGGAAGGAGGTGATCCAGTTCAGGGTTTTGTCGCGGATCCCTGCGACATGGAGGCGTGCGCATTGGGTGTGGTGGCAGACGGTGTCGAAGGTGGCCGAGAGGTCCAGGAGGATGAGGGCCGCGGTTTCGCCGTTGTCCAGCAGGGCCCTTATGTTGTCGGTGGCGGCGATGAGGGCGGTTTCGTGCTGTGATTGCTTCGGAAGCCGGATTGGGATGTTGTTCTCCTCAAGGAAGTGGGTCAGTTGTCTGTTGGCGGTCTTCTCAATGATTTTCGCCGGGAACGGGAGCAGGGAGATGGGTCGAAAGTTCTTGAGGTCCTTTGGATCCGCCTTGGGTTTCTTGAGTAGGGCGTTGATCTCGGCGTGTTTCCAGCTCTCCGGGAAGGTAGCGGTCTCGAAGGAGCTGTTGATGATCTTCCGGAGTTGGGGTGCGATGATGGAGCTTGCTTTGTTGAAGATGTGGTGGGGGCAGGGGTCTGAAGGTGAGCCGGAGTGGATGGTGTTCATGATTTTGATGGTGTCTTCGTCGTTGATGTTGTTCCAGGAGAGCAGGAGGTCGGTGTGTTTGGTGGGCGTTGAGTCGGGGATGTCGGCGTCTGTCATCGGTGTCTGGGTGTTGAAGCTGTCGTGGATGTCTGCGATCTTGCGGTGGAAGAAGGTGGCCAGGGAGTCGCAGAGTTCTTGCGATGGCGGGATGTCATTGGAGCTGGAGCTGGGGGTGGCGAGTTCTTTCATGATGTTGAAGAGCTCTTTGCTGTTGTGTGCGTTGTTGTCGATGCGCTCCTTGAAGGAGGTCCTTTTGGTGGATCGGTTGAGTTGGTGGTGCTTGCGTCTGGCGTTCTTGAGGGCTGCGTGGTTGTCTGGTGTCTGGTCGTGGCGCCACTGCTTCTCGTGTCTTTGGCAGGTTTGCTTGGAAGTCTGGAGGTCGGCGTTGAACCAGATGGCTCTCGTGTCGGTGCGCCTGTTTGAGGGTTTCCTGATTTGGGCAAGGGTGTTGGCGCAGTCGTCGATCCATTGTCTGAAGTTGTGGGCCGCTGCGTTGGTGTCTGAGGGCTCGGATGGAGGGCCTTGGGCGAAGGTGGTGATAAGCTGGTCTTCGGTGACTTTGTTCCAGCTGCGGTGTGGGATTCGTTGTGGTTGGTTGTGCGCGGTGTGTTTCTCGAAGGAGAAGTGGATGCAGTGGTTGTCGGTCCAGTGGAGTTCGGTTGTGTGGCTGAAGGTGACGTGGTTGCTGGCGGAGAAGATGGGGTCGAGGGTGTGTCCGGCGGAGTGGGTGGGTGTCGTGACGAGCTGTTTGAGACCGAGGTTGGCGAGGTTGTCTATCAAGGTTGTGGAGTTGCTGTCGTTTGCGCTCTCGAGGTGGAAGTTCAGGTCTCCGAGGAGAATGTAGTCTGTGGAGGCGAGGGCGTGCGTGCTGATGAGGTCGGTGATGGAGTCGCTGAACTGCGGTCGGGGTCCCGGGGGTCTGTAGACGAGGGTTCCTCTGAGGGTGGTGTTGTGATTGATGTGGATCTGGAAGTGTAGGTGTTCGGTCATGCTGAGGGAGTCTTCGGTGTTGGTCGAGATTCTGTTGGTGTTCCTGTGGACGATGGCGATTCCTCCTCCTGGTTTGTTGTTTCGGTCCCTGCGGGTGATCTTTTAGCCGTCCGGGATGGCTATGGCTATGTCGGGCGCCGAGGAGGTGTTCATCCAGGTCTCCGTCAGGATGGCGACGTCCGGGGAGGATGAATCGAGCAGGTCCCAGAGTTCGACGGAGTGCTTGTGGACTGAGCGGGTGTTGAGTAGTATGCATCTGAGATGGTTGTGGTCTGCTTTGGTGGGGTGGGCAGGACGTGCAGGTGTGCGCTGGCAGGTGTAGCTGCAGTTTCGGCAGGTGAAGGGTCCGTGGGTGAGCTTCGGGGTGGCCTGGAAGCAGGTGGAGGATCGGCCGGCATTGAGTGCGTGGAGGGTGTTGGCGTCGTAGCAGTGTCGGGTGTTGTGGTGATCACGGGGGCCAGGGGGTCTGGCGCTGGGCGCGGTCCAGGCACGGATGGGCGGAGACGGGCTTGCCTTAGGCGCGACCGCGCAGCGGTCTGCATTTAAGTAGGGAAGGGGGAGGGGTGTGTGGCTGGGAGGCGGGAGCGGGGTGGGTTATGGCGGGAAAAGGAAACGCAGTGGTAGCGTTACGGGTAGCGGGCAACACTCAGCCAAGGAGCCAAGAAGGAGAGGAGCTAATAAAAATAAAAATAAAATAAGAAGATGAAAAAGCGGGACCCAGCAGGGGGAGGTCTCGAACCCTGCCTGTGGGGACCGTGGGCAGAGCGCTGACGAGCGGAGCTGCGGGGGAAGAGCTGATCACTGACCAAGGGTCAATAGACAAACACATGGCAGTACTACATTTCCTAATCACAGGGGCATTCCAATCCATTGGAGTATCTGGTGGGATGTCTCAGCCATGTTTCTGTGGTGTGCCGCAAGCCCTTTGGCCTACACTGAGGAGACACATCAACAGCTACAAACACTTTATGCACAATGAGGATTTAGCCAATGTGAAGGGAGAATAGCATGCTTTGGCCCCACAACAACATTTTGTTGGAGCACATGATGGCACACATATTGCATTAGGACCACCACACGTCAAGGAACAAGTAAAATGGATTCCTCATAACTTCCATGCTATCATTGTGCAAGCTAACTTGGTACAGGATTTGTACACCCAAAGTCTGTGACATTCATTCCCAGGAACAACCCAGGTGCCCTTTGTACTTCCATCCATGACCATATACACGAAAATGTCACAACCCTGAAATGTCTAAATGAAGATGCCATGGTGAAGGTACCTAAAACAGACCAAAACAAAGACATTAGCTATCAAACCATATATATATAAGACAATTCACATAGTCAACTTCTGGGGAACACAGTCCATGACAAAAATCAAATCAAAACAAAGCAACACAAACAAAATGACCATTTATCAAATCTTTCCTCTGGATTTCACCTGGATTTCCCAGAGCTTGAACTTCCTAATCTTTGAGATTAACATACTCCTCTCATCATCACAACATGAGTTGCTGTGACAGTCAAAGTCATGACATTTCACAATATACTTACACTCATGAGAAAAAATTGTCGATGAGATCTTGACACAAGTCAGCTCCTTCATCACGATCATCATCATTTGGCATTTCAGGATCCTCACCCGGAAGCACTTCATGGTCTCCATCCTCTGCGATATAAGGGATGTTCGGTTGCAGGGCAATGTTGTGGATCATGCAGAAGGCCACAGTGATTTGACACACCTTCCCAGGTGAGTAGAGGAGGACTCCCCCCGTCTTGTCCAGACATCAAAATCTGGCCTTCAGAAGCCCAAAAGCCTGCTCTACTGGCTGCCATTTCTTCTATCGGCCTCATTGGAGCGGCCTTCCCCTGGCGTTGTAGGATTCCTGAGCGGTGACAACAACCATGGACAGTTGGGATATGCTGAGTCTCCTAGTTGGAAGACAGACATAAGTTTACACAAAGTTAGGTCAGCTCCTACTTACCAACACGCCAGGCCCCCTCTGGCTGTAGTTATGGAATCAGCTGTGGCATGGCGCTGTTCCGCAGTATGAAGGAATCATGGGCTGATCCTGGAAACCGGACACAGACATTGGAGATGTACAAATCCGGTAAGCAGACAACTTGCACGTTGATAGACTGGAAGTGCTGCCTGTTACGGTAAACTTGTTCCCTGGCTTACGGTGGTCCTAAGGCAATTTGGGAGCCAACAATGGATCCAATCACATGTGGTATGCAACCAAATCCATAAAACTCAGGCTTCACATTTGCCAAATCCTCACATCTTGGGAGCTGGGTGTAGCTGTCAATGTGTCTCATCAAAGAAGAAAAGACTGCTCGTAGCACACCATTGAACATTGGTTGGGACATACCAAAAGATATTGCCATTGTGTACTGGAAGCACAAAAAAATGCAGTGCTGCCATCAGTTTTACTATTGGTGTGATACATGTGGGATTAGTGTTGTGAGGCAGGAGAACAGGCTCCAAGTGATGACATACATCACGTGTGGTTTGCCTATTCTAGCAAAAGATACCTATGTATAGAGTGACAACATTTGAAAACATTGGCCACAGTGTCCACAGTAACATATGTGCAAAGTTAGCCAAAAGTCATGTGACACTATAGAACTGGTTCAGAATGGAACATACATATATTACATATAAGTAGTCTTCTGTCCAACATCCATCACTAAACACCAATGTGGCCTGCACAGGTGTCTGTAACATTAATGTGCAAATATTACCTCTGAAAGGTGATAATTGCACCTTTTATTTTCTTGTTTAATATTTTGTGCAAAATACCGTCAATGACGGTGTACACTGCACCGCGCTAATCTAGCGTTTATGCCCAGTTACACATAACATAGAGGATGAGTCTCATGGAAATCACATGGCTATGGCTTACTCCATATTCCAAAATGTAACCCCTTATATGGAGTGGTGGTGACGCATTTCCCGTTCAAAAGTACAGAACTTTCAACCGCTAAAAACGGCCCAGCCTTTCCTCGCTTTTGCGACATTCTGGATGTGTCTCTGCCAGCGGAAGTCGTCCACGTGATGGGCGGATCACTCCAAGATGGACACATCCATAGGCTAACATTGGTGATTGTGATGATAGAGGGACAATGACTATGTCTGTCTCCGCTGATTAATGCATACGTCGTGTTCATATATGCTAAGGTTTGAAAAATCCCTCACTTGCCTCCTGAAACTACTGGTATCAAGACCTCCTCCACTTGAGTTGCTCTTTGCTACCTCTGAGATCAATCATGCAAGGCTTGGCAGGTGAGAGGGCCCATGCCTTCTCTGTAGAGGAATTGGATAAGCTGGCAGATGAGGTCCTTTGCCTGTATGGCCAGCTCTATGGCTCACAAGAGTAACACATAGCTATCTGACATATATCTTACTGTGTGTAACTCCCTCTTTGCCATGTCTACAGGCTACAATGTGCCCCTGAATTCCAGAGTCACATCTATTTAGTGTTGTAATATTTGTTGGTCCCTAATTAAGACAATCATGTTAGGGATTGTTGAGCATTGTACATTGTGACTTTTACATTACCATTGTGATGTATAATGTGCATAAATCCCTAGATTCTACTTGGGGTATTTGTATCTATCTATGCATTCTTGCATTTCATGGTACCTGTGATATTGTTACAACTCTGATAATGCCAAATGTGAATACATTTGTATTTCCTTAGCATCATGAGGAGTGTATGTACCCTGTCAAGAGCAGATGAGGATGATGTGAACAATGTGTATAGTCCCACCCATCACTCAGCCTTTATCTGGCCTCTCCAAACAATTGTCTGGGAGTAAACAATAGCTCACAGGCCCCTTCAGAGTGCCACACAGCCTTGAGGTCACTTATAGGATGGGCACAAGCTGACCTTTGAAATTGGGATATGTTGGAAATGTGCTGGACATGTGACATATGTATGCTCAGCCTGCATGGAGCAAGGCCTGACAATGAGCTGTGCCCAGTCAGAACTATGTGCCAGCCTGGGGCAGAGTATCAGTGGCAATATCACTGATGCATAGAGTTGCAAATATGTTGACCTGTAAATACGTAGATGATCACAAATGTAGTTGTCAGAAACTGTACTACTCCATATTGGTTTTACATGGACTACATGTGGATTGGTGAGTGAGGTAACCCCTTGACCTAATACTTCCGTCCAATGGTATACATTTCCAAGGTGTCTGATTCCTAATGACTTGCACCTTACCCCTACAGGTCCGCTTTAACTGTTCCATCAGTCATGTTAGCACTGCACAGGCCTATTTTACATGTGACAAATTCACACTGCAGATAGTTAGTAATGTCATAAGAGCTGTGGAATAGCAGAATCATCAACTTTTTCATAATCAACCAGCAAAACAGGACATACACTGGTTTGTTGATGTCATTGCTGTAACAGAACCACATATGGCAAAAGGTGTGTCCTGTGATGCTAGTACATACCACACTTACTCCATCAGCCATAGTATGCTATCCCATATATGAGTACAGATGTCCACACATCCCCAGAGAGCAACCTATGACTTACACACATGCCATCGCCAAGAAGGTGTGAACCCTGAGGGTCTACACGGGGCGCAGCGTCCATTGTCGTAAGAGATGGGAGGACCTGAGAGAATGGACCTGAAAGATCACAGAGGTCCAGCTAGGGAAGTCCTCACCCTGACCCCCCTAATGGCCCACATACTTGCGGTGGCCTATCAGGACATTGATGGGCAGTTGAGGGCCCAATAGCAGCGAGAAGGGTATAAGTGATGACCAGAGTTGTAGATGCTACAGTACCATCATTTTTGGTTACAGGTTTCCCAATCTACATTGAGGGTGATGCAAGTCCAACACACAAGAAGAGTTCTCAAATATGTTGGTCTGGTGGTAGGTGCATGATGATGTGCTTTGCTTTCATGGCGGGGACCCCGCCATGAAAAGGCTGTTGGACATGCAGCTAAGTGGGCCCCAACAGGGCCCTTGGCTGAATCAGGGCCTGGGGGTGCAGGCGATGGGGGGCACATGTTGTGCCCCCCTGGGATTGCACTCTCGTTCCTGCACGGTGGGGCATGCATGACATGGTGCATGCCACACCGTGCAGGAACGTATACAGTAGGCACTCTCACGGCGGTGGTCTGCTTGCTAGGCTCTCATATGAGCCTATCAGACCACTGCCATGACACCACTGCCGCACCGCTCGCCTGCCCACCCTTGATTCAAGTCGTAATCTGGTGAGTGGGCTTGGCGGTCTTCCTGGGACCACTGCGGTGGCGGTGCCATTGGAAGACCACCAAACTGGTAATAAGGCCCATAATTTCCTACTGTGGTGAACTAATGCTTCTTGATCCTTTGTCATACTCTTCAGAATTGGAATATTTCACGAGTATCCTGTGAGAACTACTTGTAAAACCTTCATATTTTCACAAACTGAATTGGTAAATAGTGCTTTTTATTAGGTTCTTTTGCCTAATTCAAAAATAAAGCCTTGGGGGCTCTGGACACATTTATAGCTGATAGTTCTTCTTCAGCTCATTTGCAGAATTGGCTTCATAATCACAAGGATTCATATTACCCTATGCCCTCATTTGATTGTGTGCCATAAAGGACTAACCATCGTAATTGGTGTCATTTGTAGTACTATTTAAAGAAGATGAATCTTTACTCCTCCAAAACATATTTTGGAAACTATTTATTCTTTTTAGTTTCATTCGTAATGCAAATGCAAATACAAAACTTAAATGGTCTAATTAATGAAAAAACACTCACTTTAAAAATGCTGTTTCACTGTACAAAAACAGCATTCCAAGAAAGAAAATAAAACATTGGGCCAGATTTAGAGTTTGACAGATAGAGTACTCTATTGCAAATGCAGCGGAGTACCCTGTCTATCAAACCCTCTGCCTGCCTCATGTCGAGATGAGCAGACCTTAAGGATTCTGTTGATGGAGCCAACCAGCACTGCATTGATGGAATACTTCCTCTGATGGCCATGTGAAGAAGGGGCTGTTGGAGGAAGGATATTACACCTTCTGTACTATTTAAGGTTGACAGTGTAATGCCTTTTTTCCCTGTCCGTCACCACCAGGAAAAATCTAAGAGTGAGGAACAGAAAAAAACAATAATGACCTCAACACCCTGGGAGAAAACTCCCAGGGTTTGGGAGTCATTCATTTTTTGATTTTTTTAAATATGTGGGAGTTTGTTTTAGACAAACAAAAAAAATTGTGGGGCAGATTTACAAGAACTGACGCATCTCTGCATATCAGCATAGATGCGTCAGTTAATTTGCGTCACGCCAAAAACACTTGCGGCACCATGGCTGCGTCGCATTTACAATGCAGCGCACCGTGGCGCAAGGATTGACAGATGCGTGACGCATCTGTCGGCGTAAAGGTAACGCATTGCTGGAGTCGTGTCGTAAGCGCAACGCAACTCTAGCAATGCTCAGGGGCTGCCTATATTTATTGTGCTGGGTCACTTCTTACACCTGTTTTAGGCAGGCGTAAGGTTTTGACGCTGTGGCGTCGTAAAAGTGACTCAGTGAAATCTTGTAGAATTCACTGCATCACTTTTACGAGGCTTTCTTGCGTGGGAATGCCCACCCTGCATACATTATACCTGAAGCAGGTATAATGTGACGCAGGGCTTCACAACGTGACGCATCTCCCTAGATGCGTCACGTTGTAAATGTGTCGCAACGTGGCGCATTGTTTACGACGCCGCTGCGTCACAAAAGTGACGCAACGGCGGCGTAAAAATGTCGCAAGGGGCTTGTAAATCTGCCCCTAAATAGGTGGCTGTACAGCTGTCAAAACAAATGAAGGCTGTACACCAAACATTTAGGGCCTGATTACGAGTTTGGAGGCTCGACTGCTGTGAACACCGCAGCCATTGCCGCCAGTGGACCAAAGCACTAAAAGTTTACCACAGTGCCAGCGGTGTGGCTGCAGAGATCTTGTGGCGTTGGTGATTATTTATCCATATGTATCGATGCCTGTGAGAACATTTCACTGCATATTTGTCAAGTACACACATCGGCATGATATATGTGGAAAAATACCATCTACCCATTGCAGGAGTCTGGCCCATATGTGGTCAATCCAGGCAATGGGTAGATGGCACAAAAAGGACTCACCTGTATATCGCCGCAAACAGGGTCATAATCCTTGGGGTGAAGATGCTGCTGTGAATGTAGGGCCCTGAAGAAAGGGATCCACGTCAAACTCTGATAGGAAGAACAGGAAATGGGTGAGTACGCACCCCAAATCCTTTGTTTCCGATAAATTGAAGCTGGTGGTCATTGGTAAGCCAACTAGTGATACGGACGGCGCTGAAACTCTTCTGTACCACCCTATGGCAGCTTCTTTTCCCTGACCGTAACCTCGGCAGTCTCCGGTTTGCTGGCGGTTTTGGCGGGTCAGCCATAGTCTTTGCAATAGCAAGCCACCCAACTCATAATATGCCGGTTGGACAGCTGAGCTCGCGGTGGTCGGACCGCGACTGCAGGTACATCAGTTCACGGACCACCAAACTTGAAATATGGCCCTTAGTACTTTGATAGTAACCACCACGTTCACTGTGTGAAGGGGTAGAGAACAGCCTCCCTCTTCTTGAGTGTATGGAAATGTGTTTTTTTGTGAGGAAAATGTTTTCCCCATGGAAAAAAATAAATAAAATGAAAAAAGCACAATTGCACAGTGGGCTGCCCTTTCTCAATCTGAATTTGTACAATGCTTGCAGTGCAGAATTGTACTGCGAGTACAATTATTTGGGAAAACAAACATGATATTGCCAGTAGTAAACTGTTCAAACAAATGAGGGCTTTGCTCTATTGAAGGAAAACCATGGATATTCAGTCAAATTCTTCAAGGTTTGGCTTACTTTGAATCCTGTGTCACTGGTACATGCAACTGTATCTTCATTTTTTTGCTGCTACTTACTGGCTTCTATCATAAAGCCATGCACACAACATGTAATCAGCATGCAAAAGGAAGGGTACCTAATCAGCCCTTGTAAATTATCGATGTCCATACCCCTGGTCAGGATTTACTACTGTGTTATCATTGCCACTATTTCCACAGGGACCAATACCCAACTAGTATGCATGTAGTATTTCTATCGCATGAACTTAGCCTAAAGGCAGGGTAAAAGACAAGCATAAAGTGAATGAGTGATAGGAGAAGAAGCTAGTTTGTGATGTGTTAATGCATTGTGATGTACTGTTCTTTAGAGAGGTGCATCTTCAACTCTTTTTAAATTGGAGCAGCTTTGTGGTAGTCCTGATGGATATCCGGCTGTTGTTCTAGATCCTGGCTGCATACATGAAAAAGACCTGCTGCCTTGTTTTTTTCATTTGTACACTTTTTGGCCTGTAGTTTGATGGTGCCCTGAGTCTGGATGTGCTGAAAACTACCAGAGATGGTGAGCTTGTCTGCAAGCGGGTGTTATTTTTGATGGCTTTGTAAATGATGCAGCTGATTTTGAAGATGGTGTGGGCCAACAAGAGGAGCCAATGGAGCTTTATCAGGATGGGACTGTTGTGATCATATTTCTGAAGGTCCTGGATAAGACATGCTGTTGCATGTAGGGTGCCCATAAAGGGTGCCAGTGTGGAGTCTGTGAAGCCATGGAGAAGGGTGTTCCCTCCATCCAGGGGGGAGAGACTGAGGGCTTGAATAGCAATTCTGAAGTTGCACTTTCTTTAGAAGACAGAGCTGGTACTAGGCCGTTGGTGTTTTTTATTGTTATGTGTTCTTTGAGGGCGAGGTTAGTGTTCAGGGAATTCAAAGTAAATTGGCAATCACTGAAATTTAGGATTCAAAGCTGTCAAGATTCATGTCATTTAGCCAGGTTTGTACTATGTATTGTTTGTTGTTCTTGGCTAAAAACAGGAATTCTGTCTTGGTTAGAGTGGAGCTTCAGGTAGGCACTGAATATTAAGGTTTGGATGATGTGCGGGCAGGTTTTGAGGCGTTGGATGTTTGAAGCGGAGGAGACTATCAAGTAGAGCTGTGTATCATCAGCATATTGGTGAATCCCATTCAAGATGTCAACTTCAGGATGCATACGAGGGTGGAATGGTCGACTGTGTCCAGGGCAGCTTAAAGGTCCAGCAATATTAGAAGGCTGGGGTCATCTTCATCTGTGTTGAGGGAGGCATTGTCTTTGATGTGTATGGTGGTGGTATCTGTCCTGCAGTATGAAGTGAAGCCAGACTGGTAGTTATGCAGGAGATGGTTAGCATTAATGTGATGTTGAAGCTGAACATAACTTGCTTATTTAATGATCTTGCCAATAAATGGTAAGCCAATGATGGCCCAGTAGTTGGCGAGGTCATCAGTAGCTACCATAGTTTTTTTCGTTCAGACTCACAACTATTTTTGTTGCTCAGAGCTTGGGGTTTTTCTTAGATCAAATACCGCACTACAGGGCCAAAATGTTCCAAGGTATTTTATAGAATAAAAATGTGATGTGTTCAAATAGGCTCAACATGTTTTGAGAGTGATAACCAGTGTTTTTCAAGAATTAATCAAAAAGAGCCTAAGGCCACACTGCGTGAAATGTTGCTACACTGACCAAATGTTTCAAAGGCTATGGGGTAACAAGAATGATTAATAACCATGTGCTGCATCATTCATTTTTCCACAGCCCATTGTTAATGCAATTAGTTAGACTACGTCAGTGGCCAATTGCCATTACTCAGGCAGAAATGTTATACTGAGAAGGGTTGGCTCTGTTGCTGGTTTCCAAAAATGCATTCTGCATGCTGAAAAGGTCTTTTGAGCTGGTGGCTATGAGCCTCGCTCCTTGACATCTGCATGCTTGTTCAGAGCTATGGGCTCTTTAGAAAAAACATTCATCTTTAAACACAATTTACAGAAGTTTTGTATTTGTAATTGCATGTCGGAACACAAATCTGACAACATGAGTCAGCCTTTATATGGATTTACTGTTTTCATCTCGCACATCGTGGAGAATTAAAGTTAAAGCACCAACCACAACTAGTGGCAGTCAAGACAGTCCTAATTTCAGAATTCATTGACTATATTGTTAACAAATTCATATGTATGTGGGGTCACTCGAGAAAGGCAGTGAACAAGCACATGGGACCATAATGAAATACCAAGCATAAACGTTTTAAAATAGTTGCAAGAGCAGAAGAGCACAATTACATTAATTGAGCAACTAGACATGCCCATGAATGGCGCGAGCAAAAAGACACACAAAATAAGAAAACCAAGGCGATGACACCACACGCAAGAAAACATGATTGAGACTGGTTAAGAGAATAGGACACCTCACACCTGCCACGAAATATGGGCAGCGACACACACACCCACATGAATACATTTGGCATTAAACAAACAACAACAGCCATGAAGCCGGCATTGGGAAAAGGCCTCCTGTCTTTGGAAATACAGCAACAGAGAACCATCTGAACAGGAATTCGATATAATGCCCCCTAAAACTATGCCACAATGTCTGTGCAAAATATAAACATGCAGTCTGTTCACACACCTTCAAGCAGGAATATACACTTGCTCACAAGGGCTGTTAATGACAGGCTAGTTGTACGAGGCAGCCAAAACACGACACATGCACTAAAGGCCAGGATAATGATAAATAACTACAGCACATTTATTTTGGAACCAGGAAACATACTGAATTAAAACACATGCAATAGACGATGGGAAAGTGCTGTTGGGGGTGCATCTTGCCCAGCCCTAAAATCAAAGAGGCCACTTGACATACCTTTTACTACCTCCACCATGAGACGCATACACACACAGCAAGAGTGCACCATGGTATAGTGGGGCCGACGGTGCAACATATATCCTGGCGGACATTATACAAATACTCCTGCAATCAACGCATCGAGTGGCTAAAACCTCAGTGTGTACAGATTTCTACTATAAACTCCTGCTCATAACTACAGTGACACCGGAACAGCCAGGTGTGCCGTGCGACAGCCAAACAAAGACATCACATAAAACTACATAAGGACAACAGGACACATTACATTGTGTGCAAACACGTGGCATGTCAAAGGAGAGAGCCCAACAACTGCTCCACCATCAAAACATTCATCAAACTATGGGGCTGAGGAGAGGAACGGTCATTTTGAACACAAGCCGTAGCCCAATCATGCGGGGTCTAAAAATATGTTTTGTCGCAGCTATAACTAGCGCTATCCCCCTCGACTGAAATCAAACTAGAAGGGAAAGAGCTTTGGAATTTTATCATAAGTTGCTTTCACTCTAGCAATCTTTTAGCAGTAACAACTGATGTTGCACCTAGTGCAGTATGTATCGAAGAAAGAAACAAAATGATAATAGGAAAAGAACACTTGGCCTGTATGGAAAGGGAATGAGAATCTGGAGGTATAGATGGTAAACTACCGGGGGCTTATTTACAAGCTCCCTGCCCCCCTGTTCTTATTACACTGGGAACAGTCCGAAGCGTAAGCCATCTTCTCAGTTAATTAACATGCCAGTATGGCTGACTCTTTTCCCTGAATCTTTGGTTGTCCGCTTTGACAAAACATAACACATTCCAGAACCTGCTACCTTAGATGCAATGCCTGATCATTATGGGAAAACATTCTGTGGTGTTCATGCTGTTCACACTTTTAATATATGTTTCTGTGTTATTTCTACTTACCTTGTTTTACAGGACATATGCAGAATCTCTGTATTCTCTTGAGACTTTATTATATGCATTGTTACTATTGGAATGTATGAGGCAAGTCTTAGAATTCTTTTGTGTCAGTTGGACTTGCCTCCTTGAGCCCTCCATACCTGTATACTTAATTCTTATTAACTCAACAATAAATTAATCTTCAAAAACCACAAGAAGACTTGGAGCATACTTTACAAATTTGGCGACAAACCTGGGATGCAAACCCTCCTGAGGCTTCACTCTACATGCTGATGATTTTTTTTTTCTTTCTTCTCCTAAATCAGCTCAGTTTTCAACGTCTTCTCCATTCAAGCTCAACCTCACTTGCCACGGTCAAGCTCCTGCTTCAACCTCAGGTACTGTGACTTTACTTTACTTCTTACACCGAGGGCTCAAGGATCCTTTTTCCGTGGTGCTGTTTACCCGGTTTGGAGCTTCGCACTGTTCTGTGCCTTCTGGACAATTTTCTCCTATATCGCAAAAGCACTGCTCTATGCTGCATCTTTGCCGCAAAAGCACTACTCTACGCTGCAATTTTTTTTGATTTGTGTGATTATTTCTTCCTTCTACGCAATTTTGGGAGTCCACATGTTACCGTCCTTGCGCTGCCTGCATCTTTCAATTACTCGCTCGAGCATTCCGCTCGAGCGCTACGCGCTGCCAAGCCTACCTGTTGCCATAGCTTCATCTCTGCATCCGTGTTGAGCACTCCGCTCACGCGCATTTTATGGACGCAGTTTTCAGCCTCCCTGCAACCTCTTCTATGCCAGCGCTTCTCTGCCGAGCTCCTCCTGTGATTTGTTTTTCTGCTTCAAAGGAACTGACACGGCTCTCGATTTCAAGACAATATTCGAGCACTCCATTCGTCAGCAAGTTTCATCACAGCGCCTCCTATGGTGTACCATTGTACTACACCCCATGCTGATTTCACACGTTTTCTTTTTACTTGCTCCATCGTGTTAACAGCGATTAACACGCTTCACCTGTGTGCTCCATCCATCGTGTTAACAGCGATTAACACGCTTCACATGTGTGCTCCATCCATCGTGTTAACAGCCATTAACACGCTTCACCTGTACATTTCATCCATCGTGTTAACAGCGATTAACACGCTTCTACACTACGTTTCAGCTTCGTGTTAACAGCGATTAACACGCTTTATAACAATGACAATCACAAAACTTTATTGTGCATAATATTTTTGCTTTTATTGGTATTTTTCACGTTTAAAACTTCTTCCGCTTTCATATTTCCTGCATTTTCTCTTGTTGTTCTCTCCAATTTTTTTTTTTTTCTCTTCTCTTTTTCTCCCTTTCTCGCTTTTTGTTTCTCGTTCAACATGCAATCAGTCACCCCTCCAACTCCCTTCTTACAGGAACCTGGAGAGCCACCTGTTAAGTGGCGCCTCTGGTACAGGTCTTTCGATGCATATTTAGGAGCCATTGATGGTTTGAAGTTCAAACCCAACAGAAAACGTAGTCTTTTGTATTACTACCTGGGTGTTGAAGGCCAAAATGTCTTTGATCATTTGCCTGCTTATTTAGGTGGCGACAGAGGGGATCTTGACGAATTTCAATTAGCTGTTAACAAATTGTCTATTTATTTTGAAGGAAAAGTCAATCTTGTTGTCCACAGACAAAAGTTCTTAACGCGCGTTCAAGGTCCAAATGAATCTATTGACACTTATGTAACTGCTTTAAAAGTCCTTGCTGGGTATTGTGACTTCGAAAACTTCACATCACAGTTAATCAGAGACCAAATAGTTTGTAGGTGCTACTCCAAAAAGATTCAACAAAAATTGCTGTCCTGTAAGAACCCATCTCTTGATGAGGCTATCGACATAGCTAAAAGCATTGAATGCTCCCAGTTGGATGCCAAACAACTAGAGGTTGAATCCTCAACCACTAGTGTTATCAAATCCTCGAACAAAGATTCTCCAGCTTTTAACACCTCTGATTCTGCTTCTAGAAAGCCCAAAACTCCTTTTGATACCAACACCAGAGGCGGGAGAGGTGCCTTTTCTGGTCGCCCCAAGTTTATATGCTACAGATGTGGTTCAACTTCTCATGTTTCCAGCTTTAAGAACTGCCCTGCCGCAACGCAGGAATGCTGGAAGTGCAAGAAAGTTGGCCATTTTGGCAATGTCTGTAGAGGAGGTAAACGCACCCCAGTCCGTTATGTTCAAGACCATTCTGTAGACTATGAACATGAGGTGGTCGAAAAGAAACTTGAAGAATTACTTTTAGCTGTTGACTCTATCAACATCAACAATATCCAAACTGACAACAATATTAACGACCCTTTAGTTCAGATAAAAATTGATGAAGTCAATATTCCTCTTTTATTAGATTCAGGAGCAAGAATTACCATAATTTCTATTGACAAATACAAACAATTGAGGGCACACAAAGCTTTATTACCTCCTGATGTCATCACCACTGCATTTGAAGGCAGTAAAATTGATTTGGCAGGGTACTTCACCGGCAAAATTACCTTTGAAACAGAAACCATCTTTGGGAAAATTTACATGGCCCTCAAAGGTATTAATGTCCTAGGATGGTGGCACCAAGCAGAGTTTGGCATGATTATTAAACCAGGTCACAAGCACCCGGTCTCCCTAACTAACTCCATTTCTGATCACACGTTATGGAAAGAAAAAATCAAGGATGTTTTTAGCCAAAAAATTGGTTTGATCAAAGGTTTTTCCCACACCATCAAGGTCAAGGAAGGTGTTTTACCCATAAAACACAAACTACGCAATGTTCCTCATAGCATTAGATCTGAGCTTTCTCTAATGTTAAAAAAAATGCAGAACGAGAATATCATAGAGAAAGTCGATGCCACCCTGTGGCTTTCTCCCATAGTTCTTGCCAAAAAGAAGAATGGCGAATTTCGCTTATGTGTGGACTTACGCTCACTTAATAACGCTATTTGGGTGGAGAACTTCCCCCTGCCACGCATCGACGATCTCATCACAGCGGTTGGTCAGTCCAAATGGTTTTCAAAGCTGGACTTACGGGCCGCTTACTATCAGGTGGAACTGGATAAGTCATCCAGAGCTTTTGTTACCCCTGATGGTACGTTTCAATTTCAGAGAATGTCATTTGGACTGGCATCAGCTGCTTCGGTATTTCAAAAAGTTATGAGCAATATGTTCCAAAGTGTATCTAATGTCGTAGTATTCCAAGATGACATCTTAATTCATACTGTTTCTGAGGAAGATCATTATGCTGTAATTGAACAAGTGCTGTCTATTTTGCAAAACAACAATGTTACAGTTAGGGATGACAAATGTATTTTTGCAGTTAACTAAATTGAATATTTGGGACATATTCTTTCCAAAGATGGTGTGAAACCCAAGCCAAGTATTGTATACGGTATTGTCAATGCTCCTCACCCTGTTGACAAGGATCAACTTCGATCTTTCATTGGCCTGTGTGGATTTTACTCCAAATTCATCAAAAACTTTGCCAGTCTTACTGAATGTTTCAGGAGTCTATTAAAGAAAGGCACTGATTTTGTTTGGACTTCAACATGTGCAGAACATTTTCAACTCATTAAGGAGAGTATTTTATCTGCTCCAGCACTTCAGGCGTATGTTGAAGGTCGCGATACTTTTGTTACCGTTGATGCTAGTGCTTATGGCATGGGTGCTGTTCTTTCACAAATGGTGGGCAATGATGAAATTACCATTGGCTTTGCCTCACGTAGGATGAGAGATGTGGAATTAAGATATTTGGTCATCGAGAAAGAGATGCTTGCTTGTGTGTGGGGAGTGGAGACATTTAAACCTTATCTTTGGGGGAGAAAATTTTGGCTAAGAACGGACCACAAACCGTTAGTGGACATTTTATCAGGCAACAAGATAAAAAAAGCTACGCCCAGATTAGCTAGATTGGCCACAAAACTCTTGGGGGCATATTATCAAGAACGGCGTTAAAAATTATTGCCGGTTTAGCGGCAGAAAACTGCAGCTAAAGCGGCGATAATGGGCTTGATAATATGCCCTTGAGAATTCCAATAGAAGTCCATGTTCTGGTGTGAACATGGGCTTCTATTGGAATTCTCCAGGGCATATTATCAAGCCCATTCGCGCCGCTTTAGTATCAGTTTTCTGCCGCTAAACCGGTGATAATTTTAACGCCGTTCTTGATAATATGCCCCTTGGAATTTAATTTTTCTGACCAACATATAGCTGGAGGTAAAAACGTCAAAGCTGATTTTTTGTCCAGACACCCCGTCCAAAATCCCACCTTTAGTGCAAAGGATGAGGAAGACATTGAAGAATGTATCATTGCTACAGTTGATGATACTGTCATTTGTGCCAACATGGAGGAGTGGCGCAAAGCTTTAGAAAGTGATTCCACTCTCAAACAAGTCATGGATTTTGTTGTGGCGGGTTGGCCTAAAGAAAGGTCCATTGATCCCATTCTACAACCCTTCTGCAAAGTTGCCAATGAGTTATCCATCGAAAATAATTTGTTGGTTAGAGATGGAAAATTGGTATCTCCTTCCTGCTTCAGGTTAAGAATTCTAGAAACAGCCCACTCTGGTCACCTAGGCATGACCGCTACCAAACGCAGGATTCGAAACGATTTTTGGTGGCCTAGTGTTGATCGTGAAGTTGAAGCACTTGTGAACGAATGTACTCGATGCTCGTACAGTGAAAAACACTTATCCACATGTTCGCCATCCTCTATACCTGTTTTATGCCCCAGCAAAGTTTGGCAAAGGGTTGCACTAGATTTTTAGGACCATTCCACGTACTCCCCAATTGCATGAAATATTTCATTGTTCTCATCGACCATCTCTCCAGATGGGTAGAAGTTAGAGGTGTTTCAGAACCCAATACCAAGTCAGTCATTCGCTTTCTACAAGATGTATTCAGTAGGGAAGGGGTTCCTGAAGAATTATTAACTGACAACGGTGTTCAGTTTACCTCCACCACCATGCAAGATTTTTTAACCAAAGTCATAGTGAAACACTTACGCACTCCACTGTATTTTCCCCAAGCCAATGGAAAAGTTGAAAGGTTCAACAGGGTTTTGGTTGAATGCATACAGAGTGCTATCAAGGCGAGAATGGATTGTGAGACTGCAATTAGAGATGTTGTCTGGGCATACAGAACGACCCCTCACTCTGTGTCTGGGTCGGTCCCTTTCGAGCTAATGAGAGGAAGAAAGGTTGTATCCACCCTCACTCCTTTTTGGAAGGTAGAAGCTTTGAATGAGGAATGTACAGTGCTGCAAGAAGCTTCCAAAGCTAAGTTTTTGAGTGATAAAGCTAGTATTCACAGGTATGAAAAATCCAAATTACCCACCACTAAAAGGGTGATCAAGTTTTCCATTGGTGATTGGGTTCGCGTCAAAGAACCTTTATTACTGCAAAAAGGTAAACCTAAATTTAGAGACCCTGCATGCATTGTTAACATTAGAGGTCAGGCTATGAAATTGGACAATGGCCAATGGTGGAATATTTCATGCTTGGCCAAGGTCAAGAATACTGACAATCTCTCCAATATGCAAAAGAAAAGTCTGGACTCTTTAATTGTCAGGAGAAGTTCAAGGATCAGAAGAGTGCCTTGTAAATTCAATGATTGAACATATTTCTTTTACTTCTCTCCCTTCTTCTTCATTTTTGTAAAAGGGGGAGATATGTGGTGTTCATGCTGTTCACACTTTTAATATATGTTTCTGTGTTATTTCTACTTACCTTGTTTTACAGGACATATGCGGAATCTCTGTATTCTCTTGAGCCTTTATTATATGCATTGTTACTATTGGAATGTATGAGGCAAGTCTTAGAATTCTTTTGTGTCAGTTGGACTTGCCTCCTTGAGCCCTCCATACCTGTATACTTAATTCTTATTAACTCAACAATAAATTCATCTTCAAAAACCACAAGAAGACTTGGAGGATACTTTACACATTCTTTTGTTTTTTTTTGTAGTTGTATACAGCGCGAACACATCAGTTATCAGAGCGCTTTACATGAGCACCAGTTGCGTTTATACAAGGACACATTCATTTTTTGTAGGCACAGGGAGATTAAGTGATTTGCCCAGAATCACAGAATGTTGAGCATCATAGCCGAGACTCGAACCCGCTTCCCCAGATTAGAGATCGACTTCCCCAGATTAGAGCTCGACTGCCCTAGCCGTTAGGCTATATTCTCTCCCCTGCATTGCCGATGCTTCTTACAAGGGATGAAGAGTCGTACATTTGGTGACGTTCCTAGTCATTTAATTGGACACATGTAAAATCCCCATACCATCTGGATTATGCAATTATCACCCAAAATGAACATTTTGAGGCAACCTTAATATTACATCGCACCAACCACTATTTGCTGTAGGTGATAGGTACAGCTATGATTTATTGTTATCCATGTGCTTGCCACCTGGACTTGATTGATTCCCTCGGGTGGTGTAAGGGGAGCATGTACAGTAAAATGGGTACTATTTCTAATTGCATTGAGGTTTTGTGTATTCAAGGTTACTCACCTGCTGACTGCAGGGCCGTACAATAAACAAATTTAGAAACTTTTTTGTCAATATCTTCCGGGAGGGGCGATCTAAGGTTTAGGTCACAGTATTGATAGCAACTGGGGGTCACTCCCACCAGGTTCGAGGGCTAATAGAAGGCATCTAATTCTACCTCTACTGGTAAAATATAATGCAGCATAAAACAGAAATTAAAGAATTAGATTATACATAAAAGAGGTGCAAATTTGGCAGATGGGCATCTTGTGCTAAGAAATATACACAAGATGGCCACGGAATATTTCTGAAAAGAAGGAGCCAGAAAGCCTACAGACATAAAAATCTGAATAATTATATCTGACATATACTATCTCAAATGAGGACTCCGTATCCATGGTCTGTATAATAAACCACTCTTTGGATCAACAGAACAATGAGAGTTTTCAAGCGATTAATTATCTATCTACTGACTTAGCGTCCATGGTCAAATTGATGAAAAGTTCTTGGTCCATCGTAACTGACAGATTTGCAAGTATCATACTAAACCACCATGCCACATTGTGGACGTCAGTCTTTAAATACGTTTTGGTGCCATAATCAATTTATCTCGTATGCTATATGCTTGGAAGCACTTGTTTCTGATAACTGTTTTCAAAGTGAGAGGTGTAAGAAATTGGGTTATTAGTTGAGAGAGGTGAAGGCCCCACTCAAATAATAAACACAATGCTTGTCAAGGTGAACCACAAAAGTCATTATATAAACCTGTGCTTTAATCTCTGGTAGCTTGGAGCAAAACAGTTTGGCTTAACTTGGAGGCCATGTGTAAGGTATTTATGCAGCACACAACAGTAATAAAGTGCAAACACATCACCAGAAAAATCTGAACCCAATTGAGAAAAATAGAGTAAATGTTAACAAATAAAATGACACCTAAACAACAAAAATGTAATCAGTAGATCCACAGTTATTAGTTTTTAAATATTTAAGTAAAAATAGCGACAAGAAGCACAAAGCTACATTCACGGTTATCTGGTCGTGCTAGATCCTAGTGCTCAGTTCAGGCTGATCAAGATGGAGAAAGGGTGGGGCACAGGGACCAAGCTATTCCAGCTGATGAGTTAACTTCTCAAAGTCCATATGAAGAGTTCTGTTCATGTTGGCTGTGACCGCAAGGAGGAGGCTGTCAGAGCATAGAGCAGGTTGAGCGTTGCGGGTAGTCGTTGCTGTAACATGAAACAGTCCGTCGTCGCTGGAGTTTCAGATTGGTTGATTGGCATGGATGGTCATGAAGGTCTTCTATTGGCGGTCGGCATGAAGGTCTTCCATTGCCAGTCGCCATGGACAGTTGCTGTCAGCGTGAAAGGCAGGTGCCATTGGAGCTTCGCGGAGGCGGTCGAATCTTGGAGAGAAGAGGTCTCAAGGAGCCCTAGCCATAGGGTTTTCACCTTTTCTAGAGGAGGAGTTCACATTGATGCCAGCCAAGGGTCAAGAACCTGGGGGGCACCTCTTGGCCCATCAGAGGCCAACAGCAGGGTTCAGGCAAGTTCAGGCAGGTCCAGGTAATGATGGTAAACTGGCCAGTTGCAGGGATTCCCCTGAAAGCTTATTGTGTCCCTGTAGCTCACACAGACGATCAGCCAGCTGGCCCTTGGAGTCACTCTAGGTAGCCAGAGTACAAGGGAAGCAGGTCCAATCCTTTCTTCAGTCAGTCTACCTCAGTCCTTCTTCTGAATCTTCCACAGGTCCAGGAGTGTTCTGATGAGAGGTTTTGAAATTCCCACTTTTATACCTGGTTCCAGGCTTTGTGTGGGGGAGCTTCCTGACATACCCCCAAAACAAGTTCTGGCCAGTTCTTGGTGCTGGCTTTAAACTGTCTAGGATGACAAAGAAAAGGACAGGCTTGTTGTCAGGTACTTTTGTGTGTGCTGCAGACAGGGCCCTTTGAATTGTAATTAGGGCAGTGCACAGCTCCTCCCCAGCCATCCTGGCAGGAAGACCCTCTCACCTCATACCTAGGCTTCCCATGTATCACTGTTTGAAAGCAATGCACAAACCACAACAGCAGTCATTTACAGGCATGTTATGTTATGTTATGTTATGTTAAGGATATTTATTGAGCGCTCGATTACCCGAGGGTGTCCTGGCGCTAGTTACCACTCCGTCGGCCAAAGCAAGAACAGGCAGGTTATTTATCAAACAGCCACGTCTTCAGGCCCCTCCTAAAGACCAGCAGGTCTGTTGTATTTCTGAGATGGACTGGAAGGTCATTCCAGGCCTTGGCTGCCCCCGCAGTGAAGCCTCGGCCACCCCACCTCGCCCTTTTTGTGGCTGGGACTTTGACCAACCTAGCCCCAGATGACCGTAAGTTTCTATTTGGTATATACCACTTAAACTGTTGTTGTAGGTAGGCTGGTCCTCTTCCCTGAAGTGCTTTGAAAACCGTGCACAGGGATTTAAAATGCACACGGTTCCTCACCGGGAGCCAATGTAGTTTTCTGATTTCGTTGGAAATTGGGGCAAACTTAGGGGTACCCGTAAGTAGACTTGCAGCGGCATTCTGAAGCCTTTGTAGTTTGTTCATAGAGCGTTCCATAATGTTAAGGTAGAGGCTATTGCAGTAATCAAGCCTTGACAGGACTAGTGCGGAGACCACCGTTTGCCTTCTGTCAACTGGTAGAAATGGTAGTATTTTTTTACTGGTCTAATCACATGCGCTGTGGAAGAGGCAACTGCATTGACTTGGTCCCCAAAGTTCAGATTCTCATCAACTATCACTCCCAAGTTTTTTGCCTTCTTCACAGGAACAGGGAGGGGGGGACCCATAGATGATGGCCACCAGATCGGAGTCCAGAAGTTGACATCATTTCCGAATAGCACCACTTCCGTCTTCCCTGCATTCAATTTGAGGCAGTTTTCTTCCATCCAACTGCCCACAGATTTCATGCAGAGTTGGAAGCGGCTGTCTATGCCCGTCTCCTGTCCTGGGAGCAGGGACACCACAATTTGGGTGTCGTCCGCATAGGAGGTGAGCTCGAACCCAAACGTCCTAATGATGGGCCCAAGCGAAGAGACATAAACATTGAATAATGTGGGGCTCAACGATGAGCCTTGAGGGACCCCACAAGGTAAAACGAAGGTTTAGATTTGAAATCCCCCAAGGATACAGTTTGTACTCTCCCTGTCAAAAATGACTGAATAAGTGTGACCCAGGACACTGGCAAAACAGAACAAATGGGCAAGAAAAAGCAGACTTTCAAAAAGTGGCATTTTCAAAACTGTGACTTAAAATATGACTTTACCATCAAAGAGGATTTAAAATTACAATTAATTTTAGTGTAAATATAATTTCCCTATTTTCTCCAAATCTGAAGTGAGTACTTATTAAAGGTAATAAGATAACCCAGGGTTAGTCCATGGGAGAGATAGGCCTTACAACAGCGAAAAAATGACTTTAGGAGTTTTTTAATGTCCGGACCTGTAAAGCTGAAGGACACCTGTCCTACTTTTTAAATACCATGCATCCTACCCAATAAGCCTTTAGGGCCTACCTTAGGGGTAACTTATAAGTATATAAAAAAACGTTTAGGCATGGCAAAAAGGTTTATTTTGCTGGTTGGAAATGGTAGTTAAAAACTACACTGCAGGCTGCAGTGTCAGGCCGGAGGCGTGTTTTACAGTGCTACTTTAGTGGGTGACACAATGACTGTTGCTGCCCACTAGTAGCATTTAATTTACAGGCCCTGGTTACATGTAGTACCATATACTCGGGGCTCACAAGTAAATTAAATGTGCCAATCAGGTGTAGGCCAATTGTGTTTCAGGAGAGATCACACGCCCTTTAGCGCTGGTTAGCAAAGATAAAGTACACAGTGTCTAAATGCCAACAAAAACAAGTTCTGCAAAGTAAGGGAGTAAAGCCTGAAAGTTTTGGGGAATACCACACCAAGGATGTTGGGCCAAACAGGGGGCATAGGTGAACTAGGCAACTACTGCCTACAGCTGAGGCTCCCCCCCCCCCCACTAGCAAAGACTTTGCGAAAATCCTGCATCATCAAACTCACTTTTGATCCGCAGATATAAGTATCTTTCCGAGCATGCAAACAGGTTTTAGCAAAGGACACACTATGCTTGATGATCTACCCCTGAAGCATAACAGAAAAGTCACTGGACCAGCTTATACTACAGCTTGAGCATCAGTAGTATTCCAATGACAACGGGCCATATAATGAAAGCATGTATTGGTGCAGTGCATAACTGTGCGCCTATGTTTAAGCAGTATGTATAGAAAACAATTCTTTGGAATGAAAATATGTATTTCCTGTAATAAATATTTTTGCATTGGCTAGCTCTGCTTCTTGGCACATACTGAATTGGTGATTCATTTTTGAAGAATGTTTTAGAAGTGTTACAAAATGAGGGGCGGATTTATCAAAAACTCATGCAGTGCAGCAAGTCACCTTGCTGCGCTGCGTTATAGGGAAAGGACAGGAATGCACCGTACTTAAATAAGGCGCATTCCTGTCTTTTCCATGTACTAGCGCACAAATGTGACAGGGTGCCTGTGTTCTAGGCAGTATTGTTTTTGTGCAATAAGGGACACCTTCCTGCACAAAACAATCCCTTTTTCTAGTATGCTGCAGAATGCAGCAGATATAAAAAGAGGTAAAAACGAGGAGAAATAAAGACATGTCTCCTCGTTGTGTCTTCCCTAGGCATGCATAGTGTTTTGACGCATTCCCAGGTCTACCACTAATGGTAAATCATGGGATGCACCAAAATCCATGGGTGGTGAGTAGGAACACCCACGCTTCACCCATGGAATGCCACCCTGGGGCAGAGTAACGCAATGCAGCGATTTACGCTGCTTTGCAGTACTCCAGATTTATCAAGCCATGCAGGGCCATGCAAGGTGGCCTTGTGTGACTCGATAAATCTAACTTAAGAGTTGTGTCACTCTTGCACCCCATTGCGTGGTGCAAGGACGACACAACCCTTTGATAAATTTGCCCCTGGATGCTTAGTGAACCATTGTTTTCTGTACACATTGTCCCAGGCTGCTATTATTAATATCAAGCTGCCCTTTTCTTAGCTACTACTGTATTTAAGACAAAGAGCATGCACTACACACTCAGAGTTAGTGCATACGTTGGAGACAGAACAGTTTGAAATCTTTTCTCTGTCAAAGAGTTCTAAATTAGCAAACCCATTTGTGATACACCCTCAGGTTCCACTGAAGGTCAAAAACCCGCCAGCAAGCTCGACCCTGTCTGATGTAATTCTACACACAACATCAGATACACAATTGGCTCCATGGCTCCAACAAAAACTGAATATTGAACAGTCAAAAGCATCATATCCTTTGTAAAGAAAACGTCATCATCGGTAAGTGTAAGCTCAACAACACTGGCAGGCCGCTAGTGAGTTTTGGAAGTAGTAGGGCGAAGACCAAACAATCAATTTGCCTGTTTCAACTTGCACAGCAAGGGAGCACAAGTACCCAAGTGGAGTTTAGGGGGTTCTTCCTCAGAGAATATTTGTTTAAAACATGGGGACAAATGGTCCATCTTCCAGTTCAATTTCTTTAATCAACATGAAGGAATCTTCAAGGAGTCCCATGGTTGAGATTGAGGTTACTAGATCAACTACTGAAAACAGATTGCAAGATCCCATCCTATGACTCAAAGCACAGTGAATGTGCAAGTCATTATTTAAACTTTGAATTACACATGCCCTATAAGGCTGCTGCAAAATGTGCAAAAAGATTTAGGGTCTAATTACGAGTCTGGCAGTCCACAAACTGCCAGACTCGTGCGGACGAGGCAGTGGCGGTCTCCCGACCGCCCTATTACAATTTGGTCAGTTGGACCCCCATTGCTGCCCCACAGCTGCCAGGGAACCGCCGTTCCCTGGCAGTGTTGTGGTGGTCAGGAGGCTGTAATATGCTTGGCAGGACCACCGCAGTCAAGCAAATATATTACGAGTTTCCTCTCCACCATGGTTATCATGGCGCTTTCACTGCCATGAAAACCATGGCGGAGAGGAAACAAAGGGGGCCCTACAGCACTATGTGGATGCATGCAGGGGGTCACAACATGCGCGCCCCTATATGCATGCACCCCAGTTCCGGCACGGCATGGACTTCTAAGTCCACGCCATGAAGGAACTGCTTTTGGCGTTCCTATTGCGGTGCCCATTTTCAAGGCACCGCGGTGGGTATGCAAAAGAAAGCCTGCCCGACATGAGGATTACTCATCATCTGGCGGGCAGCCTGACTACGGGTTTGGCGGTGCAGCGGCCGGGTGGACCTGGTGCCACACCTCCAAACTCGTAATCAGGCCCTGAGTGTTTAAGGTACACTCAGTGCTTTCAAAATATATATATCTAGCAATATGCAATCAGATTGTGCCCTGTGCAGATGTTTTTAATTTAGAAGAACACACTCCAGAACTCAGCTAGTAGCACTCTTAAATTACCTCTCAAACAGAATAGCTCTTTATAACCATGAAGCTTGAAATGGTTCTATAATTGTACGCCTGTGCTGATTCTCACCCAGCGTTTATATTTGCAGAGTGCACACTCCTCTGCAGTGTACAGTGTCCAGTCAGTGTTGACACTGAATACAGAGTGGAAAGCTGTGAACTGCATCCTACCCACAGATTCTGCAAAACTCATACTGATACAGTACACAGGTCCCAGGGCTTGGATTCTGGTCTTTCCACTCTTTCATGTCTCATCACAGATTGAGGTAATTAAGTCTTCCTAGCTCCACCCCACCCAGTAGTGAAAATGTTGATTGTTGTGGCTCCAGGCCCTAATAGATGTATGGCCTCTGGCACTACAGGACTTCACATGAAGCACCTTTGCTACAATGTCATCGGGGTGGAGTTCAGTGCCAAATGTTACAGCTTTTCCAGGCTGATACTTCATAGGCATCAGGGCTGTGAAAAGAAAAACACAGAGGGGGATATTCTCAAGAAGGTGCGATAATCATCGCCAAAATAGGTTAACGCAATTTGTCATATCGCCGTCTATCGCGGGAAAATAACGCTGTGTTAACGTCTTATTCTCAACACGGCAGTAACATACGATAGTTTCCCGATAACGCGTCAAATGTCCGCGATAAAATTACCGGGACAGCGATAAAAATCTAAAGCCGAACGTGAAAAAAGTGGCGATGGGCCCATCCTCGATAAAAAAATCAGCGATAAGCTGCGCCAGGCCTGCAATTCACACACGTCAGGCGGGAAAAATCACTATAAAAGCTGGAAAAAAAAACCACAAACAAAACCAAAACAACTGCGAAGCACAATGGAGGTAGCCGGAGCAAGTACAGAGGACAACCAGAACCCCACAAGCCCCATGGAGGACCAGCCTGGGACCTCGGGGTCGGGGAAGGGCAAGGAGAAGAAGAAGAGGAAGACGCGGTTCAGTCCGCAGGAAAACAGGATCCTGATCACGGAGGTGATAGAACACCATTAACAACTGTTCGTCACCTCCACTGCGTCATTGGCAACAAAAAATGGAATATGGCAGTCCATCGTGGACAAGGTGAATGCAGTCGGAGTGCTGAGGAGGACAATGGAAGAGCTCAAGAGGCGCTGGAATGATGTGAAGCGCAAAACCAAGTAGAAACTCGGCAACAACCAGAAGGCAGCAATGCAGACTGGAGGTGGGAGTCCAGCGCCACAGGAGGAGCTGGATGAGATGGAGGAAATGGTGTCCACAGTCATCAGTGTGGAGATGGTGGCAGGAGTTGGGGGACCGGACACTGCCCAACATGACCTGACACAACAGCAACAGGGTGAGTAACGACCAGGGACTGGGGGACGGGGGAGATGGGCACAATGTCACACATGCACAATTAAGTATAGCACAGTGCACACCCACAATGACTCTGGATCATGTCCCTGATCCCATTGGCACACTGCAGCACACCTAGAAACAGCAAGTAGGCCCCCGTCGACTATGTGCCCAGTGGGGGCCCTTCCCACACATCACCAATCTAACAACCAACCCATGCACATGTGCCAAACCCAGCAAAGCGGCGTGTCTGTGAGCCACACTGACAATGCAAGTGACACTGCATGACGAATAGCATGGCTGCAGTCAATATATCATGACATGTTGCACGCCACGACACTGAGGTGGCTGAGTGTGGACCACATCCGTAAAGGAGCAGATCACACTCTGACACATCCACGTGCACAAACAACTCCTGACGTCAACAACACATCTGCGGACAAACCATGCCCCAGAGTCCCAACTCCCACCAAGAGCCCAATTTACCCAAGTATGCAACATCTCAGCACTGTATAAGCACAGAAGTCAAAGGCACACCGCCTGAAAGGGATAAGGGGTAGCAAAATCAGAGCTTGCGGGGCGACTCTCCCAAAATGCAGCACACACACATAACATTCAGAGCACATCAACATTGACAACAATGTGGTACAAACTGCAACACGTTCACAACAGAACAGAGGACACCACTGGTGCCGCTTGTGTGTAGAAACTGGCCAATCACATTTGGCATAGCAGGGAAATGTGAGATGATAATGTACAAGTACAAACACACATCCATGATGTTGTCGAAATGTCCACTGTCCCGCATCAAATAGGCAGCTCCTCCCAAACAGTCACAATGTACATTGTCATGCAGTCTGTATGTAAACTTGTATAATGCGTCAGCATATATGTGAACGCAATGTTAAACTGCATCTCCCCTTCACATTTCAGAGGGAGAATCAACACCTCCTGCAGAGCAGACCGAACATCTCTTCACTGATGACAAAGAGGACCTCCACACCTTCGACCCCGACGCCCTCCAAGAGCTCATGGACAGCTTCGGCACCTCACCTCCGGGAGCAAGGCAGCCCAGCTGCATCGAGGAGACCTCACCCCCTGCACAGACTACACAGCAGGAAGCACCCACCACCACGGCTGTCTCCCAGGACCCCCACGAACAACACATGGCCTTCCAACGCCATGTGTTAGGGTGCCAGGAGAAGATGGCTGGTCAGGTGCGGGTGGGGTTCGACTTCATGGCAGCCAAACTAGATGCCATACGTGGGTGTCTAAGTCCCATCAGGGACCACTTACAGTCCCTAACGGACACCCACAGTCCGCTCCATGCTCTCCAACGATCCATGGCTGACATCGCTGGAGTCCTGACTCTGAGACAAGGAAAACTGTCTAGTCAGAGTGGCTCCAGCGATGTCAGCCGGGAGTTGGGACACATGCGGAGGATCATGGAGAATATGGAGCGGATGCAGGCGGAAAGAATGGCTGCCACGGCTCCACACCAGCGAGACGTAGCGGGGTCCTTCCATGCCCTGCAGACCCTCATCATGGCATTGCCGCCACAAGGCCTGGCGCCGATGAATGCTGCTGCTGCTTCTACATCCACATCTCCACCCCCTGATGTGTCAGTGACACACAGTGCTGCAGACAATCCACCTCTAGCCACTGATGTGTCACTGCCACACAGTGATGCAGACAAAACAACACCACCCACATGTGAGGCACATGAAACATCAGAGGACGAAGATGCAGATAATTCTGCCTTAGTGGTAAGAAGGAAGCGGTAGCATTCATCTCCGTCATATGGCCTGTTTCTGCTTGGTTCTGCCCTCTGCATCATCACCTTCCATTGTCCCCCGATACACTCTGCTACACTCACCTTGGACCTCGACATGGACTGCCATATTCTGTTTGGTTACCAATGACACAGCAATCAGACTGCGGACTGAACTCTTCCTCTTCCGATGAACTTGTCATTCCCTAAAGGACTCTGGCTGGCCCTCCACGGGGCAACAATGTAAAGTGGGGTTTGCATGGCCCTGTACTGCTCCAGCTTCAACACTCCACTGAATGTGAATAAAACATTCAAATTCACACAGATGTGTCATGTCTATGATCATTCAAGTATGAAAGTATGGATGAATGTAGGGTCAGTGATTCCCCCTTACGTCCATGTTGCTCATGTTGTGGGACTTGAGTCACAGGGTGCAAAACTGCCGATTGCGGTCCGGGTGGCGCCGACACTACAACAGAGACACACGCATTAGTTACTTTCTTGTGCAGCTCAGAACTGAGCCACGCCCAGAGCCCCGGTCTCATTGTTCACACCCCTACGCTGGACTGGCATACGCCAGCCCAGCCCACTCCGCTTACGCTTACAGGGGGGGGGGACAAAGCTACATGTCCCAGGTCTTCCCTGTAGTGATCTGCTGATCACTGGTCTAGTTGTCAGCATGCCACAGCCACTCCCTGAGGGCTGGTTTACACCCACACCACACCCATCCAGAACAGGCGTCACAGGACATGTGACCCTGCCAATAAAAGGGGCCTACCACATCACATTCCCCACTGCCGGAGGTGACATGATGGCGTCCGCACCACAAGACTCAATCATAAAGGGTCCATGACTTGTGGCGCACTGGGTTAGTGGCACCCGATGCACTGTGGCCGACACGGGCCTACCGCTACAGGACGATGACTTGCGGTGCACAGAGTTGGTGGCACCCGATGCACTGTGGCCGGCACAGGCCTACCGCCACGGGACGGTGACTTGCGGTGCACTGAGGTAGGGGCACCTGAAGAGCTGAGCGGGTGTGCAGCCTGCGATGATGCGTAGACCTCGATATGCCGTCCTGCCAATCAAGATTCGATTTGAATTGAGAGCCCTGCTGGACCGCAGTGTACGCCGAAGGCAGCAGTCAGCACACACATGACTCCGCGGTGCGGTGCCGCAGGGTGCGCTGGGGGCCTGTGGCGCGGAATCCAGCGATTGGCTGAGGAGGTTGCACCGGCACGTGGTGGGCCCTCTTGGAGACACGCCGGTGGCGGCAGGTGAGCATTGAGGCATGGGTGCGCAGGGGCGGCCAGTCATCGCTGGGCGGCGGACCGGTCTGGGGACCAGGGCTGGGGTGCAGCAGGCGCACAGGATCGCGCAGGCACCACCGGTCATGGCGGCGGCCTCGTGGCTGGGTGGGGAGCGCCGCCCTGGCAGACACGACCCTGCATGCGATGACGAGATGTGCGCGGGTTGGCTTGGGACATAGCCACCTCGTCTCCAGTGTAAATCTAGCCGTTGAAGGTGGTCTGCCACGTGTGTGTAGGCCTATGGACAGGATATGGCGGACACAGAGACACACGCAGTAATTACTTTGGTGGCCATCCCGGAACTGAACCACGCCCAGAGCCCCGGGCTATTTATTCACGACATATGCCGGCCAAGGCCACTCCGCTCACGCTTACAGGGGGGGACGACAATGCTACATGTCCAAGGTCTTCCACACTGCCTGAGGTAACCTGTTTGCATCCACTGTCCACAACACTACAAACACCAGCAGTATATGTCCACATGGACATGTCTGTGCTCTGCATACTGAAGTCTGTCCAGAACATCACCGCCACACTTGGCATTGTGTACATTCTTATTGATGGGTCACTTGCCTCCTTCGCACATACTTGGTTCCCACCTCTCCCCACATTCTGCAATTGTGTGGCAGAGGTGCCATGCCGTGGATGGTTTGTCTACATGGCTGGCCACGGTTACCACAGTTACTTGTGTTGTCGTGTCTGGTAGTTGGGCATGTTGATTGGCATGTTGTATGTGATTTTGTAACGTGTGCATTCCCACAGTTGTGAGTTGTATGATTGTGGAGTTGAGGTGTGTGGTGTGTTCAGTTGGTACTTACCGACGAGCAGTGCATTTCCATAGGTGCCAGCCTCAAAGCGCTGGTTGGTGATGGACTTGCGGAAGATATAGGAATCATGCACACTGCCTGGGAAGTTTGCGACGACATTCGTGAACAGGCCCCGGTGGTCCACTTTTGCCTGCACATTGATGGAATGCGTGTGGTTTCTGTTGCAGTTATTGTGTGAAGTGTCAGCAGGGGGCACAAGTAATACATGTGTGCAGTCAATTGCCCCCAACACGTGCAGGAAGCCAGCTATGGCGTAGTTCCCTTGCTTGATCTCCAGCTGTTCCTGCGCAGTGTGGGGTAAGTGAAGGTGTAGGGGTATGAAGCTGATACAAACCGTGATGCTTACAGGTATGATAAATCCTGCATAATAAGACCGTAACAGAAGTTTGTGTGGTCGTAACCTTCCTTTTCTTTCCTACGAAGGTTACGACCACACGAACTTCTGTTACGGTCTTTTTATGCAGGATTTATCATACCTGTTAGCATTCCGGTTTGTCCAAGTCCAAGTGCAATACACTGTACCAGATTACGTTTGTGACTATACGGACGCTTGACCATTGTCACCATTTATCCAACAGGTTTCTGAATACTGACTTTTGGAATATGGAATTGTATTGGGGAGTTCCCGCAGCATATGCAGTTAATTGAATCCACACGTTGCCCTGATGAAGTTCCCCGTTGGGAATGGAACGCGTTGGCTGAGCTTTTCGTATTATTGATTTATGTATTTGTAATGAAGAACTGTTTTTACACTACTGTTGACTACTGGACTTCATGACCTGGCGCACCCCCATTTCAGTAACTACAATCTTCGATCTGGAGCACAGAGGCGTCAAGCAAAGGTTGGCGTTGGGGTTGGTCCCGCAGGAACACTACGAATTGGAACTAGCGTGTGGTGCGGATACAGTGGCCCGCCGTTGCTTTTGTGGACATGCATCCAAGACATGTGTGAGGAAGTTTGATAGGGCTGGCTGTGAGACTCCTCCGACTCTGGCAGTTGTTGGTTGGAAGGTACCAGAAGCCAACAGGTGCAGCACAGCCAGCAGCTTTGTCTGCGGAGGGATGTTGGTTCTCCGCTGTGTTGGTACTGTCAGCCTGTGGGCAATGTGGGTCAGGATGCGGAGGATGGTTGTCCTTTTGAGCCTGTAGTGGGCAATGGCATCCTCTGGCGTTGAGTGTCTGAGGCTGGTGCGTTTTAGAAACGTCCGCTGTCTTCTTCTGCACTGCCTAGGTGGTAGTCCGGGGGGGGTTGTCCGGGGGGGGGCTCCCTTTCTACTGCAGGTTGTCGTCCTGCTTAACACCAGTAATAAATGCAAAAAGAACAATTGATGGACAGAATGCAGAACAATGTCATACATTCACCCCAGTACAGAGATCTGGGCCTAAATCCATCGTTTTTTTGCTCACCATGCCATTCCAGTTTGGACCCAGCCATATGCAAATCAGTCTTGACCCTGTGCCCAATGGGAACAGTCCAGCCCAACTGCCAGGCCAGGTCCTCCCTGAACTGGAAACAAGCATCCTAGGAACGGTTTCGGGCTTTCAGCCCTCATCAGCCAAGCTAGCTTGACTCCAGTGGCATGGAGAGCACAGGACCCACGTCTGGGCATACCCGTCCCACTCGGGGTGACAAATGCAAAAAGAACAATTGATGGACAGAATGCAGAACAATGTCATACATTCACCCCAGTACAGAGATCTGGGCCTAAATCCATCGGTTTTTTGCTCACCATGCCATTCCAGTTTGGACCCAGCCATATGCAAATCAGTCTTGACCCTGTGCCCAATGGGAACAGTCCAGCCCGAACTGCCAGGCCAGGTCCTCCCTGAACTGGAAACAAGCATCCTAGGACCGGTTTCGGGCTTTCAGCCCTCATCAGCCAGGATAGCTTGACTCAAGTGGCATGGAGAGCACGGGACCCACGTCTGGGCATACCCGTCCCACTCGGGGTGACAAATGCAAAAAGTACAATTGATGGACAGAATGCAGAACAATGTCATACATTCACCCCAGTACAGAGATCTGGGCCTAAATCCATTGTTTTTTTGCTCACCATGCCATTCCAGTTTGGACTCAGCCATATGCAAATCAGTCTTGACCCTGTGCCCTATGGGAACAGTCCAGCCCGAACTGCCAGTCTAGGTCCTCCCTGAACTGCAAACAAGCATCCTAGGACCGGTTTCGGGCTTTCAGCCCTCATCAGCCAGGATAGCTTGACTCCAGTGGCATGGAGAGCACGGGACCCACGTCTGGGCATACCCGTCCCACTCGGGGTGACAAATGCAAAAAGAACAATTGATGGACAGAATGCAGAACAATGTCATACATTCACCCCAGTACAGAGATCTGGGCCTAAATCCATCGTTTTTTGCTCACCATGCCATTCCAGTTTGGACCCAGCCATATGCAAATCAGTCTTGACCCTGTGCCCAATGGGAACAGTCCAGCCCGAAGTGCCAGGCCAGGTCCTCCCTGAATTGGAAACAAGCATCCTAGGACCGGTTTCGGGCTTTCAGCCCTCATCAGCCAGGATAGCTTGACTCCAGTGGCATGGAGAGCAGGGGACCCACGTCTGGGCATACCCGTCCCACTCGGGTGACAAATGCATAAAGAACAATTGATGGACAGAATGCAGAACAATGTCATACATTCACCCCAGTACAGAGATCTGGGCCTAAATCCATCGTTTTTTGCTCACCATGCCATTCCAGTTTGGACCCAGCCATATGCAAATCAGTCTTGACCCTGTGCCCAATGGGAACAGTCCAGCCCGAACTGCCAGGCCAGGTCCTCCCTGAACTGGAAACAAGCATCCTAGGACCGGTTTTGGGCTTTCAGCCCTCATCAGCCAGGATAGCTTGACTCCAGTGGCATGGAGAGCACGGGACCCACGTCTGGGCATACCCGTCCCACTCGGGGTGACAAATGCAAAAGAACAATTGATGGACAGAATGCAGAACAATGTCATACATTCACCCCAGTACAGAGATCTGGGCCTAAATCCATCGTTTTTTTGCTCACCATGCCATTCCAGTTTGGACCCAGCCATATGCAAATCAGTCTTGACGACTCCTGGTGGCCCCCGGCCCTGGGCACCGCGCCCAAGCCAACGGACCACGCACGAAACCTGGGCTTCATCCTGGACTCCTCCCTGTCGATGACCAGACAAGTCAACGCCGTCTCATCTTCGTGCTTCAACACCCTGCGCATGCTCCGCAAGATCTTCAGATGGATCCCCACTGAAACCAGGAAGACCGTCACCCAGGCACTCGTCACCAGCCGACTGGACTATGGGAACACCCTCTACGCCGGAACCACAGCCAAACTTCAAAAAAGACTCCAGCGCATCCAGAACGCCTCCGCACGACTCATCCTGGACATCCCCCGACACAGCCACATCACCGGACACCTGAAAGACCTGCACTGGCTCCCCGTCAGCAAGAGAATCACGTTCAGACTCCTCACCCACGCACACAAGGCCCTCCACGACCTGGGCCCAAAGTACCTCAACGACCGCATGACCTTCTACACGCCCCCCGCCAGCTACGATCAACCAGCCACGCCCTCGCCACCGTACCACGCATCCGCAGAACAACCGCCGGAGGAAGATCCTTCTCCTACCTGGCAGCCAAGACCTGGAACTCCCTCCCCACTCACCTTCGGCGAACCCAGGACCATCTCTCCTTCAGGAAGCAGCTCAAGACCTGGCTGTTCGAGCAGTAACTTACCCCCTCCCCAGCGCCTTGAGACCCTCCCGGGTGAGTAGCGCGCTCTATAAATGCCGTGATTGATTGATTGATTGATTGACCCTGTGCCCAATGGGAACAGTCCAGCCCGGACTGCCAGGCCAGGTCCTCCCTGAACTGGAAACAAGCATCCTAGGACCGGTTTCGGGCTTTCAGCCCTCATCAGCCAGGATAGCTTGACTCCAGTGGCATGGAGAGCACGGGACCCACGTCTGGGCATACCCCTCCCACTCGGGGTGACAAATGCAAAAACAACAATTGATCGACAGAATGCAGAACAATGTCATACATTCACCCCAGTACAGAGATCTGGGCCTAAATCCATCGGTTTTTTGCTCACCATGCCAATCCAGTTTGGACCCAGCCATATGCAAATCAGTCTTGACCCTGTGCCCAATGGGAACAGTCCAGCCCAAACTCCCAGGCCAGGTCCTCCCTGAACTGGAAACAAGCATCCTAGGACCGGTTTCGGGTTTTCAGCCCTCATCAGCCAGGATAGCTTGACTCAAGTGGCAAGGAGAGCACAGGACCCACGTCTGGGCATACCCGTCCCACTCGGGTGACAAATGCAAAAAGAACAATTGATGGACAGAATGCAGAACAATGTCATACATTCACCCCAGTACAGAGATCTGGGCCTAAATCCATCGTTTTTTGCTCACCATGCCATTCCAGTTTGGACCCAGCCATATGCAAATCAGTCTTGACCCTGTGCCCAATGGGAACAGTCCAGCCCGAACTGCCAGGCCAGGTCCTCCCTGAACTGGAAACAAGCATCCTAGGACCGGTTTCGGGCTCTCAGCCCTCATCAGTCAGGATAGCTTGACTCCAGTGGCATGGAGAGCACGGGACCCACGTCTGGGCATACCCGTCCCACTCGGGGTGACAAATGCAAAAAGAACAATTGATGGACAGAATGCAGAACAATGTCATACATTCACCCCAGTACAGAGATCTGGGCCTAAATCCATCGTTTTTTTGCTCACCATGCCAATCCAGTTTGGACCCAGCCATATGCAAATCAGTCTTGACCCTGTGCCCAATGGGAACAGTCCAGCCCGAACTCCCAGGCCAGGTCCTCCCTGAACTGGAAACAAGCATCCTAGGACCGGTTTCGGGCTTTCAGCCCTCATCAGCCAGGATAGCTTGACTCCAGTGGCATGGAGAGCACGGGACCCACGTCTGGGCATACCCGTCCCACTCGGGGTGACAATGCAAAAAGAACAATTGATGGACAGAATGCAGAACAATGTCATACATTCACCCCAGTACAGAGATCTGGGCCTAAATCCATCGACCCCGAAACCGGTCCTAGGATGCTTGTTTCCGGTCCAGGGAGGACCTGGCTTGGCAGTTCGGGCTGGACTGTTCCCATGAGGCACAGGGTCAAGACTGATTTGCATATGGCCAGGTCTAAACTGGGGTGGCATGGTGAGCAAAAGAATGATGGATTTAACCCAGATCTCTTGACTTGGGGTGAATGTTTTGATTTGTTTTGCATTCCGTCCATCAATTGTGTGTCTTTTGCTTTCTCGCTCTAAGTGCGCCAGGTATGCCCAGACGTGGGTCCTGGGCTCACTGTGCCACGGGAATCAAGCTATCCTGGCTGAAGAGGGTAAAACCCCGAAACCGGTCCTAGGATGCTTGTTTCCGGTCCAGGGAGGACCTGGCTTGGCAGTTCGGGCTGGACTGTTCCCATGAGGCACAGGGTCAAGACTGATTTGCATATGGCCAGGTCTAAACTGGGGTGGCATGGTGAGCAAAAGAATGATGGATTTAACCCAGATCTCTTGACTGGGGGTGAATGTTTTGATTTGTTCTGCATTCCGTCCATCAATTGTGTGTTTTGCTAACACCAGTAATAGGCAAGTGTTAAATCCCTGCTGCTAACGCGCCTTATTTTGGATCGCTTCGCCGATCTGGCTGGTCGTTGAGAATATCGCGAAGTGGTGTTTTCGTGTGCTTTTGCACGGGAACGCCTACTCTGCATATCATTAGCGTTAGTTGTCGCGCTCATCGGTGGCGATGTTTTTTGCGGCAGCTATCGCTGGAAAACTGGCGATATCGGCAGTTTGCACCAGCTTGAGAATAGGGCGATAAATCTATCACCACTTTTGCGGCGCTAAAGTGCCGATAATTCGGCGATAAGTCCTTGAGAATATGCCCCAGAGAGCGGTATAGTGCTTCACAGGCTTTCTGTGAACATTTGCATGCACTGTCATGGACAGAAAAGGATGGAGAGAGACAGCAAGCTTTACAGGAATATATATTTTTTTAAATCAACTCAATAAGGGAGAAAGAAAATGGGGCATAGCCTTGGCACCCTCATTAAGCAGCCGTCACTGCAGTAAGGGTAACCCTTGCCACCATCACCACTAGGAAATGGGCCCAAGTGACTCACAAGCTCAGCCTGCGGAAAAAAACAATGAGGAAAGGCAAAGGCATCAGCTAGTGGCAAAATATATCCAGCCACACTGAGCTTATTTCTCCAACTACAATAATGAAGGCATATCTGCCAAAGCTAGTAAGCAACTATAATTTACACAGTGTAGAGATATTGATGTCTTTGGATGATTTGTGAAAAGGTAGTACTGGGAATTGTTGGGTGCTGAACAAGCCTTAACTTCGGTTAAAATGGAATAATTTTGGAATGGTAAAAAGGCAGGTTTAGGAGCTGATGGTCTTTGAAAAGGTGTTTAAATTTCAGTCACAAAAGTTGTAAAATATCCAGTAACTAGCGTCAGTGGTGTGGTCTTTCCCTAAGGGCAGAGGAGCTAACAGAGTAAGACTGAAAGGTGAAGATGAATGAATTCCCATTTTAGAATGGAACAGAATTCACCAATATTTGGTGCATTGGCTCTACTTGTTTTGTTGTTGGCTTTGAAGGACGTACAAGACCCTTGGATGCCTCATAAAGCATTGTTCATCTTGTAATCTTACACCAAAAAGATGTGAAACAGGGAACAAGAACAGGGAGAAAAACGAAGAGGCAGAGAGAGAGGGGGGGGGGAGAGATAGAGAAAGAGAAAGAGAAAAAAAGAGAGAGAGAGAAGAATGACCAAGAAGGAAGGAAGGAAAGAGAAAGAGAGAGAAGGGGCAGAGAGTGACAAGGAGAGAAAAGGGAAATAGGAAACAGAGAAACAGAAAGAAAGAGTGTATGTTTGTGTCCCTCTCAGCGATCTAGTGTGAATTTAGAGGACCAAATTCAAACATCTAAGAATGTGTCCTCATTGAAACAACCATTTAACTCTCCCAACGAGTGTCCAAATATAGTTAAAAGGGGCATATAGTGTAGAACAGTGTGATGGTCCAGGTGAAGTTGTCCAGCCGTAACCCATGTGCGTTATCCTTTGGAAAACTTCATTGCAAAAATTGTCACATCTGCATGTCAGATAAACTTAACCAAGAGAGCTGTACTAACACAGAGTTGTATGCCACGTCACAAAACACAAGCATTAATGATGGCATGTGATGGCCTCATCAAGATGGCCAAACGTACAGGAGTGCTCTTGTGAGCTCCTGAGGGCTGGATCGCCATCGGTGCAAATCCCTGTATGCCGTACGCCATCCGCCTTCTGCAGCGAGGCAATCGTAGATTAACGAAGATTTTTCAAGCCAGACTACCTTTCCGGATGTCCGACCCTGGTTGCTGAGGACCTAACTGTGATGACGGCCCGGCCGCCTGGACCCGTGCATTATCCCGGAACACAGCAGAGAGGTACTGCCCGGGGATCTCTCGATAGCAGAGGACTGCCGGCTCCTGCATCTACTGAAGCCTCCGGATGCCCCGTGGAGGTGAGTCGCACTGCGCTTAGATGCGGAGGTCTTATTGATCACATCGGTGATCGCGCCCTAGTGCAACAGCGGGAGGCTGCCAACCCCCTCATCGGCTCCTTGAACCACGCCCTGGTGTTCTGTGACAGTGGGAGGCTGCCAGCCCCCTCATCAGCTATCTGCTGTCCATCACACAGTGAAGGCTGGTTGGGACACACTCGAGGCGCTGGGGGCCTCCGGGTCAGAGGACTATTGCTAAGAGGTATGTCCAATCCCCTTTCCTCAGCACTTACCTCGTTGAGACTCCCGGCCTCCCTGTTTCACCGCGCTGGGGGACTCCCGTTCTTCACTGCACCGTATTGCCTTCCATGACGGCCATCTGCATACCGCCCTCTACGACGACCAGGTGCTCTCAGACCTGCCGTTTCTATACCGCGCCGTGTGGGGACCCTGGCGCTTAGGATTCGGCAGGCCATACTCCACGAGGCATGAGCGCTGCTACCGTTGACTCCCCGGCTGGGTGATGCCTGTGTATGGGGAGCATGAGTTGGGGGTTGGCTGTTGATTTGGCTCTGCGCTCCCTTGCTGACATGGCTGCACAACGTCACGCCAGAGCAGACTTGGTTGCTTTCGGTTGTTCTTTCGTTCTTGTGCTGCATGGCTCGCCTGAATAGGGTCCGTCTCCCCGCCCCTATGGTTCTTTATCTCTGCTTGCCTCTGCCTCCAGCAGCGTTTCCAGCGACAGTCGTGCAGCATGCACAGTTTTAACCCACTGGCAGCCATTTGCCCTCTTTCAGCCCAGCCATTTTGTACCTCCTAGTATATGAACCAGAAGCATTTAGAAATAGAAGAGGCACTTATTGCTCTTCTATGGCATAATTCCTTACATACATTAGATACATTTAAGCAGACGTTGAATCTGTGTTGAGGGTCATTGAAACAGAAAGAGGACTTTTCTTTCCCATTGTTTTCTTCCTTCTTCTGCTCTGGCCATCTGCCTATCCCATGAGCTCTTACTGAAGTGAGCTGTTGCCCAGGAGCTCTCAGACTCCCATGTCCCTTGCCTGAATCCTGGCCTGATTCATTTCCTGCTTCCCTGAATTCTCTTTGGTGGTCATAGCTTGCTCCATCATACTCCTGCATAGTCACCACGTTCTCGTCACTCTCTCTCTCTGGCACGCCTTAGCGGGTCCAAAGGGAGCACAAAGAGTTTTGCACTCATTATTCCCTGGCTCTATGACCCTATCTACTGGCGATTTTTGCCTCCCATTCAACAGATGTCAGCAGCCTGGTCATGGCTTCCAAAAGCCTAAGACCTATCCTCACGAGTTTGGAGCCATCGGGCCATAAGACTTACACAATTAATTACCCGCCGAACCTATCTAAAAATGCATCCAAATATTCAAGCACAGACTCCTAAAAGCACACCCAGAAACCTTAATCTCAGATCCCTACTTCTGCATAAGAAAGGGTGAGACAATAACTGATCTTATTTTCTTTACGAAAAGACGTGCTAAATGGAGGCTGGCATTTTACTCACTGCTACAAATCACCACAGCCAAGAAGACCCCCATGGGCTTCGACATACGGTTGCCCCCTCACCTACCTATGATGCTGAAGCAACTATCTCCATTTACAACAATGGGATCATCCTTATTCAATCATCTGTCTACAACCTGGTCATTTTTGACACCATCTTCCCCATCATCAAGAACTCAATGTCTAGTAATGAAACCTCACCCTCCCATGGTCCCCCTATTTCCTCTGGCAACCCCCGAAATCCACCAAATGAGGCCTCTCACAACCTCGGCATCTCAGATGACCCTTCCTCTTCCCTTCTTTGTTCTGCTATAGGGACCTGTGTACTAAATAGAAACTCTTCTTTGACATTAGTTGGACCAGAATCTCTCTCCTCCCATTCCCTAACTAGTCAACTTGCTCACCACTCTCCCAGATCAACTAGGCCTGAGTCACTGAGCCCCTTAGGGCACACCTTCAGCCCTTCTACACCCCGACCCCCATGCACATTATTGCAGACTCTCTTAAGGTGCCCATGTCTCTCCCAAAAGCTACTCCAGTGTCACGTCCATATCCTGTTCTCCCTAACCAGACCATCAACGGGACTCATAAGACCCTTGTCCCTCTTCTTAACCAGGTGCTACACTTTCCACCTCATGACACACCTAACAGCTCTACCTCGCCTCCGCTTCTCTCTAACCTCTCCTCACCCAGACCACCTCCCATAGCTCCTGTCCCCAAGTACCAGGAATCCGCCCACACACAGCTTTTGAATCTAGACTGGACGAGATCTCATTTGCCCTTCAACAACTCAAGGCTGATGTTCAAAGCCTCTTACACCTCACCTTCCGAGCTGTCTGAGAATCGGAAGTCTAGTGGGCCCTCGAAGACTGAGTGCTTCAACTACACACATCCCTCTAATTCTTGCCCCAGGATCTCTTTGCATCCCTTACCCACTGTGACCTCATCACAAGTGGCCCATTTACACCACAGATGGGAAACCTCGCCCCTCCCTAATGACCCCTCTCGTCCTTGCAGAGTTAAACACCCTCTTCAAGATAAGGTTATTGCTATCCTGCTTCTCTCTTATTACCCATCATATGCTGTTTGCACAGAGAATTTGTGCCAAATCGAAGCGATCCACTCTGACCCATTTAGAGAACCTTCGGTAAACTCTAGATCTTTAAATTAGAATAACCTCACTCGTGTCCCCACAACTTCTCCTCCCTCAGATGATCACAAATCACAGCTTAAATGCATGCTTCTCAACTGCAGATCAGCAGTACAGCATGCTGCGGACATTGCTGCCCTCATCCTTGCTCATGATCCAGACATTTTAGTGTTGACTGAAACCTGGCTTAACGATTCCTCTGCACCCATTATAGACATTCTAGTGCCCCCTAACTTTGACATCATCAGGCTAGATAGATCGGGTGGACAAGTTGGAGGCATCGCTTGTATACATCGTGACAATCTATCAGTTAAACAACTGCACTCAGATTCCTTGTCGTCATGTGAATACCTGTGCTTCGAGGTCTCATGCAACAACAGGCAAGTTTGCAAATTCCAGGCGCTCTACCATCCTCCACGAGACAATCTCCCCTTCCTAGATCAGATCATGGAAATCATCTCATCGAATTTCTCCTTATCGCACCAGCTAAACACCCTCTAGACATTGAAGAATGGATGTGTCAACTAAAAGCTCTCAACTGCACTCCAAACATCATTGATTCCGCATGTTCTCTGGGAATAATGCTAGATAAGCATCTGAACATGCAAAAGCACATTAGTGGAGCGAACTTCCAACTGAGAGTCCTAAGGAAAATAAAACCGTTCCTACTCCACAACGACTTCAAGATTGCGGTGCATAGTGACCGATCTCACAGAAGTGGAACAACAATTAGTCACCTTAGGTTACACACTAGTAAAAAGAGCAATAGCAATGAGGTGGGGGGGGTACCGGGTCGACCATCGACGAATACCTGGGCGGCCGAATTGGATAAATGTATGATTGCAGAAAAAGAAGTGTTTAAATCTAGGGGATGTCCCAAGAAATGGGACAAAAAATGGAGTGGGTGGAATATATATCGAGGGGACCTATGTATATCTCCGACTGTGGAAATGGAAATGTCTAGGAATAATCATTATGCATCTGATTTGATTGTATGAGTATATACCTGTATAAAACGCTATGCACCTGATGTACTAGGGTCACCTGGTTTGTAACTTAATACATGCAATGATTAGAAGTTTCATTTAATAAAAAAATTATTTAAAAAAAAAAAAAGATTGCGGTGCAAGCCCTAGTGATCTCTAAACTGGATTATGGCAGCGCAACCATCTGTGGCCTTCCTAGTTCGAAGACAGCGCCACTCAGGGCCTCTCTCAACTCCAGTGCAAGGCTCCAAACACTATCATCACATCACGCCTGAGTTGAAATCACTAAAATGGCTCCCGTATGAGGTATGGATACATCTCAAAATTGCATGCGTGACCCACAAAGCTCTACACTTTAACACCCCAGTATATCTTGCGCAAAAACTTGAGCTCTCTTGGGGCTCTAGATCCTCTAGATGCTCTAGCACTTTACTGCTCAAGCCTCCAAAATTCCATAAAACAAAAACCTATAAACGAGCATTCTCTGGTATTGCACCAAGAATTTGGAACTCCTTGCCACCTGAAATAAGACTTAATAATTCCATGGCTTCCTTCAAAAAGGGAAGTTAAAGAGATTCTGATGAAGAAATTTTTGGGTTAGATCCCAGTCACCGTAGGATGCGCTTGTTTACACTTTATCGATCTGTTATGTTTGCTATGATCTGTTATGTTCATTTCTTGTTCTGCTTGTGATATGATTTCCATTGCTTGTACCGTCTTAACTGCCAATGTGTAAAGCGCTCTGATACCCATAGGTGGTCTTGTTCGCGCTATATAAAACGTTTTTTAAAAAAATTAAAAAATCTTAACAAAAGCATCAGAAATGTGCACTCTGAAAGAAAGAAAGAGTGTCTTTCTTTGAAGTTGGAGGGGACATATGTGGCACATCATATAGGCTTTAATTGTATAAACACCCATCTGACCTAGTCAAATCAAAAACGTGATATCTTTCCCTTCCCAAGTTAATCCATTTCCTTTGTAACCGTTTCTCAGGACAATCCTTTCTGTTTGGTTTATTTCTGCCCAGCATTGAATTGCCTTGTTGGGTCATTAACTCTCTATAAATTGGAATGGAAAGCAATAAAAAAGATAAATGAGGGAAGAGTTGGGGGAGCTGTTGTGCCAAGTGGGGGGAGAGGGGTGAGGGGCAAAAGACTGTCTAGACATTTAATTTGTGAAGGAGAAGGCAGGGGGTGCTGGAGTAACACAATCAAGCTAACCTTGAATTCCAGATAAAGGCAAAGCCTCTATTCATTGAGGTGCACAGTGCAAGAAGGGGTACTTGGACTGGATATTTTGCTGAATAATGTATGGTGGTATCAGGCTGAGGTGCACATCTCCTCGAGTGTGACAGGCTGAGATGGATGGTTCTGCTGAAAGCACACAGTTCAGAGATTGCTGCTGATACAAGTTTGGTTTCCTTAATGGCACTGAGAAGGTGCAAAGGCACAGAAAATGTGTCATACAAATGATACCTGCACATCATCTGAAAAGGTAGAATAAATGATAATATATCTTACACATTCTAGACCCCCTAATGCTTTATAAGAATTGCGGCAAGGTTACGCTAAAAGCCAATATATATGACTTTTGTATAGCCTATGCGCACCATTGATTGCAACAGAATGGCACATATAGATGTGTATATGCGGATTGAGCAACACATCTAGGGCATGCATATATCTGCAGACACACAAGCATAAAGGCAATCATGAACACATAGAAACCATACATATATATATATACCCTTCTACACATGCAACATACAGGGACACAGGCACATGCAAACAGTGACGTGAAATAATATGCAATAATATGCACCACAATGTCGCAATGTCCAAATGCACACCTTCTTATCTCACTTGTAGCAGGGGAAAAGTAGGCACACTGTAGAAGAGATGCTCCAGAGGCAGGTCCAATGATAAAACAGTGAATGAGTAGGACACTGTGCAAGAAGCGTATGAAACTGTATAAGATATGCATAGTACAGGGGAGTGAGAATTAAGGGTATATGAAGTGTATGTAAAAACAGGGATCACTGGCATGTTAGACGGACCCCGACACACTAAGTAAGCTACCAACTCTAACTGGGGGTCCCAATCAAGCTGCTTGGCCGCTAGTTAGCATCAGTCAGTGTATCCTGGTGGCCATCATAGCTTGGGCCTAATTTCACCGATTAAAATGTGCCTCAATGTAGTATTTACTTTATTTTGTCACTGTTGCAGTCACCCCCTATGCGTGGCTGCATTGCTGCTGTCTCCAGCTTCGTTGCTTGCATCAGGGCGGCTTTAGCGCTGGTGGCGCCCTGTACGACAATGTCTGTTGGCGCCCCCCAATGACCACCTCTGCCACGGATTCCCTCACTAGCACCCTTTAACGGTGCCTCTCAAGTCTCCATAACCACTGTCTCTCAGATTCATTTAGTTTTATAGCACCACTTATACCAGTGTAAGGTGTCAGAGCACTTTACACCACACACACATTGCACAGAGACAATCATATGTGTGTAAATCAGTGTATAGGAAAGGTTACATCAGACAGTACTACAAAGTGTAGTGTAGGAGTGACGTCATCGATACTGGTAGGCAATATAGTTAAAGTTCTTATTCAGGAAAGGCACAAATTCAGAATTTAAAACGTAACACCATTGTTAGGGGTTCTCTTTAATAACAAGAATTGTTTTCTACCCAAATGAACCCTTTTCACAAGATTAGGATAATGAAAGACTAGGCAAAAAACATATAGCTCTAACATATACCTTGCAGTTTGCAGCAGCTCTAGGGTGACAGTTAATAGCTCAATGTTCTATATTAGGATTTGACTTATAAACGACAAGTAACAAAAGGACCTCTCTTACAGAAGCAGTAACCCACTGACCTATTTACATTATATGCACTTCGTTATCTGCATGGTACACGTTCTTAGCAGCAGGCATTTTAACCCTCTGCGTAGGATGAGTCAAAATTTCCACTAGACAAACCTCTGTCTTTTTCCAGGAAGACGATTAATCACTGGACTTCTCTTGACATTTTAATTGATGTCTGAAAGTTGCTGGAGGCCAGGAACGAGGCAGCAGGTGCTTTTAAAATGATAATACACCTTTTAAAAAATGACGCACCCACCCCAAGTCAACGCCCGGTGCCGTTGCACCGATCGCACCGCCCTAGAGCCGGCCCTGGCTTGCATCGCATATAACAGTTCGCTAGATAAACTGTGGTGATAAATAGAGGCGGACTCTTTTGCCTCTCTGTGTTTTACTTTCTGACGCGGATTTACACATATTTTGGGGGAAATCTGTCACTCATGATGACAGATGCTCCAATCACCAAATGCCTGACCTGGAAGGTTATCTAAAATACGAATGTCACTTCAAAAAAAGGAATGGCCGAATCATTACTCTGCTCTAAGTATGCTGCCTTGTGGGATGAATCAGAATGTGGTTGGTACGCCTAAAAAACAATGGCTAAAGGGCGTTATGCATTATTATTTTCTTTTTTTATTAATTGCAAAAGCTGTGGTAGACAGTTAAATGTATTTCTAGTTGAGCTATAATAATAGCTCTACAAAATATTTATTTTTGGATGATTGATATGGTGCAGACTAAATAAAGAGTGCAACTGAACAGCAAAATGTAAAAGTTTGGGCCAGGATGATTGATGCACTATGGCACACAACAGCCTACTAAGGCCTAATAAGTCATGGAGCAGAATAGGAGTTTCAAAAGGGGGATGTGGGATAACATAAAGATTGACCGATCACAAGAGTTTTTTTGTACAATAGTTTGTACAAGTTACTGTTGTTCCCTTCTTGCTGTTTGGAAGCTGAGTGGCAGTATTGAACCAAGCTGTGTGGCAGTATTGAACACAGCTGTTTGGCAATGCTGAATCCATCCTCTTTGCTGCCGGGGTGGGGCGGAGTATAACTATTCTGATGGGGCATCCAGTTTGGTTTTGCGGATTAAAAGTGCTGAACTCTTAGAGACCCGGCCTGATCTTCCACATTTCCCTTACCGAAGTTGGCACTCTGGTAGTCACCTCTTAGTATTGGTCAGCTACGCCCCATCACATCATCTCACAGCCACTGTGCATTGTTATAATTCTTTCAGTCTTTTGTTTCTCATCTTCTTGTACGCTGGACACAGGACAAACACAGGCACAGTGGTTTTCTATGTGTTTTTCTCTATATGCGATTGTGATCACTCACATTGCACCATATCAGGGTCTTTATATGGAACAGAATTTGCATCCCTGCTATCTCAGATATGCCAGGAGTTCGAGATAGGATAGGAGATCATCGACATGAAGTTACCTGATCCAGGACCTAGCACCAGCACAACATCATACAAGGTAAACTTTTCCAGGAGGTTCGCTGTCACTGATTAGGTAGTCAGATGCCAAACATGCAAAATACCACAAGGTTCACAGCGAACACACAATACAAAAAAGCAAACCCAGAAACATTGGGTGCTACAAGTCGAGCACAAATGAAGGAAATGGAGAAAACCCCATCCACTTCAATAAACTAGTTGTGAATCTCACCAAAACAACACTTTCCAAAAGTGAATTGGACACGCCCAATAAGGGCCTCTCTTTCTGTCTCATGCCACTCGGGACAGCACAAAAACCCAAATCGACCTATACAAATTCATCCGCAATCTTAAACTTAAATCTTTCATTTTTTTTAAAAACCACCAAAATCCTCAACACACTCGAGGATCCAATGCACCACCCTATTGGTACAAGACCTTGAGGACATCAATTTACTGACAAACCTATATGAAACAGATTCTGACTCCAGCACCATTATGGATCTAGCAGCTGATTTGGGCATTGAAACAGGTGCAACAAAACCCACTTTCCTTCACAACAAATCTACCTTCTGCCCACAACTTCCACCAGGCAATAGTAGAAATGCCTTCCACCTGGCAGTCTCAGCAGACCTGGAGAGTGAATTTTCCAAATATACAAAAAAAGCCAAATACCTACCACAGAACCTCTCCGCATCAGAATGCACGGCCATTTAAACTCTACAATGATGAGAAGAGGTGGTTATAAAGTTAGCAGATAAAGGTGGCAATGCGGTCCTTAAACACATGAACAACTATATCCAGGAAGCAAACAGCCAACTAGCTGACACATCATGCAACCAACTACTGCCACATGATCCCACTTATGAAATCCCATCATGAATCAAGAGCATGCTGGATGAATTGCACCAACAGACCTTACTGGTTGAGGATGAAAAGAAAAATCTGTTTGGGACACACCCCACTATGTCAACCTTGTACCACCTACCCGAAATTTATAAGCAAGGCCATCCACCACCAGGCAGACCTATAATCGCAGATACCAACTCAATATGCTCCAACATGGGTGAGTTAATTGAAAAGCATCTCCAACCCTTCATGAAAGATCTTCCATCACACATCAAAGATACCAAGGGTCTATTAACTAAACTACAGGATATAAAATGGGAACCAGACTTTATCCTGGTATCGATTGATATCGTCAGCTTCTACACATCAATCAGACACACTGATGGCATTGAAGCTACATAATATGCCCTAGGCACCAGACCAGCCAACTACATGAAAAACAACCAGATGATTCTAAACATGCTCACCTTTTGCCTTAATAACAATGTCTTCATCTTCAACAAACAGTATTATTGACAACTTTGTGGAACCGCGATGTGTGCAGAATTTGCGCTGTCGTATGCCTGCATCTTTATCGGACTTGTAGAAAGATTCTGGCTATGGTATGACAAGTTCATGGACTTTACGTCACATATAATTTTTTGGGGATGCGACATAGACATTATCTTCTGCATCTAGCAAGGAGAAGTAGAACTTCTGAAAACCTTCCTTAACCGAATAGATGACAATATGTGGAACATTAAAATAACTTCGAAGTTCTCCACTACAGCAGTAGAATTTCTGGACCTCAACATTCATATACATAACAATGAACTCCACACACAGCCACAACATACATAACATTCCAAAAGGAGAACTTTTTCGCATCAGAAGAAATTGCAGTGAGGATGCCGTCTTCCAGATAAAAGGCACTGAACTGATCAAACGTCTAGTAAACCGGGGCTACTGCCTGACCAGCCTTAAGAAAACCATGAATGAAATCAACAAAATCAAATGCAGTGAGATTCTCCAAACCAAATCCAAATCAGTGGAATCAGACCAGGCAACATTGCGCTTTATCACAGACTTGCATAATGGCCACCAACATATCAGAAAAATCCTGAAACGACATTGGCACTTGCTAACACACAACCATAGCCTAGCGCATTGCATGAAACCGGTCCCACAAATAGGTTTCAGAAGAGCACCAAACCTGCAACACCTACTTTGCCAATCAGAGTTTGTTAACAAAAGAACCATCAATTCTACTTTGCTGGATAGACCGCCTGGTTTCCACACTTGTCACAATTGCAGTATATATGAACCGGCACTCCACAAACTACAGACACTGACTCTGGAAACTGGCAAACAAATCAAAATTAAAACCTGGATTGACTGTAACATGCCCCTGTAAACTACCTTACTTTGGCAGTACAGTGAGACCTTTGTAAACAAGGATCCAAGAACATTACCAGAACATCCACAAATACACCTCTGGATATCCTCTAACTGATCATTTTTATCTTGCACATCCTCACAACAAAACTTTCACAGGAATAGAGACAGGTATGCTGAAAATCCCACCCCTTCCACACTGTCTGTAACGGCCCTCCATTACGGCTTCATCCACTAACGAATCAGTTCCTAACTATCTCTTCTGCCCTCCTTTGCAGACCGCTGTCTATACTGCATTACGTGATGTGCCCATGCACTGGGTCTTAAGGTAAGCCACGCTTCTTTCCTTTTACTGGTCTCGTTCAGAGGTATTTCCCTCTTTCAATTAATTTTTCTTAGAGCTGTTTTACCTCCCTCATGCATATTTTCTTTTACAACAAATCAGTTTTTGATTACATGTACTACAGTTATGTCTATTGATGCACAAATTATAGGATCGTTTTATCTATGATTGTATTTTATTTTTTCAGCCCATACTTTAGATAACTATCTCCTGTACCTATATTTTCAGTACAATACTACAAGCATGCTTTCGAGTACTTTACTAATTCTTAAACAGCCCCTAAGGTAGTCCTCAACATAGTATTTACTCTTTTTACTATGCATGCTTTCTTAAGCACATTGGGTTGTTTCCTTCTACGCATCCTCAATATCTGCCTGAAACACCGACCTTGATTTTCCGCATAATGATCTTGATAATCGTAATTCTTCTTCATTACTTCTCCTCAATTTGCTTCTTCAATATGTCGAGTGAGGTCATCAAACTCTTTTTTAGCTTTTTCGTACTCCTCCTCCTCGGAGACTGCCTGTTTGCTGTATCTAACTTCATATGTTTTTGTATTCATATTTTGGACAACCTGTATATGTTCCTTTGTAATTTAATCCTAACTTGTACTGACACAATTTACTGTATTTTACCCACCTTATTGTATTTGACTAACACCTGGACCCATGATTTGGGTCATCCCTTATTTTCTACATAACATAATTTTTCTATATTTCGCATCTTGCCGTATCCTATTCATTGTCCTCCACACAACTCCAACACTCTGTGGATTGGCTACATAATCTGTCCCCCTTACAATATCCACAGACATTGTTGGTATTGAATCTGTTCCTCACTTTAAACCTTGCACCTTTTCACTCCGGGACCATCCCTCTCACTGTCCCTTACTCTCTCTTGATCGTGAACACACCCCTATCAACAGCCTTGAAAACGCCCCAGGCCTGTGCGCCATTGTAGGCGAAACACGTGCGGCTGTCCTTGCTCACGTGTGCCTGCCTTTTCAAGAACAATATTAAACAGAATTAATAAATTCGATAAAAACAACTTTTGTACTTTTTCCAGTGGGAAATCTCATCCAAACCAGAAGATTTCGTAAAGCTCTGTCCATCGTCCTAAAATGAAGCACCTATTGTTTGACCATAATCTACTAGTGCTACGTCCAAGACTATCCAGGAGTGAAAAAATTACAAAATATGCCCTAAAAAGAGCTGAGACATGGAGCGGTAGAAGAGTTTGCTCCAATTATGAAATCCAAATGAGTCTCTAAGAATGAAAGGGGAAGAGGAAATTTAAAAATAGACTATATTTTGATGAGTGTTATCCACAAATATGCATACAAATATGCATACCAAGATGCATAACAACACTTAGTAGTGATGGATCATAATAGGTTACAATAGATCTAAGCATAAAGCAGCTATTAAAAATATCTTCCCAAACGTGCAACAGCTGATTCAGGTAAACACATATTGCCCTACACCGTTGTCTTGTTTCCCAAAATTAATGCAGTCACATCTAGCAGATTACCTAAGCTCCAAATGGAAACTGCAGCCTTTTGGAGAAAAGGAATACTGACAGGTGTCTCCAATCTCTACTTATGAGTCATGTACGAAAGGCTGTTGTCATGTGCCCCAGTCAGGCCTAGTAGGAAACTTTGCCATTTTTACACATACACAGATGTTTCCTAAAGTTACCTTTACTTTTCACATTAACGTTTGACACACATTTGCATTCGTGACACTTTGGGTTTGTTTCCTGGAAACACCAACGTTGCTTACACAAATCAATTTTGCAAGGACACTATCATATTGCCTTAGCATTGTGTAGGCCTACATGTACTTTGTGCAAATGTGTTTGTTATTTACGTCCATATGGCGACACAGCTATCTGTAGAATACAAACAATGGCAGCCTGATTACACTCTCGGCCCAAGACAAGGATGCCTTTTTTTATTTATAAACATTTGTTTTTTTGGTATAGTCAGAGGAGACACTTCTGCTGACTTCAAGAGGTCCCTACATGCTTAAACTTTCACCCAGCAGATGACTGACATCTCTGTGAGAGGTGTCCAGTTCACGACAAAGATGGGGTCCTACATTCTTACCCACCAGGTAATGGGGTTAGATCATCCAGTAAGGGGTTTCTTGGCAAGAACATACACATACAGCCTAGACACGTGGGTTTGAGTCTGCATAGTAGGAGTATGCATGATTGTTATAGTATTATAGTATATCACATGCTTGCATAAATACGCTGTCTCAGCACGATGGTGGCACTCTTTGTTCTGTTCACTGTCCTGACACTTATTATAACTGTTGTCTGCTTCTGTCTATTGATCATTGTAGCACATATTTTCTATGCTAGAATTACTTCAGTTCAACAAACATTGAAAACGTCCCTCTGTGTATTCTTTGCTTATTTCTCTGAGCAAAAGACAGCACGAGTGTGGATGAGCGAAAAGTTCTAGGTCTGTCACCATGGTTCCTGAGGGAACAGGGTTGTCATGTTCAGTGTTGCCAGAACTGTTCGCTCCCTGTCTAGGTTTAAGGGGCTTATGGTGGCACTGTGAGCTAGCTGGTCTAAGGAACAACATATTCTGCGAGGGTGCATGGAATCAGTCTGGCACCAATCTAAAGTTTATATCTTCCACAAACGCACAGTTCCTACTGATTAGTGGAAACTACACAACACTGTTAAGAGTCAGACAAGCCTATCAGAGAATCTCCGATATGGAGATGAAATTGTGAAGTTTGTTTGTCGGGCCAACAGCTTGGCCGGCCATCTTTGGAGTGTGGGGAGAGCCGTCACCAGAGGAGACCAAGGGGAGATCAAGACAGGAACCCGCTCAGCCCAGTGCCATCACCAGCCCTTCAGGTGGAGCGCAAAATAGCCCAGGGCAGAAGGGCAGAGGAGATGCGGCACCCAACATGGAGCCAGAGCAAGTGCCTTGTTGTGCATGTGAGACACTAAGGTACAGAGCGCCTCCCCAGCTGGCATGACCCTCATGACCTGTCGGCTTGGCTCCTAAGGAGCTGGACGCCTATAGAGGTCGCCCATGAGAGCATGGAGTTTCTGCAAGGAATTTCTGCAATAAACACCACAGAACATCCAGAGAATCAGCTGAGGTGCGCATGCCATGGTTTTTGCCAGCCTGTACCAAGCTCTTTCTAATAGCCTGTGGCCGGTCACCATTCCCTCCTTGTGCGATCTGCTTATGGTGTGATCTGCCCTCCTTCCAGGCAGGATTTAAGGCTTGAGGCCAGTGTGAAGCTGGGTGTGAGGTGCTGGCCTCTGATTAGTATGGTTTGAGGTGTGGCATGGGTATGGGCTTGGTTTAGAGTATGGCATGCTGTGCTTGGACGGCTAACAGGCCCAGTGCAGCTTGTGAGGCTCCTGAGACCTGCAAGACCTGTGAGACTTGTGTGGCTTTTTAAAATCACCAATTGTTGGTTGTGGATCTGGTCCCATAGACTGCAGTTACTCATTTTATTGAATTTACTGTCTTCTGGATAGGTAAACCCATGCCTTGACCACTCATGTGGACCAATATCACCGCCTGCACCATTTCATGGTGCGTCTCCCATCATTATTCCTGACATTACATATAACATAGCATTATGTTCCAGTCTAATGTTAACCTTAGGAAGCTGAAGCTTGGGGGACACTGAAACCTGAAGCTGAAAGCTAGAAAGTTGGGTTCAAACATTGTTTAAAATTGCATGATTACTCTCCATGCAGCACTTACAAAATTAAAAGGGAATGTTCACCAAAAGGCCAGAAATGAAAAAAAGAAAAGATTAAGCGCCTTACCCCTGGACAAGGTCTTTGATACATACCAGGTCAGCAATTAATAAAAAAGTGTGAGAAATCGGGTTGTTGGTTGACTACGGTGTGAGCCTAGGTCATGCAACAGCCACAGTCCCTTGCAGGGTGGACCATAAAAAGTCACTACTTTGCTTAACACTAGTTAGCTTGGTAGAAAAAGGAGTCAGGCTTAACTTAGAAGCAATGTGTAAAGTATTTCTGTAGCACACAAACAGTAATAAAGTGAAAACACAACAAAATAATCCAAAACCAATGTAGAAAGATAGAGTACATTTTAATAAATTATTTGACACCCAAATGACAAAAATCCAATCAGCAGAACCGGAGTTATGAATGTTTAAGGTTTTTAGTAAAAACTAGCACCTAAGAGATCAAAGCGCCAAATGCAGACATCTATACGTGCAAGACCAGGTCAAAGTCGAAATATATGGTTGATGGAGTGCGGTTCGGATATAAGAAGTGGATCAGCCCAGTCAGCACTTACCTTCAGACTAAAAAGAAATTCTGAGAAAAAGTGTCTGAGAAAATAAACTTTATTGGGGTAAGGCTTCAGGAGGTGTCCCAGGAGGGAGAGTAATCGTTGGATAGCCTTGGGTCAAATCCACAGTGAAGATTTCTACATTCAGACTTAGTTGCCGAAATGGAAGTCAAAAATCTCCAGCAGGAAGAGGCAGAGGGCTGTAGCCGAAGACAGTTCCATGAGGTCAGGTACCCCTTTTGTGAAGGACCGCTGTAAAGGATTTTCTGCTGCGGAGCAGAACATAGTGGGAGAAGCTGCAAAGTCAATCCGGCCGGCGATGCACCTCGAATGGATAGGGGAGCAGGCTGGTTCAAGTCTCCTCCTGGTTCTCAGAGCAGTTTTAGGCCAAAGTCCTCAGTTTTTGGATTTGGCTATCGGGCACCTTTAGCACCACAACCAAGTGTCCAGGATTGGTGGGACACCTCTTGTGGTTCAGGACTCACTCAGGCTGGGTCCGGGTGTGGTTTCAAGATGGTAGGAGTCTTTTGTGTCCTGTGGCTCTGAACAGAAGGCACGCAAACTAGCCTTGGAGTCACTCTGGTAGTCCTTTGTTCAGGCGAAGATGCAGGGCTCAACAGCAGGGCTGGCCTCTGAAGGTTCAAGGCAGGTTACAGACAGCTAACCAACCCTTTCAGGTACTGCAGCAGTCTTGCAGAGTGTGCAGCAGGTCACAGCAGAAGGCAGTCCTCTGACAGTTTTTCTGCAGGACCAGTAGTGAATTGAAGAGTGGGTCTGAAGGTCCTATTTTTATACTCTGGTGCCTTCTGGAAGGTGGGGAAAGCTTCTAGACAGTGGCTTTTGTCAAGCTCAGCTACTCACCTGTGCTCCTTTTGCTCTGCCTGGTGACGATAGTTCTCCAATCCCCCTGAGAGCTGACAAAAGGCAGCAAATTTAATATTATCTGCCTATCTGGAAGCCCCCCGGGGGGAAGGGGGAATGGGATGACAAGAGAGAGAAAATCCGGACAGGCGAAGTGACCGTGTCTTCATTCACTTCTGGGGGGAATGTATCTGGGATCTGCCGGGATTCAGGACTCGGTTCTGCTATTCTGCGTTACACTGTTTTAATAATAAAAATAGAATTACTATCCTCAAATATCTCTTTGCGTGTGTTACATTAATTATTCTTTCAAAGGATGCTCTACCTTTTCTGGGTCACAACTAAGTTCTTTATTATGGCTGTTGGCGAATTCACATTCATCTTGTTTCAGACTAGTTGTATCTTGTTTTTTCTATAATACCAAATGTTTGCCAAAAAATAAATATATTAATGTCACCAGATAAATGAACATTGCAGAGTAACTTAATTATTGTGCACGATCAATATTATATACCTTGAGTCCTTTCTCATGATGCTTGACTCTTGAAAACCTTTCAAACAACTGTTTCCGATTTTTTTACCCACAAGCAATAAACAATAAAATAAGCAAGAAATGTCTTTGACAATAATATAAAGTTCGATTGTCTTTGAAGTAGTTGAAATAAACTGAAGGCCTTTTTAAAGATCCGATTCTATTGTCATTACGGTATTTTAAAGCGCACCACAATTCTTTATATCGGTACAAACATAATTGTTCTGAATATCCAATCCTCTTAAACAGAGTTTGTGTATGCCTTCTGTATTTTTTTTTTAATTAACACTCACCGATTGTTATGTGGCCTTGTGTTATCCTAAAATAAATTGTTGTCCGATTTTGATTCCTTCTGCTTGTGCTTTGTTTTGCAGGATTACGGCGGAGGAACTCCAATGAGACCAGAAGAGGCTGGGTAAGTCAAGGAAAACGGGAACGGGACCAGATGCCAGCCGAAGGAGGAATCCAGATGGGGAGCAGCCGGCGGACACAGGAGACAGGTAAGTTCTGAGGAACAACGAGACTAAGCAATGTTCTGTGCGCGCGGGCGGTTTAAATACTATTTACCGCTCGCGTATGTAATAAAAAGACTCGTGCTCCACGTGTTGACAGTTTACACGTGTTTCAGAGCAACGCTTCTGGCAACATGTTTATTTAAATTCGAGTTTGCACTTTTCCTTTACTGTTGAGCAATGTGCAGCCAATTTTAGTCCAGCATTTTCTATTTGCACGTTTCCTTTTCTTTTTGTGCAAAATGCAGTCAGGTTTAAAGCACATGTTACACTTTTAAAGCACATGTCACATTTAAAAAAAGGAATCAACAAAACTGTCTTGCACAAACAATGTTCAGGCAAACATGTGAAAGGAGTGTGATCCCTGTAATCTACCTACATCTGAAGCTGCAACAAAGTACTCATGTTCCCAATATTGTCTGTTGAGGAGAACATGAAGGACGTACATGAGTAGGAATAGTTATACCCATAACAGTTCTCCTCTCCAAAGATCGCTGTATTGGTCGGGGTTTGTTAGGGTGTAAGGCATGAAAATGCCGAACCAACCTAGGGGCATTCAAATTAGAGTCCGGTTCCCAGGATCTTTCAGAAGCATCATAACCTTTCCAATCAATGAGATAATGTAATTTTCCTTGTATTCTTTTGGCATCAAGAATTTGTTTTATCTCATATTCAAGATGATCATTTACTATGATAGGGGTGGAGGATTATCCTTTCTAGTTAAAGGATGGTAAGGTTTCACAAGGGATACATGGAACACTGGATGTATTGAATATTCTTTAGGCAATTGCAATTGTATGGGAACCGGTTTCAAGATTCGTGAAATAGGAAAGGGGCCAATAAATTTTGGTTGTATATTTTTAGGACCATCCAACCGGAGATTTCGGGTAGATAGCCAAACTTGGTCTCCTATTTGATAGGTTGGTTGGGGTGATCTGTGCTTATCAGCTTCCAACGTGGCGGTAATCGTATGTTTAGCTAAACTATTCCGTGCTTTTTCTTGAATAATCTGCTACTGATTCAACCTCTGTTACGGAGGGCATCGATTTCACAACAGTGGGTGACACAACAGGAAGAGTACGTGGATGAAAACCAGTAAGAAAATAAAATGGGGAACAACCTAAAGCTGAATGAACACTGTTGTTATACGTGAATTCTGCTAAAGGAAGTGCTTCTTCCCATTGTTAGGTCAAGGTTGTTGTTCAACACCGCAGACTCTGTTCTAAGTATTGATTAACTTTCTCGGTTTGACCATCTGATTGAGGATGGAAGGCTGAAGATAATGCTAATTCAATTCCTAACTGTGAACACAAGGTTTTCCAAAATTTGGAAGTGAATTGGGGACCTCGATCGGAAATTATTTTACTCGGAAGTCCATGTAATTTTATTATGTTATGAATGAAAATATCACGAAATTCGGAAGCAGTAGGTAATTTCTTTAATGGAATAAAATGACTCATTTTGGAGAGTAAATCCACAATCACTAGAATAGTAGTAAAATTATTGGATTTGGGTAAATCAGTTATAAAATCACACTAACAGTATGCCATAGTTTAGAGGATTGGTAATGGATGCAACAGTCCTGTTGGGGCTATGTGTTGTGCCTTACTTCGCGCACAAGTTGGACATTTCTTGATATAGTCTTGAACATCTTTTTGGATGTACTCCACCAAAAATTTCGTAAGCACAGCTCTAATGTCTTTTGTGTACCTGGGTGTCCAGCTATGCAAGAATCATGATTCCAGGCTAGGACTTGTCTCTGAGACGCTTGTGGAATAAACAATTTTTCTTTATGAAATAAATATCCGTCATTAATGGTATTTTGAGGATTTCGCAACCATTGAGTCTTATCTATACATTGAGATGCTGTTTTCACACCATCTAAAAAGGTATCCGTTTGTGTTAGAGCAATTATTCTGTTGATCGGTATTATGCTTTGGGGTGAAGTACGCTTGTCTTTGGGTTCTCTTTCATCAAGCCTAGCTAGGGTATCAGACAATATTTGTGTTTGTCCTGGACGGTATGTTATTATAAAATCAAATTCACTAAAAAAATGCAGCCATCTCATTTGCCTGTGTGTTAGGGCTTTCACCGAAGTAAAAAACTGTAAGATTTATGGTCAGTGAATACTGTGATGGTGTGTTTAGCCCCTAGAAAATGATGTCTCCATTCGGCAAAAACATCCTTCATTGCTAAAAGTTCTCGTTCAGCAATAGTGTAATTCTGTTCAGCTTGCAGTAATTTGCGAGAATAGTAAGCTAACGGATGTAAATGTCCTGTATTTAGATCTTTTTGCATAAGAACTCCTCCCAATGTTGTTTGAGAGGCATCAGCCTCAACAAAGAATGGTTGATCTGGGTTCGGGTGTGAGAGCACTGGGGCAGTAGTAAAAGCCGTCTTTAAATTCTGAAAAGATTTTTCTGCTTCTTTAGTCCAAAGAAATTGTTGTCCCTTCTTTAATAGTTGTGTGATGGGAGTTACTATGCTAGAAAAGTTTGCTATGAAACGCCTGTAAAAGTTTGAAAATCCAAGGACTCGCTGGACTTCCTTGATAGAGTTTGGAGATGACCATTTAAGGATGGCATCCACTTTTTTAGGATCCATGGTGATTCCCTTTGGGGACAGATAGTATCCTAGAAATTCCACTGATTTTGCATGGAAGATACATTTTTTCATTTTGGCATATAATGAGTGATCTTTTAGTCTCTGTAAAACTGCCCGAACATGATGAACATGTTCTTGTTCTGTTTTAGAAAATATAAACATAGCATCTGTATAGACAATTACGAAGATGTCAAGAAAGTCATGAAGAACCTCGTTTATGAAATACTGGAATGCAGCCGAAGCAGTACAAAGTCCGAACGGCATAACAGTATATTCAAAAAGGCCGAACTTGGTGCGGAAGGCAGTTTTCCATTCGTCGCCTTCTTTTACGCGAATCAGATGTTATGCACCTCTAAGGTCTAGCTTAGTGTAAATAGTGGACCCTTTAACTTGATCCAAAAGGACAGGGATCAGAGGTAATGGATAGCGATTTTTAATAGTGGCTTTATTGACTGCACGATAATTGATACAAGCCCTGAGATCGCCTGACTTCTTAGCTACAAAAAAAGATGAGACGAAATAGGGGGTGTGGAATGTCGTATGAAACCAATTTCTAGAAGTTAGTCTAAATATTTTTTTAAGTACTGAGTCTCTGGTTCAGTGAGGGCGTAAATTCTGGTACATGGCAGAGTAGCTCCAGGTATTAAATCTATTCAGCAATCATAAACCCTATGGGGTGGCAATTGCGTGGCTTGAACTGAGTCAAAAACATCAGTAAGATCATTATACTCTTTTGGTAATGAAGAAGGAGTCATTATTTGCATGCTAGCACAGTGTAAAGGATAGATGGGATCCTGTGCTTCCTGATAACAATGAGTTCTTCAAAAGGCCGAATCTAGGGTTACAGTTCTTTGAACCCAATCTATCTTGGGGTTATGTAATTCTAGCCAGGGTATTCCTAATATTATTCCAAAAGTTGGAGTATCAATAAGATCGAAAACAATCTGTTCTGTATGACCATTTTCACTCACAAGAGTTAATGGCGTTGTGTGGAAACGGATAAGTCCTGAGGAAAGAGCAGAACCATCTATGGCTCTCACTGGTTCTGGTTTTGGTTTGGTTACTTGAGAAACTCCCAATTTCTTGGCCAGGCTATATCAAAAAAATTGCCTGTGGCGCCTGAATCTAATAATATTGGGAGACTGTCATTGCTGAGCAGAAATGACTATCGTTATTCTAATTGTCATATGTTTTGGTACTGGTTTTATAAGATTCAGTATGGACCTTGAGACCTCTGAATCAGAGTCTCTCGAAGGGGTGGTCTCAATCCTCTTCGAGGAAGTCAGTTTCCCGACTCCGATTGGTCTGTGATTGTATTAGCTACTATCTTTTTCTTTTTGGGTTTAACAGTGCAGTCTCTAGCAAAGTGCCCTGCCTTGCGGCAATATAAGCAAAGATTTTCCTTACAACGCCTTTCTTTTTCTTCAAAGGATAGTGGCCCTTTAACTCCACCTATCTGCATGGGTTCTGGCTCATTTAATTTATCCTCCTTTTCTTTTTTATCAGTTCGTATTGAGGTGATTCTGTTTTCACCTCGTGGTTTTTCACCTTTTCTTTCGCATAACCTATGGTCGAGTTTTACTACCAAGTCTACAAACTCAGCATAGTCTTCAGGAAGGTCCACAATGTGAGCCAAAGAATCTTTTAACTCGTCTTTGAGACTTCTATAGAACAGGGATGTGCGTTTTTTTTCTGGCCAATGTGTTTCAGATAACAGACGATTGAAAATGGTTATGTAGGTTAATAAATCTTTAGTTCCTTGACGTAAGTTTAAAAGGTCGTTGTCACTGGATTGGAGAAAAACATGTTGTGCAAATAATCGTGTCATAGCGTCTTTAAAGGCATTAAAGTTATGCAAAAGAGGGTCATTATTATCAATTAAAGGTATTGCCCAATTGCCCGCTACGCCACCAAGATAAGAAATAACAAAAGCAGTTTTGGCAGTATCAGTAGTAAATATTTGTGGCTTGCAAAGAACATGTAGTTGGCCCTGGCTCATAAATGCAGCGAAACGAGAGCTATCACCTGTAAAACGTTTGGGATTAGCCAGAGGAACAGGATTAGGAGTTACTACTGTAACCTGAAGGTTTTGATCAGGATGTTGACTACTGGATGGCTGTGAGACAAACGTTGTTGGACCAAACTTAGGGCACGCTAAAATGGGACGATGCTCTGGGGGTTCTGTTTCTCTCCAATGAGTAAAATCTGCCCTACTCTTAAATAATTCTTCTCTTAAATTTTGATTTTCTTGTTTTAATTCTTGCATCTCTAAATGCAAGTTCCGAATTACTTCAGCTACTTGTGAAGTATTCTCAGGGATCTCCATGATGGTTTCGTCACCAAGGAGAGCAAGATAGAGTGTGTGGCTTAGTCTTCTGTCAAGCTCAGCCACTCACATGTGCTCCTTTTGCTCTGCCTGGCGACGATAGTTCTCCAATCCCCCTGAGAGCTGACAAAAGGCAGCAATACAATATTATCTGCCTATCTGGAATCCCCCAGGGGGGAAGGGGGACTGGGATGACAAGAGAGAGAGAAAATCCAGACAGGCGAAGTGACCATGTCTTCATTCACTTCTGGGGAGAATGTATCTGGGATCTGCCAGGATTCAGGTCTTGGTTCTGCTATTCTGCGTTACACTGTTTTAATAATAAAAATAGAATTACTATCCTCAAATAACTCTTTGCATGTGCTACATTAATTATTCTTTCAAAGAATGCTCTACCTTTTCTGGGTCACAACTAAGGGGTCGATTCCGATCTCGGCCGGAAGCGCACCTAACAGTATTTGTCCGGAAAAAAACCAAGCCGAGCGCGTGTTTCCCGACCGATTCGAACAGTCGTCCGAACGAGCAAGTACGATGCGCATAACTGCTCAGATCCCGACCCAGCCGTACGTACCCATTCCAGCTCCTGTTCCCCGCCCGAGCCGGATCTGTAAACGCCGAATCGAGTCGCACGGAAGCAAATATACAGCACCTTCCGGCCGGACTCAGTACGATGCGCCTTCCGTACGCGCCGAACCCGTCGCTACGTCCGGCACGTCAGAGCATCCGGGAGAGCTGCACATAAGCTCGATTCGCGCCACAAGACGATCCACGGCTACGAGACGAACAAGCCAGCGATGAGTACGAGTCGAAGCCACGAGAAACCTGAACGAGACGACCCAACCATGAATCCCATTGCGCCGGTCCTACCAATACTCTACACCGGAACTCTATTACCGGAACCGGTACTGACGCGTACGGCACAGACGGTAAGTCAAACACCCACAACACAAACAAACGACAGGTACCCGACATATGTCACACACACATAGGGATGCAGAAATGATGTACACCAGCAACAGCAGAACCATAGGGGCGGGATGGCTATCACCAATGCCATACACACCCATAGGGGCATGATGGCTACCACTACCACCACCCCTACTCATGTGGGCCTGGATGCCTGTCACTACTACCATCCCCACTCATAGGGGGATGGATGCCTACCACTAACACCACCCCTATTCATGGGGGCCTGGATGCCTGTCACTACTACCATCCCCACTCATAGGTGGATGGATGCCTACCACTACCACCACCCCTACTCATGGGGGTCTGGACGCCTGTCACTACTACCATCCCCACTCATAGGGGGATGGATGCCGACCACTAACACCACCCCTACTCATGGGGGCCTGGATGCCTACCACTACCACCACACCTACTCATGGGGGCCTGAATGCCTAGCACTACTACCATCCCCACTCAAAGGGGGATGGATGCCTACCACTACCACCACCCCTACTCATGGGGGCCTGGATGCCTGTCACTACTACCATCCCCACTCATAGGGGCCTGGATGCCTACCACTACCACCACCCCTACTCATGTGGGCCTGGATGCCTGTCACTACTACCATCCCCACTCATAGGGGGATGGATGCCTACCACTACCACCACCCCTACTCATGGGGGCCTGGATGCCTGTCACTACCACCACCCCTACTCATGGGGGCCTGGATGCCTGTCACTACTACCATCCCCACTCATAGGGGGATGGATGCCTGTCACTACTACCATCCCCACTCATAGGGGGATGGATGCCGACCACTAACACCACCCCTACTCATGGGGGCCTGGATGCCACCACTACCACCACCCCTACTCATGTGGGCCTGGATGCCTGTCACTACTACCATCCCCACTCATAGGGGGATGGATGCCTGTCACTACTACCATCCCCACTCGTAGGGGGATGGATGCCGACCTTAACACCACCCCTACTCATGGGGGCCTGGATGCCTGTCACTACTACCATCCCCATTCATAGGGGGATGGATGCCGACCCTTAACACCACCCCTACTCATGGGGGCCTGGATGCCTACCACTACCACCACACCTACTCATGGGGGCCTGGATGCCTGTCTCTACTACCATCCCCACTCATAGGGGGATGGATGCCTACCACTACCACCACCCCTACTCATGGGGGCCTGGATGCCTGTCACTACCACCACCCCTACTCATGAGGGCCTGGATGCCTGTCACTACTACCATCCCCACTCATAGGGGGATGGATGCCTGTCACTACTACCATCCCCACACATAGGGGGATGAATGCCGACCACTAACACCACCCCTACTCATGGGGGCCTGGATGCCTACCACTACCACCACCCCTACTCATGTGGGCCTGGATGCCTGTCACTACTACCATCCTTACTCATGGGGGGCTGGATGCCTGTCACTACTACCATCCCCACTCATGGGGGGCTGGATGCCTACCACTACCACCACACCTACTCATGGGGGCCTGGATGCCTGTCACTACTACCATCCCCACTCATAGGGGATTGATGCCTACCACTACCACCACCCCTACTCATGGGGGCCTGGATGCCTGTCACTACTACCATCCCCACTCATAGGGGGATGGATTCCGACCACTAACACCACCCCTACTCATGGGGGCCTCGATGCCTACCACTACCACCACCCCTACTCATGTGGGCCTGGATGCCTGTCACTACTACCATCCCCACTCATAGGGGGATGGATGCCTACCACTACCACCACCCCTACTCATGGGGGCCTGGATGCCTGTCACTACCACCACCCCTACTCATGGGGGCCTGGATGCCTGTCACTACTACCATCCCCACTCATAGGGGGATGGATGCCTGTCACTACTACCATCCCCACTCATAGGGGATGGATGCCGACCACTAACACCACCCCTACTCATGGGGGCCTGGATGCCTGTCACTACTACCATCCCCACTCATAGGGGGATGGATGCCGACCACTAACACCACCACTACTCATGGGGGCCAGGATGCCTACCACTACCACCACCCCTACTCATGTGGGCCTGGATGCCTGTCACTACTACCATCCCCACTCATAGGGGGATGGATGCCTACCACTACCACCACACCTACTCATGGGGGCCTCGATGCCTAGCACTACTACCATCCCCACTCATAGGGGGATGGATGCCTACCACTACCACCACCCCTACTCATGGGGGCCTGGATGCCTGTCACTACTACCATCACCACTCATAGGGGGATGGATGCCGACCACCAACACCACCCCTACTCATGGGGGCCTGGATGCCTACCACTACCTCCAACCCTACTCATGTGGGCCTGGATGCCTGTCACTACTACCATCCCCACTCATAGGGGGATGGATGCCTACCACAACCACCACACCTACTCATGGGAGCCTGGATGCCTGTCACTACTACCATCCCCACTCATGTGGGCCTGGATGCCTACCACTACCACCACCCCTACTCATGTGGGCCTGGATGCCTGTCACTACTACCATCCCCACTCATAGGGGGATGGATGCCTACCACTACCACCACCCCTACTCATGGGGGCCTGGATGCCTGTCACTACCACCACCCCTACTCATGGGGGCCTGGATGCCTGTCACTACTACCATCCCCACTCATAGGGGGATGGATGCCTGTCACTACTACCATCCCCACTCATAGGGGCATGGATGCCGACCACTAACACCACCCCTACTCATGGGGGCCTGGATGCCTACCACTACCACCACGCCTACTCATGTGGGCCTGGATGCCTGTCACTACTACCATCCCCACTCATAGGGGGATGGATGCCTGTCACTACTACCATCCCCACTCATAGGGGGATGGATGCCGACCACTAACACCACCCCTACTCATGGGGGCCTGGATGCCTGTCACTACTACCATCCCCACTCATAGGGGGATGGATGCCGACCACTAACACCACCCCTACTCATGGGGGCCTGGATGTCTACCACTACCACCACACCTACTCATGGGGGCCTGGATGCCTGTCACTACTACCATCCCCACTCATAGGGGGATTGATGCCTACCACTACCACCACCCCTACTCATGGGGGCCTGGATGCCTGTCACTACTACCATCCCCACTCATACGGGGATGGATGCCGACCACTAACACCACCCCTACTCATGGGGGCCTGGATGCCTGTCACTACCACCACCCCTACTCATGGGGGCCTGGATGCCTGTCACTACTACCATCCCCACTCATAGGGGGATGGATGCCTGTCACTACTACCATCCCCACTCATAGGGGGATGGATGCCGACCACTAACACCACCCCTACTCATGGGGGCCTGGATGCCTACCACTACCACCACCCCTACTCATGTGGGCCTGGATGCCTGTCACTACTACCATCCCCACTCATAGGGGTATGGATGCCTGTCACTACTACCATCCCCACTCATAGGGGGATGGATGCCGACCACTAACACCACCCCTACTCATGGGGGCCTGGATGCCTGTCACTACTACCATCCCCACTCATAGGGGGATGGATGCCGACCACTAACACCACCCCTACTCATGGGGGCCTGGATGCCTACCACTACCACCACACCTACTCATGGGGGCCTGGATGCCTGTCACTACTACCATCCCCACTCATAGGGGATTGATGCCTACCACTACCACCACCCCTACTCATGGGGGCCTGGATGCCTGTCACTACTACCATCCCCACTCATAGGGGGATGGATGCCTACCACTACCACCACCCCTACTCATGGGGGCCTGGATGCCTGTCACTACTACCATCCCCACTCATAGGGGGATGGATGCCTACCACTACTACCATCCCCACTCATAGGGGATGGATGCCGACCACTAACACCACCCCTACTCATGGGGGCCTGGATGCCTACCACTACCACCACACCTACTCATGGGGGCCTGGATGCCTGTCACTACTACCATCCCCACTCATAGGGGGATTGATGCCTACCACTACCACCACCCCTACTCATGGGGGCCTGGATGCCTGTCACTACCACCACCCCTACTCATGGGGGCCTGGATGCCTGTCACTACTACCATCCCCACTCATAGGGGGATGGATGCCTGTCACTACTACCATCCCCACTCATAGGGGATGGATGCCGACCCACTAACACCACCCCTACTCATGGGGGCCTGTATGCCTACCACCACCCCTACTCATGTGGGCCTGGATGCCTGTCACTACTACCATCCCCACTCATAGGGGGATGGATGCCTGTCACTACTACCATCCCCACTCATAGGGGGATGGATGCCGACCTTAACACCACCCCTACTCATGGGGGCCTGGATGCCTGTCACTACTACCATCCCCACTCATAGGGGATGGATGCCAACCCCTAACACCACCCCTACTCATGGGGGCCTGGATGCCTACCACTACCACCACACCTACTCATGGGGGCCTGGATGCTTGTCACTACTACCATCCCCACTCATAGGGGGATGGATGCCTACCACTACCACCACCCCTACTCATGGGGGCCTGGATGCCTGTCACTACCACCACCCCAACTCATGGGGGCCTGGATGCCTGTCACTACTACCATCCCCACTCATAGGGGGATGGATGCCTGTCACTACTACCATCCCCACACATAGGGGGATGAATGCCGACCACTAACACCACCCCTACTCATGGGGGCCTGGATGCCTACCACTACCACCACCCGTACTCATGTGGGCCTGGATGCCTGTCACTACTACCATCCCCACTCATAGGGGGATGGATGCCTGTCACTACTACCATCCCCACTCATGGGGGCCTGGATGCCTACCACTACCACCACACCTACTCATGGGGGCCTGGATGCCTGTCACTACTACCATCCCCACTCATAGGGGTATTGATGCCTACCACTACCACCACCCCTACTCATGGGGGCCTGGATGCCTGTCACTACTACCATCCCCACTCATAGGGGGATGGATGCCGACCACTAACACCACCCCTACTCATGGGGGCCTGGATGTCTACCACTACCACCACACCTACTCATGGGGGCCTGGATGCCTGTCACTACTACCATCCCCACTCATAGGGGGATTGATGCCTACCACTACCACCACCCCTACTCATGTGGGCCTGGATGCCTGTCACTACTACCATCCCCACTCATAGGGGGATGGATGCCGACCACTAACACCACCCCTACTCATGGGGGCCTGGATGCCTACCACTACCACCACCCCTACTCATGTGGGCCTGGATGCCTGTCACTACTACCATCCCCACTCATAGGGGGATGGATGCCTACCACTACCACCACCCCTACTCATGGGGGCCTGGATGCCTGTCACTACCACCACCCCTACTCATGGGGGCCTGGATGCCTGTCACTACTACCATCCCCACTCATAGGGGGATGGATGCCTGTCACTACTACCATCCCCACTCATAGGGGGATGGATGCCGACCACTAACACCACCCCTACTCATGGGGGCCTGGATGCCTGTCACTACTACCATCCCCACTCATAGGGGATGGATGCCGACCACTAACACCACCACTACTCATAGGGGGCCAGGATGCCTACCACTACCACCACCCCTACTCATGTGGGCCTGGATGCCTGTCACTACTACCATCCCCATTCATAGGGGGATGGATGCCTACCACTACCACTACACCTACTCATGGGGGCCTCGATGCCTAGCACTACTACCATCCCCACTCATAGGGGGATGGATGCCTACCACTACCACCACCCCTACTCATGGGGGCCTGGATGCCTGTCACTACTACCATCACCACTCATAGGGGGATGGATGCCGACCACCAACACCACCCCTACTCATGGGGGCCTGGATGCCTACCACTACCTCCACCCCTACTCATGTGGGCCTGGATGCCTGTCACTACTACCATCCCCACTCATAGGGGGATGGATGCCTACCACAACCACCACACCTACTCATGGGGGCCTGGATGCCTGTCACTACTACCATCCCCACTCATGGGGGCCTGGATGCCTACCACTACCACCACCCCTACTCATGTGGGCCTGGATGCCTGTCACTACTACCATCCCCACTCATAGGGGGATGGATGCCTACCACTACCACCACCCCTACTCATGGGGGCCTGGATGCCTGTCACTACCACCACCCCTACTCATGGGGGCCTGGATGCCTGTCACTACTACCATCCCCACTCATAGGGGTATGGATGCCTGTCACTACTACCATCCCCACTCATAGGGGGATGGATGCCGACCACTAACACCACCCCTACTCATGGGGGCCTGGATGCCTGTCACTACTACCATCCCCACTCATAGGGGGATGGATGCCGACCACTAACACCACCCCTACTCATGGGGGCCTGGATGCCTACCACTACCACCACACCTACTCATGGGGGCCTGGATGCCTGTCACTACTACCATCCCCACTCATAGGGGGATTGATGCCTACCACTACCACCACCCCTACTCATGGGGGCCTGGATGCCTGTCACTACTACCATCCCCACTCATAGGGTAATGGATGCCTACCACTACCACCACCCCTACTCATGGGGGCCTGGATGCCTGTCACTACTACCATCCCCACTCATAGGGGGATGGATGCCTACCACTACTACCATCCCCACTCATAGGGGGATGGATGCCGACCACTAACACCACCCCTACTCATGGGGGCCTGGATGCCTACCACTACCACCACACCTACTCATGGGGGCCTGGATGCCTGTCACTACTACCATCCCCACTCATAGGGGGATTGATGCCTACCACTACCACCACCCCTACTCATGGGGGCCTGGATGCCTGTCACTACCACCACCCCTACTCATGGGGGCCTGGATGCCTGTCACTACTACCATCCCCACTCATAGGGGGATGGATGCCTGTCACTACTACCATCCCCACTCATAGGGGGATGGATGCCGACCACTAACACCACCCCTACTCCTGGGGGCCTGGATGCCTACCACTACCACCACCCCTACTCCTGTGGGCCTGGATGCCTGTCACTACTACCATCCCCACTCATAGGGGGATGGATGCCTGTCACTACTACCATCCCCACTCATAGGGGATGGATGCCGACCTTAACACCACCCCTACTCATGGGGGCCTGGATGCCTGTCACTACTACCATCCCCACTCATAGGGGGATGGATGCCAACCCCTAACACCACCCCTACTCATGGGGGCCTGGATGCCTACCACTACCACCACACCTACTCATGGGGGCCTGGATGCTTGTCACTACTACCATCCCCACTCATAGGGGGATGGATGCCTACCACTACCACCACCCCTACTCATGGGGGCCTGGATGCCTGTCACTACCACCACCCCTACTCATGAGGGCCTGGATGCCTGTTACTACTACCATCCCCACTCATAGGGGGATGGATGCCTGTCACTACTACCATCCCCACTCATAGGGGGATGGATGCCTGTCACTACTACCATCCCCACTCATGGGGGCCTGGATGCCTACCACTACCACCACACCTACTCATGGGGGCCTGGATGCCTGTCACTACTACCATCCCCACTCATAGGGGTATTGATGCCTACCACTACCACCACCCCTACTCATGGGGGCCTGGATGCCTGTCACTACTACCATCCCCACTCATAGGGGGATGGATGCCGACCACTAACACCACCCCTACTCATGGGGGCCTGGATGTCTACCACTACCACCACACCTACTCATGGGGGCCTGGATGCCTGTCACTACTACCATCCCCACTCATAGGGGGATTGATGCCTACCACTACCACCACCCCTACTCATGGGGGCCTGGATGCCTGTCACTACTACCATCCCCACTCATAGGGGGATGGATTCCGACCACTAACACCACCCCTACTCATGGGGGCCTCGATGCCTACCACTACCACCACCCCTACTCATGTGGGCCTGGATGCCTGTCACTACTACCATCCCCACTAATAGGGGGATGGATGCCGACCACTAACACCACCCCTACTCATGGGGGCCTGGATGCCTACCACTACCACCACCCCTACTCATGTGGGCCTGGATGCCTGTCACTACTACCATCCCCACTCTTAGGGGGATGGATGCCTACCACTACCACCACCCCTACTCATGGGGGCCTGGATGCCTGTCACTACCACCACCCCTACTCATGGGGGCCTGGATGCCTGTCACTACTACCATCCCCACTCATGGGGGCATGGATGCCTGTCACTACTACCATCCCCACTCATAGGGGGATGGATGCCGACCACTAACACCACCCCTACTCATGGGGGCCTGGATGCCTGTCACTACTACCATCCCCACTCATAGGGGGATGGATGCCTGACCACTAACACCACCACTACTCATGGGGGCCATGGATGCCTACCACTACCACCACCCCTACTCATGTGGGCCTGGATGCCTGTCACTACTACCATCCCCACTCATAGGGGGATGGATGCCTACCACTACCACCACACCTACTCATGGGGGCCTCGATGCCTAGCACTACTACCATCCCCACTCATAGGGGGATGGATGCCTACCACTACCACCACCCCTACTCATGGGGGCCTGGATGCCTGTCACTACTACCATCACCACTCATAGGGGGATGGATGCCGACCACCACCACCACCCCTACTCATGGGGGCCTGGATGCCTACCACTACCTCCACCCCTACTCATGTGGGCCTGGATGCCTGTCACTACTACCATCCCCACTCATAGGGGATGGATGCCTACCACAACCACCACCCCTACTCATGGGGGCCTGGATGCCTGTCACTACCACCATCCCCTACTCATGGGGGCCTGGATGCCTACCACTACCACCACCCCTACTCATGTGGGCCTGGATGCCTGTCACTACTACCATCCCCACTCATAGGGGGATGGATGCCTACCACTACCACCACCCCTACTCATGGGGGCCTGGATGCCTGTCACTACCACCACCCCTACTCATGGGGGCCTGGATGCCTGTCACTACTACCATCCCCACTCATAGGGGGATGGATGCCTGTCACTACTACCATCCCCACTCATAGGGGGATGGATGCCGACCACTAACACCACCCTACTCATGGGGGCCTGGATGCCTGTCACTACTACCATCCCCACTCATAGGGGGATGGATGCCGACCACTAACACCACCCCTACTCATGGGGGCCTGGATGTCTACCACTACCACCACACCTACTCATGGGGGCCTGGATGCCTGTCACTACTACCATCCCCACTCATAGGGGGATTGATGCCTACCACTACCACCACCCCTACTCATGGGGGCCTGGATGCCTGTCACTACTACCATCCCCACTCATAGGGGGATGGATGCCGACCACTAACACCACCCCTACTCATGGGGGCCTGGATGCCTGTCACTACCACCACCCCTACTCATGGGGGCCTGGATGCCTGTCACTACTACCATCCCCAGTCATAGGGGGATGGATGCCTGTCACTACTACCATCCCCACTCATAGGGGGATGGATGCCGACCACTAACACCACCCCTACTCATGGGGGCCTGGATGCCTACCACTACCACCACCCCTACTCATGTGGGCCTGGATGCCTGTCACTACTACCATCCCCACTCATAGGGGTATGGATGCCTGTCACTACTACCATCGCCACACATAGGGGGATGGATGCCTACCACTACCACCACCCCTACTCATGGGGCCCTGGATGCCTGTCACTACTACCATCCCCACTCATAGGGGGATGGATGCCGACCACTAACACCACCCCTACTCATGGGGGCCTGGATGCCTACCACTACCACCACACCTACTCATGGGGGCCTGGATGCCTGTCACTACTACCATCCCCACTCATAGGGGGATGGATGCCTACCACTACCACCACCCCTACTCATGGGGGCCTGGATGCCTGTCACTACTACCATCCCCACTCATAGGGGGATGGATGCCTACCACTACCACCACCCCTACGCATGGGGGCCTGGATGCCTGTCACTACTACCATCCCCACTCATAGAGGGTTGGATGCCTACCACTACTACCATCCCCACTCATAGGACGGGTAATGCATGACACAACCAGCATACTCCAACATAAGGAATGTCAGAAAAAGACATCACCCCAACATCATGACAAGCGTGTGTAGTCTGTGTCAAATGCCTACAACACTGAACATGACATTGAACGTACAATGTGACCCCCTATCACATGTGTCACACATAAATGTATGTGGCCTCCACAATGCAAGCAGACCATGACCACTGTGGCAATGGGGTCTAAACCCCCATCATCACAGTGACCAAAAGGTAAGTGTGGGGTCCATAGCTGAAGCACATTTTGAACATTGTGGCAATGTGGTCTAAACCCCCATCATCACAGTGACCAAAATGTAAGTGTGGGGTCGATAGCTGAAGCCCAATTGAACATTGTGGCAATGGGGTCTAAACCCCCATCATCACAGTGACCAAAATGTAAGTTTGGGGTCCATAGTTGAAGCACATTTTGAACATTGTGGCAATGGGGTCTAAACCCCCATCATCACAGTGACCAAAAGGTAAGGTTGGGGTCCATAGTTGAAGCACATTTTGAACATTGTGGCAATGGGGTCTAAACCCCCATCATCACAGTGACCAAAAGGTAAGTGTTGTCATGGAAAAAGCTGCAACTGCCAAACAGCATGGATGATTCCTGGTCACACAACAACAAACACATCAGTGGCAAAGTAGTGCTTGTGTCCCATAGCAACATAGATTGGGTGAGGCAGACAGTGCAGTGCAAATAAGACATACCTTTGGCCATGTGCAGACAAACATCACCCATGGGGGCTGACATTGTCAACATTTATCAATTACACAATGACAGAAGTGACCATCATAATGCAGACCCACATATCTGCACCAATGGACACACAAATGTAGATATCCTGTGGAGACTGTAGATGTGAGTTGAACAAATACCATACCATGGCAGCAATGGGACATACAAACCATGATTATTGTGCTGACTGATGACCTAGGAATCCCAGGGACAGCAGGGGAAATCCACCAAACAACATACAGCCAATGGCACACTGAAGATATGCCAATGCAGTGGTGCAGATGCACAAACACAAACAGGCAGCCTCACACTGCATATCAAACACAACAGGTGATGGGGGGGGTGTGCCAGTGTCCCCAGGCAACCACACAACACATGAGGAGGCCTGGATCCCAATTACACAGATGTGTATACAGTGCCACACAAAAGTAACTCATGGATCGGATTCCCCTATGTGGGCAATCAGGCATTGTTAGATGTGAGGGAGCCCAAATTACACATGTCACACAAGCTTGTAGGAACAGCAACTAACACAGCAAGAGACAGACCCACCACAGCACTACCCCCAGGGACCCCACATTGTGGTGACACTAGCCTGCATGATAATCCCACTGTGATGACAAAGGTAGATGTCGTTCACACTGTGAACCACAGCCATGTGTCCTGAGCAACTAACTACCATCACACCTACACAAGCACAAATCAATCAGCACGGCCTGTCAGCCAAGGCCAATATGGAGGTAGGGGTCTAGCCAGTGCAACAACTCACATTTGCACACACTCAACACCACACACCTTGATCTCCACCAATGTGCAGCAGTGAAGCTCACATGGACTGGTGACATTGCACATGCACCCATGACAATTCCAGGGGTGGTGGTGGGAACTAAGGTGCGAAACCCATCACACATGGCCAGTCAACAAGACTCGTGAATGTCTGACACACTGCACAGTACGCCGTACATGGGCATGACGTGAAATCCACCCCAATCAATGGGATCCCGGCCACAGTCACACACCAATGAAGAAGCCAAGGTGACCCACAAAGAACACACATAGACAACTTCCAACATTGCAGCTCTGACCCTGAGGAGTGGCAGCAGTCACACACACAACGTGTCACAATCACTGAAAGCTACCCCAAACTGTAAATTACATGACTTGTGTAACCAACAAGTGCCAAGGGGAATCCTGACTGTGTCCCATCTGCGTATGCCCACATCCCCAGCCCTGACAACAAAGACAACTAGGGATGACAACCTGATGAACATTAGTTTGCCATGCACCCACATCCCGGAGAAACCAGGTCCAAGATGCTGGATGAACACAGGACAACTCAGCAAGCATCACAAACAGGAACATCCCTAGGGACACAGCCTGTGTAGGAAAAGGGAAGGGAACACACACAGACATGCTCACACAACACACAACACGGGCCCAGGCAATGTCACAGGATTACACACTGCCATGAGGGCACTCCACTCCTGTGGAAGGTCCGCTGTGCCAAACCTTGTCTGTGCACGACTCAAACATGTCAGCAGAACACTCGGTCAGTGAGTCAACAACTACAACACACTGAAGGCTCTGCTCACATCAGCCTGGGTACGGGAGTGTCACGTCAGTCATCTGCATACACCCAAAACATGTGTCAAGCAAGTTGCACTGTATACACAGAAGAGTCCTTCAACATTGATGTGCTAAACTGTATGTCCAGTGGAGATGGGCACACAGTCAGGGAAATAGAAACATTGAACAGTGGTAAGCCCACCAGATGTGCATCAGTGTAAGCCAAAGATGTTAATTTACAAATGCAAAACGTACATCCCTGTGTCAAATGCTGAACATTACACCCTCAGACTGCAGCAAAGGATGCTATAGATCCAGACTACATTAGGACACATATCCCATGGATCACATGTAGTCCATCACAGCAACACTTTATTTTCCTGATCTGAACACTATTACAACTGCAAATGCATGATGATACTCATCTACATCATGTACATCCAAAGGAAAACCACAAGTAAACAAAAAGAGGCTTTATTCAGCAAATGTTAAACTAAAATGTTAAGTCCAAAAGAAACTAAGGCCAATGGCCAGTCCAAATACACAGTCCCAACAGGGTGATATGTGACAACTTGTCACCCATTGCTTGCCTGCACTGGTACGGACAGGGGACATTTCCCTCGGAGGGGCATACAAGGGGCAGGCCAGGCACCGCAGGGACAGGATCAGGGGATGCCAGAAGGAGGCAGTGAAGGGGTGGTGGGTGCAGGAGTGTCACCGGCAACTGCAGTGGAGGTGTCTGACCCAGGGGGGGGGGCGGCACCACTGTAGGGCACAAGTCAGATGGTGTGGGTGCTGCAACCACTGTAGTGGGCCGATCAGATGGAGTGGACTGGGTCCCCACTGCAGTGCCCGAGTCAGACGGGGTGGTTGTGGACTACACTGCAGTGCATGACTCCAACGGAGTGGAAGGGGGGGCAGATGAGGTGGGCAGGACAGAGGGGGTGGACCCGATCTCCACACCAGTGGCACAAACAGGCAGAGCGTCTGGTTTGGGGGTGGAAGAGCAAGTGGCAGGGGGGGAGGGCCTAAGCAGTTTGGGGATGCAGTATCGGTGTGTTGGGGAACCTGGGGCAGGGTGTGGCGGGGGAACCTGTGGAGTGGTGGCCTGGGGGATGGAGGAGAGAGACTGTGTGGTGGAGCTGCGTGGTGGTGGTGGTGGGGTCTTGCCCTTCCTGGTCCGGGGGGACTTTCGAATGGGGTCCTCAGTCTGCCTGTGCCTGGGGGAGGGTGTCCGGGTGTGAGGGGCACTCCCCTCTGTGTGTGGTGGTCACCTCTTCCGCCTGGACTTCGTGTCAGATGTATCTGTGGGGAAGAAGCCAAGCTCACAGAGGAAGAGCTTCTGGGAGGGGGGGTTGCAGGTGAGGCAAGGGAAGGGGTTTTGGAGGGAGAGGTATCTGAGGACTGCGGAGAGCTCGTGGATGCGTGTGTGTGTGTCTGAGCCCCATCCCCTGTGAGTGAGGTATCAGTCCCCTGACCGTGTGTGCGTGTGCGTCTGGAAATTGGCTTGTGTGTCTGTGTGCTGCTTGGGTCTGTGCTGGTGCGTGCCGGTGCCTTTTTGTGTGTGCTTGGGACAGGTAGGGTGCTGGGGATTGTGGATGGGGCAGAGGTAGGAGGGGTGAGGGACTGTTGCAGGAGGGACACTGCTGCCGTCAGTGAGGAGGCCATGGACTGATTGGTCCAATGCAGGGCAGACATGCCAGATGACATGCCCTCCATGAATGACACCAGTTGTGTCAAAAGACCCGTGTGTGCATGGAGGACACTCAGAATTGATGTCTGCCCTACATGGATCTGTTTCAGCAAGTCCACAGACTCCACACTCAGGGCAGCAGGGGGACAGAGGCAGGGGGTGCGGTGCCTGGCATGAAGGAGACACGCTCCCCTACACGGGAGCCTCCACGGACATGTGGGATGGGAGCAGATGGGAGGTTGGAGATGGTGGTGGTGGCGGGGACAGACTTGCTTGACGTTGCCTCTGGTCTGCTGACACCCGCCTCCACAAGGGAGTCCTCACTGGAGATGCTGTTTTCCCCAGCCGAGGTGGTCGTAGCTGAGGTATCCTCAGTGTGGCTCCCCTCACCCTCCGTGCCACTGGGTCCCTCGGTCTCCCATGCAGTGGACCCAGTCTGGCTCTGCCGCTCCTCTTGGTCCATGGAGCTGTCTCCTCCTGTGGCCGTGGATGTATCTGCAAACAATCAGGATAAACAGAGCAACATTAGTCACCTGTACTGACCACACACACCACAGTAAGTACAGCACATCACAGAGCAAGCCCTGCCATCATTTGCTAGACATTGCAATTAGTGCTGACACTGATTTGAAGAAGCCCATTGTCTGCCTGACAGTCAGTCATGCCACACATATCCTACCTGTCCATGCACCCATCTGTCTGCTGCCTGTTGTATGCGACTAATCATATGTTCACACATGCCCCACATACACAGTTGTTGGACATCCAAGAGAACATATGGAAATGTGTCACTCCAAACACATGCCATCTCCTGCCACTGACTCAGTACATGTGGCAGGAAAAGTGATGGGCAAAGTCTCTGTTGACATGCGGGTTTTGGTTCCATCACCAGACACAATGATGTCCTTATGTCCTGATAGACAATGCAACAATGGTGTGCATGCAGGACATATCACACCCCTGCTGGATCACCCTTTGCGGTTGGAATGTCATGGCACCGGCCTGTCTGGCAAGTCAGTCATAACTGTCTCCTGTCACAGGGGCAGTGCATACACACAACACCAGTCTGCACTGTGTCACAATCATGGAAGTTTTAGAAATGTAAGCCCTGTAGCTGACAGGTGCACATGTGCCCCCCTGGCCACCCACATCATGAGGACTGAGATGATCCCACGTCAATGAAATGAGACATTTGAGTGACTGCAAACACAAATCCATACACATGAGCACTTCACCGTCTGATGAGAATGAACCAAAGCTGCCTGCACCTCAATGTTTCATACAACATCGTGCACAGTCAAGGGATCAGAGACCTATGCATTAACCTATGTGCAGGTTCCATGGTCACAACTCAGATGGCTGGCCACCCCAAATTGTTAAACACTCCAGGAGTCCAAATAGCAAGGCCACACCACGGTGACACAGAGGCATACACCTGAGTGCACTCTTCACAATGCCCAATATGTATGCTGACACACGGGAGTGGGAGAACAGAGTGCCTTCGATGTACGGAGTAGGCATTACAGTCCTGGTCCATGTGCAACATGGTATTACCCAGAACACTAGGCAGGTGGCTATGCATGTGTCACACACATGATGTACATACTTCTGAGGCTCCTACCTTGGTCTCTGCAGCAGCATGGGTGTGTGGCACATACCCCAGACATGTGGTGAGTCAGAGCAGCAATTGGAACACATATTAAAGCCATACCCAGAGTACATGTCAGATCACAGGCATTGTGAGCAATTGTACCACCCATGCAGCCCACCACAAAGTTCCTGTAACTGATGCTGTCCCCAACTTGAACCACAGGTAACTGCAAGTACACAGTACCCAAGTGACCTAAGTCACAGACTGTAAGGGCCACACCTGTGTATCAGATGAGGAGGGGGCATGACACAAGTGAGGGACATGAGTCCAGGACGACATGACAGTTGTACTGTGGAAGTGGAACCAGGCTAAAGGAGTGCATAGAGCATGTCAGTCATAGTACACAGTTGAGGCTAGCACTTACCCCCTCCTTGCTGCTGTCTGGCCTTCAGCTGCCCATCCAGGTCAGGGAAGACCACCGCCAGGATCCGGAGCATGTGGGGGTCAGGGTCCAGTGTCCGCCCCTCCTGCGAGGAGGCGACAGCTTCAGCTGGACCCTTGCGATCCTCCGGGTCCAGCCCCGAAGGTCCTGCCACCTCTTCTGGCAGTTGCGGATCCTGCGCCTGTAGACCCCCACAGATCGTACTGCCCGGACGATGGTCAGCCAGATCTCCTGCTTCTGGTGGGCATCAACCTGTGAGGATGACAAAGTGAAAAGGCCATTACTACACATGCAACATTTCCGTGCATCACACAGTTGGATATACATGTCTCAATCACAGGGGCATATAATCTACACAGGTAGTGCAACTATGGCTATGAACAGTTTGCCAGCAGTTACTAAATGGTATCATTGCCTGGGAAGTCAAACCTTGTTGTAATGCACTGTTACTGCACTATACCTGTTCAGTGCACGTGACTACACACTTTGGGGGGTGACAACTACTCAGTGAGCATGCTAGCCACTGGTGTACACACTGTACGTCTTGCTAGTCAGACAACATGCACAATTAGTAAGGCAGTGGACAGCACACTCACCTGCTCCCCTGGTTTCCCATACAGCTTGCTGTACTGTGGAAGGAGGCTGTCCAGCAGGGCCTGGTTCTCCTCAGTGCTGAAGGCTGGGGCTCTATCCACAGTACGTGCCATTGCAGTAGCCAGAGGATGCAGAGACAGCAGCAGTGGTAGTGGCAGATGTCGTCCTGGAGCATGTAGTGCAGGCAAGTGAGCTCTCAGGGGAACAGCCAGCATTATATGTGTGCTGCAGAGGCAGATACTGTCCCATGTGTCCAAAGTGATAGGTCCAAGTCGTTTGCATCTTCTGAATCTGGCCAATCCATGGAATTGCACCACTTATACACGCCCACAGGATCCTTCAAAAGTTCAACTTCATGACACCCATGAATTTGCAACATTGTTGTGGGTGGCCAACTGAATTCACTGCATCCGACTCGTTAAAGCTTCGAAAACGCGTCCGTTACCATGTCAGGCCATAGCCAATGCGTGCGCGCCGATCGGTCCATTGCTGTACAACGCGTATTTCGAAAAACAACACGCATCCGTTCACATAAATGCAATGGCCAATGCGTGCGCACCGATCGGTCCATTGCTGTACAACGCGTATCCGTCCACATCATATGCAATGGCCAATGCGTGCGCACCGATCGGTCCATTGCTGTACAACGCGTATCCGTCCACATCATATGCAATGGCCAATGCGTGCGCACCGATCGGTCCATTGCTGTACGACGCGTCCCTGTACAAGTCACTCGCATATGTCACCATGGTTGTCACTGGTGTACGTATGCCAGCCACATTTACTTGCCAGGGACTCAGGGGCACACCTACAACACCACAGCCTGTCCACACTGTACCCTAAGGCATGTAAGGCTGCATTACCTGTGTGTGTATGGGGGTCAACATGTGGTTTTTTTGGTGGCACCTGGGGGCAGCCACTCCCAGGCTGTGCACGTGTTCATGGGGACAGAATCCTTTGTGTGTTGTGCACTTGACCACTGTGATGTGCAATTGTTCAGTTCAGAGCATGTGGCATGGTCACATTTCCAGGTTGTGTATGTGTATGTCATGTCACATACACCCTGAGTCCCATGTAGGAAGGTATGTACGTCACAGGGTGACCCATTGCCACAATAGTGATGGCCCTCCACAGTCTGTGTGCATGTTGTGTTTCCAATGTCTCTGATTCCATGTGCACAATGGGAGACAGTCTCCACATCCACGTTGTTTGTGCATGGACTTTGATGTTGTGCGTGTGTGTGTCACAGACGTCCATGTCTGTCCTGCAGAGGCAACAGGGGCCACTACCTGAGGGAGTCATGGTTGTTTTGCTGACGTGTACATGATACGCCATGTCATGCCAGTGTCCATGTGGCAATACAGGGTCCCTGGGAATCGACCTGTCAATGAGCTGTGATGCCTGGGGCACATCTGTCCTGACATGTCACTGTGGTGTGTGTTTGGAACGTGACAGCAGTACATGGGTACTGTGACACAGACTAATGATTTCCCATAGCACAACCTGGAACTTGTTGTCAACACATGTTGAACTGTGATGTTAGATGTTGGCCATGTAGGTGCCATATATGTCCATACAGAACGGCACACACATCAGGTACTTGTGTCTCGTGATGATGTATCATGTGATATTGAGTATGGTCAATGCCACATATGTGGGGTGACTGACAATCTTTCTTTCTTCACCTAGGCACTGCAGGGCACCAGCTGTCCATAGACCATTCCCTGACCTTGCAACCATGGTTAAACGTGACTGCATCCGACGGTACCGCTTCAACAGGGCGCTGATTGAGGAATTGGTGGTGCGGTTGGCCCCACATTTGCAACCTGGCCGGCCATACCCTACAGCACTGACCCCCAAGGTGAAGGTGATGGCAGCCCTACACCTCTTTGCCACCGGTACCTTTCAACACACTGTGGCGTCTGCCGGTGGGATGTCACAGACCATGTTCAGCCGTGTGCTACGCGATGTTTTGGAGGCAATGTTGAGATACCTCAACCAGTACATCTATTTCCCTAAACGTCAACAACTCACTGACGTCAAGAGTGACTTCTATACCCTGGGGAGGATGCCACATGTCATTGGCTCCATTGATGGGACACATGTGGCTTTGGTACCACCACAGGCACATGAGCAGGCATACAGGAACAGGAGACATTACCATTCGATCAATGCTCTGGTGGTATGTCTTGCAGATATGAGCATCTCACATGTGTGTGCCCGTTTCCCCGGTTCTGCACACAATGCCTACGTGATGAGTAGTAGTCGTATCCCGAGGATGATGTCACAGATGCAGAACCAGCGTGCCTGACTTGTCGGTGTGTACTGACTTTGTACCATTGTGTGTGTTCTGCAATGTTGTATTCCACCCTCTTTTCCAACTCTGCTAATGTGCAATTGTCTGTATGTAGGTGACTCCGGATACCCCAACATGCCGTTGTTGCTGACACCCCTCAGGAACCCTGTGACATCAGCCCAGATGCGCTACAATGAGGCACATGGTCGGACCAGGAGAGTGTTCGAGCGGACATTTGGTCTCCTGAAGAGCCGCTTTCGCTGCCTAGACAAGACAGGAGGGGCCCTCCTATATGCCCCAGCAAAGGTGTGCAAGATTGTCATCGTCTGCTGCATGTTACACAACTTGGCAGTGCGGAAGGAGTTGCCTCTCATCCTGGATGACGATGACCAACATCCGCCACCTGTGGAGGATCCTGGCCTGGGCCACGATGCCAGTGATGATGATGATGATGATGAGGGTGATGTCCGCACACAGCTCATCACCAACTTCTTCAGCTGAATGTGAGTATCCAGAGATGTCATGTCAATGATGTGAGTTTGCATGATATGTGTTGGTGGTGCTCTGGTGCTGTTTGAGTGTGGCCATGTGCTACTTGACTGGATGCGTGCAGCGATGTGTCCTTACAGGTAGTCTGTACTCCCCAACAGTGTTGACATGCTAACTTGGTTTTGTGTAGGTATCTTGTGACATGTATTGGGCATGAGTATTGCAGTTCTGTCCTGTTCTTCAGTGATTTTGACTGTGTGTCATGTCTGTCTTTCACAGGGTACTTTCAGAGTTGTTTGGTCAACTCGGATCCCCCGACACCATGATTCAGCTTTCAGGGTGGAAGCAGTTGTTTCCCTACAGGTGATGTGCCACACACCCCTGGACTTTATTTCTTCTACACTTGTTGACTGTGTGGCCACTGCCACGTGGGATTACCTTGCATTTGTAGTGGAAACAACATGTTGCAAATGTGTAATAAACCTGTGCTTCACTTTGGGATGTGCGTTGTCTGTGGTCACACATCTGACTGACATTTGCTTACTGCACCAGTGGGCTAGTTAACACAGACTCTGAATAGTTGTGGTGTCTGTGCATTCCACTGTATTTCCTGGCAACATCAGTGTAGGCGATGAGTCAGATGGCCCTGGTGTCTATGTGTTGTGTAGCCCTAGTGGTGTGTCTCCCTCATATGTGTCACGTCGCCATGACTCACATGACGGTGTTGAACTTGCAGTAGCAGTTAGCATGCACAGTGTCATTTAGCAGATCATCATCTCCATGACAAAAACCCCGTTGGAATCACAACAGAGGCAAGTATGGTATATTAGTGAGTTTATTTACATACATGTGTGAGGATAGTGCACAGGATGGTGGGTGCTTTACATTGGGATTGGAATCCAAAGTTCCCAGATGAGTTGGAAGTGTTGGTAGCAGAAATGTCCTGAGTAAAGTCCACAGTCATCTGATACATTAGTCCAACTTAAACTCCCCATGTCATGTGGGAGAGTTGGGTTGCATTCGACAGGGTGAACAGTTTGCACACAAAGGAGAATTTCCAGAACAGGTGTTGGGTTCCTGGGGGATGTACATGGCCATCGGCCTCTCAGTTGTCCTTCCTCGGACGACCCCTCTTCTTTCTGGGGGGACCCTCACGTGCAGGCCGCTGCGGTGCAGAGGACTCTCCACCAGAGTCATCCTCCCTCCCTGTGGCGGTTGCAGTTGTTGCGGCACCAGATGTTGTGGGCACACAGGGAGGTGTGGACATGTTGGTGCTAATCTGGCGGAGGCATGTCAATATGTCCCTCTGCACCGCTGTCAGTTCTTCCAATGTGTCCCACTTGGACTCCATGCCAGACATGTGTGTGTGTCTCCACACGGGACATGTGGGAGTCCAAGCGGGCATGATGGGCAGCCTGCTGCTGTTGAATGTCCTTGAGGATCCCCACTACCTGGCTGACCTCTCCGGTGCTATTCTGGTATGCATCAGCAATGCGTGCCAGTTGTGGGTCATCATGCAGTCCAGACCCCTCTGCAAACAGCGACCTCTGCCTACCACCCCTCCCACCACCCCTGGCCACACGTGCAGGACCTGCGGTGGCACGCACAGGTGACCCTAGGCCCCCTTGGGGGTTGGTACTGGGGTTGTTGTCCGTTGCTTCACGGTGGGCTGGGGTCCCTGTGCTGTTGTCATCCAGTGTCCTTGCTCTGTCCGTGTCGGCGGGGGTGGTCTGTGTGTTGGCAGATGTTGGAGGAATGGGTGCAGGGGTGCAGATGGTGGTCCTGCTGGTGCTGCATGATGACTCACACCGGAGGTGCCAGGTTGGTCTTCGCCATCCGATGAGGGCAGAGGCTGTTCCACACCAGAGAGCTCAGGGGCCACCGGAGCCTGGGACAGGGACTCCTCCTCATCTGCTGCTGTGTCCCCATCATCACCTGTTTTTGGAAGAGACACACAATGTATGTTATGTTTCTGCAGGCATCAATGGTTCATAAACATGACAGTTGTGACTGTACCTCTGGATGCGGCCCTGTACATTGCATTATCCTAAGTTGTCACAGTCAGAGGTTGATATTGGTGTGGCTCATTGTCCTGCCAACCTGATGCATTTCAATGTGGATGTTGAGGTGTGTGCATGACCAGCATTGGTGGTATTTGGTTGACATCCGTTCCTCCTTCTCCCCCCGGCCCAGTTATCCCACCATGAAGCATGCCACCCTTGCAGTGGGTGCAGGTTAACTCTCAGGATGTCAGTCAGTGGTGTCCTGCTGTTGGTTGGTGCCCAGTTCCCAGCAGGGCCTGGTACTCCCCACAACAGAGCACCATAGTCAGACATCTTAGAAGTGGTTTTTCACTCCCTGTGAGGTGTGCATGCTTCAGTGTGAGCTTGCTGGGCCATGTGGGTGGGGGATGTTGAGCTGTGACTACCACTCCCATCATGCTATTGCCTACAGCCCCCTTCCCAGCATGCCCATACTTCCTTCCTTTTGACTCTGCTTCCCTGTGGGGTAGTGTGCCTGTGCTGACAGGATGGCTGACAGTGTAGTCTGGACGTTTGTTTGTTGTCCCAAAAGTGTCCCTGTGCTTCACACAGCATAACCCAGTGTGGTTGTTCTTTGTGGGATATTTAATTAGAGTGTGAGGCATTGCATTCTCCCAGGTGAGTTGTGTGGAGTTTGTGTTAAGGGGGTGTGTGAGAAAAGCTGCTGGTAACTATGGTCAGAGCTGTTAGTCCTCCTTCCCACCCAGCCAGATATCCCACCATGGAACGTGCTTCCATTGCAGGGAGTGCAAGTTGGCTTTCAGGATGTCAGTCAGTGGTGTCCTGCTGTTGGTTGTTGCACAGTTCCCAGCAGGGCCTTGTGCTCCCCACAGCAGTACCCAGTGTCAGCCATCTTGTCAGTTCTTTTCTACTCCCTGTGATGTGAGCATGGTTCAGAGTGGTGTTGATGGGCCAATTGTGAGGGTGACCAATATCTGTGACTACGACTCCCATCATGCTATTGCCTACACTCACTTCACCAGCATACACAGACTTCCTTCCTTTCAGTGAGCTTCCCTGTGAGGTGGTGTTCTAGTGGTGGCAAAATATCTGACTGTGTTTGTTGGTTAGATTTGTGCCACTGCCTTGCTCTATTTGTTGTTAGGTTTGTACATGTCATGACACAGTTACATATCACTATGAGATGGCATGTATTGTGTTTATCTGACTAACATACACATCTTGGGATGATTATCTTTTGGTTGCTGTGGATTTGCTAAGGGTGCATGGTTTGACTATCCCCTTGACAGTGATGTGTGTGTATTGTCACACAATATTGTGTGTATTGGTTGTGTACTCACCAGGCTCTGGGATGTTTGATAGTCCATAGACGCTCACTGGTGGTAGGATGGCCCGCACCTTCTCCTCCCAGGGCCTGAGGTATACTGGTTTGGCAGGAGGGCCACTGCCGGTGCGATTACTCAAGGCGTAATCCTTCTTGAGTAGGTCCTTGACCCTCCTGCGCACATCATACCACCTGTTCTGGATGTCTTCCTTTGTGCGCAAACATGGTGATTGTGCGTTCACCCTGTCGACGATCCTCTCCCACATCTTGGTTTTCTGCGACATGGGGGTCTGTTGGACCAATGTACCAAACAACTGTGGCTCTACCCTGAGGATCTCATCTACCAGGAGTTCCAATTCACTGTCTAGGAACTTTGGATTCTTCTTTGGGGGCATGGTGATGGGTGGTGGTGGGGATTGATGTGTGTGTGAGTGTGCAAGTGAGGGTGGGTTAGTGTGGGTTTTGCTGGGTGTATGTGAGGGTGCTATTTGTGAGGTGCTAATGGTGTGTGGCTTGTGTGATGGATGAATTGTGAGTGTGTCTGTGGTTGCTGTCTGATTGTGTTCTGTGCTGGCAGGTCAGTTGAATTTGCAAAGGATCATGGTAGGGATTTGTGGCCATTATATGGGTGGAGTTGTGGGTGTGTCCTTGTTCCATGTTTTTTCCCCCTGTATTTATTGACTTTGTCATTGCTTGTTTGGCCCTTTTTTTTGTATTTTTTCCTTTGTGCTTTTTAGGCATGTAGGAGACGTTCTTCTGACCGAGTAGGACGCTGCAGTTGGCTCGTGCGGGCTTCTCCGAGTCTTTCAAGCTGTGTTCCTGATGGGTTTCATGTGCGGCGTACGCGTCGGTCGCGGAGTATTGGGTTGCTTCGGCTCGGTTTTGTATGCGTGTCGGTCGTACGGCTTGGGCTCCGTGCGACTCGGTCTGGTTTTACACGCATTGCATCGTACTGCGCGGGTCGGAGTTCACGGGTACGTTTCTGTCGGGTTCATTCCTGGTGCGTGTCGGTCGGTTCGATTCGCGTAGTTTCCCGGCCGGCTAGCTGGTTTCCGTGCGGTTGGGTCGTTCGGCTTGTGTTCCGTAAGAGTCGGTCGTAATTCACATGCATTGCATCGTACTACGCGGATCGGGCAGCGCCGGTACGTGTCGGTCGGACAACATTCCCGTACCGAGTCGGTCGGTATGTTTTCCGGCCCGAATCGGAATCAGCCCCTAAGTTCTTTATTAAGGCTGTTGGCGAATTCACAGATTTCTTGTTTCAGACTAGTTGTATCTTGTTTTTTCTATAATACCAAGTGTTTGCCAAAAAATAAATATATTAATGTCACGAGATAAATGAACATTGCAGAGTAACTTATTGTGCACGATCAATAATATATACCTTGAGTCCTTTCTCATGATGCTTGACTCTTAAAAACCTTTCAAACAACTGTTTCCGATTTTTTACCCACAAGCAATAAACAATAAAATAAGCAAGAAATGTCTTTGACAATAATATAAATTTTTATTGTCTTTGAAGTAGTTGAAATAAACTGAAGGCCTTTTTAAAGATCCGATTCTATAGTCATTACGGTATTTTAAAGCACACCACAATTCTTTATATCGGTACAAACATAATTGTTCTGAATGTCCAATCCTCTTAAACAGAGTTTGTGTATGCCTTCTGTATTTAAAAAAAATTAACACTCACTGTGGCCTTGTGTTACCTTAAAATAAGTTGTTGTCCGATTTTGATTCCTTTTGCTTGTGCTTTGTTTTGCAGGATTACGGCAGAGGAACTCCGATGAGACCGGAAGAGGCTGGGGAAATCAAGGAAGACGGGAACGGGACCAGACGCCAGCCGAAGGAGAAATCCAGAAGGGGAGCAGCCGGCGGACACAGGAGACAGGTAAGTTCTGAGGAACAACGAGACTAAGCAATGTTCTGGGCGCGCGAGCAGTTTAAATAATATTCACCGCTCTCGTATGCAATTAAAAGACTCGTGCTCCACGTGTTGACAGTTTACATGTGTTTCAGAGCAACGCTGCCGGCAACATGTTTATTTAAATTCACGTTTGCAAGTTTCCTTTACTGTTGAGCAATGTGCAGACAATTTTAGTCCAGCATTTTCTATTTGCACGTTTCCTTTTCTTTTTGTGCAAAATGCAGTCAGGTTTAAAGCACATGTTACACTTTTAAAGCACATGTCACACTTTAAAAAAGGAATCAACAAAACTGTCTTGCACAAACAATGTTCAGGTAAACATGTCAAGGGAGTGTTATCCCTGTAATCTACCAACATCTGAAGCTGCAACAAAGTACTCATGTTCCCAATATTGTCTGTTGAGGAGAACATGAAGGACGTACATGAGTAGGAATAGTTATACCCATAACAACTTTGAAGTGCATGGAATTTCTTGACTCCCCTCCACGCAGGCTGCAGTGACAATGTAAGGTTGTAGGCCTTTTGTGTGAAGGCAGAGCACAGGCTATTCAGTTGCAAATGGGGCTGTGCTCAGCTCCGACCCCTTCCTGTTAGCAGAAGGTCCATTCAGGCACACCTAATCACTCTATTGTGTGACTATCTGGAAGAAATTCACAAAGTCTGTCAGTTACACCCATCCATGTGACCCAGGCCAGGTTTCAGGCACTAAGAGGCTAAGGGTAGAAAAATGCCAGCTTTTCAAAAGTGGCATTTTTAATATTGTAATCAAAAACATGACTTTACCAATAAAAAGGGGGTTTTATTACAATTCTAATGACACTAAACATGATGTAGCGACAAGCTCCCATTTGGAAATTACAGTTTATCAATAAAAGTAATAAGGAATCCCCAATATTATCCTATGGGAGGGGTAGGCCGCACAGTAGTGAAGAACATAATAAAGAGTTTTTCACTACCAGGACATGTCCAACCTTTTAATTTCACAGCACCCTCCCCTTGTTATGATCGCATTTGGTGGTATCCTGTCAGGAACATAACGAAATGACAGCAGATGAAAAACTACGATTCCCGGCATGCCAGCAGTAATTCCGGGTTCGGATGTGAAGTGCTTCCGGCTTGGGCAGAACTGAATGGACACCGGAGCAGCCGGCTGGTGCAGATTATTCCTTGTTGGATGAAGAAGATGGTTTAGATTCAAGCGTCTACCTGGGGTTTCGGTAAGGGTGCCTCGCACCAGATATGGGTTGTTTGAGTATCTGGTCATGCCCTTCAGGCTTTGCAACGCACCTGCAGCGTTCCAATATTTTCTTAACGATGTATTGAGAGAATATCTGGATGTATTCGCCATCGTGTACATCAATGACATTCTGGTGTATTCCTCAGAACAATACGTGCACAGTCAGCATGTGGGGATGGTATTAACGGCTTTGAGAAACAATCATCTCTTTTGTAAGCTCAGTAAATGCGAGTTTCATGTGGACAGGGTGGAATTTCTGGGGGTGATGTTGTCAGCTCAGGGACAAGAGATGGCTGAGAGGAAGGTTCTGGCCGCACGGAATTGGCCCACTCCTGTCAACGTTCGCAATGAGCAATGCTTTTTGGGCTTTGTGAACTTTTATCGCAGGTTTATCAATCAGTTCTCAGATGTGGTAGCTCCCATTACAAAATTGTTAAGAAATAGAATCCAGTTCAGTTGGACGGACGAAGCGGGTCATGCATTCAATAAACTGAAAAAAGCCTTTACATCGGCTCCCATTTTAGCTCATCCCGACCCCAAAAAACCATATCTGGTGGAAGCAGATGCTTCTGAAGTGGCTATAGGAGCTGTTTTGTCCCAGCGAGATACTGAAAATGGTTTACTGCATCCTATAGCTTACATTTCCCGGAAACTAAAGGAGGCTGAAGTAAACTATACTATAGCTAAAAAGGAATTACTGGCTATTAGAGATGCTTTTAAAGAATGGCTACATTATCTCATGGGAGCTACACACATAACCACGGTGAATACTGATCATAGGAATTTGCAATTCATGAAATCAGCCTGTCTTTTGTCACCCAGACAATTGAGATGGATGTTGTTCTTCGAAGAGTTCCATTTCATACTCACTTACAGGCCAGGGAGTGAGAATAAAAAGGCAGATGCCCTCACCAGACAGGAATTGGTGCAAACAACTCATGAGACATCAACACATTCTATTATAAATCCTCAGCAAGTCATTTGTACTTTGCAACCCGAACTATTCTTAGACAAGATAGCTCGAGCCATAAAGGTTCCTAAATGGAAAACATGGTTATCAAACCTCAACGATTGGAAGGTAAGAGAAGGATTACCCATCCGAGGTACACAGTTATTAATTCCTACGATTGAATTACAGAAGGAAGTGTTGCAATGGTGCCATTCGGCGCCGATTGCTGGGCATAATGGAGTCGAAAAAACAAAAGAGAGAGTACTAAGACAGTTTTGATGGCCGTCTCTGAATCAAGACATTCAGGACATGATTCATAAATGCGAAGTCTGTATGCAGGTGAAAGCAGATAGAGGAAAACCATATGGGCTATTACGACCTTTTACCTACTCCTGAGGTTCCTTGGGAACATATTTCCTTGGACTTCATTGTTGGGTTACCTAGAGACCAAGGGTGTACAACTATTCTAGTAGTGGTGGATAGTTTAACAAAGATGGGTCACTTCATTGTATGCTCTAATACACCCACATCAGGACAAGTAGCTCAGTTGTTGCTCAAAAACATTGTGAGATTACATGGGCTTCCGAAAGGGATTATCTCTGACAGAGAGACACAATTCACTGCCCAATTTTGGAAGGTTTGGTGTTCTGCACTACAGATCTCATCAGCCATGTCCACGAGTTTCCATCCTCAAACTGATGGACAAACCGAACGATTAAATCAAAATTTAAAACAATATCTGAAATGCTACGTGAACAGAAACACTGAGGCTTGGGTGAAATGGCTATGGATTGCAGAAGTGGCTTATAACCACTCTCAGCATAGTACTAGTAAGACAGCTCCTTATTTTAGTACTTATGGGTTTCATCCCCGATTTCTTCCTTTGATACATCCTGGGGTGGACAAAAAATACCTGCTGTACAAACACAGGTTAAACACATCCAAGAACTCATGAAGATCACACAACAGAATATAAAAGAAGCAAAAGACAAGTACAAAAAATACGCTGATACACATAGACGAAAAGAACCTCACTATAGGATAGGAGATGGGGTTTGGTTATCCACGAAAAACATAAATTTTCGAAAGTATAGTGTGTTTAACCCGAGATACATAGGACCTTACAAAATCATCAAGATTGTAAATCCAGTAACTGTAAAGCTAGCTCTACCCAAACATATGTATATCCACCCTGTATTCCATGTTTCTTTGGTCAAACCTTTCTTCACATCGGTTAAATGATTAACCTCTCCAGTGTGGGTGGATCATGAACCCGAATATGAGGTGCAGGCGATTGTAGATTCCAAGAAGAAGGGTAGCAGAATAAGGTATCTGGTAGCATGGAAGGGTTACAGACCAGAAGAAAATTTGTGTGAACCTGCTACGGGGGTTCATACACCACGTCTGGTAAAATGTTTCCACCAAAAGAACCCCACAAAGCCAAAACCCTGACAGCGTTCCTTTGGGAGGGATGTACTGTTACGATCGCATTTGGCAGGAACATAACGAAATGACAGCAGACGAAAAAATACGATTCACGGCATGCCCGCAGTACTTCCGGGTTCGGATGTGAAGTGCTTCCAGCTTGGGCAGAACTTAATGAACACCGGTGCTGCCGGCTGGTGCAGATTATTCCTTGTCGGACGAAGAAGACGGTTTAGTTTCAAGCGTCTACTTGGGGTTTCGGTAAGGGTGCCTCAGCACCAACTATTTTAGGATCTGCTGTACTTATGAGCGTTGGATTGTGGTTCGTACGGGTGAAGGAACCCGCCAAACTTATTTTCTATTTCTTTCTCCTTTGTTTCTGCATCCTGAGGTCAGTGCGGATTGAAGCTGAAGTGTTCAAAGTATTATCTTTGCACTTGTTTATGATGTTGCCAGTACTTCGTGGGAGTATACAGACTGATAAATGGTAGTGACTTAACTGCCAAACATTGTTATATGTAGGAACAAGAACTATAGTTATTTATCATTTTTTGGTTACCTGGAATTGCCCTTGTATTCTGTGGTTTCCTCTGTCGAGTGGATTCTGTTTATGGATTACAGTATGACATATTATATCCTGATTATGTTTAAAGCATCAAACCTCATTACATATGTTTTCTATATGTTTCATGCCTAGCTACAAACAGGGATCTTCGAATGATTGAGGTTCTAGACCCTGTGATGAAAGTACAGGCAAATTAATGGGTATGTAACAAAGGATACTAGTACTGTTTTAAGCCATGGTATAGACACTTGTGGTGAATATCCTGTCTTTCATTTAGATATGCTGATGCAAATTATTTCTACTGAATATAGAACAAAGGATGTTCTCAACCTTTTCCAGTGAATACCGTGACTCTGGGAAAAGTGGTTCTTGTTATTTTCTTTTACAGGTACATGAGACAAATAGGAGGTGTAGGATATAACATTAAATCCTCAGTTGTAGTAAGGTACGAGGAAAGTAATTGCATGTTCTTGTGGTTTTCAGATCTCCCTCCCTGCAGTACCCTTCCTATCCTTCCCTCGCTTGATCATATCAAGTTTCTGAGCTATTACAGCCTACAGAATTGAGACGATCAAGAGGTGGACCCACTTGTGCATTGCTCCAATCCCGAGGTACAGGACTACAGATGACACCCCTATGCGCTACCAAGGGCCTACATTAGGGGTGACTTATACCTAATAAAAGTGGAGTTTAAGGCTTGGCAAGGAGGTTTTAATGCCAAGTGGACATGGCAGTTTCAAACTGTACTCAGGCTGCAGTGGCAGGCCTGGTTCCTGGTCTACCCAAGAGGGTGGCACAATAAGTGTTGCAGGCCCACTGGAAGCATTTAATTTGCACACCCTGGGTATATGGTATACCACTCTACAAGGGACTTACAAATATGACAATTGAGAATAAGGCAATGTAACCATGTTTAGGGGAGAGAGCACAAGCAATTTAGCAGTGGTTTGCAGTGGCAAATTGCACAGAGTCCTAAGGTCAGCAAAAACAAATTCAACCAAAAAAGTGAAGGGTAAAGGCAAAACGTTTGGAGGTGACCCAGCAGAGAGGGCCATGTCCAACAAAAAAAGTTAATGGCTGGTTTGATTTGTTCTGCGAATGAGTTGAATGGAAGGTTGACAGCACCTCAACCCTTAGGAGGCTTTAATTAAAGCACTAGCACCTATTTGAAAGGTGAAAATGGTGGGAACAGTGAAAAGGGGATGGGATCTTCCATCCACTCAATTCATGATCATGGGTTAGCTCACAGCACCCCACTAGAGCAGTAGAGTACAAAGATTAGCAGGTGTGAAGTCAATGTGCAAGAATGACAGTGAAACAAAATGCTGGCACCAACATTTAACAGTAAACAATGATATGGATTGTTCTCTTGAACATCAGTCAAGAGCAAATAATGAAATGAACTCTTTACAACAACATTGCATGAAAAGTATCCAGAACAAGATGTGTGGAAACATATTTTTAATACACTGGAGGCCACGTCCAGGGCATTAAAGTTTCAGTTGAATACATTTGACATTCAAATCTCATTGCTGGAGACCTTGACTCATTCTATTGTATCCATTGATTCCTGTTTTGAACTACATTACTGTACAAACAAAAAAATGCACACAGCAGCTGACTAGTGTCAAGCACTTAAATTCCACCAGTTTCATATATTCCATACGAGTGCAGCTACTCCCGACATCCGCTGCTGGACGATCTCAAACAAGCAAGAAATTCCATGAATCAGGAAGGCGCACTCTGATTGAAGTCACTCAGCAGGCATATGTAGTATGAAAATCTTCTTTTTATTAATGTTATTTGTTTTGTAAAACCGGCACACAGCCAACGCGTTCCGTTCCCTAGTGCCACGGGAACTTCATCAGGGCTGTAATAATCATAACACGAATAACATAAATATACATACAAAAGCAACAAATGCACATTTCACAGTGGACAATTGAAATTACATAAATAACCAACAATACATCTAAGATGACCCAAAAAACAATTAAAGAATGAGGACAAACAGTACTAAGGAAAAAATCACATAACAACAATAAAATACCACTGACGGTAAACTGTATATACAATTAAAAAACATATATGCATGCAAAACAACAAAATAGTAATTGTAAGAGGGTGAGAAAAGGTAAAAGCAAAAATAGATGGTTAAGATAGGTGTTAGTAATAATGAAGAAAGATACAAGTCCGCCATTGCGAATGCCCAGTGTATGGGACTTCAAGCAAAGTAAGAGAAGAAAAACAAAAAGAATAAAAGCAGAAAGTGATAACAAAGAGAATGAAAGCTAAACTTCTAAATCACCAAGAAAAGTGTATTAAAAAGTAGGATAAAGAAAACGATAAAAGGAGCATCACCTAGTTCAAAATATCAAATGAATCGATATAGCAGGGGCAATCCCAAATGGTCCATGGAATCAGTCCGAATTTAGGTCAATAAAGATATCTCTGATGAAAGAGTAACAAAGCATAATCATACAAGAGTTTAGAGAAAAAACAACGCAGAAACCAAAGTCTCAATAATAATAAATAGGTCACAGAGGAACACGGGGCCAAAAATAAGGCCCAATCCACAAAGTTATTATCGGAGAAGTGACATTACGAAAAGTTGATCTTAAAGGTGTGTTCACATATATAACAGAAGATATGTGTATAGAAGTAAATGGGCAAATGTACGCTAAACAAAGATCAAAGGCTCAGCAATCCTAACAGAAAATTAAAAATGAAAAAATGAGGAATAGGGATACGAGCCAATACGCCAAAGCAAGTAGAAAACATAAGATAGTGACAGAGTACGTAATAATACTACAACCACAATCCATCTCGCCTAGAAATCGATTGAAGGGCATCCAATGGAATCTAGCCCAAAGCAAACAGTCATTCACATCAGTATCGAGCAACAAGTTGTTGAAAGAACCCGAAGTAAAGGTTCTGAAAATAAGAAGCATATATATGGTGTTATGAACAATTGTACTAGGTGAAAAGCTAATCCCCTCAGTGTGCTGCCCTTTTGTTAAAGATATATAGCCCGCACTATCAATGTTACTAGAGCTGAAAATAATAAAAACTATATTAGGTCCTGACAATAGAAGAAACAGTAGATAACGGAAACTCAGTCTGTGGCAGCACACAATTAGGGCAAAGATCACCGCCTTGGATGACGGAGGGTATATATATGTAAAAAGCCATTAAATATGAAGCAAGGTAAGTGCAAGCAGTGCAGACGCAATATAAAAAATACTGTTGTTTAAAAAAGAAGAAGAGAAAAGCGCACATGGTGATAGGACAAAGACATACCTCTACAAGTAGGCGCAGATCCCACACGACATAGTAACCGGCAGTGAGTAAACCCGAACACTCGCGCCATTGAGTTTAAGTATGAAATGAAAAGTCGTAGAAGAACGTAATAGCGTCACAACTACGCGACCAAGGATAAACCTAAAAAACGGACCTGTGAAGGTAATACATGGTGGCCATCTTTGGCGTAACATACGCCCAATGTCGGTGTGAGTGGTAGTAGTGCCGGGACTCAAGAATAGTCTAAAAACGAGTGGCGGCCATATTGGAATGGGTGTAGAGCCCTTACCGATAAGTGGAGCCTATATACCGGTGAACCAAAATACAATCTAGCACAAAAGAAAAGAGGTTATTCTGATGAATTACATCAACAATTATCCCTATATGTACCCACAAGGTAATTTACCAACTATGGAGATACCCCAGATGGTTGTTACGTAGGCTGAAGGAAGGAAAATAGAACTAAGTTAAATGCACCATACTATGTTGTGTATAAAGTATCGTTATGGGAATGGGAATCCAAAGAGTATTATATAAGATAATGCAAATAGTAACAGCGAGATAACAGAGGACAGTTGAAAATGAGACGAAAAAAACAGGGTTCAGGTGGACCACGACAGTACAATATTAGCAAACAAATATTACATGTGAAAGTTCATATAGGTCAACCCATATATTAACGTACAACTCGGTACCAAAGCTGAATATTATCACACAGATCTAAGTACCATTGATTCATACTGAATATCGTTATCCTAACTGTAAACCAAGGAAATAGTGGAATTCCCTATCAGTGTTGTGACCCCTTTGGGTAGCATTCAGGCAACATTTGGGAAAAATAAAACCACAGACTTCACTTATAACACTCTGACCACGCACAAGATTGCACATTTTATCAACTGCAACACAACACATGTAATATACGTTTTGGGTTGTAAATGCAACATCATTTACGTGGGATGCACAGTACGCCCATTAAAAGGTAGAATTCAGGAACACCGCAGGGCGATACTCAACAAAGATAGCCAATACCCCGTGAGTGAACATTATATGGAAGTTCACCCTGAAGATAATTCCTTTTTGGTTCCATGGTATTGACCATGTACTTTTGGGAATATGGGGTGGCAACCGCGAGTTATTGGTTAGACAGAGGGAAGCTAAATGGATCTGTCGCCTGAATGCTACCCAAAGGGGTCACAACACTGATATGAACTTTCACATGTAATATTTGTTTGCTAAATTCACACCGACATTGGGCGTATGTTACGCCGAAGATGGCCGCCATGTATTACCTTCACAGGTCCGTTTTTTAGGTTTATCCTTGGTCGCGTAGTTGTGACGCTATTACGTTCTTCTACGACTTTTCATTTCATACTTAAACTCAATGGCGCGAGTGTTCGGGTTTACTCACTGCCGGTTACTATGCCGTGTGGGATCTGCGCCTACTTGTAGAGGTATGTCTTTGTCCTATAACCATGTGCGCTTTTCTCTTCTTTTTTAAACAACAGTATGTTTTATATTGCGTCCGCACTGCTTGCACTTACCTTGCTTCACATTTAATGGCTTTTTACATATATATACCCTCCGTCATCCAAGGCGGTGATCTTTGCCCTGATTGTGTGCTGCCACAGACTGAGTTTCCGTTATCTACTGTTTCTCTTTAACAAAAGGGCAGCACACTGAGGGGATTAGCTTTTCACCTAGTACAATTGTTCATAACACCATATATATGCTTCTTATTTTCAGAACCTTTACTTCGGGTTCTTTCAACAACTTGTTGCTCGATACTGATGTGAATGACTGTTTGCTTTGGGCTAGATACCATTGGATGCCCTTCAATCGATTTCTAGGTGAGATGGATTGTGGTTGTAGTATTATTACGTACTCTGTCACTATCTTATGTTTTCTACTTGCTTCGAGCGTATTGGCTCGTATCCCTATTCCTCATTTTTTCATTTTTAATTTTCTGTTAGGATCGCTGAGCCTTTGATCTTTGTTTAGCGTACATTTGCCCATTTACTTCTATACACATATTTTCTGTTATATATGTGAACACACCTTTAAGATCAACTTTTCGTAATGTCACTTCTCCGACAATAACTTTGTGGATTGGGCCTTATTTTTGGCCTTGTGTTCCTCTGTGACCTATTTATTATTAATGAGACTTTGGTTTCTGCGTTGTTTTTTCTCTAAACTCTTGTATGATTATGCTTTGTTACTCTTTCATCAGAGATATCTTTATTGACCTAAATTTGGACTGATTCCATGGACCGTTTGGGATTGCCCCTGCTATATCGATTCATTTGATATTTTGAACTAGGTGATGCTCCTTTTATCGTTTTCTTTATCCTACTTTTTAATACACTTTTCTTGGTGATTTAGAAGTTTAGCTTTCATTCTCTTTGTTATCACTTTCTGCTTTTATTCTTTTTCTCTTTCTTTTTGTTTTTCTTCTCTTACTTTGCTTGAAGTCCCATACACTGGGCATTCGCAATGGCGGACTTGTATCTTTCTTCATTATTACTAACACCTATCTTAACCATCTATTTTTGCTTTTACCTTTTCTCACCCTCTTACAATTACTATTTTGTTGTTTTGCATGCATATATGTTTTTTAATTGTATATACAGTTTATCGTCAGTGGTATTTTATTGTTGTTATGTGATTTTTTCCTTAGTACTGTTTGTCCTCATTCTTTAATTGTTTTTTGGGTCATCTTAGATGTATTGTTGGTTATTTATGTAATTTCAATTGTCCACTGTGAAATGTGCATTTGTTGCTTTTTTATGTATATTTATGTTATTCGTGTTATGATTATTACAGCCCTGATGAAGTTCCCGTGGCACTAGGGAACGAAACGCGTTGGCTGTGTGCCGGTTTTACAAAACAAATAACATTAATAAAAAGAAGATTTTCATACTACATATGCCTCCTGAGTGACTTCAATCAGAGTGCGCCTTCCTGATTCATGGAATACATTACTGTACAGTTAAGCAACTGGCTGCAGGTGCACAGATTGGAACACAGAGAATGCAGCCTACCCATATATAGGAAGGCTTGACCAATACAATTCTGAAAAAGTTAACATCCCTTTCACCATCCTGTCAACCTTGGTTAAAGAAATAAAAAAGCTTAAAAAGGCCAGGCGGCGTTTCAGCATAAAGGACAGGGGAGCACAATTCCTGATATGTAAGCACCAAAGGTGTCTCAGCAAATTATATCTCTAGCTCCAAGTGAGCCACAAACATCTAATGTAAGAACACTCCTACATATAGCAAACGTCCATTGTGAACCTGGCCAGGCCTACAATGACATCACTGATAATGTAACTCAAGAAAAAATCACTAACGGACTTAGTAACAGTATAACTGAATGACAGATTAGGGGGAGGCTTCACAGTCTTCTGCTGTTCAAATGTTTGGCAAAGCACAGCAACCTACTTTCTCAACAAGGACATGAAAAAGGATTAGAAAGGAAAATGAAAGGCGTAAACCGTGACATTTTGTTCCAGTTTTTAAAATAATAGCAGTACACTGGGACACAATTGACAGTTCTCAGAGCGATATCAACTCAGCTTCTGCTGGAACAAACAGGTATTGAACTTCAGAAGCTGATGGAACAAAGGAAATTGAACCATCAAACAAAAGGAGCATTCTCTGAGCCCACAGTTAGTTCATTCAAAGCCTTGTTTAGTACAAAGCTGAGACCATGCAGCTCATCAAGCCAATTACCTCAAGAAGTGCACAAAGTGCAAAGTGTGGATAATCTGCATTCTTTTTCTCAGCAGTCTGATCTTCCTCACTTAGAAGGCAGGTCTACACCATCGCCAAATCTGGACTTGAGAGGTTGAGTACTAACTTTAGCTATAGGAGCCCCACACTTGTTGGGGCAAATACAAGGAAGAAGGACTGTTCATCACCACCCACAGAATGTTGCAACCATCTGAGTGCAGCATTGCCTTAGCAACAAGTCTCATCATGAAATAATGATTGCTATATCACTGAGACTGCTTTTGATTCTGAACACAAACATAGAGGTCGAAATTATATTTTGACTAGGGGTAACATTGTAAGGCTATTAGCAGCCCACATTGATCTTAAGCACTTATCATCAATTGACACTGAAGCAGTTTTTCACTACCAGGACATGTCCAACCTTTTACTTTCACAGCACCCTCCCCTTGTTACGATCGCATTTGGTGGTATCCTGTCAGGAACATAACGAAATGACAGCAGATGAAAAACTACGATTCCCGGCATGCCAGCAGTAATTCCGGGTTCGGATGTGAAGTGCTTCCGGCTTGGGCAGAACTGAATGGACACCGGTATTCAAGCCTCCCTTGGCTGGGGAGCCAAATGAAACAACAGTTGTCACCTGAGCCATCCACTGAAATGGCCAATTTAATTGGATCAAAACAAAAATATTTTGGTGCGTTACTGAGACCAGTTTATCCAGTGTAAGATACCGGACTGTGCTATTGGAAGAACTCAGGAAACCTGCACTCCCTGAATTAAATACTGCCAAGGGATGGCTCACAAAACCAAGCACTGGTATGATCTTAAAAGAGGCACGAGGACCTAGTGCCAATTGTAATTTTAATAAACCAAAAAAGATCTTCTCATGGAAAACCAACCTGGGTCATCAGTGCAAGTTTGAGCAGTCTTCCCATGACCAGGCAGAGGACTAGGGTTGGCTCTCGCAGGCCCTACATAGCAACAAAACTGCAAGACCGCCACCTAAAAATGGTACAAGTGGTTCAGTGAACACAATCAACAACTAATTTTGGAACAATGCTGGTTTGAAAAAGGTGCATATGAATGCAATAATGGAAACCTATGTTACCTCACATGCATGGATATGTTTTCAAGACACAGGGAAAGAGAGCAAACCCCCTTTACGGTTTACCTAGTATTATGTGATTGCTGGTAAAGCAGAAAAGAAAGGTCATCTGAAGAGGGGATTGTCTATCTACATCTCCATTAAGCATGCTTTTGTTGTTACAAAACAAAATATCGACTCTGTTGACATGGTAGGCATTCAAATTGAAAATTCAATGTTCGGTCAAGCCCTGGCCCTTTACTGGTAATAAACATACATATTGCACCTAGCCCGTGGTTGAAGAAATAAATTACTAATTCATTTAAACAAAAGATATTAAAACCATCAGCTAAACACAGAAATATACCCTGGATTCTTACAGGAGAAATTAATCTGAATTTAGCCTATCATCTGTGAGGAAAGGAGTGTTCTGTAGAACAGATGCTACCAACTGAATTCCAATCCAGCCCTCCAGGAATAGTAACCTAGATAAGTCTCTTCTTGCAACCATGGAGCCCCTGGGTTTAAGGGCACTGTATGGTCGCATTCTTCCTGATATCCCCATAGGACAAACAAGAGTCATTCAGTATTGGATTATACCTTCATTTCCATGAGGTTGTTTAACAAAATCCTGGAGTATACAAAAATTCCAAGATTTGAAGGCGGCCACTCCCCCCAACTTATAACTATTGGAATTTCCAACAAGAAGGTAGAACTCACACTTGTGGTGGTGTCAGCCTCAAGTACACATCAATGAAATAGAATTTCATGGAATACTGGATCCCTAGTAAAGTACACCGACTAGAAGCAGTCCGAGGGGTTGACCATTGGGCAAATTGATTATCTCATCCCCCATTGAAAAACTGCAATAAGTGAGTTAAGAAACCACTTGGGAGGTCAACAGCAACACCTTAATCCCGTTCGAAGACAACAGCACAAAAAATGGCATTTAAAGTAATGAAGGGCCCAAAGAAAAATACTGGACCAGGAAGCTAAAAAACAAAGAAAGCTACAAGATTATACCGGCCATACCGAGAGGGTAGTTAGACAAAATATTGAGTTGTAAAAATCGGGATACAGAAAAATCTGAAAAAAAATATTGTGATACAAAAAGATTGTGATGCAGGAACGATGCCAGTTGGACTGGCCATCCGACCGCCATGGCCGCTGTTCGATTCCTACCACAGAAGCCACAAAGTTACCCCCACTGTATTACGATGCATGCAGGCTGAACTGTGGAGGTTGGGGCATTCTCCCTATTGCCCTTGGTGGTCAGAGTAGCCTTTGCATGGGCCGCGGCAGTCGGAAATGTTGTTGATAGGGACTCTGTTACCGTGGGCTGTGGTCCAGTGCCGAGCAGATTACCATTAAACCATTGTACCAGTGGTCCCTTGTTGGCTGTTTCATGACAGCGCTAGATCATCGCATCCCGTGAAGCAGCACAACAGTGCACATTGGATGCAGAAAAAATTAACAAATCTGATGGCCAATGACAAAATGGACCCACCTCCAAATCACACTATAAAACACACTCCATTCCAGACCATGATCCTTTGCCTCTCCACTGCAGCACAGTTGTTTGGAACTCAAGTCCAACAAACTTCTATCACTAGGAAGAATGAAATGTGGGACAGCATAGTCAAAAAAAGTGAATGCTGTAGGTACCACCCTGAACACAAAGGAGGACATCAGGAAGCGGTGGCATGACCTGAGGGCCAGGGTGAAGAACCTGGACTCCAGGCACCACCCTGCAGCCCAGAAGACTGGCAGTGGTTCTGCCGGTCAACTATTAGAACTCACGTCCTGGGAGAAGAAGGTGCACGTCATTCTGCATTCTGAGGGCTTAACAGGAATACCTTGGAGAATGGAGTCTGGTAAGTAACAATTCATCAACTATCACAACATATCATTGTTCTGTTTGCACACATCCCAGCTCTTGCTATGGTGTTTCTCATCTTCCTTTCCCATATGCAGTAGTCAAGGCATCAGAGATGTGTCATTGGCAGTTGCAATCAGTAGCCCTGCATATAAAATCACATGTATCATTCTCCATTACATACCACATGTGGTAATGCTGTCTGTAATTGCATTACCATCAAATCATCATCCCAGGACCCATAACATGTGGAAATGTCTAATAGAATGGCCCATTTTGCAAACAGGTATGTAACACAAACCACTTTGCTAGTGTTGGCAAGTCGAAAGTTAAACGACTACAACTACCATGAGGCCCTGTACCTAACTCTAAACAAGAACCACTAGTGTGGTTGGCCCCTACTCACTTTTCAGCCATGTCACCACTGAGGTTCACCTCACATGCAGTTAGCCATTGGTCCCCAGGTCATTTGGACTGAGCACTTTACACACAATGCTCTGCTCAGGCACATGTCTGCCTACTCAGCCTGAACTTACTCTGGTCTCCATAACTGAAAAGAACAAGGCCATAAGTGACACCATATCAAGTGTTTAACTGAAATATCAGTAATGCATGGAGGTAACTCAGCTGATTTGAAATGGCTGGTGACACATTGACACTGCAGAGCACACATGATTACTAATGCCAAATCTACTACCAAGTTGTGTGTATGCCTATATTGTACACAACGAAGACTTGGAATGTACTGATACACCTGTAACTTCTACACTATGTTGGATTCAAGTTATTGGGAGATACAATTTCCACATGAAGCATATCAGTACAGCAAATGATCAGGCCAATACCACTTCATGTAATGGATGTCTCCCAATGTCTTGCAAACTAGTCAAACACAACAGGGATAGTTCACAATGTTACCCTCCATCCCTTTTGTCCCTTCCAGGCCTGAACTCAGTGTATACCAAATGATGTGGATGTACATACCAAACTTACAACAATAACAATCTACTCTATATCGGAACAGGTCGATCGGGCACAACATCTGACCAGAGTCAGGACACCACCCAAACTCCACCTACACCCCTGGATCAAGCCTCCAGTGATGCATGACTGTGGAGGACCTACCTGGCCCATCTAGACTGCCTGGCAGACAGCTTTAAGTAAGTCTCACAGTGCCCACAATCACACCCCCCATCTCAGGTGCAAGGGATCCTTTTGCCCTGAAGAATGCCCCAAATCGCTTTGGCTATTATCATTGGCAGAAACATGTTGGCAGATGAGTACAAGTCTGAGCCATTGTCTTCACTATACCCGTTCAAGACTATTTGTATAGATAGCCAGTGTCTCCCTGAAGAAATGTAAGAACCGTGTAACAGCGAGGTATTTTTAATAAAATCTGGATCCTGTCTTTGTCCAGTTAGTCTTATTCAAAAACTCCCCCCTTCCATTTAAGTATTTGAGGAGGTTGAGTCTGCCCTGGTGGTATTTACCTACCGGAGTGGCGAGAGGATGCTGATGAAGCATCACACTATTATGTGTGTGATGTTTCCTCTTCCATTAAGGATGACTTTCTTTGCAAAACACAGCATCAGTCCAAAAAACTTTGGTCTGTCATCTGTTCCTACAACTGTTAGGTAACTAGATAGAGAGATTTGTGAAATTTTCACACTCCTATTGATGCTACCATACTTATTTGTATGATAGGTTTCAGTTGCATGGAGGGACGAACGGTGGCTGACCCTCCTTCTCTCTCTTTGTGTGTTTTGGAATTTCAGGATCCTCACCCGGTGGATCCTGCTGGTCTCCATCCTCTGCGATGAGAGGGATGTTCCATCACAGTGCGAGGTTGTGAAACAAGCAGCAAGCTATGGTGATCTCACACACCTTCCCGGGTGAATAGAGGAGTGCTCTGCCAGTCCTGTCCAGACAACTGAATCTGGCCTTCAGGAGTCCAAAAACCTGCTCCACTAGCTGCTGTGTTTTCCCATGGGCCTCATTGAAGCAGACTCCCCCTGGCATTGTTGGATTCCCCAGCGGTGTCAAAAACCATGGGCAGTTAGCATACGCTGAGTCTCCTAGATGGAAGACACACATAGAAGATGCAACCTGGCATCACACACACACAAAAGTTGGACACATCATACTCACCAACAAGCCAGGCCCTCTCAGGGAGAAGTTGTGACATCAGCTGGGGTATGATGCTGTTCCTCAGTACAAAGGAGTCATGGGCAGATCCTGGGAATCTGGAACAGACGTGTGGGATGTATAAATCCGGGAAACAAACCACTTGCACGTTGATAGACTAGAAGTGCTTCTTGTACCTATAAACCTGTCCTCTGGCTTGCGGTGGTACTAAGGCAATATGTGTGCCATCAATAGCTCCAACCACTTTTGAAATGCGACCAAATCCATAAAAGTCACCCTTCACATTTGGCCAAATCTTCCCATCTGGGGAACTGGATGTAGCTGTCCATGTGTCTCATTGTTGCTCAAAGCACATCACATAGTACGCCACTGTACTTAGATTGTGACATTCCACCAGATATAGCCACAGTGTACTGAAAGGAACCTGTGGCCAGGAAATTCATTGGTGTCAGAGATATGGGATAGTTTCTTCGAGGACGTAAATGAGGCTCCAACTGGTCACATAAATCTTGTATTGTCGGCCTATTGAGACGAGACTTCCTGATGAAGTCTCTTTCTTCCATAGCTTGATGGGCTGGAAATGGCCAGTATAGTGGAGGCTGTCATCTCCTCCCTCTGCCAAGGTACCTATGTGTAGAGTATATAGACATATGGATATTGGTCACAGTGTTCACACTAACATTTACCAAGACAAAACCAAAAGTCATGTGACCACACTTACGAGCATATTTTAGTTGTACACAGCAATTCACATCATGACTGCATACATATCAACATTTAGTATGAGGGAAGTCAAAGTGATGTTCGACAATTATCTGGAGTAGAGATTTCCCCCATTGACCACTGTTGTGGGAGAGGCAATTCCAAGCAGAAGACAGCCTAAAGTGAGACATTGATTGTCCTGAGAAATATGGGAGTAACCAGCATGAATCTGATCGCTTGCCATTACTGACATTTCCATCTAACGTCCCCAATATGGACTCCACATGTGTGTGTAAGAGCACTGTGCACATCATACAAACTTACATTGTATGATGGACACATCATGTTGTGGAGTCAGCATTGCACACATTACTACCGCTCCGCCGATATTCAGTGCACTGCGGTAATCATGTGTTCATGCACAGTAATGCACTACACTGAAGTTTGAGGATTGTTATAGGCAGAGGAATGGTGTCATACATCAGGTGACATGTTATAACATATTTGTAGTGGTGGAGATGCACTTAGAAGATCATTAGTCTATGTGGTCTTCAGCACAAACATGGCGGATGCCTGATCTCCTTAATGAGCCATGTACAATCCCCCACCTCTGGCAAAAGTCAACCACATGGTAGGCGGCTTCATCCACAACGGTCACAGCCATAGGCTAACGTTAGATAATGTGACCATCACAGTCCAATGGCTATGTCCGTCTACACAGAAGACCGCTTATGTGGCATACATGTTGTTGCAGTTTGAAAAACAACTCCTGTGTGTCCAGACACTGTTGCTTACACCACCTCCTCAATGCTAGTTGCTGTTTGCAACCTCTGGGAGCAGTCATAGCACGTTGTACAGGGAGCAGGGCCCCTGCCTTCGCTTCAGAGAAGCTGTAGAGCCTGGTGAACAAGGTCCTTCCCCTGTATCGCCAGCTCTATGGCTCACCAAAGAAGCAGGTGAGTACTGCTAATACAGTCTGTACTCTGCAACAAGTATCCTATCCAATCCCAAAGGCAACAATGTGTCTTTGAGTCCCAGACTGACATCAGAATTATGTATGTCAGATAGTGTGGCCCCTACATAGGACCATCATGTCATGGCTCATGTGGCACTGTACTTTGTGAACTTTACATCACCATAGTGATGTGTAATCAGTCCTATATCCTACACCGGTTGCATGCACATATCTATACATGTGTACATTTTATGTTGCCTGTGATAAATTTGCTATTTAGTTTATGGCAGATGTGCTAACAAACATATAGGCCTTACACCCTAACTTGTGTATGCATTCTGTAATTTGCATGTGAGGATGATGTGAGATGCGTACAGTCCCACATATCACTCAGCACACATGAACCCTCACCAAACTGTTGTCTGGGAGATACCAACACATCACATACCACTTCAGAGTCACCCACAACTATCATCTCATGTTTAGGATGGCCACAAGATGTATTGTTATGTATAGAAAATGTGGGCATGTGATGGTCGTGTGGGAAAAGTTTGCCTGCAGAGAGCAAACACTAACAATGAGTTGTACCCAATGCAATGGTAGCAGTAATGTTTTGGACTGTATGAATGAAGTCATTTGTCCAGACTGTTCAGATGTCTGTCCAGTGATGCACAGATACTGTACTCTTCAGGAGGTCACAGTGGTGTGCTGTGTTACATGGTAACTCATTTCAGAGCACATGTTGTTTGGCCCAGGGCTACGCGATGCCAGTGGGATGGCCTAGTCAGTATAGGCATGATTAGGATTGAGGGTAGTCCTAAAACGACTGCAACAGTGTGTGTTTGTAGTGATCAGCAAGTGCACATTACACATGTAGTTTTTGCACTATTGATCGATGGCCATGCTAGCTGTCTACAACCTCTGTGTCACCCTAGCAGACAGTGCCTAATTTGTGCCGGTGGTTTCCGGTGTTCAGCACTGGCACTTATTTCATAGGGCCAGGTTTATATGATTTTTCTCCCCTGGCAGATGGCTCGGTAGTTATTAAATATACATTTCTGTTCTCCTTCTGTGGTTGCCTGGTATGTCCTCACAGGAAGGTCCGCCTTGGTCCAGGCATATTGAAAGAGCATGAGCATCACGTTAGTGATGTTAGCCGATCATACCTGCCTTTCACAAGGAACATTGTTTCATTTCCATTGGAGAATGGCTGAGGGCAGGCTCTTGGCTAAGCTGGGGCAAGGCAGGCTGAGAATGTGCAGGTCAAACGTTTTACAACATTGTACAGCAGATTTTGAAAAGTGCGTAGCATGCTTTTTTATCAACTCTCACTACCTGGAGCTGTCTGTAATTCTGCATTTTGAAGTGCTCATGACCCACCACCAACTACGGTGTGCATGTGCTGCTCTGCACTCATTGAAAACTGCCAGCACTCTAATTGCATGGCCCAGGCCATGGCAGCAATACAGGGAACATCTGGGCAGCAGGCATAGCTGGGCATGCTGAACCCAGTCAGGACAACGGTGGAGAGGATGTGGCCTAACGGCTAGGGCGGTTGACTTTGAAACTGGAGAACCGGGTTTGAGTTTCGGCAGGGACGTTCAACATCCTGTGATTCTGGGCAATTAACTTAACTTCCCCGTGCCTAAAAAAAAAAATGAACGTGTCCGTCTGTAACGCAACTGGTGCTCATGTAAAGTGCTCTCATACCTTCGGGTCTAGTTCATGCTATAAAAAACGGAAATAAACGGTGACGCGCTGTGACTAGCCATCACCCCTCAAGGATCGGGCAAGTGGAGCAAATCATTTTCAGCACTTGGAGGGCCCTTGGCGATTTTGTCATGTGTGTGTTTGCCTTAAAAATGAGGACTTTGTGCATCTTTGTAGTCTTTTCTTTTCTTAGCGACAGATAGTTTGCACTGGCTGTAGGATTGCAAGGGTGCAAAGTTGCTTTTGACTTTACCAAGGTAAAACGACTGGCTAATGAGAACCCTAAACATAGAAAGCTTTTAAAAACAGTACACATCATCATCCAAAATGGAACTTATGCACTTCTTGATTTAAAATGCTGCTGTCAGTGGGCTGAAGCAGGTTAGTTAATAGCAAGAAAGTATTTGTGCGTTTGAATTCCACATACTTGCTGCATTGTCTCTGCAAGTGTGTCATTGCATTTCATTTCCACTAAATTCAATTGCTCGGCTTTCTCTAGGGGATGAATGGCAGAACGGAGACGAATGAACAAAACAGCTGAAACTGATAGATCCAAAAATACTTGCCAGTTGATTAAAGTGTCCAAAAGCAAAATGAGCAATAGTATGCTGTGGAAACCATTGGCCGTCTCTTTAATTAAATCTACTTTTGGTAAAAGGCCACCTACTACACTGTATGTAATTGGCTTATCATGACGTACAAAGGGTTAACTGTTTTGAGAAAAAAATTATCAGTTAGGAGCCAAATTGAAAGAGTCATATAAAACTTTTTTGTTATTCCACCACTGTTGACTCTGGAGGACTAAAGAGTCTTTCATGTTGTGAAATTATTCAGTGCACAATTGTTAAAAATTTAGGATGTTTAGGGTAGACTACTACAGGCAGATCAGTGCAAACAAGCCTGAAGTGGACAAATTGTAAAAGGAAGCCGTAATTTAAAAATATGACATTCTTTCTATCTTCCCGTGGAGTTTTTAATTTGCAATGTATTTATCAATATTCAAGTCAATGTGAGTTGTTCAATTAACGAGTTTCTAAGTTAGCGTGTGGGCAGGGCCGGCTTTAGTGCTCCTGGCACCCGATGCAACAATCTCTTTTGGTGGCACGTGCACCAAGCTCGAGGAGGTGGGGGGACACAATGTTCACATACACTATGAAAGAACGAGTCCTTAGAAATAACAATGGCACGTGCTTTCCCAGTGCATTTGCAAATGGTGCGCCCCCAAGCTTGGCACCCACTGAGAAGGTGTCCTAAATCGCTATTGTGTGTCTTGGACAGCACAGCTATGCATTGATGAGACAGGCCAAGAATGATACAGCCCTGTCATCCCTCAACTTTACATAATTATATACTGTATAGTTAATAAAGCAGAGGTGTATTCTTTTCTTGCTCTACCTCAGTATCTGCTTTTATTCCTCCCCTTCACACCTCACACCTCACTCCTTCCCTTCTCTTCATTCTTCTTTCACTTTCTGCCCTATGTCCTCGTTTCCTCTTAATTGCCGCCTCCTCATTAGCTACTTTTCCTTTTTCATCTTCTCATCTTTCCCTTCCACTCTCTTTTCATGCGCTCCCCGCTGTCTGCGCTTCTTTTCTTGCCTTTCTCCTCCTTCCTTTTTTCATTTTCATCATGTTCCACTCTAATCTTTCACTCCAATCTCTGCTTTCCCAACTTCTCTTCACATTCTTTGTCTACTGTATCTATCTTTGCCTTCAGACCATTCCTCCTTCCTCACTCTCCCTTTTTGTTTTCCCTTCTTGTGCATATATTTATATCCACTCCAGGAATCTGTGTTTGATCTCAGAGTCATAAATTTGAATCTTGGTGTTGCCACTCAGTCCTTCGTCTTTCTGAGGTCATTGAGCTGGATAACAACATTTTTAATTCGCTGTCACTGCCCCCTCTGGTGAATATGTGTTTTACAAACATACATGGTGTGTTAATGACACAGAAATGCATTTTAATCATTTGTTTTTCCATTTCTTTGCAATATTACATTGTCATTATTCTCTCTGTCCCTCCTTGACCCACTACCTTTCATACTCTTATCCATTCCCCTGAACTCCTTTTCTTTCCTTCGCCCCATCTTTTTTCTTTCCTTTTTTCTCTTCCTCAGCACCTCCAGCCATGCCTCCATTCCTTTTTCCATTCTTGCTTCCTTACACCCTCATTCATTCCCCATTCTTCCTCCCCTGGTGCATTTCTTCCTTCTTCCTCCATTCGTTCCTTACTTTCTTTTTTTCCTGCTCCTTCTTTCATCCTTTCTTTAATTTCTTCCTTTCGTATTATCAACACTTCCTTGTGCTTATCTTGCTCCTTTCAGTTCTTCTTTCTATTCATCCATCAAACATCGTTCACTTCCTTTTTCCCTCTATTCCTTAATTTCCTCCTTTCACATTCTTTTCATCCATTACTCATATATTTCCTCACTCCAGTACTCCCCTTCCTGCCTGCATTTGTTGCTGTCTTCTTTAATGTATTCCTTACTTCATCCCTTCCTTTCTTCTAAACAGCATAATACAAGCACATTCCCTTTAGTGTGCAAAGCTGCCTCAAAACCTCAAATGACCTTTTCCTAAAGCTACATTTTGAGATTTACACACTTTCTCTAATTGGAGTTCACTTTTAAGTTGACATAGGCTTCCCATATGTTATATTATGTTATGTTGTATTGATTTATATAGCACACTAATCACCAAAGAGTATCCAGGCACTTGGGCAGGTGTGTAGGTGTGAGGTTCCCGAGGTGCTTATGTGAAGGTCCCCGAGGTGCTTATGTGAAGAGCCAGGTCGTCAGCTTCTTGCGGAACTCAAGAAGTGAGAAAGTGGCTCTGATGTGTTGAGGCTTGTGACTGTGGGTAAAACCAATAAAGGAAGTGGGTGGAGCCACTTAAGGAAGTGAGCAGAGCCGAGAAAGTGGGTGTAGCTTCCTAAAAAAATGTGAAAACCTGAACTTAATATTTTACAAATTAGGCACTACTAGCAGAACACCTATACATTGCATGTCTACTCAGTCTCTTCATTTATTGCATCCATACAGGCCAGCACCCATCAGAGGGTGTCCATGTGGAAAGCCATCACCCAGAAGGTGGGGACCGTGGGGGTCGCTTGTCGGCGCAGTGCGCACTGGAGGAGTAAAGGTGGGAGGACCTGAGATGCTGTACCCGGAAGATCATGGAGATCCAGCTGGGGCTGTCCTCCCAAGGCAGAAGGGGCATGGGCTGGACCCTGACCCCCCTAATGGCCTGCATTCTGGCAGTGTGATACCCGGAGCTTGATGCTTACTGCAGAAGCTACAGCGCCTCCAAAATGCGGCAGCCCAACTACTGCTGGACATCCCCAGGTCCCAGCCAGTCTCCCACTGTCTTAGAACTCTGCACTGGCTCCCAGTGGAAAAGAGGATCAAGTTTAAATCCCAAAGCCTAGCGTTTAAGACCCTGCGTGGCGCTGGTCCTCAAATTCTGAAGAAACACTTGATCTGGTATGCGCCTTCCAGAAATTTAAGATCCGCTCACAATAAACTCTTACAAACCCCACATGTCAAGAAAACAAGATGGGGTGGAAGAAGCTTTCTGTTAGGGACGGTCAAATTATGGAACTCACTTCCAGCCAGCATAAAAAACAACCCTACGCTATTAGCGTTTAGGAAATCATTAAAAACCTGGCTCTTTGCCAATTAACTAGGTCTTATACAGTTCCCTCAGCACCTTACTGAACCTGCTGGTATAAGCGCCTGGGCACCGTAGGGCATTCATGCGCTATATAAAAGATAAAATCAAATCAAATCAAATGGGCAGTTGAGAGCCCAACAGCAACTAGGAGGGGGTAAGTATTGGCCTAAGTGAAACAATCTGCATGACCATCTATCTTTTGTTACTGGCAGCCATTTCACCATCAAACATGAAGGTGACTCATGTTCCCCGCAATGAGAGAGTTGTTGTGTGTGTAGGTCTGGTAGTAGGCGCATGGTGATAACCACAGACTATTGTCAATCTGACAAGGAACTAAGCAGGGTCCAGTCAAATGTCAGTTTCCAGAGTTAAACAGGCACATGGCTGCCTAATGTCACAGATGACCTACATTATCTATTGCTGTCATGTATGACAGTGGTCCCAAACAGGCCACTTGTTGTCCTTGTGTCTGGAGTGATGCTCCCTCACTACTGTGTCTCATGTGATGGTGGATTATTTATTTGTGGCTTGGCATACAATGCACTCTGGATGCAGACACTGAGCACTACTTACCCATGGTAAGTGGGGAATGTACAGCATCATGATGTGGCTGTCATCACTGGTGCCATCTGTATTGAGGTCTACATGCTGGCGTGTGCACCTTTATGTGTTGTACTGTCATATGTACAACTGTTCCATGCATGATCTGAGGGTCTACAAGGTTTTCATTCTGATTCCATCATAGTTGTATGTGTTGGCCAATGTGTACATGACAATAGTATTCCATGATGGGTATATAGAATAGGTGTGACCACATACAGGGGTGATTAGACATGGGTGGGTGAATCATACAAATACAATAATATTGATGGATGTCATTAGCCAGGTCAAATTATTGATGCAAGGACACACAAGGTTGGAAGACTTCCAGTGCTATCTGGCAATGTGAGTTTGCATGCCATTGAGAAGGGTGTATTCAGTTAGGTGTAATGCACATGTGCATTTGTGGAGAGTCATTTTGTGGCTGGTGACATGCATCAGGGAATGACTGGTTGACATGTTGGGGTCATATGTGTGTGTCAGCACTCAGTACTACATTGGTATTTGTGTTTGTGGGACAAGGAAGGTACAGTGAATTCCCTTCCCTTTTGGACACCAGTAAGACCTCTTTATGGACTGTATATTTCCTAAGCCTCATGTACTTTTAGTGTTCTAATGGCATTGACATTTGCAAAGTGAAAAAGGTGTGCTCACATGAACCACTCTTGACTGGGGATGTTCCTACGCCGACTCAAGTACAATGTTTCTTTGTGCTGAAATTGCACACCACTTGGAGCCACATTCTCTCCATTCAACTCTTGTGTACTACATGTGACACCTAGCTAAGCTACTGATGTGCAGCTTTCAACTGCATCTTCTGGCACTGTACAGATGTGAAAGTGTCACTTGGGAAGTATGAACAGTGTGGAATGGGCACTTCCCTGTTACCTTCTTCTTGGTAGTCTCATTTTGCTGCAACTTAGCTGCAGCAGGTGTCCAGCAGTTCTACATGTTGTAGGTTAGGGACACCTGACCATTTGCCAATTGCGGGGCCGTGTGTGGATAGGTAGTAATGCATTCCATGTGGACATCCCATTTGATGGCATCAGGTAACTATGGTATGCTACAAGGGCCTAGGTTGACAGGGTGATGATATCCCCTGATACACACATGAGGACGGATTTGGGACAAGGTCAGACATGCAGTTGGAGCCGACTGTGGTTATGATACCATTATGTGTGACTGTGCACAGATCATGTAGCATTCATGCATGTGCTCATGCCAATGTTAGTGCAAATGTTGTCATCCTTGTATGTGTTGTGATCTGTGCAATTGTGTAATGTGTTGTGTTAGGATCTGTTTGCCCAGTGTGATCACGCAATTTTAATTAACCTATTTCTACTATTATTTCAGCATCAACACATGGGCAGTGGAGGAGACTGAGCCGAGACTATTGGGGAGCAGCTGGCCACAGTTGTTCCTGTCGCACCAGTGACACAGAGGGAAACAGTGGCCACGGGTGATGGGAGTGAGATGGAGCAACCAGAAGACACATCATCATCAGAATCAAGCTCCAGTGGCCATTCCCTGGTGGTGGCGGACCCCCCCAGGTACTGCGTGAGCAACATCTACCCAGTTCCATCTCCACCATCCCTGCTGCTCCCCGCCCAGCTGTCTAGGCCCGTTCCCCTAAGAAGAGAGGACTCTCCTTAACACCAGACACCTCACGCCCTGCCCCTGTCTCCCCTGCTGCTCTGAGTGTGGAGGCAATTGACATCCTGAGACAAATATCTGTGGGCCAGACTGCAGTGAGGAATGCCATCCAGGTGCAAAGACATCAGTTATGCAGAAGGTGTCGCACCTGGAAGGCATTCACGCTGATATGTCTGGCCTACAGAGATCTTTTCAGGCTCTGGCTTCCACACTCACGGCAGCCTTCCACCAATTTCAGCTTTCCATCCCACCTCCTGCCTCTTCCCCATCCACAATCCCTGTTCCCATACCTGTGCAAAGCACAGGCACACATTAGTATGCATCCACCTCAACATCCACACGCCGCACACGAGAACAGAAACATATGAAAAAAGACAGACACACAACCACTCAGCAGGCACTTGACCCTCCCACCACCTCATCCAGTGACATACACCCAGACACCACACCCAATGCACTACATACATCCACTACACATATGCATCCAGATACCACACCGGCAGACACAGCCACTACACACATACAGCCAGATACCACACCAGCAGGCACAGCCACTACACAAATACAGCCAGACACCACACCAGCAGACACAGCCACTATACACATATACCCAGACACCACACCAGCAGACACAGCCACTACACACATACTGCTAGACACCACACCAGCAGACACAGCCACTACCCACATCACCCACCAACAAACATCAGACACAGAGACAAGCACACACAGCCACACCTCACATTTCACATCCCTCTACCTCTAATACCACACCCCTTGTCTCACCTCCTCCCCAGTCTCCCCAAGAACTTTGTTTGATTGCCCTTGACCTCTTCTCTGCCACAGTTGCCCCAACCCCAGGTCTGGTTTCCCACCCCTACCCATTCTTCCACTTCACAATTCACACCAAAAACACCTGCCCCCCATCCTAAACCCATATCCCTGAGCCCAGCCCTTCCAATACCAACCCCATTCTACCCAAGTAACATCATAGAAGTGCCTGGACTACCCACCCGATGCCCCTTCCTGGGGAGGTTTCCCTTGCCAATGTTCTGGAAGGCAGGTTTAGTGGCACAACAGTGTGCTGGACCACACAATAATCCTTGGACTGGCCATTGGCCTTTGTTTTGGGACACACATTTGTTGTCCTTAATTAAAACCTTCTTGGTTTTGAAGACCTTTGTCCTGCCATTGCTACTGATGCTAATTGTTGTTATGGGATAATTTGGGTTGTGTGACTACAGTTGTGTTTGTCTCACCATGATAGCTGATCCATTAGCAGTGGTAAGTATAGTCAGACCTTGGGACAAGTTATGGAGTTACAGAGGCCGAGGGTCAATGTTCAATGGATTTATATGTGGATGAGTTCCAATGAGGACAGTCATTGCATTGGGTGGTATCTGCTATGGTAAATATTACAGCTTGCCTTGGCCAATGTCCACATCTTTTGACTTGCAGTACTACCTGTGATGTAGGGTGGATATGTGTGTAATGTGTGCAAAGTATGTATTTATTTCTCCTCACATGGGGAGTGTTTTATTGTCATACCTAATTGGTACTTTGGATGCACATGCATCCATTTTCATGTGTGTTCTTTCCTCATACTTTTAAGAGATGTCTGACAACTGCTGTTGCTGCAGTGTTTTTTTAAAGGACTTGCACTTACACATTAGCCACATGCGCATGCCACTTTGTGGCAATATTGTTGGTCCTTGATATACTTCATGCCACAGATACTGTCCACATGAAGACTTTGAGCCAGGTGCAATATGGAGTGTGGCCTTGGCCCGTAGCCTTCAAGGAGTCTTCTGGGTTTGGGAAACCCAAATCTGCAGGGAGTCTTTACATTGTGGACTTCAAATGGTTTGGCACCGTGGTTTGAGGGAATCTAATTTACCTGACTTATCTTTTTCATGTGGGTGATGCGTGAAGGCCCATTACAGGGCTTTAGCAGTGAAGATGTGCTTTATTTTCCTGACACACATCCATACTGATGTATGTTCGATGTCACAACAGGACATATTTTAAGATCAATGTGAGGGTGTCACAGAAGATGATTGCTATATCAGTCATGAGGTGCTGTTTTGTGACACTCGTTATTGCACACATCAGTACACCAGCTTCTGAGATGAACATACCTGTAGTGTTTGTGAGAGTGTGCCAGTACAGTCTCAGTGACCTGGACATTGAGGATATCATGCAGATGTGATGGGAACATACATTCTGTTATGTTGCGTACAGGGCCCCACAAAATATGCTTGGACCAGGGATACAACGCCTCTAGCCTTATCCACGGTCTTGTGGCTCCAGGGGGGGTGGGGGTGTATGTAGTGTCACAAACCCATGATTGATGTATCGTGTGGGACATAGTTGGCTAGGAGTGGTTTCAGTCAAGTGATGTGAAGTGTGTATAGATTTTCACCTGGGATGTTTTACCTGCCCACACTGAGACATACACAAGCTTTCTGTTTTCTATGTTGTGTTGGACTTGAACAGTGGTGTGAATCTTGTGTTTAATTGTGTTTTTTGTATTCTCCACAACAGGAATTTGAGTGGGATTATTTTACTGGGGGGGGGAGCTCTCACAGGGGATGGCTGATGTACATGAATGAATGGCTTACTTGCACATAAGCTACACATCTGTGATTGGCACACTGCACATATGGTATGTCACTACTTGTCATTGCACAACATCCAGATATGTGATATGACAAGTCACATTGCACCTGAAAATGCCCGTACTATTGGATTTGCCAATGTTTGTTAGTTGCATTAGATTATTTTTTTTCCAGAGTTTTATATAGCGCAAACTTGACCCGAAGGTATCAGGTATCAGAGCGATTTACATGAGCACCAGTTGCATTACACAAGGACACATTCATTCTTGTTAGGCACGGGGAGATTAAGTGATTTGCCCAGAAATACAGGATGTGGGCGTTGTTGCCGAGATTCCAACCCGGTTCCCCAGATTTGAGGTCGACCGCCCTAGCCGTTAGGACACATCCTCTCCCCTAATAATATTGCAGCAACAACTGTGGCTTCATTGCATAGGAGTATGATAATGCTTATGTCCATCATCTCCTTGTGTTTGCTTTGTTCGCCCTAAGTTGGCAGGGTATGCCCAGACGTGGGTCCCTTGCTCACTTTGCCACTGGATTCAAGCTAGCCTAGCTGAAGAGGGGTGTTACCCCAAAACCGGTCCCAGGATGCTTGTTTCCGGTCCAGGGAAGACCTGGCTTGGCAGTTCAGGCTGGACTGTTCCCATGAGGCACAGGGTCAAAATTGATTTGCATATAACTGGGTCTGAACTGGGGTGGCGAAGTGAGCTAAAGAACAATGATGAATTTAACCCAGATCTGTGACTGGGGGTGAGTGTCTGAAAAGTTTCAGCGCTCCGTCCATCATCACCTTGTGTTTGCTTTGTTCACCCTAAGTTGGCAGGGTATGCCCAGATGTAGGTCCCTTGCTCACTTTGCCACTGGATTCAAGCTAGCCTGGCTGATGAGGGGTGTTTCCCCAAAACTGGTCCCAGGATGCTTGTTTCCGGTCCAGGGAAGACCTGGCTTGGCAGTTCGGGCTGGACTGTTCCCATGAGGCACAGGGTCAAGACTGATTTGCATATAGCTGGGTCTGAACTGGGGTGGCGAAGTGAGCTTAAGAACAATGATGGATTCAACTCAGATCTGTGACTGGGGGTGAGTGCATCAAAAGTTTCAGTGCTTCATCCATCATCTCCTTGTGTTTGTAATGCTTTATGTTCTGACATGACAAGACTGTGCATGGACTATTATGAGTCTCTTTGCAGTTACATCTGCAGTAGTGGAAGGTGGTACTGCTGCGGAGTTCAATTTATGACTCATTCTGAAGGTGAGGGCAAAAATGGAGAGTCTGATGGGACCCATCTCAGTCAAGCAACACCCCATTAACTTTATCCCATAAGGCCTGAATTCCGACATTTGTCTCTCATTATCCCTCTAACAACTGGTCTATCTGCCTTGACCTACGGCATTTACTAATGTCTTTTATACCTTATTCTTCCATGGTAGTTTATGGAGCAAAGAGGTGTCTGCTCCTACTCAACTTTTATCTCAGTTACATATACAAATGAGCAAAACTTTCATTCAGGTTTCTGGAGGCACACAGAAGATGCTGCTACTGTATCTTTTAGTCCCACCGATACAGAACAAAAGTACTAACCGCTATCGAGCCATCAAAGAAGCAAACTGCTGCAGAGAATGGAAAGGTTTTTTTTCTGTCTAATGTGAGCTACAGAAGTCCATTCGCCAGTTGAGCACAAATAAATGAAAAAGTCAAAAGACCCATTTTAGGGCCCTATTATGATGTCATAGGCTTCACTTTTGACTGCCGTTATATTGCCGGCAGTTGAAAGTGAAACCGGTTGGTCCTTCTGGCTGGCTTCTGACAGGCTAAAGGAGCCCATCGGCCAATCGGAACCGGCATGTAATCCCTTCAAGAAGGCGTTTTCGCTGTTGGGATTACGATGTCGGTTTCCCACAGGCTTTCCATGTCAGGCTTTTTGACATGGAAATCCTGTCGGAAAGCGACTTTGGGTGCCCCTAGCAGGGTCCCTTTCTCCCTGTGAGCTCCGTTTGGGGCCGAGCGGGCACCTATAGTTACCCCCTGTTAATCCCTGCACCGCGTGGCAGGCACCATGAGGTACCTGCCACACGGTGCAGGGATTAACAGAAACTCCCATTTCTCTATGGGAACTTGTGCTGCGGCCGGTTTACGCCCACAGCACAAACTCCCATCGAGAAATGGGAGTATGCGACCACACTATGTGCTGTCACATTATAATACTGGTGTTGGGCGGACGTGAGTCTGCCCGACATCGTATTCAGGCCCTTAGTGTTTAAGAGGCCTGCCTTATAGACCTAAACTACAGTTGTGCACTACAACTCACTCTATGCACAAACAATAGTCATATGAACCTGCAGCATGGCAGGTGCTGTATGTAAACCTGGTAGGAGCTCACGGAGTTTCACTCCGCGGAATTCTGCAGAGTTACTGAAAAACTCCATGCAATTCCACAGAGTTTTTTGAGTGGGCGGAGTGTATAAGTAAAGTCAGGTGCATGCATGGGCAGAGCGTCGGTAGAAACAGTAAACACATGGGGGTGCACAGTAGGGAAGAAAGTGTACTCACCAGTCAGCCCCTTCTTGTTCAGGAGTACATCCCTGTAAGCCGCCTGCAGGGCTGCACCATTCTTGCTGAGGTTACTTTACAGCCGTGTCTGCGCTGCGGGTGCCTTGGCCCGTAGTCGGTACCTCACTGCCGGGTGTGATAATAAGTCTGCACAGCAGCAGACCTACAGGTGCCATGGACGGACAAAATACCTCCTGCTCCATAAAGTGAACGCAAAAAAGAACTGTAGCAGCCATTTTGGAATGGCAGAGATCCCTACAATAAGTGCGAGAAACATGCAGTTACAAATGATCTAAGTGGGCACCCGAACCCAAGCCCACACAGCGCATAAAAAAATAGAATACGCATAGAGGCGCTTGGGAACACCTTTTGTTTCTCCTGCTTCCCCGTCTCAGGAACAACGATGTAAAACATAACCCCACGCACTACCTTCACTCCCACTGACAGTTTGTCCATGTTTCTTGTGTGACTGACTGCCAGAAATTCAAAAGCAGACTTGTGTTCACAAATGGACAGCGTAATCCACTCTGCGTTTGCTGTGACTGGGGAGCAGGAGAAAGAAAAGGTGCTCCCAAGCGCCTCTATGCTGATTCTATTTTTATGCATTATGTGGGCTTGGGTTCAGTCGCCCACTGGGATTGTAAATCTGCAGCCTGTAGGGTTAGGGCTGCGCTCCATTCAAAACATTTTTTCACAATCCAGCCCCCGGTCACTGTTGGTGCTGGCGCTCTGTGCGTCGCAAACTGATCCGTTCCCAGTCAGTCAGTCATCCTTTATAGCTCCTTAAAACGCCAGCAGGGAGCTTCGCACACACAGCGGAGGGCTGTGGAGACTGCCACTGACACTTGCCCCCTGGTGGGAGGAGGAGACTAACACCGACCAGGCCTGACCTGGAAGCCCAATGCGGCCGGGCTCTATGCAGATGTGGAAGTAAGCTCAGCTGTAGAAGGCAGGAGCGGAGGCTGTCTGGGCTCAGGGTTGACTCGAGACTGAAGCTGTTGGTTATAACACACGTCTACCACAAGATGAACATGCAGCAAAGAAAACTGGAGCACAGACATGCCTTCAGATTGTAAGTTTATTTTTTTGTAGAGTTTCAAGAAAGCCCCATGAACAGGGGTGATCAAGTTGTTTTCTCCCCATATTTCTTTCTGTTTGATTACTCGGCTGCTGAACTGCGCACATAAGCTGAGATGTGTCACAGGGACAACAGATATTTTTCTGTTGCCTGCACCACATCCTTTGGTGACACAGGTGAGTGCACCGGCAAACTCCGCTCCACTGGCAGAGCGGAGTTTTTGCCGAACTTCGCACTCAAAGCAGAGTGCGAAGTGGCAAAAACTCTGCAAACTCCGCCGGCGGAACAGAGTTTGCCATCCACCCGTAGCTGTATGTAACATCACAGGAACTTATTATAAAAGTGTACCACACACTTCTGCTTGGAAGAGAAGAGAATCTGACATGAGGTTCAATAATTATCGGAGCAAAATGTAAATTATAAGTAAAAAGCTCAGAAGCAACTGTGCAAATGATGACAAACTGCAATTGTAGCAAAATATAAAAATCAAAAGAAATTATGGACCTTCTTTACTCCAGGTGCATCCAGGGCCAGATCACAACACATTTTTGATTAGTGGTATTTAGGCAGTTCATGTTCAGCTTTTACCAACCTATTACGAAAAATCGAATCTGAAGCTGGCAATGTGTGACAATACTATTTGTTCACATTTTCTGTGTGCCATTTTGTTGTGCTAGTGAGTGTTTTTTTTTGCTTTTATGCAACTGTCCTTTTGTGCTGCATTATTACAATGTGACTTTCTTTTGCGGTGTTGCAGTTTTAGTGTTGCATTCTTTTTTAATGGTTTTGTTGTGATGGGCTATGTTATGTTTTAATTGTGGGGTTATGTTGCTTTGTATATCCTATTGTTATGTTAATTTGTACAGTGGGCCAATCACCCATAAAGGTATCCTATCCAGGTGCTTGACAGGAGGGAAGACAGCTGTCTCCCTGGTGAGATTATTCAAAGAGTCATGTCTTCAGCTTCTTGCGGAACTGGACAAGCAACATGGAGGCTCGTATGTGATGAGGGAGTTCATTCCTTGTTTGTTATGTGTTATGTTAAGTTGACTACTTATTTTTTTTTAACTATTTTATTAGGTTTTCCATTCCTTCAATTACATTCAACATCAACATCATTTTCAGGTTACAAAAAGGGTAGGTTGCATTACAACTTTAGATAGTGTCTACGTGGGGTTGCGAATGTGTTAGGGTGGATTGTATGTGGCATTGTCTGGATGGAGATGCAGGAGTCAGTATGAATTGCCTTTGTTTAGGAGGCTGAATTGTCGGTCTCGTCGTTGATGAGATGTTTATTTGACTACTTATGATATGTCAACAAACACTGTTAAATTTCCAGGCAAAAGCAGCGCATGCCTTCATTCATTTACCACTTTCTAAAATGGTAAAATAGCACTGCTTCAGCTTTTCAACCCCATAAGACACCAGTCAGCCCAATATTTTGGTCCTCGCCAGTGTTTACTTTAAGTCTTAAAGCCCTTCAATCTACATTTAGATACAGATACAAACATCACAGAGAAACATTGGCTAGACCAGCCCAATGGTATCTTATATGATGATTGGATCGCAAAAAGGGAGATCCCTCAAGGGCAAATTGCATCAGAGCTATGGCTTGCTAGTTTGGAGTGATTTGAAGAGAAGGCTATGGAAAAGGGTTTAGAAGGCCTAACCAGGCAACCAAATACACTGCCACTTGATTGCTTCATAAAATTTAAAGTACTGTGGATTCTTTTATTCAAGATCTCATATAAGTTTCAGAATCTTTTAGACCGTTTTACCACCCATTTTTCCTATTTGCATACTTTTTTTATTTTGTGATAATGCTAATTGTTTAATGTAGTTTTCTACAATACTGATGGGTTAAAGCCACCATACAGCTTGGTAATTACATGACCTGTGTTCACTAGAAGAATCCTGGTGGCAAATTTGTGTGAAGAAATGAGCAGAAATGTGTGCTTGCTGTGTTTGATCACATTATTCTCCACTTTTTGGTCTTGCTTACAGATAGCTTTTCATTTATGTTGCTATGTAGATCTATGATATCTAAAATAGACTTTGAGTGGACTTTGGGCCCACCACTTGCTCATGATTCAATTTCATTCTTGTCTATCTCAGTTTTGTGCTTCTTATTCAATGGTTTATCTCCCTATCAATGCTTTTGCCCCTTCCAAGGAGTACTTACATATCAGTGTGTGATATGATTGTGTTTTGACTGGATTCAAGCTATCCTGACTGATGAGGGGTGAAACCACAAAACCGGTCCTAGGACCTGACTTGGCAGTTCGGGCTGATTTGTTCTGCATTCCGTTCATCAACTGTGTGTCTTTTGCTTTCTCGCCCCGAGTATGCCCAGACATAGGTCCCGGGTTCACTGTGCCACTGGATTCAAGCTATCCTGGATGATGAGGGGTGAAACCCCGAAACCGGTCCTAGGATGCTTGTTTCCGGTCCAGGAAGGACCTGGCTTGGCAGTTCGGGCTGGACTGTTTCCATGAGGCACAGGGTCAAGACTGATTTGCATATGGCCGGGTCTAAACTGGGGTGGCATGGTGAACAAAAGAATGATGGATTTAACCCAGATCTCTTGACTGGGGGTGAATGTTTTGATTTGTTCTGCATTCCGTCCATCAACTGTGTGTCTTTTGTATCCTTCTATTAGGTCATTGCAATGCAGGAGGAACTATTTTCTCTCTCTCTTGCTCATTGTTCTGATTGTCCCCCTCATTTCTCACCCCAACTCCTTTATATATATGAGTAAGCAAAAATAACTCTCCCCAGTGTGTTGCATGACAAAATATTGTTTGTAAAAATATTGGGACACAAGAATATTGTGTCCAAAATATCATAAATGAAAATATTGAGTTTACATACTTTCTATGTAAGCTACCAAAATATTGTGTCAAAATATTGCTGAACATGATATTGTCAAAAAAAGATAAACATATTGAAATAATCATATATTTCTCAATATGTAATGTATTTAAAATATGAAACTACAAAATAATAATCTAAGTAAAAATATGTTGATTTTAATGTAAATAAATGTGTGTATGTGCATATATGTATATAGACCATGGGCGTCTTTTACTGCAGCGATTAAATTCACCTGCAAAACTCACGTGGGCTTGTGTGAGTCGTGGTCGGAGTGACAGTGAACGTGGTGTGTCTTTGGATACGTTTTACGTATTTTTCCACACCTGTCTCACGAGCCGCTACATCAAAGACCGAAGGTAGTGTGGAAACGCGGTAGTTGGAATATATATAAATATATATATATACTTTGAAATCCTAACAACAATATTTAAGCAATTAAAAAATATGAAAAATATAAACAATAACTTAAAAATGTAAACAAACAAATATGTCAAACAATTAAAAATTCTTATAAAAAATAAAATGTAAGTAAAATATTGCAATTTAGATAAATAAATTAAGCATTAAATATTACAATAATAAATTAATAAAAAAATAACAACAAAAATAACAACAATCTCAAATAGACAACCCTAGTGAAAGTGTTGGAATTTGAATGAGCCTGATTTACTATTCTAACTCCAATTTAAGCAAAGTAGGGAAAGTGTTGGACTTTGTAGAGGTTAGATTTACTATTCCTACTACAATGTAAACAGAAACTGGGAACGTGTTGGACTTTACGGAGCTACATTTACTATTCCACTCCAATCTTAGCAATAGTATGGAAAGTGTTGACATTTAGAGGCCTATTACGATCTTGGTCGTAAAGCCTCTGACCATAGGTCGGAGGCTTTATGACAGAGATTGTCGGTTTCTATTCTGACCGGCTGATTTCAATACAGCCGGTCAGAATTGAAACTGCCCGGTCATTCCGACCGGCTTCCAACAGGCTCCAGCAGCCCATCGGCCAGTCATAAACCGGCCCGTAATCCCATAGGAAGGCGTTTCTGCCTTCGGGAGTACGATGCTCAGTTTCAGACAAACTTTCCATGTCAGGCTTTCCGACATGGAAAACCTGTAGGAAAGCGAATTTGGGGGCCCTTAGCGGGCCCCCTTTTCCTAGCGGCCTCTGGTTCGGGGCCGAGGAGGCACGTATGGTGCCCCCCTGTTAATCCATGCACCTTGGGGCAGGCACCTTGAGTTGCCTGGGGGTGAGTCCCCTTTGGTTTTGCTATGTTCGCCCTAAGTTGGCAGGGTATGCCCAGACGTGGGTCCCTTGCTCACTTTGCCACTGGATTCAAGATAGCCTGGCTGATGACGGCTGTAAGCCAGAAACCGGTCCCAGGATGCTTGTTTCCGGTCCAAGGAAGACATGGCTTGGCAGTTCGGGCTGGACTGTTCCCATGAGGCACAGGGTCAGACTGATTTGCATATGGCCATGTCTGAACTGGGGTGGCGGAGTGAGCTAAAGAATGATGATGGATTAAACCCAGATCAGTTGACTGGGGGTGAGTGCTTGCAATGTTCAACACTCCGTCCATCATCCCCTTTGGTTTTGCTATGTTCGTCCTAAGTTGGCAGGGTATGCCCAGACGTGGGTCCCTTGCTCACTTTGCCACTGGATTCAAGATAGCCTGGCTGATGACGGCTGTAAGCCAGAAACCGGTCCCAGGATGCTTGTTTCCGGTCCAAGGAAGACATGGCTTGGCAGTTCGGGCTGGACTGTTCCATGAGGCACAGGGTCAGACTGATTTGCATATGGCCATGTCTGAACTGGGGTGGCGGTGTGAGCTAAAGAATGATCATGGATTAAACCCAGATCAGTTGACTGGGGGTGAGTGCTTGCAATGTTCAACACTCCGTCCATCATCCCCTTTGGTTTTGCTATGTTCGCCCTAAGTTGGCAGGGTATGCCCAGACGTGGGTCCCTTGCTCACTTTGCCTCTGGATTCAAGATAGCCTGGCTGATGACGGCTGTAAGCCAGAAACCGGTCCCAGTATGCTTGTTTCCGGTCCAAGGAAGACATGGCTTGGCAGTTCGGGCTGGACTGTTCCCATGAGGCACAGGGTCAGACTGATTTGCATATGGCCATGTCTGAACTGGGGTGGCGGAGTGAGCTAAAGAATGATGATGGATTAAACCCAGATCAGTTGACTGGGGGTGAGTGCTTGCAATGTTCAACACTCCGTCCATCATCCCCTTTGGTTTTGCCATATATGTATATACACCATGGGCGTCTTTTACTGCAGCGATTAAATTCACCTGCAAAACTCACGTGGGCTTGTGTGAGTCGTGGTCGGAGTGACAGTGAACGTGGTGTGTCTTTGGATACGTTTTACGTATTTTTCCACACCTGTCTCACGAGCCGCTACATCAAAGACCGAAGGTAGTGTGGAAACGCGGTTCTTGGAATATATATAAATATATATATATACTTTGAAATCCTAACAACAATATTTAAGCAATTAAAAAATATGAAAAATATAAACAATAACTTAAAAATGTAAACAAACAAATATGTCAAACAATTAAAAATTCTTATAAAAAATAAAATGTAAGTAAAATATTGCAATTTAGATAAATAAATTAAGCATTAAATATTACAATAACAAATTAATAAAAAAATAACAACAAAAATAACAACAATCTCAAATAGACAACCCTAGTGAAAGTGTTGGAATTTGAATGAGCCTGATTTACTATTCTAACTCCAATTTAAGCAAAGTAGGGAAAGTGTTGGACTTTGTAGAGGTTAGATTTACTATTCCTACTACAATGTAAACAGAAACTGGGAACGTGTTGGACTTTACGGAGCTACATTTACTATTCCACTCCAATCTTAGCAATAGTATGGAAAGTGTTGACATTTAGAGGCCTATTACGATCTTGGTCGTAAAGCCTCTGACCATAGGTCGGAGGCTTTATGACAGAGATTGTCGGTTTCTATTCTGACCGGCTGATTTCAATACAGCCGGTCAGAATTGAAACCGCCCGGTCATTCCGACCGGCTTCCAACAGGCTCCAGGAGCCCGTCGGCCAGTCATAAACCGGCCCGTAATCCCATAGGAAGGTGTTTCTGCCTTCGGGAGTACGATGCTCAGTTTCAGACAAACTTTCCATGTCAGGCTTTCCGACATGGAAAACCTGTAGGAAAGCGAATTTGGGGGCCCTTAGCGGGCCCCCTTTTCCTAGCGGCCTCTGGTTCGGGGCCGAGGAGGCACCTATGGTGCCCCCCTGTTAATCCATGCACCTTGGGGCAGGCAACTTGAGTTGCCTGCTACGGGGTGCAAAGATTAACACAATTTCCCATTTCCCTATGGGAGCTTGTGCTATGCCCGGTTTACGGCCGTAACACATACTCTCATAGGGAAATGTGGGAATGAGACCCCTCCACGTGCGGTCGCATTGTAATTAGGCAGTCCCGTTTCCGCCATGGTGTTGGTCGGAGGAAACTCAGACCAACATTGTAATAAGCTTCTCAGAAGGGTTCAATTTACAAATCTTACTTTCATCTGAGCAACAGAAGGGAAAGTATTTCAGTTTTGAGGGCTTATATTAACTATTCCCACAACATAAGCAGAAAATGTTTTGGAGTTCAGAGGTATTTGATTTACTATTCCCACTCCAATCTAATCATAAGTAGGGAAGGGTTGGACTTCTGATTGGTTTGATCTACTATTCCCACTCTAACGTAAGCAAACACGGGGTAAGTATTGAACTTTGGAGGGGTTGTCTTTACTAGTCCCACTGAAATGTACACAAAAGAATGGAAAGTGTTGGACTTTGGAGGGGTTTGGTTTACTATTTGTATCCAATCTAAGCAACAGTTGGGAAAGTGTTGTAATTTTGAGGGATTAGATATACTATTCTAATTCCTATTAAAATACTAAATATATCCATTAAAATAAATAAAATTAAATGTAATGAAAAAACAAAGTTTGCATACAAGAGTAATTTTAAAAATTAAAACAAATAAAAGATATTTAAAATAAAAAAATTCCATTCTTACTATTCAAAAAAGAACAACCAACAAATTAAAAAAGAAAAACAAATATATGAATAACAATTATTAATATTAAATTAGTTACTAATAGACACATTAAATAAAAACAATTAATAAACCTAAAACTAATTTTCAAAATGTTAATAATAAATACCCTTATCAATGAATTAGCAATCAATAAAAAATATTACAATAATTTATCAATGAAAAATGTTCTTAATTAAAAACTAATAATTTAAATAACCTAAATAAACTATAAATAAAAACCAAGAATTTATATTTTAAATAACTCCCCACTGAAACCCCCAAAAAGCCACCACTAAATGGAAAATTACCAACTATACTAAAAAACCTACAAATAATTATTACAATAATACTAATACCTAAAAGTAAAATAATAAGTAATATATATTAAATTAATTAAATAATGATATTCAATGTGACCGTACTAAAGAAAAAATATTATATCAAACTGTATTTAAAAAAAAAATACCATATAACCAAAAAAAGTATTCTTACTTCCATATTCTGTCCCACAAATACTTTTGACTTGACGATATTTTTGACATTATATTCTTGTACAACAATATTTTTTCCACAATAATTTGGGCATTCAACACACAGTATTTGCTTGCTCCCCACAGCACTGTCTGTGACCTGCTGCTGAATTTGAAGAGCATTACCTTTTGAGTAGCAAACATTAAATTGTAAACAAAAATGCATTTTTTGATTAAAAATGTGAAAAAGCCTATGTTTAAATAGCACACATATAATAAACACACATTTGTAGTAAATAATCATACTTAGATGTTATAAGACTGTAAGTGAAGTAAACAGGTGCCGATTTAACTTAGCCTAACTTTTGATGCCATATTAGCTACATATTAACATTAAAAGGCCAGTTTTTCATTTTGAGCTGTTGCTTTGTATGAGATGTTTTCTCTTTTGCTGCAGATGTTGTAAGTTTGCAGAAGCCTTCTGTTAGTTAGGGAATAGGCATTTGTTTTATATTAGACAACTGATAGGGGGTTCTCACCAGGGGAGAGGAGCCAACAGGAAGGATGATTCATGGGAAGAGCTGTCTGAACCTCAAACTTTGGATGATGTATCTTTTCACAGATTAGCGTCTGAAACCCATTAGTGCATATGTGAGCAGATGGGGAGTTTACCCAGTAGCGGCTCGTGGTGGGAGTGCTGCGGGGCGGTGGGGCGGGGGTAGTAAACTACGGCATACGGCCGAACAGAGGTAAGTAAACAAATAAATAAATAAAACGAATTTCGTTGCGCGCGCTGCATCGCATTTGGCAATGCAGCGCGCGCAATGAGATTTGTTTTATTTATTTATTTGTTTACTTACCTCAGTTCGGCCTTATGCCGTAGTTTACTACCCCCACCCTGCTCCTCCCCGCCCCGCCTCACAGCCCCGCAGCACTCCCACCACGAGCCGCTACTGAGTTTACCTATTACCTAGCACTTGCTAAAATTCTCCTGGACGGTGTGGATGGAGAAAAAGACATTTGTTACCATCTAGAATAGTGTGTGTTTATATGAGTGTGTGTTTCTAGACTAGAGGGGGGCTTCTTTCACTCGCATTTGCTGGGGGCTTATCTCTGAATTTCTTGAGATTATACCTCTCTACATGGGAGGGCTTTCTGATGTCTGCTGATTTAAAGCTGAGAATACTTTCCAGCTTATTGAGCAAAGACTTAATGCTTATGCATTGATTCATTCTCTCATCAGAGCCCTTTATTGGGTATCTGAACAAACAGCTTATTCGATTTTATTCCAATTTAGATTAGGGAACTTCCTTTATGGAACACGCTTGCTGTGTTGTTATTGTTGGAGGTATTATTTCAATATTAACTGTAATTTTAACCAATATTGTATTTTTCCTTATATTGAAGTATCGATTATAGGATTATATACATTTTTATTGCTGATCCTTAAAAGATTAATACTTATTGAATAAATAATGAAAAGCTAAAGAGTTAAAATTGAAACCCTTTACTCACACAAGTTTTCTTTATTAGCTGTACTAAAAGTCGTCAATGATTTTTAATTGAATGTGCTCTTTTTTACTTCTCCTTGTTGACAAATAAGAGACTATATGACCAGTGGTGGGAGTTATTGAATGTTTACACTCAAAGATTACAATATAAAAAACCCAGCTTCGCCACTTTCTTTGAATGTTTTTTACCTATTCAAGGTGGTCATCTGCGCGCCTGCATGCATGTGCATAGCATGCCCACAATGGCCATTTTGGAATACTTTTTCTTAAGGTTTATACAAAACTTTGTAAGATGGATGCTGCACATGTTATCCCACAGCCATTTTGGGGGAAATGAGTATTGGATAAGCCGGGAGGTCGGAGTCTTGGTATCATAGGTGAAACATATTGGCTTTGCCAACACTTGCTTTGCTCAGAATGCTAAATTAGGAGGAAATATCCAGCTGTCACGATAATCTGGTCTACAAGGGATAATTTCAATTATGGCTGCTAATGGCTAGAACACTGGTTTGTTTCTACATTCTGAAAATATAATTTGCTGTAAGCACTGTTGTAAGGCGAAATATTGAGAGAACTGAAAACAAATAATTTCATATTTTCAACATGAAGGGCAAATGAGAAGTTATAAACTGGCATTTCATTCTTTTGCACGAAAGCTATGTATTTTTAGTAGATACAATTTAGAGGGCAGTAAGAAGAAATAATTGACTTGAAGTACAGGTGTGAGTCAGGAGAAGAATTAGTTTATGAACAGATGGCCATGCATGCAAGACTATGCCCCAGGCATCTTTGTTAAGGCTGCTGAGATGCCAAGCCATTGGAATGCTGAACAGCAAGGAAGCCTTTCTTCACGAAAATAAATTGCAATATGATGTTGTGTGCGGCGCGAAATACACTAAAAGTCATTAAAAAAAATTCTAAGGTAAAATACCAAAATGTGTACTGACATAGATTTTAATTCTTCAGCGCAAAAAAATCATCTATGCATTTTGCCCCCATCACAGACTGCACATCTCAAAATGGTTTCACTGTTAAGTTGTGCCAGCCTTAATCCATCCATGGAGACCTCCTGCTGTACACTTTCTAGTGGAAACCTGAATCACTCTGCTTCTGCTCGTCATACATTCTTTTTTGTACTTTAGAATGTCTCTGCTGTTATTTCATCGACGTTATGGGCAATGCCAAGCGCTCTCTGACAGACTTTGGGATCCTAGACACGGCCTGGAAATTTGTATCAAACGGGGAAGTTTTACAGCCATGACTCATATTCTAAAACTGCTTTTGGTAAATCAGGTTTAGTATTACCGTACAAATGTCCTGTTCAGGTTACAGTGCTGAAATGACAGTCATATTAAGGCTTGAAAAAAATGAAAGCACGTGAGTTGCAAGAACAAAGGTCAAAAGAATCACTTGATATAGATAAAACATTACACCTCAAAACAGTTGAACAAGATAAACCTTGAAACTTATGGCGCACATATTGAAGCCTCAGATGTTGCTCTGTTTGCTGCACCATATTTTTTATGGCACGTCTCCTGACTTTAAGAAAAAAAAATCTCCCCTTCTCAGACATATTTGTAAAACCTCGGTAGGCAGTCACCCCTTTTTTTTTTTTTTTATCATATCTTTTTTATTGGGTATATGACGACAGAGAAATAACAGTCCAATCAGCACTATCAGGCTATTATAAACATACATAGTAGAAACAGACTATCCCATTTCTCACAAGTTGAAAACTCGACAGCATCATAAGTCTACATCACTACATTCAATTGCAGCTACACTCCCGCCCATTGCAGTTGCAGAGGACCTCATCCCTGACTCAGCACATAAGCCGCCCCTGTATTCATTCCAGTGGCCCCAAATCTTTTCCCATTTACAGGTACAACCACGACTCTCATAGATCACCCTTTCCGCCACCATACACAAGTCCATATCTCGTTTCCAATCGTTGATGTGTGGTGGTGATACTGCTCCCCACAATCTCGCTATGTTCCTCTTGGCCACCATGAGGCCTAGGGTGACCCATATTTGCTCCACGCGGCCCAAATTTGTGGCCTCCCACACATTTAGAAGACACCACCCCACCGAGGGAGAAGCATCACCTCCACCCACACTATTTATACAGGCCACCACTGAGTTCCAATAATTCTGTAGTACTGGACAGTCCCAAAGTATGAGGTGCTCTCTCCCCCAGACCCACACAAGCGAGCTGAATCAAACCTCCTTCCCACCTTGACTAATGTATTACAAGAGACATAGGCCATGCGCAGTATCTTGAGTTGCACCGGGTGAAATCGTGATCTGATCGCCACCTCTTTAGGAGAGGCTAAGGCTTCTTGCCAGTCTTCATCCTCTATGTTTCCAATATCAACTTTCCAACGCTGCCGGAGCTGAAGCAATGTGTCTGGTGCATTGTCGATCAGTTTTTTATTTGTTAAGGAGATCGATTTACGTGCTATATAGTCATCCAGTAGTATGGCTTCTAACATATTACCGAATTTAAGCTACTGAACGACTACCAATCAGGGTTCAGATCAGACCACAGTACAGAAACAGCAATCCTACACATAGTAGATGATGCTCTTCTTGCTCTAGACCGCAATGAAACCTGTCTCTTGGTCCTTCTTGACCTATCATCCGCATTTGACACCGTAAACCATCCCAAACTATTAGACCGTCTCGAAAATAGGATGGGCTTATCAGGAACAGTCTTGATATGGTTCTATTCCTTCCTAGAGAATAGATCGCAAAGATTCCTAGTGAACAATGAGATATCCCTTCCATCTCCAATTCAGATTGGATTCCACAAGGATCAACTCTATTGCCGTCACTATTTAACCTGTACATTGAACCATTAACAGTATTATTACGCAGGCCAACATTTCTTTTCACATGTATGCAGATGACACCCAACTGTATATGAAGCTTACATCACCAGAAGAGATCGTCATAATGAACCAAGCACTACTGAGAACCGTTGAATGGCTAGGTGACAATTATCTTAAGTTCAATGCGAAAAAAAACGAATTCCTCTTGATCTCCCCTCCTAAAAGCGCAGCCAGGATTAAGGAATGGACCAAGATGATCACTGCGCTAAACGGTTCCCCGATTCTAGTAGACTCAACCAAATCCCTGGGAATCACTCTGGATAAAGAACTAAACATGCAAACCCACATCAACACAATGGCAAAAAACGGTTGTTTCCAACTGAGCTACCTCAAAAAATTGAAGCCGTTCATCGAATCAGATTTTATTTATTTATTTAGTGTTTTGTATAGCGTGAACATGACCCGTGAGGGTATCAGAGCGCTTTACAGCAATAGTACATAATTACAAGAATTAGCAAAACAAGATAGATACAAAAAGGAACATGTAGACATGAGAGCAGATGATCTCAAAATGGCAGTACAGGCACTGGTCATATCAAGAATTGAGTACGGATGCGCAACCCTTTCAGGGCTTCCTAAGATCTCTACAGCCCCCCTAAAAGCATGTCTCAATACTGCAGCCAGAATTATAACAGGATCAAAAAAATTTGACCACATATCTCCACATCTGAAAGCACTCAACTGGCTACAGTACAAGGCAAGAATACAGTTCAAGATTGCATGTATCACACACAAGGCAATACACCACCAAACTCCACGTTACCTGGCCCAGAAATTCACGTTATTGGGAGGCAGTACACCCTCCAGGGGATCTAAAGATTTTTTGCTAAAAACCAGCATTCTTCCGTAAGAAGAGATCATACGATAGAGCGTTCACGGGAGCAGCACCAAGGATCTGGAATTCGCTCCCACCGAATATTAGGAGAATCATGCATGGTCCACGATTCAAAAAGGAGACTAAGGCATTTCTGATGGGTACATTTCTCCCATAACTAACACCAGGCTACAATAAGACTATTTTGAGTTCGGCAGACAACCCGCCGATCCACTACAGACTGCTGTTCTAGTAGACCTCCGTAAGGTATAAGACAGTTACTCCCTTGTCCATCTACAGAGATGTTGTCTACAGTCAAGGAACTTGATCAATGTATATTTGTTTGAAAGTAGCAATATTATAACCATCGTAGACAGCTAGGATATCAGGAATGGACCTACTCTGGATCAGAGGAATGTTTTTGACATGTTTTACTTTTACCTAATGTTTTCCTTATTCTTCAATATGTTGCAGGTTTGACTTGGGTTAGCATCTGCCAATACTATGAAACACGTTTTTACGCCTGTGGCTAAAGAAATGAATACCCGCTGATTGTAAAGGGGGATGATGTAAAGCGCTCTGACACCCAATTCTTGGGTCTTGTTCGCACTATAGAAAACAATGAATAAATAAATAAATAAATAATAAAAACAGGGATGCTTCCGGGAGGGCCTCCCCTTTAGAGACCACTGTCATTAAGGCGTGGCGGACCTGATGGTATTGAAAGGTTTCTGAGGCAGCTATGTCGTATTCACGCTGAAAATTGGGAAACGGTAACACTGTTCCAGCTCTCCAAAGATCTCCAACCATGGAGATACCAATCAGATCCCATTTAACAAAGCCAGGTCTCGTGCCTAACATGCCCAGTTTTCCCGAGTCCCACAATGGCATGGACTGTGTGATCCTACCCTCCCAGCCCAATGTTTTGAGGGTTTTGTGCCACAGTTGGACCGTAAGCGATGTGGGTCCCATAGGGGTCATGTATTTTGTGGAGTGTTCAGTGCTCATTTGTAACCATGTGGTAGTAACACACAACAGTCCATAGTGTATGCTGGGACGTCTGGGGGACGGTGCACCCATTGGTTGACAGCGGCAAGCTGCGTCTCATGGTAATATTTGTGGATGTCGGGCAATGCTATACCGCCGTCATACCAGACACGTGTCAATTTGTGGAGAGCTAAACGGGCCCCACCCCGTTCCACAACTTAGGGCCTGATTCCGATGTCGTTCGGAAGGCCTCCGATATCGGATTTGGCTTTACCGGATCTGATTCGTAGCCCTTGTTTACGACCGAATCGTACACAGGTCCGGACAACCAAGTATGATGCGAAGCTCGCGTAAGCGCCAACCGAATCGTTTCTGGACCCGAACCGCTCCGTACGTCTCGTTTGTAGACGAATCGTGCTGCGATGGAGCCGATTTCCGACCGAGCGAGTACGATGCACGATTCGGACAGCTGCTTCGCCTCGGTCTCAGCGAGACGAAACGGCTGTCGGAAGCGTACTTTGGGGGACCGTAGCAGGCCCCCCTTCACCCGGGGCCCTCCGAATCTGTCACAGGGTGCCCACGGGTCCCCCCGATCCAGGCATGGTGCCCGCCACAGGGTGTACGCTTTTCCCCACCCACCCCTTCTCTGCTATGGGAGCCTGTGTACCCGTCTGTACACGGGCTCCCATAGAGTTCAATTGGAGTCCGAGCAAACTGAGTCCGTAAGCATACAGCAGCATCGTACTGGCTGGTTCGGACTCCCGGAGCACGTCTCGCTCGGAAAGCCCTCTGGATTCGAGTCGTACGGAGGGCTTTCCTAGCGTGATCGGAATCGGGCCCTTAGTCTCTATTGCACGAAAGTATACATCGGGGACTAGGAATGGCGTATTTTGCAACACATAATGAAACTGCTTGAGTGCCATGGACAGGGGCAAGGTTCTCCAATAGCATACATCTCTGCTGAGACGCTGTAGGGGAACCTGGAGATTATGGTCAGTGAATGAGTCAGGATTGGTGGTAACAGAGACCTCCAAGTATCGGAAGCCATCAAGCACTACCTTTGCTTCACATCCCCTGGGTTGTTGCGGGGCGTCCCCGCGGGGAGAGCAAATAGCGTCGACTTAGACCAATTAATGGTGTACCCCGAGTACCTCCTGAAGGCTTTGAATATATCCAGTATGCAACCTAGGGAGGTGCGAGGTGCTGCTATGTACAATAGGATATTGTCAGCGTACAAAGATATTTTGTCCTCCCACTCCTCCGTCCAGAGTAAGCTACATATCAAAGGGTCAGTGCGGACCAAGATGCCAGTGGCTCTAAAACTAGGGCAAACATGAGAGATGCAAGAGGGCAACACTGCTGGGTCCCACTTGGCAAAGAGAATTCTCTGGAGATTTTCATATTAACGACTACTCGGGCCAAAAAACAGTACATAGCAGACATACCCAGGACAGAAACTTGGGGCCAAAGCCCATCCCTTCCAGCACTGCAAAAAGGTATGGCTATTCCACCATGTGGAATGCCATGCGGGGATTGGGGGACAGAAAAGCCACATCGTCTTGTATAGAATAGACTAGTCCTAGCACACCGTGAAGGAGTCGCAGATTTAAGGCCTTATTTCTGCAGGGCATAAAACCGTATTGGTCCGAGTGAACACATTTTGTAATAATTTGTATAGCCTAAGGGCTAGTAGCTTTCCCAGAATTTTGACTTCTGTGTTGAGGAGGGAGATGAGTCTGTAGGAGGAGCAGTCCTCAGCCGGCCTACACTATCTATATGAATGACTACTATAGATGCAAACCTTTGATCCCTTGGGGGCACTCCCTCCTCCCGACTCTCCAAGTACATTTTAAGTAAGTGTGGTGTAACAAGAGTTGTAGTGGTCTTGTTATAACTCTATCATTTCTCCCTTCGTCATTCATATTTCGTCCTCTGTAGGGTCACTCTCCATAAAGTTTCTATCCTTGGTGGTGAGGGTATGGAGTTTCAAATCATATAGAAGGTTGTGGGAGTCTCACACAGTTGCGGTTCTGACTGGGGCATATAATTGCTCATAATAATCTGCAAACGCATTCATGATACCTTGAGAATCCGAGAGAGACACCCCGGTACCCTGAAAGATCCTGATAACCCATCTACTCACCTTTTCCTTTTTATCAAGCCATGCTACCAACTTTCCCGCCCTATCACTGAGTTCATATATACGATGTTGAGTTGTGCGGTAACTAGCTCTGGCAGCATCAGTAGTCAGATCCCTATATTCCAGTAGCTTAAGGCCCAACTCATGCTTTACGTAAGTTGTGGTGTCAGTAAGTAATTGGGCCTCTAGAGCAAAGATGTCTTTCTCGACTGCCGCCCTTGTTTTCTTACTGTGTCCCACCATCAGTGAGAGTACTTCACCCTTGATTACAGTCTTATGCACTTCCCAGAGGGTCTGAGAGGAGTCCACTGAGAGTACGTTTTCCTTGAAATATTCATCTGTGGTCTTCTTCAGTCCTGTTCTAATGTCTGGGATCTTCAGGTACCAGGGGTGTATTGTGATGCCTTTGCTGGTTCCTCATGTGTCAACACTATATATAGCCCAGATGGGGGAGTGGTCAGATATCCCCCTGGCCAAATGGTACACCTCTTGAAATTGCGAGACTTGGTGGACGAAGGTAAGCAGGAGGTCGATACAGGAAAGGTTCCTGTGTGCCCCGAGTAAATTGTAAAATTCTGAGCAGTGGGGTTTTGTGTGTGCCATATATCTATCAGCCCCATTGCTGCGCAAAAGTCTGCAAATTGTTTGCGGGAAGGGGTTGCGTTACGGTCAAAGGAATCACACATAGTCATGTTAAAGTCTCCCCCTACTAGGAGTTCACCCGCAGGTAGTTCGAGGAGGAGTCTACCCAGGTCCGGGAAAGTGGCATTGTGTAAGGCTGGAGGGATATACACTGACAGGATGTTAATTGTTTCCCCCTTCCATGTCCCAGAGAGGGCTACATATCTACTGAGGTGGTCGACCAGGAGTACTTCACTGTCAACAGCAATTGTTTTTTAAGTAAAATGCCTACCCCTCTAGAGCTTGTCATGAAGTCTGCGTGTATTACCATTTTGTAACCCCAGCAGTATAGAGCTTTGCCAGTGTTGCCCATCAGGTGTGTTTCCTGCAGGAGGACCCCCTCAGGTGAGTGTTATTTAATATATTGTAGCACTACCCCTCACTTTATTTTGTCGCCCAACCCCTTCACATACCAGGACAGGACGCTAATCTCAGAGACCATTTGCACTCTCATTCCAGGGGCCTAGTAATGGTCGGTAGCTGCTTGGAAACTGGACTGTCTGCATCAGTACAATACAGAATAGGTCCTATTTTCCTAAATGTGTGAAACTCTGTCGTAAAGAAAAATAACAAAACATTCAATGCACCCCACTCCCTTGCCTCCATCCCCCCTCCAAACTGTAAAGCCCGCCACCCCTCCTCCCTGCATGGCGAACTCAGAACTATCTGCTCCCCAAACTCTGCAGAGTGCCCATCACCCCACCCAACAGACAACCAGTGAAGAAACTGCGGACTACCTAGCGAACTGTACCCTCCGGCTCCTCTATAGCTGGTACTGAAGAGAATATTCAAATCTCACAGCAGTGCCAAACTTGTGAATAGAAATTGTAACAATTCTACAGTCTCATTGCATTTGTATACTTCAACCTGCTCCGTAGGTTCACCGATGCAGAGACAGAATATTGAGTACAAAATATCGAGTTGCACAAATATAGAGTCAATAATATCGTGGGTCAGGAATATCGACAGCAAGAATATTGTGGTCAAGAATATCGACTTAAGGTAAGAAATGTCATTTTAAAAAATATCGAAGTGTTAAATATCTTTTGCAAAAATATTGTTGTTAAAAATATCGTTTTTTATTATTGTTATATATTTTAGTATATATTTTATATGTATGTGATGTTTGTTTTTTTGTATAAGATTTGTTTGTATTTTTAATATATGTGTCAAATTTTTAGTAGTTATTAACTTTTTTTTCTATTTGAATTTTGCACTTTTAGTCCCGTAGTGGGTTTTGGGTTTATAGGGGAATAGGGTGGGAAGAAATTTAATTATATTAAATTTATTAAATTTTTTTAATTTGAATGTTGTGTTTTTAGTTCCGTAGCAGGTTGTGGGTTTATAGGGGAATAGGGTTGGAAGTAATTTAATTACATTTAATTTATTGATTAATTTTTATTTATTATGATTTGTTTAATTGAGATGTTATAGTGTTAAATGTGTAAATTAATTTATTATTAATTAATTAATAATTGGTTGTAAATTAATTTTAATTAATTAATTGGTAATTAATTATGGTAATTGTGTAATTAATTTAGGTGTGTGTTGTGGTGTTTATACGTGTAAATGGTGGGAAGAAATGTATTTTTAATTTATGACTTAATAATTGGTTGTTAATTAATTATAATTAATTAATTTGTAATTAATTTTGGTAATTGTGTAATTAATTATATTTGTGTGTGGTAGTTTTTATAGGTTTAAAGGGTGGGAAGGGTGGGAGGTAAATTGTTTTTAATTGATGAATTAATAATTAGTTGTTAATTATTTTTAATTAATTAATTGGTACTTAATTATGGTAATTGTGTAATTAATTTTATGTATGTGTTTTGGTGTTTATAGGAGTAAAGGGTGGGAAGTAATTTTTGTTTATTTAATTAATATATAGGGGCCGATTCCGATCTCGGCCGGTAGGGCTCCGAATCGGATTCGGCTTAACCGGATCCGATTCGGAGCCCTATTTCCCGACCGATTCGTACGTGCGTCCGGACGAGCGAGTACGATGCGAAATCGCCGACCGACTCGTTCGGGCGTCCCAACGGCTCCGACCGATTCGTTCCCGGGTTGAACCGCACCGACCGACTCGCTCGGACACGACTCGCACCGCGCAATGGAGACGTTCCCCGGCCGGGTAAGTACGATGCGCGCCGCGAGCAATCCGACCGACACGCGCCGTCCGGCTCGAAAGAGCAGTCAGAGCCGTACTTCGGGGGGCCGTGTCGGACCCCCCTATACGCGTAGCCGCGCGAGTCGCACACAGGGGGGACCCATGGGTCCCCCCTACCTGTGCGTGTACGGCGCGAGTCGCTTCGCCGCGTACCCGCTGTAGGGGGCGCCCTTATTCGCCTCGCACCCATTGAGGCAATGGGAGCCCGCGTACGCGTTGTACGACCGGCTCCCATTGACTTCAATGGGAGTCCGACCGACTCGAGTACGATTGCATACGGACGCATCGTACTCGTTCGGTCGGGCTGCACGGGTCCGATTCGGTCGGAAATCTCTCCGGGTCTGGCTCGGTCAGAGAGATTTCCGGCCCGAATCGGAATCGGCCCCATAGTTGTTAATGTTAATTATTTGATATTTATTTTGGGTAAATGTTTATTTTTTGTGTTTTGTTTTTACTTTTAAAGGGGTAAAGGGTGGGTATTAAATAAAATGTTGTCATTTAATTATTAGTTGTTAATAGTAATAGTTGTTCTTAAAAAAAATATATAATTGTGTTTTATTATTTTATAGTTTAATTTAGGTGTGTGTTGTGGATATTAGAGTGTTGAAGCTTGTGTACTCAATGTTTCTTTTTATTTTTTTATTAATAAGATGTTTCTTAATTTGTTTTTAATTATGCAAATTATGGAAATAAATGTAATTAAAAATGTTGAAGTGTTTTGTTATTGGTGTGGTGTTTTAGGGTATGAAATAAAATAAATACATATATGTTTTAAATAATTTTTTTGTTTGTTAATATTGGTTACTTTTAAATAATTATTGTTTATAAATGTATTTATTAATTTATTTTATATATTATTTGTAGGTTTTTGTTATATGTAATTAATATTATAATATGTGTTCTTTTTATATGTTTAATAGATTTAAATTTCTATTTTTAAAATATTGTTTTTTATTTCTATGATTTTTTAAATTTTGTAATATTTTTAGTTTTTTTCAACTGTTTAAGTGTTATTAGTAATTTTTGTTTCTCTGCTATCCAACACTTTCACTAATGTTGCACTCACTGGAGTGGGAATAGTAATTTTTACCTCTTTGCTATCCAGCACTTTCCCTACTGTTGCATTCAATGGAGTGGAAATAGTTATTTTTACCCCTCCTCTATCCAGCACTTTCTCTAATGTTGCACTCACTGAGTGGGAATAGTAGTTTTTACCCCTCCGCTATCCAACACTTTCCCTACTGTTGCACTCACTGGAGTGGGAATAAAAAATGTTACCCCTCCGCTATCCAACACTTATCCTACTGTTGTATTTAGTGGAGTGGGAATAGTCATTTTTACCCCTCCGCTATCCAACGCTTTCTCTACTGTTGCATTCTTTGGAGTGGGAATAGTAATTTTTACCCCTCCGCTATCCAATACTTTCCCTACTATTGCACTCACTGGAGTGGGAATAGTAATTTTTGCCCCTCCGCTATCCAACACTTTCCCTACTGCTGCACTCTTTGGAGTGGGAATAGTAATTTTTACCCCTCAGCTATCCAATACTTTCCCTACTATTGTACTCACTGGAGTGGAAATAGTAATTTTTGCCCCTACGCTATCCAACACTTTCCCTACTGTTGCACTCTTTGGAGTGGAAATAGTAATTTTTACCCCTCCGCTATCCAACATTTTCCCTACTGTTGCACTAACTGGAGTTGTAATAGTAAATGTAATTCCTCCGCTATCCAACACTTACCCTACTTTTACACTCACTTGAGTGGCAATAGTAATTTTTACCCCTCCGCTATCCAACACTTTCCCTACTATTGCACTCTTTGGAGTGAGAATTGAAATTTTTTCCCTCCGCTATCCAACACTTTCCCTACTGTTGCTATCACTGAAGTGGGAATAGTAATTTTTACCCCTTTGCTATCCAACACTTTCCCTACTGTTGCACTCACTGGAGTTGGAATAGTAAATTTAATTCCTTTGCTATCCAACACTAACCCTACTTTTGCACTTACTGGAGTGGGAATAGTAATTTTTACCCCTCCACTATCCAACACTTTCCCTACTGTTGCACTCTTTGGAGTGGGAATAGTAATTTTTACTCCTCCGCTATCCAACACTTTCCCTACTGTTGCACTCTTTGGAGTGGGAATAGTAATTTTTCCCCTCCGCTATCCAACACTTTCCCTACTGTTGCTATCACTGAAGTGGGAATAGTAATTTTTACCCTTCCGCTATCCAATACTTTTCCTACTATTGCACTCACTGGAGTGGAAATAGTAATTTTTGCCCCTCCGCTATCCAACACTTTCCCTACTGTTGCACTCTTTGGAGTGGGAATAGTAATTTTGACCCCTTCGCTATCCAACATTTTCCCTACTGTTGCACTTACTGGAGTTGTAATTGTAAATTTAATTCCTCCGCTATCCAACACTTACCCTACTTTTACACTCACTTGAGTGGCAATAGTTATTTTTACCCCTCCGCTATCCAACACTTTCCCTACTGATGCACTCTTTGGAGTGGGAATAGTAATTTTTACCCCTCCGCTATCCAACATTTTTCCTACTGTTGCACTCACTGGAGTTGGAATAGTAAATTTAATTCCTTTGCTATCCAACACTAACCCTACTTTTGCACTTACTGGAGTGGGAATAGTAATTTTTACCCCTCCGCTATCCAACACTTTCCCTACTGTTGCACTCCTTGGAGTGGGAATAGTAATTTTTACTCCTCCGCTATCCAACACTTTCCCTACTATTGCACTCTTTGGAGTGGGAATAGTAATGTTATCCCCTCCGCTATCCAATACTTTCCCTACTGTTGCTATCACAGTGGTAATTTTTACCTCTCCGCTATCCAACACTTTCCCTACTGTTGCACTCACTGGAGTTCGAATAGTAAATTTAATTATTGCGGTATCCAGCACTTTCCCTACTGTTGCACTTATTGTATTGGGAAATGTTAGTTTACATTTTTTTTAATAGTGTAATGTTTTAATTTATTATAGAATGTTATTTATTTTAAATTATTGATATATATATATATATGTTATTTATATATAATTTTAAAGTTTAAAAATTAAATAAAGATAATAGTTAATAAATTATTTTTAAGTAACTATATGTGTAAGTATAAATTATTATGTTTGTGTGTTTATATTTTTTTAAATTAAGTTTATTTGTTATATTTAGTTACAATTTATATTAATTTTAATTTATTTTGTTAAAAATAATATTATTATTCAATATATAATATATATATTGTTTTATATATATTTTTAAATCGATATTTTTTACATCTATATTTTTTACCTCAATATTTTTGAGTCAATATTTTTGTACTTACCTGTTAAGGTACGGGAGTCGATATTTTTGTAGTCGACATTTTTACCTCGATATTTAGAACATCGATGTTTGTGACATCGATATTCTATCAGTGAACCAGGTTCGCCACCATCCTTAGTGCAGTAGGCCGGGCTCAATGCTTTCACCATGGCTTGCGTCGTGCACAGTGCCACATCACAATGTGCATGTCTCATAGATCACAAGCAGTTCAAAACAGTATTTATGTGTATGTGTTCTGTTCATGGATCGTGTTCAGGGGATGCCCTTGTCTCCTCTTGATGTGTGTCCCGGGCCTGTTGTCCTGATGAACCTCCTGAGTGGCGGCGCTGTTGTCCACGTAGGGTACGTAGCTCCCTGATTGCCAATGGTTCTCCAGCCGTCCAGCCACTCCCATGACTCCTCAGGGGACATGAAAAAACAGGTTTTTTCCTCTGCTTCCACTCGTAATTGAGCCGGGAAGAGCATTACATAGTTAAGTGCCTTGTCCCTCAATGTGTTTTTGACCTCCAAGAAGCTGTGTCGCTGTCTCTTTACCTTGATCGTAAAGTCTGGAAAAAATGTTTTTGGTGCATTTTTATAAATCACCGGGGAGCACTGTGAGCTGTCTGTAGAATCACATCCAGGTCTGTAAAAATTTAAAATTCGGGCTATGATTGGTCGCGGGCCGCCCCTGGTTGTGGGCCCCATCTTGGGATTCGGTGGGCCCGTACCACCAAAAAGTATTTGGAGAGGCAACGAGCCTGCAGCTCCTTGGCCAGTAAATCTTTGACAAAGAGGTCTACTGCAGGCCCCTCCGTACGTTCTGGGAACCCAGTATGCATATGTTGTTACGCCATGCTCTACCTTCAAAGTCTTCTAGTCGGGCCTCCATTGCGACATTGGCCTCCTGTAGATAGCGAACTTGGTTCTGGAGGGCCTTATTGTTCAGGCCGTGAGAAGTAGTAGTATCTTCGATCTCCTTCACTCGGGAGCTCATGTTACGTAAATCCACCCTCATCAGAGACACCTCAGTAATGACCGAATCCATTCATGTTTCCAGTGAAGGCTTTATCCCCTGGATCGGCACCATAATATCCTGTAGCATCAAGGATTCCCCTTCCAACAGATGAGGCCCCACAGGCAACGTCTGGTCTCGGGCCTTACCACCAAGCCCCCATCCCCTGTCAAGACGAAATGGTCCCGTTTTGTTGGATGAACGCCTCTCTGGCCCTTACCTCCCCCCATGATGTCTTCTTCACGTTGGTGGAAAATAGGCCCCATACAATATTACCAGACAGGGGAGGGGGAGGAGGAGGGTACTCACCACTGCCTGCCTGTGGGGCAGAAATACACCATGCAGCCTGTCGGTTTTCCCATGGTGGCCAAAGCCAGGCTTCTACCCCCACCTATAGGCACCTCCACTGTAGGCCCAGGAGTTCCTTTTGTCAATGCTCACGATCCACCTGGAGACAGGGAGATGCAGTCCGGAAGGGCCCGGGTGAAGGTGCTGGATTCAAGGCCAGTATTGTAGGTTGGAGCTACCCAGGTGTCAGTAGTATCAGGCTGAGGCTCTAATTGAATCGATGTCTTGAGAGGAAATGCACTGTGCTGTACTCACCAGTGCTTGTTGGGATCATGGCAAGCGGGTCCGGTTCCCCCAATGAAGCCCTAGGAGCGATCCAGATGTGGCAGTTCTTTAGCCCTCAGGCATAGCAAATTGCTGCAGTCCCGCCTGGGCCCCCGAAGCCCGTATCTGTGCTTCCGCCGGCTGCACTTTTCTCCCGATCCACATCGGGTAGCGTAGGGGTGGAGGACACAACTCAGGAGCACTGCTCCCCTCTGACGAAGCTAGCTCTCAACTCCTGTTAAATGGCTAGGGTGAAGACACGACTGCGGTCGTCACACATGCATTTCCCTCGGCAGCTGCGAGTAACATGAGGGTGGTGCTGCTTGCTGCTGGCCAGGCCGCAATGGCTCCAAGCCCTACGCTGCCTTTTCTTCCTGCTCTGCTGGGCTCATTTGGCTCCCCTCGGCCACACGATCAAACTGCCATCATTCAATCGATTCGAGGGAACAGATCAGTGACGCATAAAGCGTGGAGATTTTGGTTGGGTGTTGGAGTCGCTCCACGAAGCGGCCATCTTCGTTGCCAACTGGCCACGCCCCAAATCACCCCATTTCTGTCCTGGCCCCACGCTCCCCGTAATGCTGAGTAAATATTCTTTGTTATTTAAAAAATGTAAAACTCTTTAAACCTCTTTATTCAATCAGTCTAATTCTCAAGGCCAACAGCTGTTGTTTAGCATCCCTTTGAGCGCTCAGAGACAAGATACGGATGGAACAATTTATTTAACTTCAGTAACAAACTATACTGTATAAGTTTGTTAAAGGTGTTTGATGGGTCATGTAGTACTCTGGCACTTACAAATTTACTTCTTTCTGATAAATTTTTTATTGGATATGATATTGGATTTGATAGTTTGACAGGTTTAATTAAAAATGTAAAACATTAACTCAAAGTAGCAATCGTGTAACTACTAGTCATAGAAACACTGTATGTGTGCGTGTTTGTGTGTGTGTGTGTGTGTGTGTGTGTTTGTGTGATAACCAGCAAGCACAAATACATGAACAATTCTAGTAATCAACATTTGAGCATTTCAAAGTGGAGTCAAATTACAAAGACGCGCAAATTGTGAAATATATATAGTATTTCAAACATATTAATATGCAAGAGGAGGCATTCCAATAAATATTTAAGTAGATACTGTGAGAAAGGGAAAAGGGAAGAAGTGTTAACAGGAATAAGAACAGAGAGAAAAGAAGAAGAAGAACGAAAAAGATCCTGTTAGTAAAATAATAGGTAAATATAACTTGCTGGCAGGCAAAAATAAAAATGTATTTAAAATAGAAAAGAATTAATGTAATTAATAGATAACTTTAAGGTGGGTTTAAGAAACAGTTGATTGAGTATATAAAGGACAAGATAAAACATTATGAAAAAGTAACCACGGTATGCTAATTTGATATTATCAGGAACTGAAAAAGAATTAGTTCTATCCTTTAAATCTTTTGCATCAAAGCATATACCAACATTTGGAAAAGTCATTCCAACATTTTGTACTTCATTGAATTTGAAATCCAGTAGAGATAAATGGGTCATTTGTAATATAGTCATCGACATTGCTACAGGTGTCCAAAAAACCCAAAATATAAATTTTGAAAAAAGCAAAATTAACTTAAGTATTCCATTTGTCTAATTTGTCTAAAGCCAGAAAAGACCAAGCAAAAATGATACACTTTAGCAGAAGAAATAAAGAGTAAACAGTGAGCCTACTTTGATTTTACAAGACCAACATAATTTTTCACATGTAATTGATGACTGCTATTAATAAAGAACAATGTTTGTCTAAAGATATAAGCTAATTTATGCATTTTTGTCCAATTGATTCCCTTCGTTTCAATAGACCAAGTGACAGATAAATAATTTGTTCCACTATATTTCAATTTGGGATGTATTCCTTGTGGAAGAATTCTAGTCCAATTGTTTATGAATCATAGAAGATTAAAAATAGTGTGACCCAAAATTAATTTGCAAAGAGTTTGAGGAAAATCAAAGGTACAAGACTCAGTATTTTTTGTAATCTTCATTCAGAGTGGTTATGACATGTTTAAGCTGTGATACTGTAAAAATAGGTAAAGACAGCATCTGCGTCTAAAATGTGTACTCCACCTATCAGCTTTTCTGTGATATTGAAACCCATCCATCTCTCGTACAGGCCCTACCACCATAGACCGGTCTGCTAAACCCTCCACTCCATTTGTTTCTACTCCATTTCTTGTCTCCTGAATTACTGTTTTTTGAGAACAAGTAAGGGCAGTGGAACCAGAAATACTGAATCTTTAGCTTTGCCATTTTTATGATTCCATCTGATACATCTTGAGAATTACTAATTCTCTGTTCAACATCTACAATATGTTTATCCATTGCAACTCTTCTATTGTTTAACTGTCGCAGATTTTTTGATAGTTTGCTTTCGACATGGTGACTTTAAGGTATATGTTTCAAGTGGTGAAATCTCTTGGTTTTGGTCCTTGATCCTTCAAGTGGTTGTTAGAAAGCTACCCATCCCCCATAGCATAAGGCCAAATGATGCCTGAAACTTGCTAGTAGAAGGGGCAAGTAACAGGGATCCCCTAGTTCACCCCTCTTTGCCTCTTATCTAGTTGCTAACTGTATCTGGAACCAGAACGGTTTCAAGGGGCGAAAGTAGAGATTGCCACTTTTAAATTGACAGTGTTTGCGGACAATGTAATAATCACTATCAGTGACCCGCTCACATCCGCACAACTTATGATGGAAGAACAATTGCATATCCAATTGATGATAGGGTTTCAAAAAACCCTAGCTAAATCTGAAGCATTGTTACTCAACACCACTCCAGAGCAAGGGCAAGGCCTTCAGGCGTGCCTCCAGGTCTAGAAAAGATATCACCTACCCGAGGGTGCATTTTGTACCATCTGAGGACCAAATATGGCCCTCAGCTAGCAGAGATGCACAAAAACGTGATAAGTGGAATTTTGAATAACTGGTGAGTGAGCTGAAAAAAGATACGTAATGTTGGCATGAAATGTATTTCCCCTGGCCAGGGAGGACTGTCGAAGTCAAGGTGATAGTTTTGCCTAAGCTTTTGTACATGTTACAGGGCATACCCTTACCAATGACCCTGAGACTGTTTAAACTATTTCAGCTTGCTATCAATGGATTCGAATGGGTGGCTCTGAGCAAGAAATCCAAGACTGTGATATAAAAATTAATATCTTCAGGTTTCTAGAGGAGTTTTGGTGCTTCCGAACACAGTTCACAATCGTCAAGCAAGACAGCTAAGCTGTTTGTTGAGAGGAAAAAGAGTGAAACTACCAAGCAGTGGTGACTCATCTACTTAACTGCGGACTCTTCACTCTGGTCGGTGCAATAGCTGAGCAGCCCACATAGAAGTTGGGGGGTGTGCTCCTCAACTGTGACAAGGGGAGACTCTTGAAGTTGGGATTACCATGGCAGCAGGATGGTGCATACCTCCTTCCCATCCCACACTTCCCAACTATATTCTATGTATAGTATTCAAACAACGGTCATTCGCAAGCGTACAATGATGCTGAGAAAACAGAACGTCAACTTCAAACCAGTCAAATTACCTTTATTTGCTCATGTTAACAATATGTGACTAAAAGGTAAATTTTTTCAATAGTTCCCTGAAACTGAGAAGGTTATACTCCTTCTCTACGAAATAACAGAGTGAGTGAATCTGTGAGACTTGTGGCTGTGATTGTGAAAGCAGAATCTCCAAATTTTCAAGAACGTGCTTTAGATACATTAAGGAGAAAGGAGTTTAATGATAGTAAGAACCTGCCAGTGGAATATATAATTAATGTACTTGCTAAAATTGACAGATGAATAATTCCTTAGGTTAAACTGTTCATTTTAGGGAGAAGGCTGTGTTTTGGTCATTCTGAAGACCTGTTGTGCATCATTCACATACATATAAAAAGGGTTCTAGCCTCCTGAAGAAGTTTAATTAAAGGAAGCATTTATATATATTAAATAATGTGGGTGACAAAATAAAGCCCTACTGGACAGCACAACTACTGCTCCTAGGTTCTGCACTTACAAGAGGTGTAGTTAACATTCGCTCACAGTCTGTTAGCAAGGATATATTCCATTTCAAAGCAGTACATTGTATGCCAATGTCAGCCAGCCTTGAGACCAAATGATCAATGGTAGCACAGTCTGCCATCAAGTCAAGCAAGACCAGGACACCTGTTTGTCCTTGTCAACAATTAAGCACAAGCTGTCTAAGAAGGAACCTGCTACTCCCTCCATACTTCTACTCAGACAGGAAGCAGCTTTCTTGGTACTAGAATGCTGTTGGATTTGGAACTGCTTGGTAGGTGGTTCTATAGGGTATTGGTGCTCCTGGGCAATACGCAGGTAAGTCTACTCTAGTACTGAGTGAGGATTGCGGTGCATAAGGGTAGGGAGAGCCACCCTCCTCCCCAACCTGTGGATATCCACTGGTAAAACAGAACAACAGTCCCCTGCACACGCTAACAGTGTATCAATTATATCAATAACGGTGTGACAAAAGCTTGCGTCTTTGCTGGAACATGCGCTTCAGTTTATTCATAACAGCCTTAGCCAACACGTGTTTCGTTGCGCTTACGGTTGTGTGCAGCAACTTCTTCGGGGCTAAGAAACAAACAATAGTACAGAATTGGGAATGAAAGGTATGCAACAATAGCATCCAATGTCAGTTTCCCATTGTGACAGACTAACTTTGAAGGATCGGCTCGTGTTGCCTACTCGAGCCTGTGGAAACCCATGCTGTCTTAAACGTGTCACTTCGGTTGTTTAGTGACAAACTAGTGTTTTTAAGAACAATTATAATACTCTTAGATAAAATAAACTTGTCCGGAGTTAAGGCATGCTTGTTCCTTGTGAGTCCAGTTGTGACATATGAGCCTAAACAGTCAACAGTTACTTTGCTAAGGTGAATTTAACATAACAACACCCCCTTAATGTTGCCTGGTACCCGAAGGTATGTAATAAAAAACAAAATACTTATACTCAATGCTTGAAGATCCTAGGGGAAAAGAAACGGGTAAAAAAGAAAGAAAAATGATGCTAAGTATACAAGCTCTATAAAGGCAAGTTTATCGTGCTACGGTGATCAATTCTGACCGGGAAACCAACCTTAAATCCGGTTGTATTTCCGTCCCGAATGGGATTCAATATGGTCCAATGTTAGACACACAGTTAAGACTGCACATATCTTGCATCCAGAAATAATCTCTCCTATTCACAGTATATGTATCCTGGATGTGTTTCTCAATGAGGAGTCCCCGAGGATGGGTAAATAAAGGAAAATGGCCTAATTACATATAAGAATACACCCAAAGGAAAAAGGGCAGGGGCATGTTCTATATACTTTGAGAATATGGTAATGTGGTCCCATGTACCTTAAACGAGGATTTAGTAATAGTGCAAGTTTATTCAGGCACGAATACATAAATTCTGTGGTGCATTGCACCCACTCGATGCAGGTTGTGTTAAAGAAAATAACCGGCAGCAATATCCTTGCTGGTATTAATACGGGAGCTTTGCCTAATAAAAAGGATCAAATGAAAATGTGTCAGAACAAGCGAGTAGACAGACCCCGCGGAGAGTATTTAAAAGATGCCCCCAAACGTAGATGCTTATATCTAGCGTAATTGGCACTGTACTGCTAATGGCAGGAGAACATTCAGTTAGTTATTGACGCTTACCTCTGTGATGAACAGAGCTCCTTCCGGCGTGTACGCTGGAGACCTAATGGCCCGCAGGAGAACACACGTTTATATAGGCCTGGGAACGGAAATAGTTGTGGGACTGTACCTGCTCCAAAGTCGTCGGCCATGTTGGAACTGTACATTCAGTACCCCGCTTATCAATAGAGGTTAAAAGTGGGCAATTCATCAGCCCCCGAGGTGTGTTGCTCTAGAGCTTAAGGGTTGTGGGGTATTGATCAGCATTATGCTCAATGGGCTAATGCATAGTAATAAAACAAATACCATCAGCCATCTTGGAGTGTCTAATCTCTGCATCCGGCTTAATAACATACTGAATAAAATAGTTGTAGAACTGTACCTGCTCCAAAGACGTCGGCCATCTTGGAACTGTAAATTCAGTACACCGCCACAGCAAGTTTAGGAATGTAAAGGAGAAAAATGTAATAAACGGAACGTGGGTGAACAATCCCTACAGTAACGGATCCATCTGGATATAAATTACTTGAAGCAATAAGTTATTTAATATTTGGATCTAGGAAAAAAGGGGGTCTCTAGTAGTAGAGTTCTAAGGCAACATTAAAGGAGAGTCACGGGAAAGGGATTCCCGAGTTCAGTGTGTGCTGCAACCGTCTAAGTGTAACGGTACAGAATAATAGTTATCATAAATCTAAATAACACATATTGTATGCCCACAGGATCTACATACACAATCCTGTGGGTCACCTTAAGATAGTTAAGTACATTGGTGCCAGAGTAAGCATATCGGTTCCAGAGTAAAGAAGAGAGGTTGTGACAGTAGACCCCTAAATCCGAGGGGATAGGAGAACAGGTATAGGGAACATGATAAATGGTTAATGAACACATGAGCTCCCCAAGTGACAGCTTATAGTGCTGAGGAAATCAAAACCATGTTGGGACGTGTAGTCCTAGGTAAGCTTGCACGTAAGCGTATGGAAGCAGACTTTAAAACTTCAGTTCGAACTCAACAGTAGTAGTAAGATAGAGATCACATCCCAAACAAGTCAGAAGACCACATGGAGATTGTGGTACTGCGTAAAAAGAAACTGTCTCAACCTGGTAACATTACGTCTCATGTGGGGACGGTGAACGCTAGTCCCCCAAAAAGTAATGTAATTCGTGGTCTGTGTTTAGCCCCATTGCCACACTTCTTAATCGCATGATCCAATTCGCCTCCCTTCTCCTCAACGTTAGTTCCCTATTGCCACCTCTCATGTCTCTGGGTATGGTGTCAATGCCGTAAAAGGACACGGTTTTGTGGCTACCCTGAGCAGGACATTCCAATACGTGCATGGCTACGGGGTACCTGGTGTCAGCCTGTTTAACCGCCCTGATGTGTTCTAAGATGCGGTCTTTCAGAGATCTGTTAAATTCACCTTAGCAAAGTCACTGTTGACTGTTTAGGCTCATATGTCACAACTGGACTCACAAGGAACAAGCATGCCTTATTTTATCTAAGAGTGTTATAATTTTTCTTAAAAAACACTAGTTTGTCACTAAACAACCGAGGTGACACGTTTAAGACAGTATGGGTTTCCACAGGCTCGAGTAAGCAACACGAGCCGATCCTTCAAAGTTAGTCTGTCACAATGGGAAACTGACATTGGATGCTATTGTTGCATACCTTTCATTCCCAATTCTGTACTACTGTTTGTTTCTTAGCCCTGAAGAAGTCGCTGCGCACAACCGTAAGCGTGACGAAACACGTGTTGGCTAAGGATGTTGTGAATAAACTGAAGCGAATGTTCCAGCAAAGACTCAAGCTTTTGTCACACTGTTATTGATATAATTGATACACTGTTAGAGTGTGCAGGGGACTGTTGTTCTGTTTTACCAGTGGATATCCACAAGTTGGGGAGGGGGGTGTCTCTCCCTACCCTTATGCACCGCAATCCTCACCCAGTACTAGAGTAGACTTACCTGCGTATTGCCCAGGAGCGCCAATACCCTCTAGAACCACCTATCAAGCAGTTTCATTTGAATTAACAGGGGGCTGCCCGGGACGCAATAGCTTTAAAAACACACTTAGTACATGATGAATAGGGACAAGGAAGCCGAGGAACTCTTCAGTAACCTTGGCAAGGGATTGACCATAGAACTAGCCACTAAGAGTGGAAACCCACCGAGTAACGAAGGCCTTAAGAGCAAGTGCATTAGACTGAAAAAAAGTGAATTGTCGAAATGGTGGGATGGGGCCACTTTGAAACAATACACCAGACTAGGAAGAATCCCAAGGGGCCTCAGGTCGCAAATTATCCCCACCTAAGACGAACTTGAAGATGACTTATTAGTAGCTTGGGAGAGGGAACTGACTGGAAATTCAAACAAATTAATGGATATACTAAGTGAAAACTCACAAAGAAAGGTCAACAAACTATTGCAGGAAATTGACACCCTAGAGACAGAGAGTAAAAATCTTAACCTACCAGAGGCAACCGAAAAGAACTACGCTATTCTTGAGGGCATAATTTTGAGACACCAGAATGACGTAAAACAAAGAAAAGCTAAGAAACTGAAAAGGGACGAACAGGATTACAACAATGGCAGGGTATTCACCTTTGCAAAAAAAATATGACCACCTTATCCCTAAACCACAAACAGAGACTAAAGAGCCAGCCACATTGATTAGCTCCAGTTCCACTTCACTGGACACGCCGGTGACCAGTGAGAGTGAACATGAGGGGACTGGAGGTAGGGACAACCCTTTTTTACTGGAGGTTTTAAGAATAAAGAAGGGGAACCGGGAGCAAAACCGATGCACTCCCACCACAGGCGAACAAGGCGGGGAAAGAGAGGGGGCTTGGCAAGAAGACAGAATGAGAACCAGATCCTGGAACAAGAAAAAATAGGGGACCCCACGGTCATCAACCTCACCGACAAACCTATTAGCCAAGCAGCAACATCACTATTACAGAGGGGTTTGAGCTTCTGCCCAATGGATAGGGGAGATATTTGCAAGGCTAAGGTTGATGTGTTTAAATTTGTCAGACGCCTTAAACGTAAAAAACACTTTGCACTTATTCCATGTACCAATAAAAACAGAATCACACCGCAAATCAACCTTTCATGTGATGATTTGACAATTCAGAATGTATTGGATACTAAGTTATTAATGTCGATCTCTGAATGTGAGGGGGACCCAGTGACAATGGATAGACTGCTCTACGAGCTAGATGTACAAACAAACCTGAATATTAGCAGTGGACTTAAATCCAAATCGAGATGGACTCCCCCAATGCCGGTTGGCAATAACATTGACATTTTTTATAAGTTAGTCATGTCAGACTTAGACAAGTATGTAGATTCACGACAATCACACCACAAGTGGACAGACAACCTCACCCATATAGAACAGGAAGCCCTGAACCAACTGATGTCAGACGACAGTATTACAATACCGGAGACTGACAAAGGGGGCAATGTGGTGCTTATGAACCAAGTTGACTATGGTAGAGAGATCATCTCACAACTCAGTGACATAGATTGCTATGAGAAACTATCCTCGAACCCCATCTGGACACTGACTAGTCTCATCAATCAGAAACTTAAAGGTTGGCACGATCTATGCCTCTTGGACTTTAATGAGTACACTTACCTCAAAGTAGAACACCCTAGACACCCATGCCTGTATACACTACCTAAAGTGCATAAAAATCTCTCTTTCCCACCAGGCAGACCCATTGTGTCTGGAATTGGTGGACCCACAGAGAAACTATCTGAGTATGTGGATTTATTTCTCCTGCCGTTGGTAGCTAACCTACCCTCTTATATCAGAGACATGAAACACATACTCAGTACGCTGGCAGACATTACTTGGGAGAATACTATGACACTAGTTACTCTGGATGTCACTGCCCTGTATACGAGCATCCAACATGACCAGGGCCTACTGGCATTAAGACGCACACTTAACTCTTGCCCAGCTAGCCTCTGGGAACATACGGACATGTTAATAGACATTACACAAATGATTCTTGAAAACAATGTGTTCCTCTTCAAAGGGGTATGGTATAAAACAGATACGTGGAGTAGCTATGGGCTATACATTTTCCCCTTCATACGCCAATCTTTTTATGGGGTGGTTGGAGGAGAGCTGGATTTGGGGCTCTAAAGGCAGTGATTGGAGCAACTCCATTCTTTTCTGGGGCAGGTACATTGACGACTGCCTCTTAATTTGGACAGACAACACTGAGCGGCTAACGGAATTTGTAACATACCTTAACAGTAATGATGCTAATATTAGATTTACCTACCAACATAGCAAGAGCTCAATTACTTTCTTAGATGTGGAACTCTCTGTCTCCAATAACAGAATTGAAAGCAGGCTTTAAAGGAAGGCTACGGCGTGCAATAGTATATTACATGCCACCAGCGCGGACCGAGACATCAGATTAATGCTATCCCCTACGGGGAATTTGTATGCGCACGACGCAATTGCAGTATTGAAGGCGACTTTGTGAGTTGCCTCAAAAGCATGGGGGACAGATTTAAGTGCAGGAGTTACAGTCAGAGGACAGTAAACAATGCATTGAACAGGATCTAAAAAGTAGAGAGACAACAGACACTTCAGGATAAAAGCAAGCAGGAGGACCCCAATACTACTCGGCTTGTCATGGACTACAATGTGCTTAGCATGACACTCACAAAAAGCATGAGGAAACATTGGCACTTACTACGTGCTGATAAGACGTTGGAATCTTTCATTTCTTCCAGACCAGAAATGACTTTCCGCAAGGGGAAGAGCCTTAGAAACTTACTTAGCCCTAGTTATCCTAGGATGGGCTATCAGGTACATTGGCTTGCGAATTATGGACTTGGTTTTTTCGAATTTGGACAATGCACTGTGTGCAGATGGGCCACTGACAAAAAGAAGGAATTTTCTGGCCCGAATGGCCGATCTTACAAGATAAATACTAACATCAACTGTCAGACCAACTATGTGGTCTACGCAGTTGTATGCAAATGTCAACGTAGCTACATTGGCAGCACAATCAGATCTCTGAAAGACCGCATCTTAGAACACATCAGGGCGGTTAAACAGGCTGACACCAGGTGCCCCGTAGCCATGCACATATTGGAATGTCCTGCTCAGGGTAGCCACAAAACATTCTCCTTTTGCGGCTTTGACACCATACCCAGAGACGTGAGAGGTGGCAAGAGGGAACTAACTTTGAGGAGAAGGGAGGCGACTTGGATCATGTGATTAAGAAGTGTGGAAATGGGGCTAAACACAGACCACGAATTACACTACTTTTTGGGGGACTAGCGTTCACTGTCCCCACATGAGACGCAATGTTACCAAGTTGAAACACTTTCTATTTACGCAGTACCACAATCTCAATGTGGTCTTCTGACTTGTTTGGGATGTGATCTCTATCTTACTACTACTGTTGAGTTTGAACTGAAGTTTTAAAGTCTGCTTCCAAACGCTTATGTGCAAGCTTACCTAGGACTACACGTCCTAACATGGTTTTGATTTCCTCAGCACTATAAGCTGTCACTTGGGGAGCTCATGTGTTCATTAACCATTTATCATGTTCCCTATACCTGTTCTCCTATCCCCTCGGATTTAGGGGTCTACTGTCACAACCTCTCTTCTTTACTCTGGAACCGATATGCTTACTCTGGCACTGATGTACTTAACTATCTTAAGGTGACCCACAGGATTGTATATGTAGATCCTGTGGGCATACAATATGTGTTATTTAGATTTATGATAACTATTATTCTGTACTGTTACACTTAGACGGTTGCAGCACACACTGAACTCGGGAATCCCTTTCCCTTGACTCTCCTTTAATGTTGCCTTAGAACTCTACTACTAGAGACCCCCTTTTTCTTAGATCCAAATATTAAATAACTTATTGCTTCAGGTAATTTATATCCAGATGGATCCGTTACCCTAGGGATGGATCACCGACGTTCCGTTTATTACATTTTTCTCCTTTACATTCCAAAACTTGCTGTGCCGGGGTACTGAATTTACAGTTCCAAGATGGCCGACGTCTTTGAAGCAGGTACAGTCCTACAACTATTTTATTAAGTATGTTAATAAGCCAGATGCCGACGGTATTTGTTTTATTACTATGCATTAGCCCATTGAGCATAATGCTGATCAATACCCCACAACCCTTAAGCTCTACATCAACACACCTCAGGAGCTGATAAATTGCCCACTTTTAACCTCTATTGATAAGCGGGGTACTGAATGTACAGTTTCAAGATGGCCGACGTCTTTGGAGCAGGTACAGTCCTACAACTCTTTCCGCTCCGAGGCCTATATAAATGTGTGTTCTCCTGCGGGCCATTAGGTCTCCAGCGTACACGTCGGAAGGAGCTCTGTTCATCACAAAGGTAAGCGCCAATAACTAACTGAATGTTCTCCTGCCATTAGCGGTACAGTGCCAATTACACTAGATATAAGCATCTGCGTTTGGGGGCATCTTTTAAATTCTCACCGCGGGGTCTGTCTACTCACTTGTTTTGACACACTTTCCTTAGATCCTTTTTATTAGGCAAAGGTCCCATATTAATACCGGCAAGGATATGGCTGCCGGTTATTTTCTTTAACACAACCTGCATCGAGTGGATGCAATGCACCACGGATCTCATTTATTCATGCCTGAATAAACTTGCACTATTACTAAATCCTCGTTTAAGGTACGTGGGACCACATTACCATATTCTCAAAGTATATAGAACATGCCCCTGCCATTTCTCCTTTGGGTAAATTCTTATATGTAATTAGGCCGTTTTCCTTTATTTACCCATCCTCAGGGACTCCTCATTGAGATACACATCCAGGATACATATACTGTGAATAGGAGGGATTATTTCTGGACACAAGATATGTGCAGTCTTAACTGTGTGTCTAACATTGGACCATATTGAATCCCATTCGGGATGGAAATACAACCGGATTTAAGGTTGGTTTCCCGGTCAGATTTGATCACCGTAGCACGATAAACTTGCTTTTAGAGGGCTTGTATACTTAGCATAATTTTTCTTTCTTTTTTACCCGTTTCTTTTCCCCTTGGATCTTCAAGCATTAAGTATAGGTATTTTGTTTTTTATTACATGCCTTCGGGTACCAGGCAACATTAAGGGGGTGTCGTTATGTTAAATTCACCTTAGCAAAGTCACTGTTGACTGTTTAGGCTCATATGTCACAACTGGACTCACAAGGAACAAGCATGCCTTAACTCCGGACAAGTTTATTTTATCTAAGAGTGTTATAATTTTTCTTAAAAAACACTAGTTTGTCACTAAACAACCGAGGTGACACGTTTAAGACAGCATGGGTTTCCACTGGCTCGAGTAGGCAAGACGAGCCGATCCTTCAAAGTTAGTCTGTCACAATGGGAAACTGACATTGGATGCTATTGTTGCATACCTTTCATTCCCAATTCTGTACTATTGTTTGTTTCTTAGCCCTGCTGTTGGATTTGGGCAGGTTTTCAAGAATTATCACACAAAAAGAAGCAAAGATATGAGGTGATAGTTACTTAAGAGCAAAAGAGGCTTTTTAACCCGTTAAGTGCGCCCGTCGGCCAACGGCCGTCGCGAGCACTACCTCCCTGGTGCTGCGCACGACCGTTGTCCGACGCAGCCCCGCCCACCCTTTAGAACGCCCGCACCGCGGCGCAATGTTCACCACGGTAAACGGGTTAAATGTGGCTTCACAACTGCAGTCTTTTATAAACAAGGAAAATAATACATAGTGCATAAAAGCATTGGGACTTTTAAGAATCAATGTTTTTAGGAATATGTCATTCGGTGATCCAGGGGCTCGCACAGAGTTTAATGTTAATTGTCTAACTTAATTGTTGATTCTACAACATTTTTTGGATAATTTAGGCCCTTGGAAAGAGGAACTTTTCCTTCAGAAATTTGAAAACATTTTTGGAGGATTTTATTATTTAAAAAACTGTTATCACATACATCTTGTGAGGGAGAAATACTAGAATTAGTCACCAATGGGACTGAATATTATAATATTAAAGATTTATTTCCACATTTAGAAGGCTTTACAATACACTCAGAATAGTAGGTGGTTTTAGCAGTCCTAATGTGCTGCTGGTAATTTTTATAACACTTTTTAAAGACTTCCTTAAGGTTAGATCGTATGTCTTATGGAATTTACGTTCGATTTATAGAGCAGCTAATTCAAAGTTGACGGTTGCACTGTCTATTAAGAAGTATAAGTATGTCAGTTAATTCAGTGATGACCTTATTAAGGCATTTTACTCTTTCATCAGACAATGAATTAGTTATGGAATGAACTCGAGCTTCGAAAGTTGCCTCAAATTAACTTTATTTAATTTCAAGGTAATTGCCTAATATCCTCAATCAAATACTTTAAAATCTCAATAGTTAAATTTGGTCTATAAAGTGGAACAAGTTATTATTAATTTTGCAGTAAACAGCCAGGACATCTATATTAGGATCTGTTTGGAATGGCTCAATTTAAATAAGCAGGCAGCAGTGTGCTTTAACGGCGACTACACCCCCTTGTTTCATGGGTGTCAGACTCCGAGAGTTCATGAACATGCTAAAAACCTCTTCGGCCAGACATGCAGATAGTGAAACAGAACTTGCTGTCTGCAGTAAAACTGCAGGGAAAATAGAGATGGGGAAAGAGAGTGACATGTAAACACCACATTGGACTCTCTTTGATAATCTCAGTGATTCTCTCAGGGATGGCGAAGTTATTGTAGATGGATTTGAAGTACTTGGATAGTTGTGTGGAAAGTTCTTGGGAGGGGATGATGGTTGTGGAGCTTGCGAGGGAGGACGAGATTTCTTTCAGAATGACAAAAAATTATTGCGTGGAGTTGGAGCTGTTGTGTATTTGCCCGGTGAGGGCTAGGTGCTGAATGGTTTGAGGCAGTGGTGATAGATCCGGAGGGTCGAGTTGTAGTTAAAATTGTAGGAGTGATGCAACAAGAGCTTCAGCTGCTTGTAGTGATGCTTCATGAGTTGGAGGTCTTTGGTGTACCATCTGGCCTGTTGTTTGTGGAGAGGTGTGGGGGTCGTTCTCAGAGGAGCCAGGGAGTTATGCAGTCCATGTGTTGAGGTTTGTGATGGTGCACACTAGGTCGGCGTAGGGGGGCATCATGACAGGAACTCGGAGATATATTTGTTCTCAGGTACATTTTACTGTGCTGTCGGATGGTCTGGATGTTGGCAGTTCTTGACTGGGTGGGCAGGTGCATGCCATAGCGAATGAAGGAATAGTCTGTCCCACGGGTTTGTCAACCATGATGTTAGAGAAGTCAAGAAGGTGTTCAACCACATGGGTGGGATCGTTCACTTGCTGAGTGAGTCTCAGGATGCTGAGGTCTTCCAGCAAGGTGGTGGAGTTGGGGTCGGTCTTATCCTCTATTGAAAGTTGAGGTCACGGAGCAGGATGACAGAGTTTGTTTCTAAGGCCAGAGGGGCAATAAGGTTTGTGAGAGCAGAACTGAAGCTAGATCTGTGTCCTAGGGGGTTGCAAAGTAGAGCTTCTCCTAGATTTGGGTGTGTGAGGTGCTGATTTTGAATGTCAATTGTTCCATCCAGTTGCTGGTGTGAGCCAAGGTGATGAAGCAGTTGATTTCCATACAGTAGACGATGGCTAGGCTGCCTCTGGGTTTGTTAATTGTGTCATGTCTTGTGATTTTGTACCGGGGTGGGGTGGCCACTGTTATGTGTAGGGCTGGCACTGGGTTAAGCCAGGTTCATTTGAGTACTAGGAGCTCTGGAGAGAGGTCCTTCAGGAGGGCCCAGACTTGCATGGTGTGCTTGACAAGGGAGTGGGTTTTGAGGAGCAGGAAGTTGAGGCTTGGGTGAGTGTTACAGGGTGGTGGAGGGGATTGTGCGGCTGAGAGTGCAGTGAGTGATTCTGGCCGTGGTGGTGGGGTAAGGACATGAGAAGTGACAAATGGCACAGAAGAATGTGCCTTCCACCAAGGGGAGGGGTGTAGCGGGGTGAGTGCAGGGATGGATGTCTTAGGTTCAGGGCGAGGATGATTTTGGCAGAGTAGTGCCTAAGGCTGCAGCGTAAGGTCGGCAGTCCAGGGATCTTGATGCCAGGAACCTTCAGGGTGAAGACGGGCAGAAACAAGCTTGCCTTGGGCATGCCTCCAGCGCATCTGGTATGTCAATCGTGCATTAGTTTGTGCTATACTGAATGAAGAGTTTGAAAAATTAGCCAGGGGCTATTAAAACGTTTTAAATTCAATGCTGTGTTTGGCAGGTAGTCAGTGGAGTGATTTTAGTGTTGGGTGATGTGGTCAGATCCGTTCAAATTAAAGATGAGATAAGCAGAAAAATGTTGTGCCCTGTGTAGTTTCGATAAAGTTTTCGCCAGGTGGCCCCATGTACTGTATTGCAATTGTCAATCCAAGAGAGGGCAATGGCTATAATATGAGAACTTTAATCCTGACTCTGCAGTAGTGGAGAATCGTGGGAAGCTACAGGCGATGGAAGATTCTAGATATATAGATATTTGGCGAGTTGTGCTGTAGAGTGGCTCATTAAAATACTGTGCTGCTCACAAGCCATTATTATCTGTATAATGACCCTATAATTGCAGCGGGTTGAAACACCATTGCCGTTCACTAGGCAAATGGACTTTACCAACAATCCAGTCATTTTGGTGTACTAAACCATGGATTGTACCTGTGTTAATGGGACCAAAGACAACAGCGAAAACCTTTTTCTACCATTTCCTTTTTATGTACTAAATACACAAGTTTGATTTTGTTTTCACTCGTTTTGCTTTGTACAGTGTGATCACCTGAGCACTGGTCGCCTACTACGAACAGTTATTTCTGTTTCTATAAACATTATTACAGTCAGATGTCTTGATGTTGTTGATTTATTTCATTTTTTCATTCAGGATTTGTTACAGATTTTAAACCGTTTGGCTCTCTGACATTACCTGTCACTGTTTTAATATAAAGAATATTAAAACATAGGCAGAACATTGAAATAATACATTATGCAAAGGTGATATCACACACCCTTTGACATTTAGGACATCACAGGAAGTGACATTGTGTGACCTTTGACCTTAAACCTTCTTAGGAAGTGATGTCAATTGACAGTAACTCCCACAATAGTTGACATCGCTGACATTCCTTAATAACTATATGATTCACATAACTACACAACACAGACAAATGTCTGTTTTAGATGCCATCTATATTATGGTGCTGACATGATCTTTGACTGTGGAGGGGAATAATATGTGCCCTGAATTGTAGTAAGTGAAGCAAGGGAGCCAGAATTCTTCTAAGGAAGTTCAGAGGGGCTCGCGCCTGGCCCCTGGAAAAGTAAAAAAAAAATTGGCTGAAATAATGAATTTTCAATCACAATTTTCAAATAAATTTGTTAAATAACTGAATGCCGGGAAAGGACAATTGTTAAATATTCAAGTAATTTCATGGTGTGTGAAGCCAACTAAACCTGTGCTCACTAGGAGATGACCCCCATTTTTATCATAATGTGCTACAGGTGCCCGATATGTCAAAAATTACCTCCATTGCATCTAGGTCAACATTTTGAAATGGGTCCCTCCCATATACCATGGTTCTCCCTGTATGCCAAAAATCAAAAACAATTTAGCAGTGTCCGAATGCTTGCCAATAATGCCCCCCATATACCCACGGGTGACCCTCGTGGTCAGCCTGATCTTGTGACTTTCCTCTGGTCTAGCACGGTCAGATGACCGCGAGTGGCGCTTTGTGGTTTTTCATGCTATACTTACCTAAATCTTTAAAACTGCATATCTCCAGCTTTACTGATTGAATTTTTGTCATTTTGGTCTCAAATTATTTATTACATTTTACTCTGTATTTCTAATTTACAATGGGATTTTTCTTGTGTTATGTCTTCCCTTTTTTTCTGTTTGAGTGCTGCATAAATACTTTATATATTGCTCTAAGTTAAGCCTAACTACTTTTGTGCCAAGCTGCCAGCAAAGGTTAACTTAGTAACTTTTGTGGCTTGCCCTGGCAGAGATTACCACACACAGAAAATCTCTCACTTTCACGCATACAAACAACATACATTTAAAACTGTTTTTGCTTACCTCATCTGACAGTAAAATTAACATATCAGCTCCTGATGCTCCATTTGTATTACACTAATAGTGAATACAGACCAGCATTTGTTCCTGGTGTAATAAAAAATAAGTTGAAAATAAGAAAGGCGCAGCACTTCTGCCCATAAGGGCAAGCCGCTCTGCTGCTCTAGGTGCTTATTTTGCTACCTCCGAAGCCAGGGGTTGCCAAGGCAGTGCCCAGAGTTCCAAGAGGAACGTCGGTGGGGGCACATCAGCGACCCCTGGAGACCACTAAATGGCATGCATGGGCTCCAATCATTCTACATTTGTTTTTATGTTAGACAAAAACATCACCATCTCATTTCCACCCAAAATCAAGCCTTCATCCTCACAATCGAAGGCAACCACTATCTTTACCAGCTTAATTTGTGCTGGTGTTTCACGGTGCTCAGCATGACACACATTTAACACTAGCACATAATTATCACAGTCCTCCACAAGATGGTGTTTTCTGCCTCTAGTCTTATCCAACAGTGTAATCAGCAGAGTGTAAGTAAACTTTAAAAAACAATGATACCAGAGCACCCAGGCCCTTGTTACAGAATAGTCAAAATGGTCACGTGTAGGAGTATGCTGGTTATTAGGTAGCATTTGAACAGGAATTTGGCAAGGCAGCCAGGGGCAGTGTGTTGCAGGGGCGTAACACTGGCACCTGCAATGCAGGGGGAACTCAGCTCTGCAGGGGCCCTCTAACCCTTGATGGGTCCTCATTTAGCTCAGGGCCAGGGAATATTGAGAGGTTTGAGAGACGTAGAAGCCCCTCTTCACATTCAGCAGGGAGCCCCATCATTTTGCATTGCACCATTGGTGGGTGATGAAGCTGCGGTGGCCTCTTGAGAATTATGTTGCCCAGATACTTATTTTTTTTACAAGTTAAGCACTGACACCAGGCCATGATCTGCCAGAATGAAGAATGAATCCCTTTTAATATTGTTCAGTTATTCTACATAGCAGACTGATAGGCTTCACTTATGGTCTGTTACAATTGGCCTCTCAGCTCTAAATACTCTTTTGGGTTGCACATTGATAGGAGGCTAATTTAGGCTCATGGCATGTCAGTCAGTGCCACTTGCCACACGGGCTGCTTGATGAACCAATTCTGTAGTGAATCTTCATTGCTGCCCAGGTGAAAGTAATCTCATTAAGTCTGCCATGCACCTGGAAGCAAAGAATTAAAAAAATTAGTGTGTACTTGACCTCTCAATAGAGTCTTATCCTCGCAAAGGAAAGATGAAGATTGAGGTCAATGTGGCATGGCTATCCGGAAATGAGAAACTGCATTTGTATTCATGGTTAGGCTGGTCAGAGGGCCCATTTGAGAAGATGATGTTTAATGAGCTAATCAGAGGTCTGTCTGTTTGGTTCATGGTACTACTGGTTGTTATTTATTTATTTAGAATTTATAGAGCACCTGGTTACTCCCAAGGAGTGTCCCCACGCTAAGCAGGAGCCTCATATCAAGGTCAGAAGTAGAGTCAGAAACAGTTAGGCCCTGTGCTCCTACTAACTCTGCCTAAAGAGCCAAGTCTTAAGGTTTTTCGGAAACTTGCCTCAGAAGGTTGAAGTCTCAAGTTGAGTGGCATTGAGTTCCACAGCTTGGCTGCAGGAGACTAAATGAGCTACCCCCCAGTCGCGATCGACGCACTCTAGGAATCACTGCCAGAGCTGCTTCCCCAGATCTAAGAACTCTGGAAGGGGTGTAAGCTTTGATCAAGGGGAAAAGGTAACTAGGACCCCTCTGATTCAGTATTCTGTGCGTAAGACAGAGAGCTTTGAAGGAGATTCTGTGCTTAATGGGGAGCCAGTGAAGTTTAGCCAGACCGGGGCTAATGGTAATCCATTTCGGAATTCTTAATAGCATCCGGGCTGCTGCATTTTGTACTCTTTGAAGCATTGCCAGTCTGCCATTGGAGACCCCTAAGTAGAGCACATAGCAGTAGTCAAGCCGGGACACCAGCAGGGCCTGGGTTACTGTTTTTTGTGCTGAGTCCGGTATTAGCCCCAGAGTCTTCCTTAACAGCCTCAACACTCCGAAATAGGTGCCCACTGTGGCCCTGATCTGACTTTCAAATGATAGCTGAGCGTCAAAAAGGATGCCCAGATTTTTCACTTTGGGTTGTGGTATTGGGGTGGGGCTCAGATCACCAGGCCACCATGCGGAAGACCAAATCGAGGGCTGTTTCCAAACCACCCAACACCTCTGTTTTGTCCGCATTTAACTTCAGAAATCTAGCCTGAAACCATGTCGCCAGGTCAGCTAGACAAGATTTGAAATTCGCTGCAGCCCTGCCATCATCGTTTGCTGATGTGATGACTAGCTGAGTGTCATCAGCATATGACACCATTCTCATGCCATGGGCCTCGATCACGTCTGCCAAAGGGCGGAGCTATAAGTTAAAAAGAGTAGGACTCAGTGCTGATCCCTGAGGCACTCCCTGCTGCAAGGGGATAATGTCAGAGGAATATGGCTTCTGAATTACCTGGAAAGAGCTCTTGTGGAGGAAGTCTGCAATCCAGTCAAAAGCTCTTTCCTTTATGCCCTGTGTCCACAGTCGTTCCAGTAGCACCCCCTCATGACCTAATCTGTGTGGTTTCTGTGACTGTGTGTGTGTAATCAGCTATATTAACATTTGGGATCTGAGAACAAGCGGAGCCACCGAACCCCCTTGCAACGGAGATCATGCACGGATTTCGAATATCAAATAAACTTTTGCTATCTCTTCATAACCAACCAATCCCCCCAAATCATGCTCCTCCTAACCACAGTAACCGAATTCTGAGGCACATTTACCAGCCCCTTGGGCCTCCTTGCACCGCCGTTGCGTCACTTTTTTTGACCCAACAATGGCGCAAACAATGCGGCCAATTTACAAAGTGACGCATCTAGGAAGATGCGTCACGTTGTAAAGCCCTGCGTCACATTATACCTGCACCAGGTATAATGTATGCAGCCTAGGCGTTCCCACGCAAAAAGCGATGTAGAACTGACGCAGTGAAATTTACAACATTTCACTGCGTCACACTATGCCTTCACTGCGTCAAAATCCCTACGCCTGCTCTGACCAGGCGTAAGGAATGGCGCAGGGCTTTTTGTATGGGACTCACCTATCTGTTGTGGCACATTGCTGGAGTTGCGTCACTTACATGAGCAACTCCAGCGATGCGTCACTTTTGTGTCAACAGATGCATCAGTATTTCTGATGCATCTGTTAATCCTTGCGCCATGGAGCACTGTATTGTAAATACTGCGCATCCATGGTGGCGCAAGGAAATTTGGCACTGGCGCTAGGAAATTGACGCATCTATGCTGATGCGTCAGTTCCCTGTAAATCTGCCCCTCTATTTCTAAGGTTAAAATTGGGCAATCGGGCATCACCTTGCTTTGATTTTTTCTATCAGCCTGCCTATGCAGTCAAACATTTGCAAATGTTTTCGGATTCAAGCTGAGAAAAAGGACGAGCATAGCAAATAAACTGAAAAAAGCGGTAGCTTTTCTGAGAAGGAGAGATGCTTGTTTAGTTCACAAAAGGTTAGACAGTGAATGCTTAAAGTCTCTCCTTCTTTCATTAGGTTTTGATTAGATCAAATATGGTTTACTTCTGCCTAATCGAAAGTAATGGCTGCATGCTATTTTTAAAAAAAGGTAAACATTGGAGCGATTTAAATAATCCTTTCATAATACAGCCTGCTGTTGTCTGCACACTAAACTAATTATGCGCAAATAGGTTTCTCTCGAAAGCCATGAATTACTACACAGAATATTTAAATGCTACATTTTAAAAATTAATTCCCTCTGAATAATACTGTGAAAAAAAATCACAAATGCAATGCTATATATAGGAGTCATTAAAATACCAATTATATCTTAACAAATAGGATTTCACACAACAATATTTGCACCTGGTCTCAGGCTGGTATAAGTCATATAACATTTTTCATACGATCAAATAAAAACAGCTAGCAAAATATTTACACTTTTTTACTTAACAGTTGCTCATTTTCATTCATGTAGTTGAACAAATAAACACTTTCTTGAACGCTAATTTTAAAATTTACAACTCTTGCATAACATTGGGCTTTGTGTATTTTCTTTCTCGCTTTAAAATTTTTAGTTTGAGCTGTTTCCTTCTGCAAGTGATAACATTTTGCAATGGAATCAGTAGGCCTGATTTGAAGGGAACTATCTCACTTCATGTCATCCCAGACACTATTTCTTGTCCTGGTCTTTCGGTCAACAAATCATTGCTATCAGGGTGACACTTTGAGCACCTCAATGCAAGCAAAGACTACAACACCCAAAATGCATTAATTTGTCGCATTAATGTCCACAGCTGGAAGCAATGCCCGTACCACAGTGTGGGATGGCCCCACCGTATAGAAGCATGGTTTTGTGTAAAGGTCTACAATCTGGGTAAAATAATTTCCGCCAGAAGTTTATTTTCAACCTTAGTACTCTTCTTGCTTGAATGCCTGATGGGTTACAATGATCTGACTTCCCACATATGACAAATGAATACACTTAAATCTAGGAGATGCACATTTATGTGCCAACCTTGTGCACATCTACAGCTGTTTAGCACTCAATAAGAGACTTTCGCTCTTTCTTAACTCTCTTACATGTCAATCTGCACAGCTACTGGCCTGGCATTCATGAACAACAGCATTTAGAATCAATCAAAAATGAACCTACTGACCATTTCAATCCATATTTAAAAAAAAAAACAGAGACAGGGGAGTAGGCCCAACTCTCCCCTTGCTGCTGCATCTCTCTTACTCCTGTCTTCTCCATTCTTTTTTAGTGCCTTCTCCTTGTTTTCCCTCATTTTCACCCCTTTCTCCTTGTTTTTCCCCCTTTTTTCGAGTGCCTTATCCTTGCTTTCCCCTCATTTTCACTGCTTTCTCTTGCTTTACCCCCATTTTTGAGTGCCTTCTACTTGCTTTTCCCTCATTTTAACTGCTTTCTCCTTGATTTTCCCCCAATTTTTGAGTGCCTTCTACTTGCTTTTCCCTCATTTTAACTGCTTTCTCCTTGATTTTCCCCCAATTTTTGAGCGCCTTCTCCTTGCTTTTCTCTCATTTTCACTGCTTTCCCCTTGCTTTTCCCCCTGTTTTTTGAGTGTCTTCTCCTTGCTTTCCCTAGTTTTCATTTGTTTCTCCCTATTTTTACCCTCGTTGCCACTCCTGCCTGCTGTCTTTTTCCCACCTCTGCCTAGCCCCACCCACCATCTCTAGTGCCCCTCCCTCCTCCCAGGTCCTACTTAATGGAGGCTGCAGTGCGACCCAATTGAAAAGGGCCCCAGGCCCAGCTCTCCCCATGCAGCTGCATCTCTCTTGCTTCTGTCTTCTCCTTGCTTTGCCCCACTGTTTTTTGAGTGCCTTCTCCTTGCTTTCCCCTCATTTCCACTGCTTTCTCCTTGATTTTTCCCCTTCTTGTGAGTGCCTTCTCCTTGCTTTCCCTTTGTTTTCATTGTTTTTTCCTTGATTTTCCCCAATTTTATGAATGCCTTCTCATTGCTTTCCCCTCATTAAAAAAAAAAAAAAAGAATTTAGCAACTCCAGTGCCTTGTGACTCTTATGGGTGATTTGCTGCACTTTATAAATCCTTGATTGAAATCCTAGATTGATGGATGGCTTTTGGTCTGTATTTATCTGGAAAAATAATTAAAATGGCAAACTGGCAGTCTTCTTTCTGTGTTACCACTCCTCTCTAAATCGGACATTGTTCCTTGAATGAAGAGGCAGCGGAAAAGAGAGGTGAGGTTGAATTGTGCTAAAGTCAACATACTTGTAAAAATGTATAAAAATACATCAAGTGTAAGAATATTCAGGACTTTGGAGTCTAACAGTGAAAACAAATAAATTGTAAAGTCAATGTTGAGTGCTACAGTTTGTGAAGCTTACTTTGCCTTAATGAGGATGAAGGAGACATTGATATATTTTATATTGCTTCTACTGCTGAGTACAATTTCCCCTGAAAGGCATACACATTAGAATTTGCCATTTTTACCTTTGGGACAGATAATTTTTGTTGCAGTTGTTAACTGTATTCTTAGGAAAACTGCCAGTGTTCATGCTTTCAAGCCTCCTTGGACAGAAAAATATGCCATGGACAGTGTGGGCTATTCAAGCTAGTCTGAGGATCTACCCAGCAGCCAATGAGATTTTTCCAAACATGGGGATGCATTCTGATTTTATGAAGTTAGGCAAATCAGATTCACTGACACCTGGATGTTTCAGCAGTTCTTTTTTTGTCTCTTTTTTATCAATTAAAGTTTGGGGTCCTGAATACATTTGCCTTATGCAATCTTGGGCTAGCTACAAAGAAACTACCCTAACGAAGAATGCTTTAAAGCAACTATGTTAGTATACAGATTACAAATTGAACTATCAGTGCACATGGAAAAGCTAATTCAATCCTCACAAGCTCAAAATGGCAAGATTTCTGTTTGCACAGTTCTTTTTCCAAGTCTTTCCATCAATTCTTTACAAAGTCTACTTTATCTCGGAGATTCAAATTGGAGTGCCATATGTCAGTAAAGAGATAATCATCTAATACTCTTTTATGAAGCGAATGATTTTATGAATCAAAACATAAGATTTTATGACAGGAACTACCATCAGACAACCACATATAGCACTGCAGTGTATCTGTTTAAAAATGTTAAATTTCTATGCTTTTAAGTGCAAATAATGTCATGAATATATTTACCAAATTCTTTAAGGTCTAGGTTTATACACACATGTTTTCCCTGGACCTCGTTTGCATGGTTGGCCCAATTCCATATAAGTGTAAAGATACCTTGCTGGATGAAATGTATAGAAAGTGCCTCACTGCTGTTCCTGGACTACACCCCTTAAGATCGTAAACGCTCCTGGTATCTTTGTCTATATATATATTTTGAGGCCTTACTCATACTAATCACAATCATCTCCTAAACTGAGAGAGAGAATTTTTTATTTAACCTCTCCTTAATGGCTATACAGTTTGTATTGTGTTTTACATAAATAACATGGTAATGATGATCAAATCTAACATTTATGTTTAATGCATTTTCAGGGTAGGAGAGATCAATTACTTCATATCAACAATAAATTCACTGTCATTATTTCATTGTCTTAAAAATAAGGTTTCCACAAAGCATGCCTCTCAATATTCTAGCAACAATACTTTTTCATCACAGTGTGAGTTATTAGGCTTGCTTTGAACCTTGTGAACTTAATAGGCTTAGATGAAAAACAGAACAGTGTATGAAAGAATCTTCATATGGCGTAGTCATGGTTGATATCACGTTATTTAAAAAATGTTGCCTTGCCGTAATTGCAACTGATGCACAGGGGGATTTGACCATGTCAGATGAGGCACATCTTGCCAAATGCAGCCTATAGGGCTCAAGGAAGGTCAATACTGCGTAGACAATCTAAAAAGCACCAATCACAAAAAAGGGCATCACTAAGCTATGGAACTCCATTGAGATAACTTCATACTTCGTAAACATAAAGCAATTTAATTACTATGAAGGCTCACAATATCTGATCGAGCTAAGACCATGCCTACTTTTCCAGTGATATGCAGCACTTTTGGATGTATATCTAGGTACCTGCTGCACTCTGGGAAAAGAGAGATGATGATCTGCAACTTCAAGACAAGGCGCCAGATTTATCATAGTATTGCATTGCCCTTGCGTCAAGTATGGTGTCGCAAGGACAACGCAACACTAAAGTCAAATTTACTAAGCAACCCAAGACCAGCTTGCATGGCCCTGTGCTGCCTGGTAAATCTGGAGTAATGCAAGGCAGCTGCCATGCATTACTCTGCCCTGGGAAAGCGTTCCATGGGCATAGAGTGGGTGTTCCCACACATCCATCCATGGAATTTGGAGCCTTCCCAGATTTACCCAGACTGGTAAACATGGGTATGCATCAAAATGCTATGCCTTCCCAGGGGAGGTGCAACAAGGAGAAATATATGTTTTTCTCCTCATTGTTTCCGCCTTCTAAGTGTACTGCATTGTTCAGCACCCTTAGAAAGATGAAAGTGCCTCACAGGATTGTTTGTGTGCAGGAAGGTGTCCCTTCCTGCACCAAAAAATAATCCTGCCTGGAATGTAGGCACCCTTGCACCATGGCACAAGGATGCCTACATTGGCTCTAGGCAGCAGATTGTGCCCCAGTGCAGGCAGAGACCAAGGAATGTACCATATATTGGCAAATATGGCTCGTCCCTGGTTTCTCCATTTCACACAAGTTGTCTTGCTACTTTCTGTTGCATGAAAGATTGATAAAATTTCATGTTACTCTTCTGATGTGGAATTACTGAAAATTATGCGATTACACCTGCTTGTGTAATTTTTAACACAAAAATAGCACTAAATGCTGGATTGCGTTCTTAAGAGTAATTCCGTACCATCTCACGTAATTTTGCTGTAATTTCACATAATTACTCTACTACAAATTACGGGAGCTACTCCCACTCCTAAAAAACTGTGGGTTCACCTTGTTGATAAAAACTTGGCCACTCGTCGCAAAACAAATGGTGGAATTGTTGAATATGATAAGATTTAAATTCTTGAAATATCTGCAGTCTCTTTAATCACATCCGTTCCTCTCAAAATGTTTATCTCAACCAGCTAACCTGAAGTCAAACCTTCTATTGAAAATGTAGTTTGAGGACAATCTCTCCAACATGATTTGTTCCAGTTCATGCCATTGTATTAAAGGTGAGAACTGTACTCCAACAATTGTCTTTCATGCCTAGTAAAATAAAGAGATCAGCATTCTACAGCACACCTGTGAAAGGTCCATCAGAATGATATATTACAGCTGGTCTTAACCTTTTGACTTCGGAGGACCCTCATTTAATGGTTACTGGACACCGAGGAGGAGCCCACCTAAACAATTTTTATGATTTGACCCTCAAAACAATAGAAAAAACTACTGAAACAAGTAAACATTAAACAAATACATAAATTATGAAATAGTGTGGTTCTTATATGAAAGATATACAAAAACTTTAAATGTAGTTTTAATGAGGAGGTTGGAGCGTTTCAAAATCTGGATTGATTTCTAAAAGACCAAACAATATGATAGGCTTCAGCATATTACTTTGTCTTTTTTGCTCCTATTGAATGCTTTTTAATCATGTACATGATTTCTTTTAGGTCACCAATTTTCCATACTAAAGTTTGCTGTGCTTCAATTGCCCCATGAATGAAGTTAAGGATACAAGCTTCATTTTCAGCTTCCAATTTCAAATTCATTCACCTTTACAGACCATTTTAAAATGTTAAATGTTACATCTATCTTATTTGGGCAGATATACTTTTTGTAATCTGCAGTGACGCCTGCCGCAAAACTAAAGTGAGGGGGAAAGGGGGACGGGGGATTAAGGGAATAATATATATTTTTTTAATGTACCTCTACTGCTGCCGATGCTGACGGCTGCCTCTGTGCTTCTGTCCAACCGGCACTCACTTGGGCACAAAGAACAGGCTCCCCACCCAATGCAGGCTCTGCTCTCATGCTATACCAAGCATGAGAGCAGCGTGGGGATTGGCCTGAGTGGGCTGGTCCGTTGTTCACTCAGGCACAGGGAGCCTGCAGCTTTTCTCCAATCTGGCTGTCAACAAAGCTGGGTTGGAGAAACCTAAGTGTGCATGTCTGTTTGGCCAGCATAAGATGGCCTGCCAAACGACATGCGCACTTAACAGTGCCCATCACTACTCCTACCTGCCATGGCCTAATCCTGCCCCACCCAAGACTCCCTGGCTCAGTCAGTCAGCTGAAAATAAAGTGATAATATTGTTTTATTATCATTTTATTTTTCACTGACTGACTCTGACTAGTGGGGCGACGCTCCTCCGCCATTACGTAGGGGCCGCCCTGGTAATCTGCTTATATTACTTAGCTTTTAAAACAGTTGTGGACTCCCTTAATAGGTGTCACATACCCCCAGGGGTCCACAGACCACAGTCTAAGAACAACTGCTAATTTAGTGCTTCTACGGCCCCCTTTTCAACTGCGAAAATCACACCTCAGTTCAGAAAAAAACATGTGCTAAATTCGACATCTCTAATGAAGGTCGTTTCTATGTGTTTGCAGCCTGCAATATTGCAACTGTCTCCTGTACTGTGTAAAAGTATTTGTTTACGTTTCAAAAACCACTCCAGATGCTGCATGACGTCTTTATGCATTGAGCCAGAACTGCAAAACTACCACCAGATCATTATATTACCTTTTGTCTGAACTGCAAAGCTCTAGTTTGCAGACCAGATGTTTGAAATGTGTAAATGAAGTACAATCAGCAACTGTTTCCCAGACAAGGGTTACTTGTCCCAATGCAATCAAGCTCTTTCTATCTCGGTATCTCAGTAAAAACAAGTGTCACTCTATCCTTTGCATATAAAGCCATTTTCCTACTCATTTCTTTGTTTGCGTTTAATTCATTATTACATCTTTTGAATTCTGTTTTGTTTTTATCACTCTAGATCTATTTCACTCAAACATTTTACCATCTGCTACCCACACAGCACATCAAGCAGCTCACAGTATTTTCTTATCCTCTATTAAAATATGTCCTTTGTAAATTGAATTGTGACCCAACGTGAATGTGTTTTACACTGAAGGGCCTCACCTGTAGTGCACACGCTGCTGCTCCTCCTATACTGCAGAAGCAGCTCGTGCCATTCCTATGTGCTTGCTCACTCTGAACTGTTGATGGATTGTCGGTATCTGCGACATTTGGCCTGCTGGCTCCCTGAGTATGTTTTCTGGATTTGTTGCTCCTATGTCCTGTGGTGAGTCCTGGCCTATCAGCTCCATGGCCTTCAGTATCCTGCTTTCATTCCATTGATAACAACTCTCTGGGCTGCCTAATTTCTATACCGTGGTCTGGGGCTTCAGTGCCCCCTTCTCAGCTTCGCATCATTCCTGCCAGTTGGGCTTTGAGGGGCTAAGTTGGTGAGATGATGGGTTCTGCCCTGGCTCCTGCCCCCTCTCCGCCTCACCTTGTTTGACAGGGAGCCACCATGCAGATTATTTAAAAAGATAGTGCATCACTTTTTATATATTGGGCACCTTGTCTTATGGGCTTACAAGACAGACTTTAGGGGTGGCTGACTGATATCTAAAACAGATTGTCTTACATGACAAAGGCATTGTGTTACTGCAGTGCCTTTAAGCTGCTGTCCATCCAGACCACAGTAGTGGTCCTACGATCCATATATTTTTGTCATATATTTGGTGGTATAAATATACATTTGTGTCTACATATGATATTTAACGCCTATACTATTTACAGGAAAGTTAAATAGACAGATTGAGTGAGACTAATTTTACCTCTACCAGTGTGGCACCAAATAGCAGTTTGACAGGGCATAAAATCCTAATATCATCAAAAATAAGGCTCAGAAAAATGTGGAAACGCAAATTTGCTACACCCAGCCTGAATTATATTGCTCAGAAGGCCACTTTAGATGTCATATTATCTGTTTGCCTGGTAGATTTTACCTCCAAATTCGATAGAGTGTGCTGAAGCCTCATTTAGAAAAACAAATAGATCAGCTAGGTTTGCCACATGGTCTCCTTCACTAAACATCGTAACACCTCACTCGTAGCGGACTTAAGCAACTATGGGCAGCGGCGTCACTAGGGTTGGTGTCACCCAGTGCGGTAACTCGGTAACTCATGGTGTCACCCCCTCACGACTTACCCCATGACACCATCACATGGGGTGACACCTTTCCCAAATGAGACTATTTAGTAAATGGTGTCACCCGGTGCGGTCCGCACCCCCCGCACCTCCCTAGTGACGCCACTGACTATGGGGTATATTCATAAGAACGTGTGATAACTACCGCAAGAGTAGCGTAACGCAACTTTCAATAACGCAGCCCATCACGGGAAATTAACCCCGTGTCAATGTGGAATTCACAACAAGGCGGTACCATGCGATAGTCTGCCGAAACCGCAGACAAAGTCCGTGATACAACCACCACGATGGAGATAAAACCACAAACCACAACACCAAAAAACACGCAATGGGCCAAAACGCAATGAGGAAACCAGCGACAAGCAGCGCCAGGCCTGCAACACACACCTGGCAGGTGTCAAAAACCTCCATAAAAGAGGAACAAAACACCCACACACAAACTGACCAACACACAAGCACCATGGATGCAGCTGGAGCAGGCGCAGAGGACGAGCGCAACCCCACAAGCACCCCGACGACCAGCCTGGGACCTCGGGGACAGGGAAGGGCAAGGACAAGAAGACCAGGAAGACCAAGTTCAGTCCGCAGGCGAACAGGATCATAGTCACGGAGGTGATGGAACACCATCAACAACTCTTCGTCACCTCCAACGTGTCATTGGGCACCAAAAATGGAATATGGCGGGACATCGTTGACAAGGTGAATGCCGTCGGAGAGCACAAGCGGACAATGGACGAGGTCAAGAGGCGATGGAATGACATCAAGCGGAAGACCAAGGATAAACTCTCCGCCAACCTGAAGGCAGCAACGCAGACCAGAGGTGGGGCCCCAGCGCCACAGCTGGAGCTGGATGACATGGAGGAGCTGGTGTCGACAGTCATCAGTGTGGAGACTGTGGCCGGAGTCGGGGGACCGGACACTGCTCGAGAGGACACAACACAACTGCAACAGGGTGAGTGACCACCAGGTACTGGGGGGACGGGGGGAGATGGCCACAATGGCACACATGCACAAGCAAGCAGTGCACAGTGCACACCCACAATCACTCTGGGTCCTCGCACAGACCCACACACTGTCACAATGTACAATGCCATGCTGTCTGAATGTCAACCTGTACCATGCAGCTACATACATGTGGACACATTGTAATACACCATCTCCCCTTCACATCGCAGGGGCATCTTCAACACCTCCTGCAGAGCAGTCACAGCCACTCTTCACTGATGACGAGGAGGAATACAACACCAGCATCGACATCCAAACCATCCAGGACCTCATTGACCACCTCCGCAACTCACCTCCAGGATCAGGGCAGCCCAGCTACATCCATGAGACCCCACCCACCAGCCAAACCACCCAGCAGGAGGCACCCACAGCCCCGGCAGCCTCCCAAGCCTCCCAAGACCCCCAGGAATAACAAATGGCCTTCAGACACCGTGTGCTGGAGGGCCAGAGGGAGACGGCTGAGCAGGTGCGGGTGGGGTTCGAGCTCATGGCTAACAAACTGGACGCCATCCTTGGGTGTCTATGTCCGCCCCATGGTCTCCAGCGAGCCCTGACTGACATCTCTGGAGTCATGACGCAGAGGGAAGAATACCTGTCCGCTCCCAGTTGCCCAAGCGATGCCAGCCTTGAGCCTGGCACACATGCGGAGGCTCATGGAGGACATGGTGCGGATGGAGGAGGAAAGGATGGCAGCAGCCGCTGCACATCAGCGAAATGTAGCTGGGATCTACCGTGCCCTGCATGTCCTCGTCAAGGCATTGCTGCCACAAGGCGTGGCGATGATGAATGCTGCTGCCCCCACACCATCCACATCTCTGCCCCCTGGTGTGTCAGTGCCTCCCAGTGTGGCAGGCGTATCCGCTCCGGCACCTGATGTGTCACTGCCACACAGTGCGGCCGACAATCCTCCTCCGGCCCCTGATGAGTCAGTGACACACAGTCCCGCAGCCGGCACTGCAACTCCCACAGGTGGGGCAGGGCACACACCCGGGGACGAGGACGTGGATGGGATTGTGGTCAGGAGGACCAGGCTGAAGCATCCATTACCACCACCATGCATGTTTCTGCTTGGTGCCGCACATGGCCTCAAGACCTACCACTGACCCCTGATACACTCCGAGGCACTCACCTTGGACAGCGACATGGACTGCCACATGCTGTTTGACGACCAATGACACGGCGGACAGACTGCGGACTGTACCCTTCCTCTTCCGCAGTACAGGTCATCCCGGGATGGACACTGGCTGGCCCTCCACGGGCCCATATTGTGTGGTGTGCTCGGCATTGCCCTGTACCGCTCCAGCTGCATGACTGCACTGGATGTGCAAATAAACATCCAGTGACACACTGCTGTGTAATGTCTTACGTCATTCCTGTGTGGATGAATGTGGGGACAGTGCCTTCCCTTGCGTCAATGATGCTCATCCTGTGGGATGCCAGTAAGGGGGTGCGACATTGCATCTTGTGTAGTGGGTTCCGTGAACACTGCAGCAGGGACACACGCATCAGTCACTTCCTTGTCCGGACATGGACTGGACCACGCCCAGAGCCCACGAGTCATTGTTGGAAGCCCTGCGCTGGTCCGGCGTACGGCAGGCCAGTCCACTCCGCTTACGCCCCAAGGGGGGCCCTCATTGCTACCCATCACACCAGTACTCGCTGGTGGTGTGCAGGTCACTGGTCTAGTCGTCAGCATGTCACAGCCACTCCCTGAGGGCAGGTTTTTACACACGCCACACCCATCAGGCACAGGAGTCACAGGCCATGTGACTCCGCCAACATAAGGGGTTCGACAACGTCACATTCCCCTCTTCCAGTGGTGACTGGATGACGGACGCCCCATGGTTCGCACTCATATAGGGCCCATGAGTCGCTGCGCACAGGGCTAGTGGCATCCGAGGCCTGTGAGTACGGCACGGGCCTACCACCACGTGGCGCAGACTGGGGTTGCACAGGGTTAGTGGCATCAAAGGCCTGTGAGTACGGCACGGGCCTACCACCACGTGGCGCAGACTGGGGTTGCACAGGGTTAGTGGCACCAGAGGCCTTGCGGACGGCACAGGCACCCCTCCACGGGACGGTGACTTTGGGTGCACTGAGTCAGTGGCACCTTGAGCGGGTGTGCAGCCTGCGATGATGCCCCGTCCCGGCGGTCCGGACAGCTCAGGTTTTGTGTGCCCTGCTGGACCGCAGTGTAGGCCAGAGCCAGCGGGCAGCGCGGGACTACCGCCCCATGGCGTCGCTTCCGGGATGCCAGAGTTGGTGGCACCCATTGGGCTGAGCGGGTGTGCAGCCTGCGATGGTGCCGGGTGCACTGGTATGTCCTCTGACATGGAGTAATCAAGACCCAGCACCAAACGTGAGACCTGGTGGCCTGCGGAGCGGGGCTGCATGATGTGGAGGGTGCCATGTCCGTGGGCCCCGGATTTGTGGCTTGCAGCGGCACGTGGTGGGACCTCCTGTCTACACACCGGTGGCGGAAGGTGAGCATTGAGGCCTGGGTGTGCATGGGCGGGGATGCTCCGATGGGCGGCGGGAGGGGTTGGAGTGCCTCTGCCTGGGTGTGCATGGGCGGGCAGGCGATATTGTCTTGTGCAAGTGTGTGTACTGTGCCAGTCATGTATCTGGGCTCTGTTTCAGCTGACGGCTCTGAATCAGATGTGTGACCTGGTGAACTGCCCTACATACCGGCACGTGGTTGGAGACACACCGGTGGCAGCAGGTGAGGAGTGGCCTGGGTGCGCAGGGGCGGCACTCTCTCTCTCTCCCTCTCTTCCTCTCTCTCTCCTCTTCTCTCTGTCTCTCTCCCTCTCTTCCTCTCTCTCTCCCTCCCTCTCTTTCTCTCTCTCTCCTCTTCTCTCTCTCTCTCTCTCTCTCTCTCCCTCTCTTCCCCTCTCTCTCTCTCCCTCTCTTCCTCTCTCTCTCCTTCGCTCTCTCTCTGTCCTCTGATGTGCGCAGGACACACCTTCTCATCATGTTTTTTGTCTTACAGGCTGTGACCTATGTATTGTCCGGAGGGGAGCGGCCATGTGTCTTCATTTCATTTCGGTGTTCATTTTAATAAAGTTTCATTTGTTGCTTCGAAAGTGTATGTGTGCTGGTCATTTCTGTGACGACACATCCATGTCACCAGTTGTGTTTGTGTGGCATCAAGCGGAATATTTTGTACATGTTTAGGTGTGGCTGATGTGGCATGTCTTTGGTCGGGGGGTGCCAGGGAGGGGTAGTCCTGGGGTGGTGGCGGTGGGTGTTGTGGCCCTCTTGGGTGTCCGGGCCGCATGATGTGTGGCTCCATGGCATCTGTTACCCTTCGGATGTGGCCCTGGGCTGTGCTCCCTTTTGTGGTGCTGCCTGCCGTCCGAGTTTACACCAGGTCAGAGCAGGTGTAGATTGCCTGGTGCTAACGCGCCTTATCGCCTGTTTTGTGTTTTTATCGCGGATGTGGCTGGTCGTTGTGAATGTTGAGGTGTGCTGTTGTCTCGGCTTTTGTCACGGGAACGCCTACTCTGCATCTCATTAGCGATATTTGCAAGGGTCCTCTGTGGCGATGTTTTTTGAGGCTGCTATCGCGGGTAAACTGGTGCTGTGGGCTGTTAACACAGGCTTGTGCATGGGGGGTAAATTTATCACGACTTTGGCTGCGATAAAGTGCCATTAATTCGGCGATAGCTCCTTGTGAATATGCCCCTATGTGTCCTTGTACCAATTCTCTTTTCACTTTTTCTTAATGACCTCCCTGAGGTTTTAATACATACCTGTGGCTGTTCAACTTACAATCAGTGGGCAAAAAGTAAAGCTGCTGCTATATGTGGACAATCGTATCTTTATAGATACCAAGCACATAAGGCCAAAACTGGCTTTAGCGCTGGTGGTGCCCGGTGCGACAGTCTTTTTTACCCCCGACCCCAAGACTTCCTTCTTGGATTCCCTCACTTCCACCCAGCAAAAGTTCCCCTCATCTCTCCATAGCCCCTCTCTCACATACATTTAATTTGTTTTAAAGCGCTGGTAATGGCTGGCTTTACTAATCTACTCAGCTCTCCACATAAATACATATCTGTTCTTTGCAGCAGGCATATTAGCACTATGCATTACTTTATGGTGACTCAAAACTGCCACTAGACAAAACTCTGATCTGTCTCTCCAGCACCAACATTAATTGCAAGAGTTATTTTGACATTTTTATCGCTGCCTGGAAGCTGGACGCACAAGGAACTCTGCAGCAGGAGCTTTTAAATTGTAAGTTATTGCTAAACACATCACCACCCCTGAGGTCAATGCCCCCCTCCAGGTAAGCGCCCAGTGCGGCTGCACCGGTTGCACAGCCCTAATGCCGACTCTGCATAGGGCTGCAAAGACAACTGGAAGTCTTAACCACATGCTGTGCTGAAATTCAGCTCCCCATTGATCTACATAAAACGCAAACCATGATCTTTGCCAAGAACACCCCTAACTTCGTCTGGAATATTTATAAGAACAATTTACAGAGGGCAACCTTCTATAAGTATCCGAGAGTGGTGGTAGATTAAAATCAAAACTATAAGAAACATAACTTAGGGGTTTAAGCAAGTGGTCAATGGACTATGAATAGTCTGTTTTGGTTTGACATTAAATATGGAGGACTATCTATCGCCCCATGATGATATATTGTTCGCCAGGATAAGTACTGGAAACATGTTGACTACAGTACATTGGAAGCAAAGTTATTAAGGCAAGCTCTGTGTGTGCTCAGTTTAGTTGTACCAGAAACAATAATTACTGTCACATGTACATGTGCTTGGCAAGTTGAAGCGGATGTTCTGGGCATTAGTTTTAGGCCAACCTTTTGAGTGGTACAGTTCATTCAGTAGCCGCTATGTGTCTGACCGAGATTTTTGCGAGTGAGAATTTTGCTCTACAGAGATTAGTTTTACAATTATTAATTTGTTAACACAATAAAATAGTTAGACATAGAGCTGTTAAGATGTGCATATGCTACCTCTGTAAAAAGACATCTACAATTTGTATTCAAGGAATCATATTTTACATTTGATCCATATTTTATTTTCAACAAAAGGTCACTCTAACATCTATACATACACAGGCCTACATTTGGCAGAATAAGCTATCTAAAGAATGTACCTTGCCCAGTATAAAGAAGCTATTTGATATTCATTAGAACTGGCCTTTTATTGAAAGTACAAAATGGCAAACAGAATGTACTAGGGTTAACCTGCTCTTGTGCTATTAAACATCAAGATAAACTATCACATCCACTTCTGACATACCTAACTGTAATCAGGAACCAAAAAATACATTTGAAACCGATTACTAAACATGCTAGAGTAAGGAATGTGGAATTTACTTTCAAGTACTCATTTAGGCCTGAAATTGCTAAGGTTGCCATACGAATTGCACTGTTTTTTAGAAGTATTTATTGCTAGGGTAAATATAAGATGTTTGTAAATGTTGTCATATTGAGATAAATGGATTTAGGCCTTTAGTATGATAATAACTGTTAGAAATTAAGGGGTCGATTCCGATTCGGGCCGGAAAAAAAACCGATCGACTCGGTATGGGATAATAGTCCGACCGACACGTACCGGCGTTGCCCGACCTGGGAAGTATGATGAAATGCATGTGAATCACGACCGACTCGTGACTCAAGGCGAACGACCGACCCGGACGGAAACAAGCTATCCGGCCGGAAAACCACGCGAATCGAACCGACTGACACACACCAGGAAGAAAGCCGAACGAAACGTACCCGCGAACTCCGACCCGCGCAGTACGATGCAATGGGTGCAAAAGCAGACCGATTCGCACGGAGCACAAGCCGTACGACCGACACGCATACAAAACCCAGCCGAACAAACACAATACACCGTGAACGACTCATACGCCGCATATGAAACAGAGCTGAAACACAGCGGGAACGACTCGGAGAGGCGCGCACGAGATAACTGCAACGTCCTACTCGGTCAGAAGAACGACTCCAACATGCACAATAATCACAAATGAAAAAATACAAAAAAAGAGGGCCAAACAAAGCAATGACAAAGCCAATAAATACAGGGGGGGAAAAAATTGAACAAGGACACACCCCCAACTCCACCTACATAAAGGCCACAAATCCCTACCATGGTCCTTTGCAAATTCCACTGACCTGCCAGCTGAGAACACCATCACACAGCAAACACAGACACACACACAGCTCATCCAACACAAAAGCCACACACCATTAGCACCTCAACAAATAGCACCCTCACACACACACAGCAAAACCTACACTCACACACCCTCACTTGCACACACACACTCACATCAATCACCACCACCACCCATGCCCCTAAAGAAGAATCCAAAGTTCCTAGATAGTGAATTGGAAGTCATGGTAGACGAGATCCTGAGGGTAGAGCCACAGTTGTTTGGCACATTGGTCCAACAGACCCCCATGTCGCAGAAAACCAAGATGTGGGTGAGGATCGTCGACAGGGTGAACGCACAATCACCATGTTTGCGCACAAAGGAAGACATCCAGAACAGGTGGTATGATGTGCGCAGGAGGGTCAGGGACCTCCTGAAGAAGGATTCCCTCCTGAGGCAGCACACCGGCAGTGGCCCTCCTGCCAAACCAGTATACCTCAGGACCTGGGAGGAGAAGGTGCGGGCCATCCTACCACCAGTGAGAGTATATGGACTAACAAACATCCCAGAGCCTGGTGAGTACACAACTAATATACACAATATTGTGTGCCAATACACACACATCACTGTCAAGGGGACAGTCAAACCATGCACCCCTAGCAAATCAACAGCAAACAAAAGATAATCATCCCAAAAAGTGTATGTCAGACAGATAAACACAATACATGCCATCTCATAGTGATATGTAACTGTGTCATGACATGTACAAATCCAATACCAAATTGAGCTAGGCAGTGGCACAAATCTAACCAAAAAACACTGTCAGATATTTAGCCACCACTAGAACACCACCTCACAGGGAAGCTCACAGAAAGGAAGGAATCCTGTGTATGCTGGTGAAGTCAGTGTAGCCAAGAGCATGATGGGACTCGTAGTAACAGATAATGGGCAGCCTCACATTTGGACCATCAACACCACTCAGAACCATGCTCACAACACAGGGAGTGGAAAAGGACTGACAAGATGGCTGACACTGGGTACTGCTGTGGGGAGCACAAGGCCCTGCTGGGAACTGTGCACCAACAAACAGCACAACACCACTGCCTGACATCCTGAAAGCCAACTTGCACTCCCTGCAATGCAAGCACGTTGCATGGTGGGATATCTGGCTGGGTGGGAAGGAGGACTCACAGCACTGACCATAGTTACAAGCAGCTCACCTCACACACCCCCTCAACACAAACTCCACATAACCCACCTGGGAGAATGCCATGCCTCACATACCAAATGAAGATCCCACAAAGAACCACCACCCTGGGTAATGCCGTGTGAAGCACAGGGACACTCTTGGGACTTGTAGCCAAACAAACGCAAGGACAACACTGTCAGCCTTCCTGTCAGCACAGGCACACTACCCCACAGGGAAGCAGAGTCCAAAGGAAGGAAGTACGGGCATGCTGGGAAGGGGGTGTAGGCAATAGCATGATGGGAGTTGTAGTCACAGAAACTGCTCACCCTCACAATTGGCCCATCAACACCACTCTGAACCATGCTCACATCACAGGGAGTGGAAAAGGACTGACAAGATGGCTGACACTGGGTACTGCTGTGGGGAGCACAAGGCCCTGCTGGGAATTGTGCAGCAACAAACAGCACAACACCACTGCCTGACATCCTGAAAGCCAACTTGCACTCCCTGCAATGCAAGCACGTTGCATGGTGGGATATCTGGCTGGGTGGGAAGGAGGACTCACAGCACTGACCATAGTTACAAGCAGCTCACCTCACACCCCCCCTCAACACAAACTCCACATAACCCCCCTGGGAGAATGCCATGCCTCACATACCAAATAAAGATCCCACAAAGAACCACCACCCTGGGTAATGCCGTGTGAAGCACAGGGACACTCTTGGGACTTGTAGCCAAACAAACGCAAGGACAACACTGTCAGCCTTCCTGTCAGCACAGGCACACTACCCCACAGGGAAGCAGAGTCCAAAGGAAGGAAGTACGGGCATGCTGGGAAGGGGGTGTAGGCAATAGCATGATGGGAGTTGTAGTCACAGAAACTGCTCACCCTCACAATTGGCCCATCAACACCACTCTGAACCATGCTCACATCACAGGGAGTGGAAAAGGACTGACAAGATGGCTGACACTGGGTACTGCTGTGGGGAGCACAAGGCCCTGCTGGGAACTGTGCACCAACAAACAGCACAACACCACTGCCTGACATCCCGAAAGCCAACTTGCACTCCCTGCAATGCAAGCACGTTGCATGGTGGGATATCTGGCTGGGTGGGAAGGAGGACTCACAGCACTGACCATAGTTACAAGCAGCTCACCTCACACCCCCCCTCAACACAAACTCCACATAACCCACCTGGGAGAATGCAATGCCTCACATACCAAATGAAGATCCCACAAAGAACCACCACCCTGGGTAATGCTGTGTGAAGCACAGGGACACTCTTGGGACTTGTAGCCAAACAAACGCAAGGACAACACTGTCATCCTTCCTGTCAGCACAGGCACACTACCCCACAGGGAAGCAGAGTCCAAAGGAAGGAAGTACGGGCATGCTGGGAAGGGGGGTGTAGGCAATAGCATGATGGGAGTTGTAGTCACAGAAACTGCTCACCCTCACAATTGGCCCATTAACACCACTCTGAACCATGCTCACATCACAGGGAGTGGAAAAGGACTGACAAGATGGCTGACACTGGGTACTGCTGTGGGGAGCACAAGGCCCTGCTGGGAACTGTGCAACAACCAACAGCAAGACACCACTGAATGACATCCTGAGAGTCAACCTGAACCCACTGCAAGGGTGGCATGCTTCATGGTGGGATAACTGGGCTAGGTGGAGAAGGATGGCCGGATGTACACCAAATACAACAAATGCTGGCCATGCACACACCTCAACATTCACATTGAAATGCCCCAGTGTCTTGTGGTTTGTTGCCTGCCTTGTTATGTTGGCCTAGGCCTAGCTGCCATGTTGCTTTTCTTTGCGCGCGTTACACTGAGCCAGGGCTCCCTCGCCCTTTGCTCTTGCCAAGTTCTTTTGCGCTGTCTGCACTTTCTGTCTTTCACCTTTTCTCTTGTTCGATTTGGGCTCAGACTGCACAACATGTACAAGGTCGCATAACAATGTATTTCGGTTCTTCCTGATATGGCCAGTCTCGCGCACCCAGACATAACATTAGGCGCAAATGACATGAAACTTTGTGTGCCTTTAATACTGCGGTTTTGCTGGCGTTTAACACACTTGGAGGAATCCTTTCCAGGGAGAAGAGCTGTGATTGTCTGCTGATGTAGTTCTGCATCTAGGGACCGAGGTATGAGGGTTCGCTAGTCAGGGCCCAGAGGTCTTCTATTTTTATAATAAACTATCTTACTGCACGGGGAGGGTGGTAATGTTATTTAGACATTTATCCACTGAGTTATGAAATGCTTTCCCCGTTTGTATTCTATGGAATTGTAACCATGCTGCTTATATTATTCATATGCATTATGCTATTAGTGCTGACACGTGTACTGTACCTTAGAGCACGTAAGTTGAAATAAATATTTTAATCTACCCTGTGTCTCTTCATACGCGCATTGTGGACAAGTACGAGTGAGTGACGAAAGAGTGTTCTTGCTTCTGCGAGTCCTGAGATAAAGATACCGTGTTCTGGGTTGTCCAATCATTGGTGCTTTGGTACTAATGGGATGCTAAGCTAGTTGGGTTGGGGTTTTGGGTGCTACGGTATACGGTAGGCAAACCACTGTATTCCGGGGTCCTATTATCCTGTGCATAGCTCTGTGTATGTGCAGAAACCCTATGACACCAGGTATGCATGACAATGTGCTACACCAATATCAACCTCTTACTGTGACAACTTAGGACAATGCAATGTACATGCCCGCATCCAGAGGTACAGTCACAACTGTCAGGTGTGTGAACCATTGATGCCTGTAGAAACATAACATACGATGTGTGTCTCTTCCAAATACAGGTGATGATGATGGGGACACAGCAGCAGGTGAGGAGGAGTCCCTGTCCCAGGCTCCGGGGGACAGAGCTCACTGGTGTGGAACAGCCTCTGCCCTCCTCGGATGGCGAAGACCTACCTGGCACCTCCGGTGTGAGTCATCATGCAGCACCAGCTGGACCAACACCTGCACCCACCCCTCCAACTGCCAACACACAGACCACCCCCACCGACACGGACAGACCAAGGACCACCGATGGCAACAGCACAGAGCCCCAGGCCCAGCGTGGAGCAATGGACGACAACACCACTAACAACCCCCAAGGGGGCCTTGGGTCACCTGTGCGTGCCACCGCAGGTCCTGCACGTGTCGGCAGGGTTGGTGGGAGGGGTGGTAGACATAGGACGCTGCTTGCAGAGGGGTCTGGACTGCATGATGACCCACAACTGGCACGCATCGCTGATGCGTACCAGGATAGCACCGGAGAGGTCAGACAGGTCGTGGGGATCCTCAAGGACATACAACAGCAGCAGGCTGCCCATCATGCCCGCTTGGACTCCCACATGTCCCGTGTGGAGACACACATGTCTCGCATGGAGTCCAAGTGGGACACATTGCAAGAACTCACAGCGGTGCATAGGGACATATTGACATGCCTCCGCCAGATTAGCACCAACATGGCCACACCTCCCTGTGTGCCCACAACATCTGGTGCTGCAACAACTGACACCGCCACAGGGAGGGAGGAGGACTCTGGTGGAGACTCCCTGCACCGCCGCAGCCTGCACGTGAGGGTCCCCCCCAAAGAAGAGGGGTCGTCCAAGGAAGGAAAACTTAGAGGTTGATGGCCACGTACATCCCCCAGGAAGCCAACACCTGTTCCGGAAATTCTCCTTTGTGTGCAAACGTTTCACCCTGTCGAATGCAACACTACTCTCCCACATGACATGGGGAGTTCAAGTTGGACTAATGTATCATATGACTGTGGACTTCACTCAGGACATTTCTGCTACCAAGACTTCCAACTCATCTGGGAACTTTGGATCACAATCCCAATGTACAGCACCCACCATCCTGTGCACTATCACACACACATTTCTGTAAATAAAATCACTAGTACACCATACTTGCCTCTGTTGTTATTCAAATGTGGATACTGTAATGGTGATGATGACCTGCTAAATTACACTGTGTATGCTAACTGCTACAGCAAGTACAACACCGTCGTGTGAGTCATGGTGATGTGACACATATGAGGGAGACACACCACTAGGGCTACACAACACAGAGACACCAGGGCCATCGGACTCATCGCCCACAGTGATGTTGCCAGGAAATACAGTGGAATGCACAGACACCACACCTATTCAGAGTCTGTGTCAACTAGCCCAGAGGTGCAGTAAGCAAATGTCAGTCAGATGTGTGACCACAGACAACGCACATCCCAAAGTGAAGCACAGGTTCATTACACACTTGCAACATATTGTTTCCACTACAAATGCAAGGTTTACCCACGTGGCAGTGGCCACACAGTCAACAAGTGCAGAAGATATGAAGTCCAGGGGTGTGTGGCACATCACTTGTAGGCAAACTACTGCTGCCACCCTGAAAGCTGAATCATGGTGTCGGGGGATCCAAGTTGACCAAAGTACTCAGTAAGCACCCTGTGAAGGATAGACATGACACACAGTTAAAACCACTGAAGAACAGGACAGAACTGCAATACTCATGCCCAATACATGTCACAAGACAACTACACAAAACCAAGTTAGCATGTCAAAACTGTTGGGGAGTACAGACTACCTGTAAGGACACATTGCTGCACGCATCCAGTCAAGTAGCACATGGCCACACTCAAACAGCACCAGAGCACCACCCACACATATCATGCAAACTCACATCATTCACATTACATCTCCCTGGATACTCACATTCAGCTGAAGAAGTTGGTGATGAGCTGTGTGCGGACATCACCATCATCATCATCATCATCATCACTGGCATCGTGGTCCAGGCCAGGATCCTCCACAGGTGGCGGACGTTGGTCATCGTCATCCAGGCAACTCCTTCCGCACTGCCAGGTTGTGTAGCATGCAGCAGACGATGACAATCTTGCACACCTTTGCTGGGGCATATGGGAGGGCCCCTCCTGTCTTGTCCAGGCAGCGGAAGCGGCTCTTCAGGAGACCAAAGGTCCACTCAATCACTCTCCTGGTCCGACCATGTGCCTCATTGTAGCGCATCTGGGCTGGTGTCACAGGGTTCCTGAGGAGTGTCAGCAACCACGGCATGTTGGGGTATCCGGAGTCACCTACGGACAGACAAGTGCACATTAGCTGAGTTGGAAAAGTGGGTGGAATACTACAGATCAGAACACACACAATGGTACAAAGTCAGTACACACCGACAAGCCAGGCACGCTGGTTCTGCATCTGTGCCATCATCCTCGGGATGCGACTACTCCTCATCACGTAGGCATCGTGTGCTGAACCAGGGAAACGGGCACACACATGTGTGATGCTCATATCTGCAAGACATACCACCAGAGCATTGATCGAATGGTAATGTTTACGGTTCCGGTATGCCTGCTCATGTGCCTGTGGTGGTATCAAAGCCACATGTGTCCCATCAATGGAGCCAATGACATGTGGCATCCTCCCCAGGGCATAGAAGTCACTCTTGACATCAGTGAGTTGTTGACGTGTAGGGAAATAGATGTACTGGTTCAGGCATCTCAACATTGCCTCCAAAACATCGCGTAGCACACGGCTGAACATAGTCTGTGACATCCCACCGGCAGTCGCCACAGTGTGTTGAAAGGTACCGGTGGCAAAGAAGTGTAGGGCTGCCATTACCTTCACCTTGGGTGTCAGCGCCGTAGGGTACGGCTGGCCAGGTTGCAAATGTGGTGCCAAGCGCACTGCCAAATCATCAATCAGCTGCCTGGTGAAGCGGTACCGTCGGATGCTGTCACGTTCCACCATCGTTGCCAGGTCAGGGAATGGTCTATGGACGGCTGGAGCCCTGCAGTGCATAGGTTGAAGAAAGAAAGATTGTCAGTCACCCCACATATGTGCCATTCACCATACTCAATTTCACATGATACATCATTACGATACACAAGTACTTGATGTGTGTGCCGTTCTGTTCGGACATAACTCACACCTACATGCCCATCATCTAACTTCTCAGTACAACATGTGTGCAAAACAGGTACCAGGTTGTGCTATGGGAAACCATTAGGCTGTGTCACAGTACCCATTTCCTGCTGTCACGTTCCACACACACACCACAGTGACATGTCTGGACAGATGCGCCACAGGCATCACAGCTCATTGACAGGTAGATTCCCAGTGACCCTGTCTTGCCACATGGACACTGGCATGACATGGCGTATCATGTACACGTCAGAAAAACAAACATGACTCCCACAGGTAGTGGCCCCGGTCGCCTCCGCAGGATAGACATGGACGCCAGTGACGCACAACATCAAAGTCCATGCACAAAAAACGTTGATGTGGAGACTGTCTCCCATCTTGCACATGGAATCAGAGACATCAGAAACACAACATGCACACAGACTGTGGAGGGACATCACTATTGTGGCTATGGGTCATCCTGTGACGTACATGCCTTTCCCCATGGGACCCTGGGGGTATGTGACATGTCACACACATACACAACCTGGAAATGTGACCATGGCACATGCTCCAAAATGAACTGTTGCACATCACAGTGGTCATGTGCACAACACACAAAGGACCCTGTCCCCATTAACACATGCACAGCCTGGGTGTGGCTGCCCACAAGTGCCACCACAGAAACCGCATGTCAACCCCCATACACAGAAAAGGTAATGCAGCCTTACATGCCTTAGGAAACAGTGTGGACTGGGTGTGGTGTTGTAGGTGTGCCCCTGTGTCTCTGGCAGGTATATGTGGCTGGCATACGTTCACCAGTGACAAGCATGGTGACATATGCGACTGACCTGTACAGGTACGCGTTGTACAGCAATGGACCGATCGGTGTGCCCGGCCGGCCCATTGCATCTGTTGTATCCCGAAATACGCGTTGTACAGCAATGGACCGATCGGTGTGCCCGGCCGGCCCATTGCATCTGTTGTATCCCGAAATACGCGTTGTACATCAATGGACCGATCGGTGTGCCCGGCCGGCCCATTGCATCTGTTGTATCCCGGAATACGCGTTGTACAGCAATGGACCGATCGGTGTGCCCGGCCGGCCCATTGCATCTGTTGTGAGCGGGTACGCGTTGTATCCCGAAATACGCGTTGTACAGCAATGGACCGATCGGTGTGCCCGGCCGGCCCATTGCATCTGTTGTATCCCGGAATACACGTTGTACAGCAATGGACCGATCGGTGTGCCCGGCCGGCCCATTGCATCTGTTGTATCCCGGAATACGCGTTGTACAGCAATGGACCGATCTGTGTGCCCGGCCGGCCCATTGCATCTGTTGTGAGCGGGTACGCGTTGTATCCCGAAATACGCGTTGTACAGCAATGGACCGATCGGTGTGCCCGGCCGGCCCATTGCATCTGTTGTATCCCGGAATACGCGTTGTACAGCAATGGACCGATCGGTGTGCCCGGCCGGCCCATTGCATCTGTTGTATCCCGGAATACGCGTTGTACAGCAATGGACCGATCGGTGTGCCCGGCCGGCCCATTGCATCTGTTGTGAGCGGGTACGCGTTGTATCCCGAAATACGCGTTGTTCAGCAATGGACCGATCGGTGCGCACGCATTGGCTGGGGCCTGGCATGGCAATGGACGCGTTTTCGAAGCTCCAACGAGTCTGATGCAGTGAATTCAGTTGGCCAGCCACAACAATGTTGCAAAATCATGGGTGTCATGAAGTTGAAGATTTGAAGGATGCTGTGGGCGTGTATTAGTGCTGCTATTCCATGGATTGGTCAGATTCAGAAGATGCAAACGACTTGGACCTATCACTTTGGACACATGGGACAGTATCTGCCTCTGCAGCACACATAAAATGCTGGCTGTTCCCCTGAGAGCTCACTTGCCTGCACTACATGCTCCAGGACGACATCTGCCACCAACACTGCTGCTGTCTCTGCATCCTCTGGCTACTGCAATGGCACGTACTGTGGAGAGAGCCCCAGCCTTCAGCCTTGAGGAGAACCAGGCCCTGCTGGACAGCCTCCTTCCACAGTACAGCAAGCTGTATGGGACTCCAGGGGAGCAGGTGAGTGTGCTGTCCACTGCCTTTCTAATTTTGCATGTTGTCTGACTAGCAGGACTTACAGTGTGCACACCACTGGCTAGCATGCTCACTGAGTAGTTCTGAGCCCCCAAAGTGTGTAGTAACATGCACTGAACAGGTACAGTGCAGTAACAGTGCATTCCAACAAGGTTTACTTTCCATGCAATGATACCATGTAGTAACTGCTGGCAAACTGTTCATAGCCATCGTTGCACTGCCTGTGTACATCATGTGCCCCAGTGATTGAGACATGTATATCCAACTGTGTGATGCACGGACATGTTGCATGTGTAGTAATGGCATTTTCACTTTGTCATCCTCACAGGTTGATGCCCACCAGAAACAGAAAATCTGGCTGACCATCGCCCGGGCAGTAAGATCCGTGGGGGACTACAAGCGCCGGATCCACAACTGCCAGAAGAGGTGGCAGGACCTTCGAGGCTGGACCCGGAGGATCGCAAGGGTCCAGCTGAAGCTGTCGCCTCCTCGCAGGAGGGGTGGACACCGGACCCTGACCCCCCACATGCTCAGGATCCTGGCGGTGGTCTTCCCTGACCTGGATGGGCAGCTGAAGACCAGACAGCAGCAAGGAGGGGGTGAGTCCATGACAGCACTGTGCACTTTGTCTGACATGCTATGTGCCCTCCTCTGGCCTGGTTAAACTTCCACAGTACATCAGTCTTGTGGTCCAGGACCCATGTCCCTCTATTGTGCAATGCCCACTCCTCATCTGATACGCATATGTGTGGCCCTTACAGTCAGGAAATTGTGTCACTTGGGGACTGTGTCATTGCATTTTGCTTTGCTCAAGGTGGGGGACAGCATTTGTTCCGGTGACTATGTTGTGGGATTCATGGGTGGATCAATTGCTCACACAATGCCCAAGTCCTCACATGTAATCTGGGTGTAACTTTGATTTGTGGTCCACTTGCTGATCTGATTCACCACATGTCCCTGGGGTATTTGGCACACCCCCATGCTGTGGGTGGGAAGAATGTTTGGGCCTCAGGAGTATGTATATCAAGTGTGTCACACATGCTTAGACACCTGCCTACTGTCCAGGACTCATCCCTCTTACAGGTGGAGCTGGACAGTCATGCCTACTCCAGGGCATACAATACACTCTGTACTCCCACTCCCGTGGATCATCTGACATGTTGTGATCAGTGACATGTTCCCTCAGGTGTCTGCCTCTGTGTCATTGTGCTGTGGCTTCGTTGTCAGGACTACTGGTATGTTTGTCGGTAATGGCTCAGCATGCCATCTGAGATGTGACCATGAGAGACGATACTTCTGTGACTTATAGGTGTCTGATCACTTGACTGTGCACACAGGTGTATGCGACTGTGACTTTCAGGCAGCTGTTTTTCATTCACAGCACACTGTGAGGTGCTCATGTTCAGAGAGTTGTGTTTCGTGTCCCCCATATGTCCAATTGGTATGACGTGGACAAATAGTAGTTCAGATGATGTTGTTTTTGGGGGATGGACATGTGCACTTGTCAGTTACATAACTTGCATTCCCCATGTCCTAGGACTGTGACACAGTGCAGACTGTTGTTGGCTGGCTGCCATGGCCATGTGACTGGAGACAGTGATGTATGACTTTGCACGCATGCCTGTGTCATGGCATTAAACTTCCTAAGACTGATCCTGCAGGGGAGTGACATGTGCAACATCAACATACACCCCATTGTGGCATTGACTATCCGGACATGGGTGGATCATGGTGTCTGGTGCTGATTTGCATCACATGCATTTCTATTTAGACTCTGGCCATCCCTTTCTCTGGACACCTGCACTGACTCAGTGGCAAGAGATGTGATGTGTGCATGTTCACATACTTCACCGTGTTCCCTGCAATGTCCAACAACTGTGTAGGTGGTGCATGTGTCCACACTGGGGTCTTACCATCAGACAGGCACCAGACAGATGGGTGCAAGGGCAGGAGGGGTGTGAGTCCCATGGTTGACCATCAGACTGACAATTGGCTTCCCGAATCTGTGTGAGGACTTTAGGCAATGTTCAACTAAGGATGCCAGGGCTTGCTCTGTGATGTGCTGTACTTACTGTGGTGTGTGCAGTCAGTGCAGGTGACTGATGTTTGTCTGTTTCCCTAATTGTTTGCAGATACATCCACGGCCACAGGAGGGGACAGCTCCACGGACAAGGAGGAGCAGCGGAGCCAGACTGGGTCAGCATCCGACGAGTGGTCAGAGGGACCCAGTGGCACAGAGGGCGAGGGGAGCCACACCGAGGAGTCCTCAGCACCATCCACCTCAGCTGAGGACCACAGCAGCTCGGAGGATGACTCCCTTGTGGAGGCGGGTCTCAGCAGCCACCAAAGGCCAGCTAGTCTGTCTGGCCCCGCCACCACCACCACCGCCCTCCCATTGGCTCCCATTCCTGAGGTCCGTGGAGGCTCCCGTGCTCAGGAGCGTGTCTCCTTCATGCCAGGCACCGCACCCCCTGCGCCTGTGTCCCCTGCTGCCCTGAGTGAGGAGTCTGTGTACCTCCTTCGGCAGCTCCATGTAGGGCAGACAGCAATGCTGAGTGTCCTCCATGCACACACCACTCTGTTGACACAGCTGGTGTCGTTCATGGGGGGCATCTCGACGGGTATGTCTGCCCTACAGAGGAGCAATAAGTCCAGGGACTCCTCCCTGATGGCAGCGGTGTCCCTCCTCCAACAGTCCCTCACCCCTCCCACCTCTGCCCCATCCACACTTCCTGTCACCCTACCTGTCCAAAGCACATGCACACCTGCACAATCACCCAAGCACACAGACACGAGCAGCACAGACACACCCAAGAGAAAGGCAAGACGTGCACACAAGCATCCTCAGGGGACTGAGACCACACACACAGGGGATGGGGAACAGACACACACACAGGCATCCACAGTCACTCCGCAGTCCTCCAAATCCTTTCCCTCCAAGACCCCTTCCCTTGCCTCACCTGCTACCCCACCTACACAGCAGATCTTCCTGTGTGACCTCGGCCTCTTTCCCTCCGATCCTGCTGATCCAGCATACCGGGGGAAGAGGAAGTCCACCCACACAGAGGGGAGTGCCCCTCGCCCCCGGACACCCTCCCCCAGGTGCAGGCAGACACAGGACCCCATTCGGAAGTCCCTCCGGACCAGGAAGAGCAAGACCCCACCACCACCACCACACAGCTCCACCACCCAGTCTCTCTCCTCCATCCCCCAGGCCACCACTCCACAGGTTCCCCCGCCACACCCTGCCCCAGGTTCCCCCACACACCGATACCGCATCCCCAGACTGCTTAGGCCCTCCCCCCTGCCACTTGCTCTTCCACCCCCAACCCAGACGCTCTGCCTGTTAGTGCCACTGGTGTGGAGACCGGGTCCCCCCTCTGTCCTGCCCACCTCATCTGCCCACCCTTCCACTCCCTTGGAGTCATGCACTGCAGTGGAGTCCACAACCACCCCGTCTGACTCGGGCACTGCAGTGGGGACCCAGTCCACTACATCAGACCAGCCCACTGCAGTGGTTGCAGCACCCACACCAACTGACTTGTGTACTACAGTGGTGCCGGCCCCCCCTGAGTCAGACACCTCCACTGCAGTTGCCGGTGACACTCCTGCACCCACCACCCCTTCACTGCCTCAGTCTGCCATCCCCTGATCCTGTCCATGCGGTGCCTGGCCTGCCCCTTGTATGCCCCTCCAAGGGGATGTCCCCTGTCCGTACCAGTGCAGGCAAGCAATGGGTGACCAGTTGTCACTTATCACCCTGTTGGGACTGTGATTTTGGACTGGCCATTGGCCTTAGTTTCCTTTGGACTTCAGAGTTTACCTTGACTTTTGCTGAATAAAGCCTCTTTTTGTTTAATTGTGGCTTTTCTTTTGATGTACATGATGTGGATGAGTAGCATCCTGCATTTGCAGTTGTAATAGTGTTCATATCAGGAAAATGAAGTGTTGCTGTGATGGACTCCATGTGGTCCATGGGATATGTGTCCTGTTGTAGTCTGGATCTATGGCATCCTTTGCTGCAGTCTGAGGGTGTAATGTTCAGCATTTGACACAGGGATGTACGTTTAGCATTTGTAAATGAACATCTTTGTCTTACACTGATGCACATCTGGTGGGCTTTCCACTGTTCAATGTTCCGATTTCCCTGACTGTGTGCCCAGCTCCACTGGACATGCAGTTTTGCACATCAATGTCGAAGGACTCATCTGTGTATACAGTGAAACTTGCTTGACACGTGTTTTGGGTGTATGCAGATGACTGACGTGACACTCCCGTACCCAGGATGATGTGAGCAGAGCCTTATGTGTGTTGTAGTTGTTGACTGACTGACGGAGTGTTCTGCTGACATGTTTGGGTCGTGCACAGACAAGGTTTGGCACAGCGGACCTTCCACAGGAGTGGAGTGCCCTCATGGCAGTGTGTAATCCGGTGACATTGCAAGGGCCTGTGTTGTGTGTTGTGTAAGCATGTCTGTGCGTGTTCCCTTCCCTTTTCCTACACAGGCTGTGTCCCTAGGGATGTTCCTGTTTGTGATGCTTGCTGAGTTGTTCTGTGTTCATCCAGCATCTTGGACCTGGTTTCTCCGTGATGTGGGTGCATGGCAAACTAATGTTCATGAGGTTGTCATCCCAGGTTGTCTTTGTTGTCAGGGCTGGGGATGTGGTCAAACGCAGATGGGACACATTCAGGATTCCCTTGGCACTTGTTGTTTACACAAGTCATGTGATTTACAGTTTGTGGTAGCTTTCAGTGATTGTGACACGTTGTGTGTGTGACTGCTGCCACTCATCAGGGTCAGAGCTGCAATGTTGGAAGTTGTGTACGTGTGTTCTTAGTGTGTCACCTTGGCTTCTTCGTTGGTGTGTGACTATGGCCAGGATCCCATTGAGTGTGGTGGATTTCACACCATGCCCATGTACAGCGTACTGTGCTGTGTGTCAGACATTGACGAGTCTTGTTGACTGGCCATGTGTGATGGCTTTCTGCACCTTAGTTCCCACCACCACCCCTGGTATTGTCATGGGTGCATGTGCAATGTCACCAGTCCATGTGAGCTTCACTGCTGCACATTGGTGGAGATCAGGGTGTGTGGTGTTGAGTGTGTGCAAATGTGAGTTGTTGCACGGCTAGACCCCTACCTCCATATTGGCCTTGGCTGGCAGGCCGTGCTGATTGATTAGAGCTTGTGTAGGTGTGATGGTAGTTTGTTGCTCAGGACACATGGCTGTGGTTCACAGTGTGAACGACATCTACCTTTGTCATCACAGTGGGATTCTCATGCAGGCTAGTGTCAGCACAATGTGGGGTCCCTGGGGGTAGTGCTGTGGTGGGTCTGTCTCTTGCTGTGTTAGTTGCTGTTCCTACAAGCTTGTGTGACATGTGTAATTTGGGCTCCCTCTCATCTAACAATGCCTGATTGCCCACATAGGGGTATCTGATCCATGAGTTACTTTTGTCTGGCACTGTATACACATCTGTGTGGTTGGAATTCAGGCCTCCTCATGTGTTGTGTGGTTGCCTGGGGACACTGGCACACCCCCCCATCACCCGTTGTGTTTGATATGCAGTGTGAGTCTGCCTGTTTGTGTTTGTGCCTTAGCACCACTGCATTGGCATATCTTGAGTGTGCCATTGGCTGTATGTTGTTTGGTGGCTTTCCCCTGCTGTCCCTGGGACTCCTAGGTCATCAGTCAGCACAATAATCATGGTTTGTATGTCCCATTGCTGCCATGGTATGGTATTTGTTCACCTGACATCTACAGTCTCCACAGGATATCTACATTTGTGTGTCCATTGGTGCAGATATGTGGGTCAGCATTATGATGGTCACTTCTGTCATTGTGTTATTTGTGAATGTTGACAATGTGGGACCCCATGGGTGATGTTTGTATGCACATGGCCAAAACGATGTTTCAGTGACACTGCACTGTTTGCCTCGACCAATCTATGTTGCTATGGGACACAAGCACTACTATGCCACTGATGTGTTTGTTGTTGTGTGACCAGGATTCATCCATGCAGTTTGGCTTTGGCAGCTTTTACCATGACTACACTTACCTTATGATCACTGTGGTGATGGTGCTTTCGGCCCCATTGCCACACTGTTCAAAAGTTGCATCAGCTATGGACCCCATACTTACCTTTTGGTCACTGTGGTGATGGGGCTTTAGGCCCCATTGCCACACTGTTCAAAAATGTGCATCAGCTATGGACACCACGCTTCCCTTTTGGTCACTGTGGTGATGGGGCTTTAGGCCCAATTGCCACACTGTTCAAAAAGTGCATCAGCTATGGACACCACACTTCCCTTTTGGTCACTGTGGTGATGGGGCTTTAGGCCCCATTGCCACACTGTTCAAAAGTTGCATCAGCTATGGACCACATACTTCCCTTTTGGTCACTGTGGTGATGGGGCTTTAGGCCCCATTGCCACACTGTTCAAAAGTTGCATCAGCTATGGACCCCATACTTACCTTTTGGTCACTGTGGTGATGGGGCTTTAGGCCCCATTACCACACTGTTAAAAAATGTGCATCAGCTATGGTCACCACACTTCCCTTTTGGTCACTGTGGTGATGGGGCTTTAGGCCCCATTGCCACACTGTTCAAAAAGTGCATCAGCTATGGACCCCACACTTCCCTTTTGGTCACTGTGGTGATGGGGCTTTAGGCCCCATTGCCACACTGTTCAAAAAGTGCATCAGCTATGGACACCACACTTCCCTTTTGGTCACTGTGGTGATGGGGTGTTCGAGCCCATTGCCACAGTGGCCATGGTCGGCTTGCATTGTGGAGGCCACACACATTTATGTGTGACACATGTGTTAGGGGGTCACATTGTATGTTCAATGTCATGTTCAGTCTTGTAGGCATTTGACACAGACTACACACGCTTGTCAGGGTGTTGGGGGGATGTAATTTTCTGTCATTCCTTATGTGGGAGTATGCTGGTTGTGTCATGCATTACCCGTCCTATGAGTAGGGGTGGTGTTAGTGGTAGTCATCCATCCCCCCATGAGTGGGGATGGTAGTAGTGACAGGCATCCAGCCCCCCCTGAGTAGGGGTGGTGGTGGTAGCAGGCATCCAGGCCCCCCTGAGTAGGGGTGGTGGTAGTGGCAGGCATCCATCCCCCTAAGGGTGGGGATGGTAGTAGTGACAGGCATTCAGGCTCCCATGATTAGGGGTGGTGGTAGTGGTAGGCATCCATCCCCCCATGTGTGGGGATGGTAGTAGTGACAGGCATCCAGCCCTCCCTGGATAGGGGTGGTAGTAGTGGCAGGCATCCAGCCCCGTAAGGGTGGGTATGGTAGTAGTGACAGGCATCCAGGCCCCCCTGGATAGTGGTGGTCGTAGTGGCAGGCATCCATCCCCCTAAGGGTGGGGATGGTAGTAGTGACAGGCATCCAGTCACCCATGATTAGGGGTGGTGGTAGTGGTAGGCATCCATCCCCCCATGAGTGGGGATGGTAGTAGTGACAGGCATCCAGCCCCCCATGAGTGGGGATGGTAGTAGTGACAGGCATCCAGCCCCCCCTGGATAGTGGTGGTGGTGGTGGCAGGCATCCATCCCCCTAAGGGTGGGGATGGTAGTAGTGACAGGCATCCAGCCCCCCCTGGATAGGGGTGGTGGTAGTGGCAGGCATCCATCCCCCTAAGGGTGGGGATGGTAGTAGTGACAGGCATCCAGGCACCCATGATTAGGGGTGGTGGTAGTGGTAGGCATCCATCCCCCCATGAGTGGGGATGGTAGTAGTGACAGGCATCCAGCCCCCCATGAGTGGGGATGGTAGTAGTGACAGGCATCCAGCCCCCCATGGATAGGTGGGGTGGTAGTGGCAGGCATCCATCCCCCTAAGGGTGGGGATGGTAGTAGTGACAGGCATCCAGGCACCCATGATTAGGGGTGGTGGTAGTGACAGGCATCCAGGCCCCCCTGAGTTGGGGTGGTGGTAGTGGCAGGCATCCATCCCCCTAAGGGTGGGGATGGTAGTAGTGACAGGCATCCAGGCACCCATGATTAGGGGTGGTGGTAGTGGTAGGCATCCATCCCCCCATGTGTGGGGATGGTAGTAGTGACAGGCATCCAGCCCCCCCTGGATAGGGGTGGTAGTAGTGGCAGGCATCCAGCCCCCTAAGGGTGGGTATGGTAGTAGTGACAGGCATCCAGGCCCCCCTGGATAGTGGTGGTGGTAGTGGCAGGCATCCATCCCCCTAAGGATGGGGATGGTAGTAGTGACAGGCATCCAGCCCCCCCTGGATTGGGGTGGTGGTAGTGGCAGGCATCCATCCCCCTAAGGGTGGGGATGGATAGTAGTGACAGGCATCCATGCCCCCCCGAGTAGGGGTGGTGGCAGCGACAGGCATCCATGCCCCCCTGATTAGGGGTGGTAGTAGTGGCAGGCATCCATCCCCCATTAGTGGGGATGGTAGTAGTGACAGGCATCCAGGCCCCCCTGAGTAGGGGTGGTGGTAGTGGTAGGCATCCAGCCCCCCCTGAGTAGGGGTGGTGGTGGTGGCAGGCATCTAGCCACCCATGAGTAGGGGTGGTTGTAGGGTGGTGTTGGTGGTAGGCATCCATCCCCCTATGAGTGTGTATGGCATTGGTGTTGGCCATCCCACCCCTATCGTTCAGCTGTTGCTTGTGTACGTCATTTGTGCATCCCTATGTGTGTGTGACATATTTCGGGTACGTGTCGTTTGTTTGTATTGTTGGTGTTTGACTTACCGTCTGCGCCGTACGCGTCCGTGCCGGTCCCGGTAATAGATGTAGAGTATAGGTAGGACCTGCGCAATGGGATTCATGCTTGGATCGTCTCGTTCGGGTTTCTCGTGTCTTCAACTCGTACTCGTCGCTGGCTTGTTCGTCTCGTAGCTGTGGATTGTCTTGTGGCGCGAAACGGAGCTTATGTACGGCTCGCCCGGATGCTCAAACGTGCCGGACGTAGCGACGGGTTCGGCGCGTACGGAATGCGCATCGTACTAGTCCGGCCGGAAGGTGCTGTGTATTTGCTTCCGTGCGGCTCAAATCGGCGTTTACGGATCCGGCTCGGGCGGGGAACAGGAGCTGGATTGGGTGAGTACGGCTCGTTCGGTAACTGGGTTGTTATACGCATCGTACTTGTTCGTCCGGACGAGTGTACGATTCGGTCGGGAAACACGCATTCGGCTTGTATTTTTTCCGGACGAATAGTGTTAGGTGCGCTTCCGGCCGAGATCGGAATCGGCCCCTAGGTCTCTAGTTGGCATTGGCATGCACCCTGTCCAGGTAAGGACCACAATCCTAGTCAGGGTAAGCCAGTTACACATCATAAATTAGCCTATGCTCCCCCTCTGGTATCTTGGCACTGAGCAGACAGGCCTAATTAAGGAGGCAATGTGTAAAGTATTTATGCAATACAAAACACAGTAACACAATGAAAACACCACAAAAGGACTCCATACCAGGTTAGATAAATAGATATTATTTTTGTAAATAAACAAATACCAAAATGACAAATATCCAATGAATAGAAGTTGAGATATGAATTTTTAAAGAATCGAAATGTCTGTAGCGCTTAGAAGCAATAGCGCCAATGGGGGTTATCTTGTTGTGTTGGACCGGGGCACAGTCAACAGTTCAGGCTGACCGATGGAGTGCGGGCTGGATACAGGAGCCACGCAGGCCTGCTGAACACAGTAACTTGATCCTGGTCACAACAGTGAGTTGCAGGGTGCAGCTGAGCAATGTGTTGGTGTCGATCCCGCAGTTGAGGTGATGCGTCGATTTTCTTCACGCAGTGAGGGCGATGCGTCAGTTCCGAAGATGATGCGCCTAGCTGAGAGGCATTGGTTCCGAAGAGGATGCTCTGGGTTTCTCCACGCATTCGAGGGGATGCGTCGATCTTCCCACATTTCAGCGGCAGTGGTGCGTTGGTTCTGATGCATCGGTTCTTTAAGGCAATGCACTGGTTCTGACTGCAATGCACCGATTCTGCTCCAACAACAGGGTCAATGCGTCAGTTCTGCTACACGCAGACTAGAGATGAGTTGATTTCACTAGAGCAAGCACCTGGGTCTACTTCCAATGGACAAGTAATCAAAATAGAATGAATCACTCGTCCTGTTTATAACCAGGGTCTAGCAGGCACATGCATCAAAGCTTTTTGCGATCGCAAACGGTGCAAATCGCAAAAATCGGCCATTTGCGATCGCAAATTTAGCTTTTGCGATTCATGAAACAACTTGCCACTCGCAATTTAAAAATTCGCAATTATTTGCGATTTCTTAAATTGCGATTGCATTTAAGGAATCACAATTTGCGATTCCTTAATTGCAATGCAAGAACCACTTTAGATTAGCGATTGCGCTAAAGGGGCGCAAATTACCATGAAGTTGAACTTGATGGTAATTTGCAAAAACTTTGAAAAATGCACTTTAGTGCATTTTTCAAAGTTTCATATTGCGCACACACATGCCCTTGGGGCATGTGTGTGCGCAACATGGGTGCACATCACTATTTCAGGGGTGCAACAGGGTGTCATTTTGACACCCTTGCACCCTTGAAATTGCATGCGCAATTTGCGAGTACCTATTGGTACTCGCAAATTGCACATGCACTCTCCCATAGGAATGAATGGGGAGCCATTCCTTAATTGCGACTCGCAATTTGCGAGTCGCAATTAAGGAATTTGTAGGAATCGCTATTTTCTCAGCGATTCCTACATGCATAGGCATTTGCGCTTCCTTATTAGCGAATCCTTATTTTTCGCTAATAAGGAATCGCAAATGGCATGTTTGATGCATGTGCCTGCAGGGTTCTTACCGTCTTAAAAAACCCTCATTCACGTGAAAGTAGTAAGTGCGGTATATCTTGGTTTTCCGCAAGGAGTATTACGTGAAAAGCATCATCCACCTGGAGGGAGACCAACTGGTATTCACAGTAGTGATCAGAGATGGTGAGGGTGAGAGTGAAGTGCGTTTAAAATTACCTCCATCTATCAGGGCTTGGTTTTATTATGTTGATGATGGGGTAAGGCTTAAAAAGAGAGAGGTGCTGCATAAATAGAAGAGTCACTGTTCTATAGCACCTGTTTAAAAAGCGTGAGTGGTCGACATGTTTCAGCCCTCTAGTGCCCAGTCGGGTCGTTGGGCTTTCTTCAGGACCAAGTGGTTGCACATTTACTGTTTCGTAACATGCGTAGGTAAGTAATGCACTTACCCTTCTTCTTACGTGTGCTTAATAGCACAATGACTTGTTATAGGTGAGTTGTACCTGTAACTAGAGAGGGAAAAAGACCATGAAAACAGTTAACAGGAGGCGATCTCTTCTGATCTCATCCTGCGACATATGATGCTCAAAACACTACATATGCATTTGCTGAGAAACGTTTGCAACATATGTGCCACTGTGCTCTGAATAATCATGTTGGAATTGTAAGTATTCACATCTTATGTTCTTAAAAAACAATGCAGTCAGTCATTTGCAATAGAAATAGGTTAATGCCAAAAAATTGTCCCCATTAGCATAGAAATTACGCTTTGTAGATGAGGCAGTGAGTTCTCGTATCTTTTTCTGGTGCTGTGTGTTTGGGCGCTTAACTAATGCAGCTGGTATTATAGTAATTGTTATGAGAAACGGCCTTAACAACGAATTTTTTACAACGAGTAGCCTTAACAACGACTCTTAAACAACGACCTGGACCTTAACCACGACCTCCTTAACCACTACTTCATTTACAACGACTGATTGAACTACGATTTTTAAAGGTAAGTTTAATTACTATTTTATTGTCTTTTGATTAGTATTGTTTAATATAATTAATTGTTGCATTGTGAGGAAGCGTGTTACATAGGGACGCAAGGCAAAAGATTTGTTTAATATAATTAATTGTTGCCATGTGAGGAAGCGTGTCACTATGGACGTGAGGCACCATATGATGCATCCATGTGCTTTACGATCTGGGTGAGCCCCGGATCCTGTGTTTATTAAACAAAGAGCTACTGGGCACTTGTAGCCATGTGAATTGTCTGCGGTGAGCGTTTGTTGACCAGGAGATTTCCACTTCGTTTTTTTAATGTTGGAGGTCTGCCCGGTTCTTTGTGAAATCAGCGGTGAGTGCATTTTTAAAATAGCACAAACATACTTTCGATCTGCTTACCTCGAGCCTTAGGAGCCGTGTAGGAGGCTGGGTTCTTCTCTTTTCTTCTGCATGACGTTCCATGGAGCTGTGCGCCGGCTCAGTTGTGGATGTCATGACGTTTCCTCCTGTTTTCATCTGACATGCGCAGGACTTGGATGCATCAAATGAATGGTGCCTTGCGTCCCTATGTAACACGCTTCCTCATACGGCAACAATTAATTATATTAAACAATACTAATCAAAACTAATCAAAAAAATAATAAAATAATAATTAAACTTACCTTTGAAAATCATTGTATGTTCTGTTTTGAAAGTAGTGGTAGATTTGGGTTATAAGTAAATTGAATACTTTTCATGGTTCAGGAAGTCGTGGTTCAATACATTGTTATTTTGCCATTGATCTTTGTTTAGCCTTCGTGGTTTAGGCACTCGAGATTCACAAGGTAGTTGTTTGATCATACAACCAATTTTTATATTTGTATAATGTCAGCCCCACTATTTGATCTGATCGCTTGCGGTAAGGACGAATTCGTGAGTAGAAAAATATAATTGTAAAGCAGCGCTCTCATTATTGTGCCCCGCTGTTCGTTCCGTCACTATGAGGCTCTGCATTAGAGTATGAAGAGATCATATGTGGTAGTTTTTCTCGAATACTATTGTAGTATTTACGTGTGTTTGAAAAAAGGGTTGGTAAGCTTTTGCGGCGTGAGATGCAATCCGTCGGTATTAATGCCAGAATTGCACTGGTGTAGGGAATAAGTTAGGCAGTAATCTCATCAAGTTGTTTGGCACGTGCGATGTTTGTTAAAATGTCGGCAATGCGCTCGTGCGGCTATACTCTCACTTTAAGATTATTAACAAAGTTGTTACCTTTTTTTGTTTTGCCAGTCAGCTCCGTCGGGGGACGGGCGGAGAGAGACTCTATCTATAAAGATTGAAAGATAATAAGAGAGGTTACGGCGGCGAAGCGTGCAATGTTGTGCGCGTTCTTCCCGCCTGCTTTAAAAATACCTTTGAGACGTCTTTCCAGCGACTTGTGCTAGCTCCATCTGCCATACCCCGGTGACACGGGCCGGCAGAGGAGTCGCTTAATAGTAAATGGACAGGGAGTTGGCATAGTAGATAGACTCCGGTTCTTTGACGGACATATTCTTTGCTTGGGGGTTAATTTTTCTTCTTGTTAAAACATGTTAATAAAATTAATAGCGCTTCTGTGATGTGGGGCAGGATTAATGTGCCCTGATTATTAATAATTTTATCCGGTGTCTTATAAATCGGATGTGTTTTTATGGTTGGCATTGTAGAAAGACTTCCTAAATATTCACTGTTCTTTTGTGTTCAAGCGATTTGCTTTTTACTGTAAGGCTTAAACAGGGTTGGAAGCTGACTTTTGTTGGCAACTCATGTATCTTTTGGGAGCACATAATTTACAGTGGGATCTCTTCATCCCATAGTTGTCGGGTACATCTCCTGAATTCCAGAACTTTCTTTTCAGTGTGGGATTGCGTGCCAGGGTATATTGTCATTTAACCCTACATCATAGGTTTTCAGACGGTGAACCCATCTCTGTTCCTTTTCAAACAGAATGCGTTCTGCATTCTCATTTTTTGTTGTCAGGGTTTCTAGGACAACCCAATTTATTTCTTAAATCGTATGTTTTTGGGTGCTCATTTTTGTTGTCATTTTCTTACACTTAATGTTGCTCCTGTGTTCAACGATTCTCTGCTTGATCTTCCGACAGGTCATGCCTATGTATTTAAGGCTGCACGGGCATGTGATCATATAGATCACATGGGTCGTGTTGCAATTCGTGTGGTGTCCTAATGTCCATTTGAAGTCAGGTTTGAGTTGTAGAGTCTTGGTGACTTTTGTTAGTTTGCAAACAAAGCAGGACCCGCAGGGGTAATGACCAGTAATGGGTGCAAGGTTCCACATGCTCGTTATTGATTCTGTTCTTGGTGTGTTCGTCTATGGTCTTGTGTGGACCAACAGGTCACGGATGTTCTTCGTTCTTCTGTTGGCAAATCTTGGTTCCAGCCATTTAGGGGCCCCTGATGTTAGAATGCGCCAATTTTATTTACAATTTTTGGACTGTATTGGATGCCGTACCGTACATTGTAACGCAGGTGAGTATGTCTTCAGTCGGTCTTTTTTCAGTGGTTTCTAAGAGATTTTCTCTGTGTTGGTTCCTTGCTTTCTTTTGGCACTTCTGTATTACTCTGTCTGGATAGTTTCTCGCTTTTAGTTTTATGCTCAGGTCTTTAGCTTGCATTTTATAGTCCTGGATTTTGCTGCAGTTTCGTCTGATTCGCAGAAACTGACTATATGGTAGGTTTTCTCTTAAGGGACGTGGGTGAAAGCTGTTAAAAGAGAGGAGACTGTTCTTTGCAGTTGGTTAATAAAATGTTTTTGTGTTGATGTTGTCATTTTCAATGTATATTGTGATGTCCAGGAAATCTAATTGGTGTTCATCAGCTGTATAAGTGAACTGGGGGAATTCATCTCTGGTGTTAATCCATCTGTGGAATTCTGGTAGGCTATCTGGGGTGTCATTCCAGATCATGATGACATCATCGATGTAACGTTTCCAGAAAAGTATCTTGGCACTGTAGGGGTTCATGTCGTTGAGAATATGTTTGGTTTCAAAATTACTTACGTATAGCCCTGCTATACTAGGGGCAAATGTGCTCCCCATTGAAGTGCCGTGGGTCTGTAAATAAAGGGTTCTATTGTATTCAAAGAAACTCTCTGTAAGAGCTAAACGGAAGCATTCCAGTACAAAGTGTCATGGGATATAGTACTCCCACTCTTGTGCAAATAAGATGTCTTCAATGGTTTGTAGTGTCCTTTGTTGTGGTAGACTTGTGTAGAGACTTTCAACGTCAAGTCCTACTAGGCACATAGTCCCCTCCTCGAATGTCAGATCCTTTAGTTGGTTGAATAGGTCTCTGGTATCTTTGAGGTACGTGGGTGTTTTTTGGACCAAAGGTCTTAAATAATGGTCTGCAAATTGAGATAGGGGCTCGAGTACTGAGCCTATGCCAGAGCCTATTGGTCGTCCTGGTGGTGGTGTTCTGTTCTTTTGTATTTTGGGCAGTGAACAGAAATATGGCATTCTGGGTGACTTGGTTTTAAGAAAGTCTGACTCATTTTTGTTGATCCACTGATTGGTCTCTGCTTTGTCTGCTATTAGTTCGATGGTCCTTTGTAGTCTAGGTGTCGGTCTATATTGAGGATTTAGTAAAATTTTTGCTCTGACAGGAGATCTGTACATTGCATGTCATAGTTGTCCTTGGTTAGTAAGACGATTCCCCCGCCTATGTCTGCCGGTTTGAAGATTAGGCCTTCTCGTTTTTGTAGTTCTTCAATGGCCTGGCGTTCCTGCTTCAATATGTTCATGTAGGGTTTCTTAGTTGGTTCTTTCAGGTTTTCCACTTCGTTGAACAGTGCCTGTTCGAAGGCTTGTATTTCTACTGATACTAGATGGGTCGGTGGGCAGAAGGTGGATTTATTCCGTAAGTTGGTGTCGCTCTTCGTGGTATTGATCTCTTTGTCTTTGAAGAAGGCTTTGAGTTTTATCTTACGGCAAAATTCTGCCAGTTTGCATTGTAGTCTGAACTGATCAAGAGGTGGTGTGGGTACGAAGCATAGGCCTTTATTCAATACCTTCTGTTGATCTTCTGTTAGTGTTAGGTCTGTTAGATTTACTATTAGCGAGTTGTTGAGCTCGGTCCTGGTCTTTCTTTGGACATACTGCGCGTTAGGACTTAATGGACTTGTTCCATTCAGGTCACTCCTTTTCTTCTTCCTCGGCGGTTGTTGGGGCCTCTCCCTAAAAAAGGCGGCCTATTTGCTTGCGATGGTCCCATTGGTGGTGGTCCTTGCATATAAGATTCATCCATCCTGGGAAGGTTGATGCATATGGTTGAAATAGTGGTTGCAGGTGTTCTCCAAACTGGGGTGTTCTCCAAGGGTTTTGCCACTGGCGTGTAGGGCGTCTACTTTGTCCTCTGTTGCGTCGTTGGTATGGTACCTCATCACTGCTCCAGTCAGTGTTGTCCGAGGAGTTACCTCTGGAAGATTTGTTGTCGCTTTGTTGTTCGGTTGCGGTGTAGTCTTCTTTTGAGTATGGATGCATTTTTTCTAGAGAGAAATGTTTAAGATCTTTTCCCAGTTTTTGTATCTTATTTTGTGTGATATATTCTCTGGTCTCGTTCATTTCTTTATTTATTTCTTCGAGTCTTTTCTTATAGACTGAAATGTGCACCATAGTCTTTAGTTTGGCTTTGCTGACCTGTATCTTGATGGTCAGAGCTTCTGTGAGTCTTGTAGCTAGTTTGATGATAAGGACTAGGTAGTCTCTTGTGCATTTCCACGATATTGCCGACCAGTCTTTTCGGAAGAGAATATCCTGTAAAAAGATTCTGGGGGCGTTGTGGACCCATAGGCCTTTGGGGGCAGCGTTGGCACGAAGGTATTCTGTCATGATTAGGCCTTGGATTGCCGTCTTGACTTGTTCCTTTTTAGTTTCTGTGAGTTCGTCCTAGTCATTAGCCTGGGCTAGCATTTGGTTTAGCTCGCTTTCTTGCAGTATGGACGGACCGGATACGATGGCGTTAATCTCTTCGTCCATGTAGCTGAGCCCAGGGTTTTCTGCCATTCTCAGGTTGACGGTGTTCCAGATGTGTATCTTTAGTTCCTAATGATCAGGTCGGAGACAGCGGGTTCTGATTGTCCTTCTTCAGAGATATTTTCTCTTGAGTTTGAAGGTGTCGCAATTTCTGCGAAGGGAAGACTCCCACAGCTGTGTGCTGCTTTAGTAATCTCATAATCAGATGAGGGAGAGAGAAGCTGACTTTCATTCGGCTTCCATCCGATAGGCAAGTAATCAAAAGAGAATGAATCACTCGTCCTGTTTATAACCAGGCTCTCGGGTTCTTACCGTCTTAAAAAACCCTCATTCATGTGAAAGTCGTAAGTGCGGTATATCTTAGTTTTCCGCAAGGAGTATTACGTGAAAAGCATCATCATCGGGTCTTTTGTTATGCTTTCCTCCATCTGGAGGAGGACCAACTGGTATTCACAGTAGTGATCAGAGATGGTGAGGGTGAGAGTGAAGTTCGTTTAAAATTACCTCCCTTTATCAGGGCTAGGTTTTATTATGTTGATGATGGGGTAAGGCTTAAAAAGAGAGAGATGCTGCGTAAATAGAAGAGTTACTGTTCAATAGCACCTGTTTAAAAAGCGTGAGTGTTCGACATGTTTCAGCCCTCTAGTGCCCAGTCGGGTCGTTGGGCTTTCTTCAGGACCAAGTGGTTGCACATTTACTGTTTCGTAACGTGCGTAGGTAAGTAATGCACTTACCCTTCTTCTTACGTGTGTTTAATAGCACAATGACTTGTTATAGGTGAGTTGTACCTGTAACTAGAGAGGGAAAAAGACCATGAAAACAGTTAACAGGAGGCGATTACTTCTGATCTCATCCTGCGACATATGATGCTCAAAACACTACATAAGCATTTGCTGAGAAAAGTTCGCAACCTATGTGCCACTGTGCTCCGAATAATCATGTTGGAATTGTATGTATACACATCTTATGTTCTTAAAAAACAATGCAGTCAGTCATTTGCAATAGAAATAGGTTAATGCCAAAACATTGTCCCCGTTAGCTTAGAAATTACGCTTTGTAGATGAGGCAGTGAGTTCTCGTATCTTTTTCTGGTGCTGTGTGTTTGGGCGCTTAACTAATGCAGCTGGTATTATAGTAATTGTCATGGGAAAGAGCCTTAACAACACATTTTTTACAACGAGTAGCCTTAACAACGACTCCTAAACAATGACCTGGACCTTAACCACGACCTCCTTAACCACTACTTCATTTACAAAGACTGATTGAACTACGATTTTCAAAGGTAAGTTTAATTATTATTTTATCATTTTTTTGAATAGTTTTGATTATTATTGTTTAATATAATTAATTGTTGCCGTGTGAGGAAGAGTGTTACATAGGGACGCGAGGCACAAGTTTTTTTAATATAATTAATTGTTGCCGCGTGAGGAAGCGTGTCACTATGGACGCGAGGCACCATATGACGCATCCATGTGCTTTACGATCTGGGTGAGACACGGAGCCTGTGTTTATTAAACAAAGAGCTTCTGGGCACTTGTAGCCATGTGAATTGTCTGCGGTGAGCGTTTTTTAAGCAGGAGATATCCACTTCATTTTTTTAATGTTGGAGGTCTGCCCGGTTCTTTGTGAAATCAGCGGTGAATGCATTTTTAAAATAGCACAAACATACGTTCGATCTGCTTACCTCGAGCCTTAGGAGCTGTGTAGGAGGCTGGGTTCTTCTCTTTTCTTCTGCTTGACGTTCTATGGAGCTGCGCGCCGGCTCAGTTGTGGAAGGCGTGACGTTTCCTCCTGTTTTCATCTGACATGCGCAGGACTTGGATGCATCAAATGAACAGTGCCTCGCGTCCCTATGTAACACGCTTCCTCATACTGCAACAATTAATTATATTAAACAATACTAATCAAAACTAATCAAAAAAATAATAAAATAATAATTAAACTTACCTTTGAAAATCGTAGTTCAATTAGTCGTTTTAAAGAAAGCAGGTTGCTCATCGTATGTTCTGTTTTGAACGTAGTGGTAGATTCGGGTTATATGTAAATTGAATATTTTTCGTGGTTCAGGAAGTCGTGGTTCAATACATTATTGGTTTGCCATTGATCGTTGTTTAGCCTTCGTGGTTTAGGCACTCGTGATTTACGAGGTAGTTGTTTGATCATACAACCAATTGTTATATTTGTATAATGTCAGCCCCGCTATTGGAACTGATCGCTTGCGGTAAGGACGAATTTGTGAGTAGAAAAATATAATTGTAAAGCAGAGCTCTCGGTATTGTGCCCCGCTGTTCGTCCCGTCACTATGAGGCTCTGCGTTAGAGTATGAAGAGATCATATGTTGTAGTTTTTCTTGAATACTATTGTAGTATTTACGTGTGTTTAAAAAAGGGTTGGTAAGCTTTTGCGGCGTGAGATGCAATCCATCGGTATTAATGCCAGAATTGCACTGGTGTAGGGAATGTGTTAGTCAGTAATCTTATCAAGTTGTTTGGCACGTGCGATGTTTGTTAAAATGTCGGCAAAGCGCGCATGCGGATATACTCTCGACTTTAAGATTATTAACAAAGTCGTTACCTTTTTTTGTTTTGCAAGTCAGCTCCGTCGGGGGACGGGCGGAGAGAGACTCTCTCTATAAAGATTGAAAGATAAGAAGAGAGGTTACGGCGGTGAAGCGTGCAATGTTGTGCGCGTTCCTCCCATCTGCTTTAAAAATACCTTTGAGACGTCTTTCCAGCGACTGGTGCTAGCTCCATCTGCCGTGCCCCGGTGACACGGGCCGGCAGAGGAGTCTCTTAATAGTAAATGGACCAGGAGTTGGCATAGTAGATAGACTCTGGTTCTTTGACGGACATATTCTTCGCTTGGGGGTTAATTTTTCTTCTTGTTAAAACATGTTAATAAAATTAATAGCGCTTCTGTGATGTGGGGCAGGATTAATGTGCCCTGATTATTAATAATTATATCCGGTGTCTTATAAATCAGATGTGTTTTTATGGATGGCATTGTAGAAAGACTTCCTAAATATTCATGGTACTTTTGTTTTCAAGCGATTTTTTTTTTACTGTAAGGCTTAAAGAGGGTTGGAAGCTGTCTTTTGTTGGCAACTCATGTATCTTGTGGGAGCACATAATTTACAGTGAGATCTCTTCATCCCATAGTTGTCGGGTACATCTCCTGAATTTCAGAACTTTCTTCTCAGTGTGGGATTGCGTGCCAGGGTATATTGTCATTCAACCTTACATCATAGGTTTTCAGACGGTGAACCCCAGTTGGTCTCCCTCCAGGTGGAGGAAAGCATAACAAAAGACCCGATGATGATGCTTTTCACGTAATACTCCTTGCGGAAAACCAAGATATACCCCCCTTACAACTTTCATGTGAATGATGGTTTTTTAAGAACCCTAGACCCTGGTTATAAACAGGACGAGTGATTCATTCTCTTTTGATTACTTGCCTATAGGATGGAAGCCGAATGAATCTCAGCTTCTCTCTCCCTCATCTGATTACGAGTCTACTTCCAATGGACCAGGCACAGGAGCAGGTGATGAGACTTTAATATCCCTGAGTCTCAAGCAACAGGAGGCAAGCTAACAAGCCCTTGGAGATCACTCTGGGTTCAAGGCAGAGTCCAGCTCTCCCCCAGTAGTGTCAAAGAGCAGCAGGCAGCAGGGCATCACATCCGAATAGCAGTTCTTCCAGAGCAGCAGTCCAGCAGATCGAAAGTCCTTGTAGTAGCATAGCAGTACTTCTGACAAAGATTCTTTACAGGTCCAGAAGTATCTGATTTAGTGGAGTGAAAGATCCAGTGCTTATACCCAGTTGTGCCTTTAAAGTGGAGGTGACTTCAAAGAAAGGTCTTTGAAGTGTACAGAGGTCCTTTTTTTCCAGCCCTGACTCCAGACTCACTACAGGCGGTTAATCAACCCTTTGTGTGGGGACCGGACACTGCCTATTCAGGTGTAAGTGTAAGCTCATACCTCCCATCCTGCCCAGGATGAGCCATCAGGATGCAGATGGGTACTCATACACACCTAACCTTCCTTTGTGTGTGGCTGTCTAGAGGGAAGGCACAAAGTCAAGCTGTCATCCACCCCAGACGTGTATTGGAGACAGGCTTCAGGCACACAGACCTTTTAGAGCAGAGAATTGTCCACTTTTCAAAAGTGGCATTTATAAAATAGTAATGTTAAATCCAACTTTACCAGTAAAGTGGATTTATAATTATCATTCCAAAGATATAAAACATGACAGAGCTACTCCTTTCCAATCAGGAACTGCAGCATAAATGTTTAATAAGGAATTCCCAATGTTAACCTATGAGCCGAGTAGGCCTCACAGTAGTGAAAACAAATTTAGGTGTTTTCACTACCAGGACATGCAAAACTTAAAATGACATGCCCTACCTTTTACTTACACACCATCCTGCCCTATGGGCTACCTAGGGCCTACCTTAGGGGTGACACGTAATAAAAGGGGAGTTTAAGGCTTGGCAAAGGGTTTTACATGCCAAGTTGAATTGCCAGTAAAACTGCACACACAGGCTCTACAGTGGTAGGCCTGAGACATGTTTCAGGAGCTATTTGTGTGGGTGGCACAATCAGTGCTGCAGGCCAACTAGTAACATTTAATTTACTGGCCATGGGCAAGGGCAGTGCACTCTACTAGGTACTTGAATGTAAAATTAAATATCCCAGTTGTGGATATGTCAAATGTACCATGTTTAGAGGAGAGAACACATGAGCTTTAGCACTGGTTGGCAATGGTAAAGTGCTCAGAGTCCTAAGGCCCAAAATAAATCTGCAAAAAGAGGAGGTAAGTAGGCAAAAGGTTTGGGGGAAGACCACCCTAATGCTACGTCTAACAACAGCGTTAAGGCATATTTCAGTAAATATCACGCTCTGTTAACATTACGATGGATTGCATGTTGTAAAGGGACACAGTGCTGTGCAGTGCATGCAGGTTAAATGCATGTTCTGGGTGTATGTGTACCTGCGAGTAGCACAGTATATGAAGGATACAGTGCTGTGCAGTGCATGTATGTTAAATGCATGTGCTGAGTATATGTGTGCATACATGGCAGACTATGGGTTCCATTTTGGAACACCCAGGGCTGCATGGTGAAACGTGAGGAGAGGAGGTAGAGGATTCCCCCCAGACAGTGTTGTGTATTGCTGCATTCCAGTAAGCTGGGTGGGACACACTGGAGAAGGGAGAGTCAGGCTTCCCCATCCACTTCAAAGGGTGCTCTTTGATTCAGAGAGAGGTCACAGGGAAGGAGGTGGGGCCGAAAGAGTAGGGCCCAGGGCTAACCTTTTAATACACACATCACTGTGGCTGACATCCAGGGATGAACTCTAATCACTCCAATGGCCTGTGTTGTGGAGCTATCATCTTTGGATTAACTTCTGCTTATATGCCAAAAGGAGCTTCATGGCTCCTCCCTGACCAATGAGGGTTAGTTCTCAGGGATTACCCTACCTACTGTTGCAGTATTTCCTGTGTATCCTACTACAAACACTCCTGCAGTGCACTTCTCTGCCGAAATCCAAGATGACGAAATTCTTCTCCCCTTGTGCAAATCTGGTGTGCCAACCCCAGAGGTGTGGTCAGGGAAATGAGCAAGACCTTTTTTGTGGTCACTTCAAATCAGTTCTGGGGCAGCTCCCTTCCAACTGGGCTTGGAGTCTGGCTGACTGGGGGAACAAAGAAGGGGCATGTGCAGATGTCATCTGACATCTGCCTGTGACAGTGGAGGCCCCTTTTGAAGTTAATCCAGTTCGTTCGTTCGCTTATTTATAATTGACTACAAACAGAAAAGTACATCTTACCTCGCAATGTTCTCCTGAATTCCTAGAAATCCTAGAGGTATAAAACTGCTAGAGGGCAATGCCCAATGAATCCATATCCCAGGGAAATGATGATAATAATATTGGTGGTGGTTGTCCTGTTGTGACTTAGTCAAGTACTGTATTGTTAGGAAAAAAAACTTCCAAGCAATCAGTTTGTCATAGATTTGATATTCCCAAAATCAGCATTTTCTTCTCCTAGTTAGGTGTTATTTAATTTCACCAATTATTGATTCACAATGTCATTTTTGGGGGAAGTTTCTCCTCAGTTCCTATCTTCAATCCTTTTTTCTTATATCATCCACTTCCGTTTTATAGTTTTAAGGTTCCTCTTCAGCAGTCAATCAACTGTTTGATTGTATTGTCAGAGGATGTTCTTAAGTTTTCTTCCTACCTGCCACAGACTTATGAGCCCCCAAACCTGGTCCGGGTGATGATCAAACATGTAGTGCTAGAAGACCACATTTTTTGTTCCATCATAGAGTTGTTGATCTGCACCCTGATCGGGACCACCTGAAGCAAACCTAATTATGCTGTGGGGAAGAGGTCAAGTAGCAGGAGAAGCGGTTGGTAAGTGCATTTTCTGTGTACAGACATCCCAGCCTGGGAGGCTAGGACATTCTGACAGGCCAAGAAGAGGTGCTTGTACTAACCTCTGCTCCCTCTGGTTCCAAATCTTCATCTGAGGGGCCTTCAGTTCTGTGGGCATGAGTTAAATGTACTGTCCAGAATGCCAGTGATGCAAGCGGTTGCACACTGGTGTCTTCCAAGCCTTTGTTATGCAGGGAAAGGAATTCTCTTTGCAGTCCTGCTGTACTCATTGCAGCTGATGGTCTTATCCTTACTTTACTCTAGCATACCTGCAAGGTGCTCTAAAAGTACCCCACACACAATCAGACTGACATTGATTATAGCAGAGCAGACAATGTGCCTGTAGCTCTACTGTGGCCTAGTGCACTGGGGCCCTTGTTCCAGAGACTGCATACTCTTCCTGAGGTAGTGACATCACTGATTGTATCTTTCCTGCACTGGCAGCATTACCAGTAGGAGCAGTTGACATATGCACCTCCTTATCCCTGGTGCTTCCACATCTGCTTATGCAACAAGAAATTCCCTGAAGATTTCCTCTGTATCTCCCAATAGAGAAGCAAAAGAAATTGCTTCAAGGAAGTTCACAAGAAATCCTACAAATGCACCTGACTGCTACCACTGTGCGCTCATAAAATCAAGACTAGGCTACTGTAACCCTTTACTTGTGGGTCTTGCCAGCTATTTCATTCATTGATTAAAATTGTTGCAAAATGCAGCGGCGTATGAGGTTTTAGCTTCCATTAATGCAACAGGTGCAATGGCACTGGGGCCCAGTGACTATGGGTCCACTAAGCCCTGATTATTGCTTTATTTCACAGTTCAACTAGAGGCCAAGGGGCCCATTTCCTGCCATACACTAGGGCCCATGACACACTAGCTATGCCACTGGTCTTAACAAACACTCTCACATCACTTTCCACGTAAGTCAGTTACACTGGCTGCCAATTTCAGTGCAGTATGTTAACAGCACCATGCCTATGTCATAAAGCCATCTATGACCTTCTTCTGAGCAATTATCTGTCATTGGTTTTTTTCACTTTACATTTCTTCTTTAATTTACATTATATTCCCTTCATCTACTCTCAATCCCTAGATCCAGGAAATTCAGGCTAGGGAGTCATTCCTTTCTGTGGTTAGTACTAAAGCTTGGAACGCCTTACCCTTAATCTTCGAGTAGAAACAAATCTCCTCAATTTTGGAAGCTTTAAAAAACACACGTATTTACCACTTCCTGGCATTATTAAAAACAGGCATCAAATAAAACCAAAAATATAATTACAAGAATCTTAAACAAATAATCCATACTAAAATGCAACAACCAAAACTATAACTAAAACCTGCAAAACACTCATCTTATATAAACTATACAATACTATTCTATACTATAAAGTATACCGAAACAAATGAAACTTAAGATCTCAGTATGAGCGGCCTGTTTCTTTCTGATTCTTGCTTAGTGATAATAGTAATCAGAGTCACAAATGTCACTCTGTGACGTCACCCAGAGTGATGTAATTGAGTATCCAGCTCGCCTTCTCTCCGCCAGACGTCACTGGCTGGCTCATTGGCCATCTCCTGGCATACCGATCAGCTCAGGCAATGGGTCATTACTGGAACTACTCTCCCAGTTTGTAGATTTCTTTTTGAAACCCCTTGTCTGTGAGATGCCTAACTACGTCCAGGACACTAAAGATGTCCTCAGATTTCTAGATAGTTTCGCCTTCGACATTGAGACTGACTTCCTCATCTCTTTTGATGCCGTCTTTGTACACTTGCATCCCTCAAGTTCAGACTCTTGCTTCAGTGAAGTCCCTTTTTCAAGCCAGTTCTCATGAATATCCCACACCTGTCTCTTTCATTATGCATTATGAAATGCTCCCATCTGGCCATGAAGGAGAATTTCTTTCGGTTTGAAGATTGTCTATATTTACAAACATCTGTGACTTCCATGGGCAGCACTTACGCCCCTAGTCTGGCAAATATATACATGCATGCCTTTGAGACAGAACATGATCTCTCACCTGATAACCCCTACCACTCCCACGTTGAGATGTGGAAGTGGTACACCGGTGATATCCTCGTCATCTGGCACGTGATATAACCTCCATCACATCGTTCCACCAATGGCTAAACAACTTCCTCAATACTTTTTTGAGATTCACTTGTGAGTACAATAGAGAGAAACTTCCCTTATTGGAAATCTTGGTCTAACCCTCAGCTGTTTTTTGGGGAAACAGAATTGTTTAAAAAACAGAAGCACAAAATGCCTTACTGTCTTACAATAGTTTCCACCCAAGTCACTCAGGGACAACCTCCCATCTGGCCAGTTCCTGCGCCTTAGGCGCAATTGCGCTCACGTCCAAAAGTTCAAGGAACATACTGGTACTATGCCTACCCAACTACTAGACAGACAATATCCAGCTCCACGAATTTGTGCGGCAGCGAAGAGAGCCAGGAACAGCAATCAGGACACACTTTTGGATATCAGGCCTTCCAAACCACATATAGAGAGACTAGTATGTGTCAACACCTTTTGCAGCCTCTCTAGTTTAATCAAGAACTCAATATGCAGTAATTGGAATAATCTGAACAAAGGCAACATGGCCATTCTATGTCCCTTTTTGCATTCAAATGTAGTCATAACATAAAGGACAAGCTTGTGCATACCACCATTTATGTCAACTGCCACCAGACAGGAGACACTCTGGGGCCTTCCGTTAGTATAGGGCCATTTTCCCTGTGACTCCTGCAGAGTTTGTTCATTGATGGAACACACTACTCACATTGACATCAGAACCAACACTCCGTGGGAATTATGACAGCATATGAACTGCAGTAGCGAAAAACTCATCTATCTCATTTCCTGCCTGTGTGGGATCCACTATGCCGGTATGACAACACGAAAAATCAAAACTCGCATTACTGAACGAACACAAAAGCACAAAAAAATGTATGAAACAGGCAACCAAACTGACCAACCACTTCATCAAATAAGGACATACAGATGGCAAATTACACTGGATAGTGCTTGACAAACCTATAGTGCTGACATCAGTCCCAAACATTTCACAATACCTTTTTGTCAAGGAACAGAAATGTATCTTTAGACTACGTAGCCACATTAATGGGCTCAACGATGAAATTCCAAGGGCATCGATTCTTTGAATCATTTTACTTACATCTACTTTACCTGATGCAAGTTACTTATATCTGGTGAGTGCTCTCCAGATCCATATAGATATTTTTGCATATACACCAACAATCTCTTTCATGTATATATGACATGTATGTGCCACACATATATTAATTTTATTTGACTACAATCTAGAGCTCGGGCAATAATTGCACCTACAGGCTTGACTATACCGACAGATTTCAGCACAGCGTTCATACGGAGTCCACTAGTGCTGTGGCACTCTTCAGCTGTTATTTCTGAACCTATGAACCCGTGTTTTTCCCATATGATGGCTGACGGTGTTCCATCTTAGTTTTTATTATGCTGCATGTTATTTTTTCCTCTGTACTAGGGGCGTGGTGCGAAACTACACCTCTCACGATTCCATGGGTAAGGTTCGACAGGGCCCAAGCACACCAGCGCTCCTGCATTCAGTGCTACTGGCCATTTCTTTTTGATGGCCCACAGCTCCACTTCATTTCACTAAAGTGACGGCCTCATTCTGCATGATGTTTGCAGCGTCCAACTACAATTCCTAGCATTTCCGGGGAAGCATCACACTAATGCGCCCCCCAACACTCCTCTCCTACTTCTTAAGTGAAGCCCCGTCCTGCTGCCAGTGTCCCCAAACCTGGCATTGGATGTGGACAGATGAGGCCTCTCTTTTGGTAAGCGATTCGTGGAGCTTTTGATTCCCCTGCTTTTGTTGATAGAGTGGCATGCCGCATCAGAAAGTGCTCAAAGAACACGGGAGCCCACATAGAGGTCCCTTCTTGTGCCCTGGGGGAACGGTGGAGTGCACCCTTGATCGGAGCTTAAAACTGACCCAGGCACACCAGGTCTGAGCAGCGGCTGAGCCCTTCAGAAATCGACAGCTCTACAGAGGCAAGACACTAGTTTGGAAGTAGTTAACAAGCGGTACTTGCAGATCTTAGAGACAGCACAAGCACTGCCTAGGCTCGACCTAAAAAAGCTCCACAAAGTACTGTACTCTCACGGGTGCCTAGTTTTCAGAAATGTCTGGGTTTGGTAGTTTTCTCTGGGTGGCGGCTGAGCTAGGGCCCAATTTCTGCAGCTACCCACATTGTAAAAAAAAGCTGGGTGAAATCTGATGTTTCCAGGTTGTGTTTTAGGGTGTTTTTGTCATGGGTGCTAGGCCCACCCACACAAGTGTGTTACTGATTTTTATTGGGAGACATGTGGGAACATAAGATAGTAGAACATTTGTTATTACCAATAGGATTTCGCTCTAATTTTGGCTTCAAATTGTAAGCAAGTGTGCAAGAAAAAACACATTTTTCAAAATGCCCTCTAAATTACATGATAATATAGGTAAATCCAAATTCAAAGAGGTATAAATAACCAATGCTCCTAAACTTTTGATCTTGTGCACATTTCAGAAATACCCATTTTTCATTCATTAGAATTTACCATATGAATTGCTGCATGGTTGGTACATGCTGAGAAATCATTATAGGGTTCAACTCAGTTGTTGGCTCTGGATTTAGTATGTTTTTAGAAAACGTATAAATCCTGTATATCTTTGCGACCAGAAAGGTCTGACAACTGAAACAGTATATTTATCTTAGTGAATTGGCCATTATGCCAAAAAAGTTAGTGATGAAAACATTGTCACAGATGGCCTTTTATTCTACTTGTTTTCATCAATTTCAACAATAAGGGGCCGATTCCGATCTGGGTCGGAAAGCTCTCCGACCGATCCGGATTGTTTTCCGACCGAGCCGGACCCCTGCAGTCCGACCGAACTAGTACGATGCGGCCGTATGCTGCCTGACTCGGTTCGGTCGGACTACCATTGAAGTCAATGGGAGCCGGTCGTGCGACGTGTACATGGGCTCCCATTGACTCAATGGGTACATTGCGCACAAGGGGGCCCCCTGTAGTGGGTACGCATTGGTGCCATCCGCACCATACACGCATGTATAGGGGGGACCCATGGGTCCCCCATGTGTCCAACTCGTATGGCTACGGGTGAAGGGGGGTCCGGCACGGACCCCCGAAGTCCGCGTCCGGGAGCTTTTTCGTGTCGGAGGCTCCGACTCGATCCGGCTGTCCGGATCGTGCATCGCACTGGCTCGGTCGGGAATCGACTCCATTGCGCGCCACGAATCGAGTGCGAACGAGTCGGACGGAGCAGTTCGGACCCGGAAACGAGTCGGTCGGCGATTTCACGTTCACTCGCATCGTACTTGCTCGCTCGGACGACTGTACGAATCGGTCGGAAACAAAGCCTCCGACTCGGATCCGGTAAAGCCGAATCCGATTCGGAGCCTTACCGACCGAGATCGGAATCGACCCCTTAGTTTCTTTGAGAAAACCTTGAGGAATTTACTCAAATGACTCCTTGCTACATTAGGAGTTTTGTCTACTTTCCAGAAATGCATAGTTTATGAGATGACACATGGGTTTCACACCCGTTTCCTCCACAAACTTCAACTAGGTCGAAACCATAAAAATAAGGAGAAATGGACTACCGCTTAGAAAATTTTAAAAATGGTTGTAAGAAAAAAAAAATCGATGGTGATCCTAGCACAGAAAACCTTTCATTGATGCCTTTTTTAGAAAAAAAATATGATTTCTTGCCAAACACTTTTTTCTCATTTCCCCCCTACCCAAAGAAAACCATATGTCAACTTTATTTTGACTGTTTACTCTGTTCCCTCTAGGGGAATCTACAAATCCTGAGTGCTTTTTAAGCCGCCAGAATGTTGGAAAAAAGCTGTAAATTTAGAATGGATTTTGTAGAAAAAAAGTCATGAAGGTTTAAATACGAGTTACCCCAAAAAACCAAAAAAAGGTTAGCAATAGGAGGCTAAAGCCCTATTCATCAAAAGTTTACGCTATTTTATGACAAATCAACCCTACGACGAGCTTACACAGATGTCTGGGGAAAGTGTATAATTCCCATTGGGTATCGTCTGGTTTTTGACCAAACAAGAGAAAGAACATCTCTACTATCACTATTTCTCAAGGAGGCAAGGTCTCTAAAAACAATGCATTTGTATTGGCAGACTCAAGGCTATCAATGACTCCCCTCCTCATGACACTACGGGGCATATTATCAAGAACGGCGTTAAAATTATCGCCGGTTTAGCGGCAGAAAACTGCCGCTAAAGCGGCGATAATGGGCTTGATAATATGCCCTAGAAGACTCAATAGAAGCCCATGTTCACACCAGAACATGGACTTCTATTGGAATTCTCAAGGGCATATTATCAAGCCCATTATCGCCGCTTTGCGCCAGTTTACTGCCGCTAAAGCAACGATAATTTTAACGCCGTTCTTGATAATATGCCCCCCAGTTTTTCGGTTCCCCGGTAGACTTTTCCCACACAGACTCTTATTGAAGAAATATGAAGTAATAAGAGATATTGGGGCATATTATCAAGGAATAGCGATATTTATCGCTAACCGCGCTTAGCGCGAATGTTTTTAACGCCGCCTATCGCTGGAAAATATCGCTGAGATAACACCCTATTAACAAGGTTTATCTCCATAGCGATAAAATTTCCAGCGATAGCGGCAAAATGTGAGAATATCGCTGGAAAAGCAGCGATATTCTCGCATTAACTGCAAGGATGGATTCAGCCTGACAATCCACCTCCTATACTTTAAACAGGTAAGTCATCCTCAGTAGCAGGTGTTAAAATCTAGCGATAAACGCACTTAGCGCGATTTATTTTATCGCTTCGCCTGCCTTGTTGATAGGGGTTAGTTGTGTTAGCGACTGTTTACAGTCGCTTTTAGTGGGGAACGCCTACCTTGCATGTCATTAGCGATAATTATCGCTGACATGCAAGGCGATGTAAAACCCGGCCGCTAACGCCTGAAAGCTGTCGCTAACGCCTGTTAGCGACAGCTTGCTAATAGGGCGTTAAAAATATTGCCGCTTTAGCGGCAAAAAGTGCCGCTAAAGCGGCGATAAAGCCCTTGATAATATGCCCCATTGTTCCTCTAACAAAAGAATATTGTGCTATCTCAGTTCTGTTAGTTAGATTTCCATGCACCCCTTCTCTGTTTTTCTCTAATCACGCGATAGTCTGGGACATTTTTCTGAAAGCTTTTCTTGTGACCTAACAACCTGATACGGCGCTCCTGGCTGACTCACGCATGCTTCCTGCTGGAGGGCAGCATTGTCTCAAGATGCACAATGGCGGTTCCAAGTCACAGGCAGTCGGAATAGCCCTATTCAACATTAACATCTGTTTGACTCTGATCTCTCTTTGTCTCTCTCCTCTGCCCACGCACCACTAATTATCGAAGCTTTTCATGAAAGTATAGCAGGGAGCTAAGATAATGGATGAAAAGAAGCTGCCTCTTTTCATGCTGTTTCCCTGAGGCATAAAGTATCTCAGCTGACATTTTATTTTGAAACACGTACGGGGCCATGCATGAAATCACAGTGACACTCGCAAAACAACTCATTTCCTTCTCACAAACACTGGAAACCTACAGCCCTGGTGGGAACCTCGAAGAAGAAGACGCTTTTTTAATAAAATACCCAGCTTTGACTAGGAAACCACAGAAAAGGGTACATGATGCTGAGATCCGCAATGAAGATGTAACGCCACATGTTTGGAGTATGGGAAGATCAGTCGTTACAGCGAACACATCACAGTGACTGATATTTAAAGGTTAATGTCTTATTTTCTAACTCCTCTCTACTGCCTTTCTGCCCTTGCGTCCGCCATTTTTTATTAAACTATAGTGATGGGAAGCACTGTGGCATCTATGCTATCAATACACCTTAAACGTTTTGTCGACCAGTTCATTTTTTCAGTCTAAATTTTCAATTCCCTTCAATGTATAGAAGAACCCTGGCTGTTGTTGCTTCAGTGTCTCAAACCATAGCCCTGACAAACGAAAGTATTGCACCCTCTTCTATTATCAGTTTTCGACCTCAGTCACTTGACTACTCATGAAGACCCAGCCATCATCAACAGATCACAGAATGCGACAGGGCAGGGCACTGTAGCCTACATTACACTACGGGTTATAATGTCAAGTACGGTCTAAAGTAACTGTGAGAGGGAAAGGTGGAAGTGGAGGTGAGGATATTAATGTTACACTCCTCCCCCACGCTCAGTATTTGTTGTTCATACTCACATTCACGCACAAGTGTCTTTCTTAAACCCATGGGCTTCGAATCACCAAAATGCCAGGGGGAGCGGAAGTGACATCAAATAACCACCTATTGACCCTGTGACATCATAGGAAGTGACATCATATGATTCGTGACTCTGAATCCTCCCAGGAAGGGATGTCCCATAGTCCTGATGGCACTACAGTAACTACAGCTGCTGAAGTTAAGAGGGTCTTCTTACTTAGGCTCTCAATTATATAACAACACAACAGTATCTAACATAGATAAATGTTCATTTTAGATAGGGATGCTGACATGATAGGAATATTACACATTTCTCTTTTGTGTGTGCAAAAATATGTGTTTTTGGAATAATAGAATACAGTACATCAAAAACAGTAAACAGCACAGAGATTCCACGGTATTTATTACGCTGTCGTGATTTAATGGCTCCCCTAGTGCATATCCAAAGCATAAAATGTACTGGTAAATGACAGACAGACAAACAAAATGATATAATAATCTAGCGTTTTTGTCCACTTGCATAAATTGATGTAGAACATACACTGAGAACGACTATGTTTTTGACTTAAATTATTCCTAAGCATTGTTAATCACTCAAAGCACAGATGTGAGTTTTTTTCAAAAACATCATTTTCCATGTGTTAACAATAATATAAATCAGCAACATCTTGTTTAAAAAGTGCATCTTCATTTCATTTTTTATTTTATTTAGGAGATTGTACATTGGACTACTGTAGTTATTTGTTTTCCAGAACAAAGTGTTTAAAACATCAGGTCATAATAGAAGCTGCAGAAACTAAACTGCATACATCACAGCGCTGTGAGCCTTCTATCCTACCATTGCCTTTGCCACCGCTGAGGCCAAGGTTCGCAAAGGCAGTGCCAGGAGTTGCAAGGAGCAAGCCAGGGGTTGTAAGTGCAGCCCCCAGCGTCCCCTAAATGACGTCCATGCTTTAAACCAGAATCATCTTCCTTTCATTAGAATACTGTGTGCGGTCTGCGTCGCTCTCAGAAAGAAAAACTGGGTTAAGCTCAGTATAAGAATTTATAAAACCGGTCCAAATGAGATCTACAATAATAAAATTAATATGTAGTGGATTGGCCTCAACTTAAAACTGTGAGTTCGGCAAAAATTAATTGAAATCCGTGGCAGCCCCAACATAACATTAAAACATGAAAACTGCAGCATTATGTTTATTCTTCCCTCTGTACAATGTTATAATTTAGCTGTAAACCAATTATCAGCAGATGTGGCTCTTTACAGAAGGAGAAAATTGCACTCTGGGAAAAATAATTTACAAGTGACAAGATCCTCGAGCTGCAAATGAATGTGTGTTTTGCTAAATATATTATCGGCTGTAGATAATTCCCTGTAGTGGTAATATATGTGTTATTAAAGTTTGGAATTACTTTGTAAAGAATCAAGTATACTCTGGCCATCTAATCCACTGGTTGCAAGGTAGATTTTACTGCTTAACTGAATGTATTCAAATATAGACCATCTTTCAGTGGTGGGTGTAGGGGACATCTACCAAAAATCAGTGCCAGCCCTGTCTGCCCACCTCTCAATTTCCCCACTTCACTTACAGTTCGTCGAATCAATTCAGTTCCTTTTAAGGAGACTTGACCAAGTCTACTGTTATCAACGTGATCAGAGGGACAGCCATCACAGGGCTGCTACCATCACATCATTGGAGAACCCACACTCTTTAGCGTAGGACTTCCAACACTCATGTCCTGCCCAGGACTGCCACATACAGCACCAGAGTCCAGAGTACGAAAAAACATACAATGCACCCCACACACTTATATCAAATTTCCAGTGAATCAGGAACATTTATTTTTTATTTATCAAAAATAAACTCTCACTTTGATAGTTTGGCTTGCCACTGTGCTGGTGAAAGTATTTTCGCCAAAAAATCACCACTAGTATAAATGCAGTGAGCGGGTTGCTTCTGAGGCTGGCAGAGGTGCAGCCTTCTTCACCCTAGTGGCATGCAGCCCACTGCACTAAAGAGTCAACAATAATTTAATGAAGAATGGAGCTATCCATCTTACGAATTGTGCTCTACTGCTAATGCATTGAAACCAAAGGTTTTCCATGTTAAACTAGTTAGTGATTGTTCTGATGCAATTGATGAAATGCTACTTTAGAAGCCTAGAGTCAAGCTCTATTGGCCATGTGATGATTTGTGAGCACTGCCATAGCCCTTTACTGTCCATGGGTTTCAGCTAGTTGCTTAACCTTCCACAGGGAAATGGCGCAGATGACATTGTTGTATTCCGCTTTAGGTGTCCGTATATAGGTTTTCCTGAAACATGTCCTTATATAGGCACAATTCGCATTGCCCTTATATAGGCATAAGATCCCAGTCCTTATTTAGGCATTAGCCATGCTATCCAAATACAGGCATGGTCACCTACATCCGTCCACTCCAACGTCACAACGAGTTCTTAGAAACCAGACCCTTAAGCTCTTGGGAGTTCCCCTAGCACAGGATTATTGATTTCTCCAAGAACTCATTTATTATGCATGAACCGCTATTCCTTAAGGGTTTATTCCTGACGTCTTCCTCTGCCCGACCTTACGTCAATGCTAACATTCCAAGGTACCTACCGGCTATAAATATACCTTCCCTTGCCCAAGCAAGTAGGAGGAGACCTCGACTTTAGAGGAGCCCGTGTCCCGGCCTGACGCACTGACAAGAGACGCTGTCATCCCTGCTCGCAGAGAATCCAGCTTCCAGTGTTCTGACTTCCTTCGCGGGGTGTTAGAGTTCGAGACCCGGAAAGAGATTCCCACCTCTCTCATTCTCAAGGTATGGAGCTGACTAGAACCTAGAGGGACTCTTGGCATACCAGACTCTTGGCATACCAGACTCTTGGCATACTATAGCATACCATACTATAGAATACATCACCTACTTCTTACCTTGCACTACACTTAGGTTAGGTACACTGGGGTAGAACTAGTTAGAGAAGCATCTTATGAGTACTCGCATTTTTAGCTTATGTTATTTATGTATATGAATATATGTGTCATAGCTAAAAGATAATGCTAGCGCAGTATTATTTCTTTCTACTGATTATGCTGTACATAATATATCTCGCATACTGTCTTGTGATCATAACAGCTCATATCTCTTACACGAGAAACAAGACTGTTCAATAAATCCTTTTATTGAAACGCCCGTCTATTCTTTCTGTGTAACTCTGAAGAAACTAAGCATGCACGATTAGCTGAGTGAAACTGTTATCTGTTGTTTCCATGATTCTGAGAGTGTTCCGATTCTAAAGGGAAACAAAGTTGTCATGTTTATGCGGTTGTCAGAAACTAGTCCCTTCTTGTTTACAAGGAGTTTCTAGTGGCCTCTGAGTTAGCTGGCACAAAGTAATTAAGTTTAATATACTCGATAGGGACATACTGACCTCAGTCCTATGTCGAATCTATAGGGTATATTACTCCAATGCGCAGAGCCTATTAGGGAAATAGGAACAACACTACATGGCGCCTAACGTTTGGTAAGGCACTAATTTAACGCTAAATACTCAGTTGTGCTTTTCTCTCAGAGACCCCTACTCACATACTCCATAAGACGTCTGGAGTGGACAGGGTTAACCCCTTCGGTGCTTATGACGAGCTGGACTCGTCATGGCACACAGTGCTCGTGTGCTCATGACGAGTCCAGCTCGTCATAAGACACCCACGGGGAAGCGCTGGCGCTCCCCCGTGGGAATCCGATCATCGGGTTTTTGGGGGAAGGCAGGGGAAGGACTTCCCCTGCCTCCCCCGCCCCCGCCCTCCCCATCAATGACGTCAGCGCGCGAGCGCGCTTACATCATTGAGGGTTTCCCTTTCTTCCCCGACGCGCTGGAAGCCATTTGCTTCCAGCGCGTCGGGGAAATAAGGTGAGTTTTGGCTCGGGGAGGGGGGTTTGATTCGAAAAGAGACATCGAGGGAAAGGAAAGGGTTTTCCTTTCCCCCGATGCCTCTTTGTGCATTCCTGCTGCACGATCATGTGATCGTGCAGCAGGAATGCCCACGAGGAGGGAGGGCGCAATTCTCCTGCAGAATTCGTGAGCGTGGAGATGTGCCTTCTCTCCATTTACACCCTGAAAAGTTAGCTGTAATACTTGATGGAGGTCTTTGCATCCTTGAATTTCTCGAGCGCAATCCTCGTGTAGTTCCCGTGACCAGGAGGTTCCTTCTCCTCGTCTGCCGCTGCGATCCTGCTCTAACCCTTTATAAACAAGAGGCATGTGAACGGGCCTAGAAGCCCCGCTCGTTTGGCCCCGCCACACATACACTAGCGGTATGCAACGTATGCCCGCCCTTTCCCCACTATGATGGACAGCTTACTCAAAGGATCCCGGTGCTTTCGGCGCGGTGGCAAAGTTACAGACACACAGGTCACTGGAGACAATTGTTCTGGTCCTTTACGCAGCTGTAGTGTAGGAAAGGCACTATACATTTACCCAACGAGGTAGCACTTACTGATTAGCCAGTAGAAAGTACTCCAGTTGAGTAGAGGTATTGCACAAAACGGTGGCATCTTCGTGGATAAATATGCAGGGCAGATGTGCCTTCTCTCCATTTCCAACGTGAAAAGTTAGCTGTAATCCTTGATGGAGGTCTTTGCATCCTTCATTTTCTCGAGCGCAATTCTCGTGTAGAATTCGTGAGCGTGGAGATGTGCCTTCTCTCCATTTACACCCTGAAAAGTTAGCTGTAATCCTTGATGGAGGTCTTTGCATCCTTGAATTTCTCGAGCGCAATGCTCGTGTAGTTCCTGTGACCAGGAGGTTCCTTCTCCTCGTCTGCCGCTGAGATCCTGCTCTGACCCTTTATAAACAAGAGGCATGTGAACGGGCCTAGAAGCCCTGCTCGTTTGGCCCCGCCACACATACACTAGCGGTATGCAACGTATGCCCGCCCTTTCCCCACTATGATGGACAGCTTACTCAAAGGACCCCGGCGCTGTCGGCGCGGTGGCAAAGTTACAGACACACAGGTCACTGGAGACAATTCTTCTGGTCCTTTACGCAGCTGTAGTGTAGGAAAGGCACTATACATTTACCCAACGAGGTAGCACTTACTGATTAGCCAGTAGAAAGTACTCCAGTTGAGTAGAGGTATTGCACAAAACGGTGGCATCTTCGTGGATAAATATGCAGGGCAGATGTGCCTTCTCTCCATTTCCAACGTGAAAAGTTAGCTGTAATCCTTGATGGAGGTCTTTGCATCCTTCATTTTCTCGAGCGCAATTCTCGTGTAGAATTCGTGAGCGTGGAGATGTGCCTTCTCTCCATTTACACCCTGAAAAGTTAGCTGTAATCCTTGATGGAGGTCTTTGCATCCTTGAATTTCTCGAGCGCAATGCTCGTGTAGTTCCTGTGACCAGGAGGTTCCTTCTCCTCGTCTGCCGCTGAGATCCTGCTCTGACCCTTTATAAACAAGAGGCATGTGAACGGGCCTAGAAGCCCCGCTCGTTTGGCCCCGCCACACATACACTAGCGGTATGCAACGTATGCCCGCCCTTTCCCCACTATGATGGACAGCTTACTCAAAGAACCCCGGCGCTTTCGGCGCGGTGGCAAAGTTACAGACACACAGGTCACTGGAGACAATTCTTCTGGTCCTTTACGCAGCTGTAGCGTAGGAAAGGCACTATACATTTACCCAACGAGGTAGCACTTACTGATTAGCCAGTAGAAAGTACTCCAGTTGAGTAGAGGTATTGCACAAAACGGTGGCATCTTCGTGGATAAATATGCAGGGCAGATGTGCCTTCTCTCCATTTCCAACGTGAAAAGTTAGCTGTAATCCTTGATGGAGGTCTTTGCATCCTTCATTTTCTCGAGCGCAATTCTCGTGTAGAATTCGTGAGCGTGGAGATGTGCCTTCTCTCCATTTACACCCTGAAAAGTTAGCTGTAATCCTTGATGGAGGTCTTTGCATCCTTGAATTTCTCGAGCGCAATGCTCGTGTAGTTCCTGTGACCAGGAGGTTCCTTCTCCTCGTCTGCCGCTGAGATCCTGCTCTGACCCTTTATAAACAAGAGGCATGTGAACGGGCCTAGAAGCCCCGCTCGTTTGGCCCCGCCACACATACACTAGCGGTATGCAACGTATGCCCGCCCTTTCCCCACTATGATGGACAGCTTACTCAACGGACCCCGGCGCTTTCGGCGCGGTGGCAAAGTTACAGACACACAGGTCACTGGAGACAATTCTTCTGGTCCTTTACGCAGCTGTAGTGTAGGAAAGGCACTATACATTTACCCAACGAGGTAGCACTTACTGATTAGCCAGTAGAAAGTACTCCAGTTGAGTAGAGGTATTGCACAAAACGGTGGCATCTTCGTGGATAAATATGCAGGGCAGATGTGCCTTCTCTCCATTTCCAACGTGAAAAGTTAGCTGTAATCCTTGATGGAGGTCTTTGCATCCTTCATTTTCTCGGCGCAATTCTCGTGTAGAATTCGTGAGCGTGGAGATGTGCCTTCTCTCCATTTACACCCTGAAAAGTTAGCTGTAATCCTTGATGGAGGTCTTTGCATCCTTGAATTTCTTGAGCGCAATGCTCGTGTAGTTCCTGTGACCAGGAGGTTCCTTCTCCTCGTCTGCCGCTGAGATCCTGCTCTGACCCTTTATAAACAAGAGGCATGTGAACGGGCCTAGAAGCCCCGCTCGTTTGGCCCCGCCACACATACACTAGCGGTATGCAACGTATGCCCGCCCTTTCCCCACTATGATGGACAGCTTACTCAAAGGACCCCGGCGCTTTCGGCGCGGTGGCAAAGTTACAGACACACAGGTCACTGGAGACAATTCTTCTGGTCCTTTACGCAGCTGTAGTGTAGGAAAGGCACTATACATTTACCCAACGAGGTAGCACTTACTGATTAGCCAGTAGAAAGTACTCCAGTTGAGTAGAGGTATTGCACAAAACGGTGGCATCTTCGTGGATAAATATGCAGGGCAGATGTGCCTTCTCTCCATTTCCAACGTGAAAAGTTAGCTGTAATCCTTGATGGAGGTCTTTGCATCCTTCATTTTCTCGAGCGCAATTCTCGTGTAGAATTCGTGAGCGTGGAGATGTGCCTTCTCTCCATTTACACCCTGAAAAGTTAGCTGTAATCCTTGATGGAGGTCTTTGCATCCTTGAATTTCTCGAGCGCAATGCTCGTGTAGTTCCTGTGACCAGGAGGTTCCTTCTCCTCGTCTGCCGCTGAGATCCTGCTCTGACCCTTTATCCCCTTCGGTGCTTATGACGAGCTGGACTCGTCATGGCACACAGTGCTCGTGTGCTCATGACGAGTCCAGCTCGTCATAAGACCACCCACGGGGAAGCGCTGGCGCTCCCCCGTGGGAATCCGATCGTTAGGTTTTTTTGGGGGAGGAAGGGGAAGGGCTTCCCCTGCCTCCCCCCGCCCCATCAATGACGTCAGCGCGCGAGGTGCGCTGACATCATTGAGGGTTTCCCTTTCTTCCCCGACGCGCTGGAAGCCATTTGCTTCCAGCGCGTCAGGGAAATCAGGTGAGGTTTGGCTCGGGGAGGGGGGGGGTTTGTATCAAAAGAGGCATCGAGGGAAAGGAAAGGGTTTTCCTTTCCCCGATGCCTCTTTTGTGCATTCCTGCTGCACGATCATGTGATCGTGCAGCAGGAATGCCCACTAGGCACCAGGGTTTTTTTTATTTTTGTGTTGGGGAGTGGCCAAAGGGCAAGGGTTGCTCCCTTTTACGGGTGTGAATATTTTATTTATACTGTTAGGCCCACCTACCCCTTAGCTTGGCTGGTGGATTGTGTGTGGACTGGTGCATTATTTGCATATGTGATTGTAATCTTTTTTTCTCCTTTTTATTCTAGTGTAAAGCTTTTGATTCCTGTTTGCGGTTTCGGCAGTTGTGGTTCTGCAGTTTTGCGTAATTGCATTTATTTGGTAAGAAAAATATTTTTGTTGTGTGTACTCCAAATGAGTATTATTGTCATGCATGAATGAATTTTTTGTAAGTGGTGCCATAATGGCAGCATATTTGTTAGTGTTCAGAGCATGAAATTCTTTGCGATGTTTTGCATTGTCTTATGTGTAATTTTTTTCTTCTTCTTTTTTAGTGGGATATTGTTGATCCTTACTGTGTCTGTGCTGAGTAGGTGGTGGTGAGTCTAGCTGCTTCTGTCACGTGAGTGGTATAGTGTTGGAGTATATAGGTCTTTGTGATAAAGCTACATTTTGTTTATTTCTTTTTTTTTACAAAGGGTTTGTTGTTGTTGACTTGTTTGACAAGTAACCTTTATTAGTAAGCATTATGGCTAGCCGTAGAATTACTGCTCAGCAGGTGGTTGGTTTGCTTCTTGAATCTTCCTCTGAGCAGGATTATGAGACTGACAGTGCGTCTGAGGGAGAGGAGGGAGGGAAGATTCAGGCAGTGAGTTTTCTCTCCACATGGAATCATCGGATGATGAAGGTACTCTCAGTGCAGATGAAGTGCCTGATTTAGAGGAGGATACTACTGTGCCGATGGTGCAAGAGGCATCTGGATTGCAGCCTGGGGCTGCTAGGCTTCCTACTGGAAGTGCTGGACTCTGGGTTGATCCAAACATGGTGCAGCCGGTGTTGCCTGCCTTTAGTGGTTATGCAGGGTGTAGAGTGGATTGTGAACATTATTTGCCTATACAGTATTTTCAGTTGTTTATGGATGATGTATTTTTGGGTGAGATTGTTGAGCAGACTAATTTGTATGCTGAACAGTTTTTGAGGGACAACAGTGCCAGACTTAGGCCCCATTCTAGAGCTACCCGGTGGAGTCCCACAAATCTGGAAGAGATGAAGAAGTTTTTGGGTTTGACTTTTTTGATGGGTTTGATAAGGAAGCCGTCCATGGGTTCATATTGGTCTACCAGTCCCTTGATGGCAACGGCCATATTTCCTGCAGTTATGACTCGTGATCGGTATTTACTTTTGCTTCGGATGCTGCATTTTGTTGATAATGGTTTGGCGTTGCCACGAGATCACCCTGAATGTGACCGTCTTTTTAAGATTCGGACTGTTCTTGATCACTTTGTAGATCGATTTTCAGAGATCTATACTCCAGGGAAAGAAATATCTATTGATGAGTCTTTGGTGCTGTTCAAGGGCCGTTTGGTTTTTAGGCAGTACATTCCTAGCAAGAGGGCACGCTATGGAATTAAGCTGTATATGTTGTCTGAGAGTAGGACAGGATATGTTTTTAATTTGCGTGTGTACACTGGTAGGGATTCCACTATTGACCCCCTGGTTGTCCGTCCACTTTAGTAGGAGTTTCAGAGAAAATTGTGTGGGAACTTGCTAGAGGACTGTTTAACAGAGGCCACCATTTGTACCTTGATAACTTCTATACTGCTGTGCAATTGTTTAAGGAATTGTTCAAAGTGGACACTTTTGCTTGTGGCACAATCCGCTCTAACCGTAAAGGTTATCCAAAAGAGCTTGTTTGCAAAAAACTTCAGAGGGGACAGTGCAGTGCCTTGCGTAGTGAGGAACTGCTAGCTGTGAAATTTGTGGACAGGAGGGATGTGTACATGCTGACTACCATCCATGATGAGAGTACTTCACCTGTGGCTGTTTGGGGTCAGATTGCTGAAGTGCGCAAACCTGTGTGCATTTTAGACTACAATAAGCACATGGGTGGTGTTGATAGAGTAGATCAGAGGTTGGAACCTTACACTGCTATTCGTAAGTCTTACATTTGGTATAAGAAGTTGGCCATCCATCTCTTCAATTTAGCAACTTTCAATGCTTTTGTTGTGTTCAAGGAGTGTTCTCCTGCGTCAAAGTTGACTTTTGTTCAGTTTCAGGAGTCTGTCATAGGCAGCCTTGTTGTTGTGGAACAGGCAAGTGTTCCTAGAGTTGGAGTGGTGGAGGATGTGGCTCGATTGAAAGATCGCCACTTTCCTGATCACATTCCTCCTACACTCTCAAAAGACTTTCCCACTAGGAGATGTAGAGTCTGTTGGCGAAGAGGTACGCGGAAGGAGACTCGTATGTACTGCCCTGAGTGTCCTTCTAACCCTGGGCTGTGTGTGCCTGCTTGTTATAGAGCGTACCACAAGCAAAAGAATTATTGGGAGCAACCATGAGTGGTAAAGTGAACTGCCTGGTCTGTAATGTTTAAGAATTGTTGTTCTGTTTCAAGGTTGGCATTAGTGCAATGTTTCTGATTTTGTGTTAGTAGATTTGTATCTATTTGCAATTTGTTTGTGTTTTCTTTTTTGTATAAAAAAATCCTAAATGTGATGGTGGTGTGTGTAGGCTGGTGCTTGGCTGGCGGTGTGCGTGGAGTGACGCTTGGCTGGCGGTGTGCGGGGAGTGGCTCTTGGCTGGCGGTGTGCGTGGAGTGGTGCTTGGCTGGCGGTATGCGTGGAGTGGCGCTAGGCTGGCGGTGTGCGTGGAGTGGCGCTAGGCTGGCGGTGTGCGTGGAGTGGCGCTAGGCTGGCGGTGTGCGTGGAGTGGCGCTAGGCTGGCGGTGTGCGTGGAGTGGCGCTTGGCTGGCGGTGTGCGTGGAGTGGCGCTTGGCTGGCGGTGTGCGTGGACTGGCGCTCGGCTGGCAGTGTGTGAGTAGTGACTTGCTGCTGGTCACTACACACTGCTAGCCGAGCGACACTCCACGCAATCCATCAGCTTGTGTGGTTGCTGTGTTAGGAATGTGGGCGTGTGAAAGTGATGGGCCCTTGAATGGCGCTGTCTGCTGGTGTGAGTGTTGTAATGTGATGGGCCCGCGGCTGGTGGTGTGAATGGTTTTGTATTTGTCACACGTATGAAAGGTGTATGAATGGCCTGTAAAGAGGTTGGTGCCTTGTCGTGGCTTTACAGCTCACGAGCTGTGAGTCAATGGTTCAGTTTCTCGTCCTTTCAATTATTAACAGTGCATTTCATTTTTGTGAAATCACTTGTTAATACAATTGTATATACTGAACCATCAAAACATTTTTTGATAGGCAATGTTGATGTTGCCTCAAAACGTTTTGTGTCCTTGCATGTCGCGGGTACTTGGGCCTCCCACACAAGTGAGGCACCATTTTTATCGGGAGACCTGGGGGAACGCTGGGTGGGAGGAAATTTGTGTGAGGCCAGTGATGCCACACTTTCCCACACATAAATGTGTGAAAAAAGTGATTTTTTCAGCTAAAATTGAGGTTTGCAGGGGATTCTGGGTAAGGAAACGTTGGGGGATCCACGCAAGCCATACCTCCCTGGAAGCCCCGGGTGTCTACTTTTCAGAAATGTGTGGGTTTGGTAGGTTTCCCTAGATGGCCGCCGAGCACGGGGCCAAAAACCCAGGTGACCCCCTTGCAAAACCAGGTGGTTTTGAGATAGGCAATTTTGAGGTCGCCTCACTACGTTGTGGGCCCTTGCCTGTCGCGGGTACTTGGGCCTCCCACACAAGTGAGGCACCATTTTTATCGGGAGACCTGGGGGAACGCTGGGTGGTAGGAAATTTGTGTGAGGCAAGTGATGCCACACTTTCCCACACAAAAATGTGTGAAAAAAGTGATTTTTTCAGCTAAAAGTGAGGTTTGCAGGGGATTCTGGGTAAGGAAACGTTGGGGGATCCACGCAAGCCATACCTCCCTGGAAGCCCCCGGGTGTCTACTTTTCAGAAATGTGTGGGTTTGGTAGGTTTCCCTAGATGGCCACCGAGCACGGGGCCAAAAACCTAGGTGACCCCCCTTGCCAAACCAGGTGGTTTTGTGAAAGGCCATTTTGAGGTCGCCTCAATACGTTGTGGGCCCTTGCCTGTCGCGGGTACTTGGGCCTCCCACACAAGTGAGGCACCATTTTTATCGGGAGACCTGGGGGAACGCTGGGTGGTAGGAAATTTGTGTGAGGCCAGTGATGCCACTCTTTCCCACACAAAAATGTGTGAAAAAAGTGATTTTTTAAGCTAAAAGTGAGGTTTGCAGGGGATTCTGGGTAAGGAAACGTTGGGGGATCCACGCAAGCCATACCTCCCTGGAAGCCCCCGGGTGTCTACTTTTCAGAAATGTGTGGGTTTGGTAGGTTTCCCTAGATGGCCGCCGAGCACGGGGCCAAAAACCCAGGTGACCCCCTTGCAAAACCAGGTGGTTTTGTGAAAGGCCATTTTGAGGTCGCCTCAATACGTTGTGGGCCCTTGCCTGTCACGGATACTTGGGCCTCCCACACAAGTGAGGCACCATTTTTATCGGGAGACCTGGGGGAACGCTGGGTGGTAGGAAATTTGTGTGAGGCCAGTGATGCCACACTTTCCCACACAAAAATGTGTGAAAAAAGTAATTTTTTCAGCTAAAAGTGAGGTTTGCAGGGGATTCTGGGTAAGGAAACGTTGGGGGATCCACGCAAGCCATACCTCCCTGGAAGCCCCGGGTGTCTACTTTTCAGAAATGTGTGGGTTTGGTAGGTTTCCCTAGATGGCCGCCGAGCACGGGTCCAAAACCCAGGTGACCCCCTTGCAAAACAAGGTGGTTTTGTGAAAGGCCATTTTGAGGTCGCCTCAATACGTTGTGGGCCCTTGCCTGTCGCGGGTACTTGGGCCTCCCACACAAGTGAGGCACCATTTTTATCGGGAGACCTGGGGGAACGCTGGGTGGTAGGAAATTTGTGTGAGGCCAGTGATGCCACACTTTCCCACACAAAAATTTGTGAAAAAAGTGATTTTTTCAGCTAAAAGTGAGGTTTGCAGGGGATTCTGGGTAAGGAAACTTTGGGGGATCCACGCACGCCATACCTCCCTGGAAGCCCCCGGGTGTCTACTTTTCAGAAATGTGTGGGTTTGGTAGGTTTCCCTAGATGGCCGCCGAGCACGGGGCCAAAACCCAGGTGACTCCCTTGCAAAACCAGGTGGTTTTGTGAAAGGCCATTTTGAGGTCGCCTCACTACGTTGTGGGCCCTTGCCTGTCGCGGGTACTTGGGCCTCCCACACAAGTGAGGCACCATTTTTATCGGGAGACCTGGGGGAACGCTGGGTGGTAGGAAATTTGTGTGAGGCCAGTGATGCCACACTTTCCCACACACAAATGTGTGAAAAAAGTGATTTTTTCAGCTAAAATTGAGGTTTGCAAGAGATTCTGGGTAAGGAAACATTGGGGGATCCACGCAAGCCATACCTCCCTGGAAGCCCCCGGGTGTCTACTTTTCAGAAATGTGTGGGTTTGGTAGGTTTCCCTAGATGGCCGCCGAGCACAGGGCCAAAACCCAGGTGACCCCCTTGCAAAACCAGGTGGTTTTGAGATAGGCAATTTTGAGGTCGCCTCACTACGTTGTGGGACCTTGCCTGTCACGGGTACTTGGGCCTCCCACACAAGTGAGGCACCATTTTTATCGGGAGACCTGGGGGAACGCTGGGTGGTAGGAAATTTGTGTGAGGCCAGTGATGCCACACTTTCCCACACAAAAATGTGTGAAAAAAGTGATTTTTTCAGCTAAAATTGAGGTTTGCAGGGGATTCTGGGTAAGGAAACGTTGGGGGATCCACGCAAGCCATACCTCCCTGGAAGCCCCCGGGTGTCTACTTTTCAGAAATGTGTGTGTTTGGTAGGTTTCCCTAGGTGCCGGCAGAACTAGGGTTCACAAACTACAGCTAGGCACTTTGCCAAAAAAGGGTCATTTTTCACTGCGAAATTGAGGTGTGACCACGTTGCGTTTTGCGCCGTTTCCTGTCGCAGGCACTAGGCCGACCCACACAAGTGAGGTACCATTTTTCTCCTAAGACTTTGGGGAACGCGGGGTGGGTGGAAATTTGTGGATCCACGCAGATTCCAGAACTTTCCACCACAGAAATGTGGGGAAAATGTGTTTTTTTTGACAAATTTTTATGTTAGCAAGGGATTCTGGGTAACAGAACCTGGTGGGAGGCAGTCAAGTCACCCCATCCTGGATTCCCCTGGGTGTCTAGTTTTCAAACATGTATAGGTTTGCTAGGTTTCCCTAGGTGCCGGCAGAGGTAGGGTTCAAAAACTACAGCTAGGCACTTTGCCAAAAAAGGGTCATTTTTCAGTGCGAAATTGAGGTGTGACCACGTTGCGTTTTGCGCCGTTTCCTGTCGCAGGCACTAGGCCGACCCACACAAGTGAGGTACCATTTTTCTCGTAAGACTTTGGGGAACGCGGGGTGGGTGGAAATTTGTGGATCTACGCAGATTCCAGAACTTTCCACCACAGAAATGTGGGGAAAATGTGTTTTTTTGGACAATTTTTTATGTTTGCAAGGGATTCTGGGTAACAGAACCTGGTGGGAGGCAGTCAAGTCACCCCATCCTGGATTCCCCTGGGTGTCTAGTTTTAAAAAATGTATAGGTTTGCTAGGTTTCCCTAGGTGCCGGCAGAGGTAGGGTTCAAAAACTAAAGCTAGGCACTTTGCCCAAAAAGGGTCATTTTTCACTGCGAAATTGAGGTGTGACCACGTTGCGTTTTGTGCCGTTTCCTGTCGCAGGCACTAGGCCGACCCACACAAGTGAGGTACCATTTTTCTCGTAAGACTTTGGGGAACGCGGGGTGGGTGGAAATTTGTGGATCCACGCAGATTCCAGAACTTTCCACCACAGAAATGTGGGGAAAATGTGTTTTTTGGACAATTTTTTATGTTTGCAAGGGATTCTGGGTAACAGAACCTGGTGGGAGGCAGTCAAGTCACGCCATCCTGGATTCCCCTGGGTGTCTAGTTTTCAAAAATGTATAGGTTTGCTAGGTTTCCCTAGGTGCCGGCAGAGGTAGGGTTCAAAAACTAAAGCTAGGCACTTTGCCCAAAAAGGGTCATTTTTCACTGCGAAATTGAGGTGTGACCACGTTGCGTTTTGCGCCGTTTCCTGTCGCAGGCACTAGGCCGACCCACACAAGTGAGGTACCATTTTTCTCGTAAGACTTTGGGGAACGCGGGGTGGGTGGAAATTTGTGGATCCACGCAGATTCCAGAACTTTCCACCACAGAAATGTGGGGAAAATGTGTTTTTTTTGACAATTTTTTATGTTTGCAAGGGATTCTGGGTAACAGAACCTGGTGGGAGGCAGTCAAGTCACCCCATCCTGGATTCCCCTGGGTGTCTAGTTTTCAAAAATGTATAGGTATGCTAGGTTTCCCTAGGTGCCGGCAGAGGTAGGGTTCAAAAACTACAGCTAGGCACTTTGCCAAAAAAGGGTCATTTTTCACTGCGAAATTGAGGTGTGACCACGTTGCGTTTTGCGCCGTTTCCTGTCGCAGGCACTAGGCCGACCCACACAAGTGAGGTACCATTTTTCTCGTAAGACTTTGGGGAACGCGGGGTGGGTGGAAATTTGTGGATCCACGCAGATTCCAGAACTTTCCACCACAGAAATGTGGGGAAAATGTGTTTTTTTTGACAATTTTTTATGTTTGCAAGGGATTCTGGGTAACAGAACCTGGTGGGAGGCAGTCAAGTCACCCCATCCTGGATTCCCCTGGGTGTCTAGTTTTCAAAAATGTATAGGTTTGGTAGGTTTCCCTAGGTGCCGGCAGAGGTAGGGTTCAAAAACTACAGCTAGGCACTTTGCCAAAAAGGGTCATTTTTCACTGCGAAATTGAGGTGTGACCACGTTGCGTTTTGCGCCGTTTCCTGTCGCAGGCACTAGGCCGACCCACACAAGTGAGGTACCATTTTTCTCGTAAGACTTTGGGGAACGCGGGGTGGGTGGAAATTTGTGGATCCACGCAGATTCCAGAACTTTCCACCACAGAAATGTGGGGAAAATGTGTTTTTTTTGACAATTTTTTATGTTTGCAAGGGATTCTGGGTAACAGAACCTGGTGGGAGGCAGTCAAGTAACCCCATCCTGGATTCCCCTGGGTGTCTAGTTTTAAAAAATGTATAGGTTTGGTAGGTTTCCCTAGGTGCCGGCAGAGGTAGGGTTCAAAAACTACAGCTAGGCACTTTGCCAAAAAAGGGTCATTTTCACTGCAAAATTGAGGTGTGACCACGTTGCGTTTTGCGCCGTTTCCTGTCGCAGGCACTAGGCAGACCCACACAAGTGAGGTACCATTTTTCTCGTAAGACTCTGGGGAACGCGGGTGGGTGGAAATTTGTGGATCCACGCAGATTCCAGAACTTTCCACCACAGAAATGTGGGGAAAATGTGTTTTTTTTGACAATTTTTTATGTTTGCAAGGGATTCTGGGTAACAGAACCTGGTGGGAGGCAGTCAAGTAACCCCATCCTGGATTCCCCTGGGTGTCTAGTTTTCAAAAATGTATAGGTTTGCTAGGTTTCCCTAGGTGCCGGCAGAGGTAGGGTTCAAAAACTACAGCTAGGCACTTTGCCAAAAAAGGGTCATTTTTCACTGCAAAATTGAGGTGTGACCACGTTGCGTTTTGCGCCATTTCCTGTCGCAGGCACTAGGCCGACCCACACAAGTGAGGTACCATTTTTCTCGTAAAACTTTGGGGGACGCGGGGTGGGTGGAAATTTGTGGATCCACGCAGATTCCAGAACTTTCCACCACAGAAATGTGGGGAAAATGTGGTTTTTTTGACAATGTTTTATGTTTGCAAGGGATTCTGGGTAACAGAACCTGGTGGGAGGCAGTCAAGTCACCCCATCCTGGATTCCCCTGGGTGTCTAGTTTTCAAAAATGTATAGGTTTGCTAGGTTTCCCTAGGTGCCGGCAGAGCTAGGGTTCAAAAACTACAGCTAGGCACTTTGCCAAAAAAGGATCATTTTTCACTGCGAAATTGAGGTGTGACCACGTTGCGTTTTGCGCCGTTTCCTGTCGCAGGCACTAGGCCGACCCACACAAGTGAGGTACCATTTTTCTCGTTAGACTTTGGGGAACGCGGGGTGGGTGGAAATTTGTGGATCCACGCAGATTCCAGAACTTTCCACCACAGAAATGTGGGGAAAATGTGTTTTTTTTGACAATTTTTTATGTTTGCAAGGGATTCTGGGTAACAGAACCTGGTGGGAGGCAGTCAAGTCACCCCATCCTGGATTCCCCTGGGTGTCTAGTTTTCAAAATCGTATAGGTTTGCTAGGTTTCCCTAGGTGCCGGCAGAGCTAGGGTTCAAAAACTACACCTAGGCACTTTGCAAAAAAAGGGTAATTTTTCATTGTGAAAATGTGGTACGTCCACGTTGCATTTTGAGCCATTTCCTGTTGTGGGCACAAGGGCTACCCACACAAGTGAGGTACCATTTTTATCGGGAGACTTAGGGTAACACAGAATTGTAGAGCAACTGTTATTACCTATTGACTTTCGATGCATTTCTGCCTTCCAAATGAAAGACAATGTGTAAAAAATAAGTCATTTTGAAAAATGACCTATAATTCTCATGCTAGTATGGGTACTCCCAATTTCGGAAATGTGCAAATATCTACTGTTTCTAAAATCTACATTTTGTTCCCATTTCAGAAATACATAGGTGTCTTTCATAACAATTTTTCCATGTATACATTTTCCCAAAATAATTGCTATATACCCGGTACTTAAAAAAAAATCATTGCAAGATGTTGCTCAATTATTGGCTCTGGGTTCGTCGGGTTCTTGGTGCACCTACAAGTCCTATATATCCCCACAACCAGAAAGGTCCAGCGGATATAACAGTATATTGCCTTCAAATAGCTGTCATAATTAGAAGAAGTTACAGGTGAAAACGTTGACACAAATGGCTGTTTTTTTCAACTAATTTTCAATTTTTCCTTTATTTAACTGTTAGTTTCTATAAGGAAAACTTTAAGGATCTACACAAATGACCCCTTGCTGAATTCAGAATTTTGTCTACGTTTCATAAATGTATGGCTTTCCAGGATCCATTATTGGTTTCATACCCATTTCTACCATTAACTGGAAGGAGGTTGAAAGCACAAAAAATAGTAAAAATAGGCTATGTCCCAGAAAAATGCCAAAACTGTGTAAAAAAGTTGGTTTTCTGACAAAAGTCTGCTTGTCCCTGAAAGCTGGGAAGATGGTGATTTCATCCCCACAACCCCTTTTTTGATGCCATTTGCAGGGAAAAATCAAGACGCTTTCATCTGTAGCCCTTTTTCGCCTTTTTCCAAAAAAAAACAACATTTAGCTGTATTTTGACTAATTTCTGGGTCCCCTCCAGGGGAATCCACAAACCCTGGGTACCTTTACAATCCCCATGATGTTAGAAAAAAAGGACGCAAATTTGGCATGGATACCTTATGTGGTCAAAAAGTTACAGGGGCCTAAGCGCGCACTACCCCAAATAGCCAAAAAAAGGCTTAGCACAGGAGGGGAAAAGGCCTAGCAGCGAAGGGGTTAAGTATCCGCCAAAGCTGAATAGGACAAAAATCCTATATATTAGCTGTTTGGTTTGTTCAACGTTGAAGGATGATACAGTGTTCCAAAATATTGTGCACCTTATCTTTTGTTTCCTTGAAACTTGTTCTACATTTCTTTTAAAAAAAAACAATGTCCCTGAACGGGGATACTGCCACCGAGAACGGTGTAGCTGCGGCTGATCCAGTCGTAACAGCTTTTAATTTTACAGGTTTAAATGAAACCGATGAGGGTGTTATAAACATCCCTCCAAACTTAAGGAGAGCCATCACTCTAAAACTTATAAAACACGGCCTATCACCAAGAGGTGGTAGAGCAGTTTTCGTGATAGAGGCACACAAATCCTTTCAGACAGAGGTATTCTATTCATGGATAGTATTCCCAGAATCAAATCCAGTAACAAAAGTGTTTCACTTCTTTAAAGAAGATGAACCACCAGAGGAATATATTCCTTTCGAGGATATTGAAATTCCACTCACATACCAGGAGCATAATCTCTGGTTTAAAGGCGCCCTAAAACATCACAAAAACATTACCAGGCTCGGTCCACTAGGTAGACCAGGAGCAACATGGCCGATTCTAGCCGGCTACACGCCTCATCCTGACATCGATGAAATGTCAGAAGAGAAATTACTTACTCAAATACAAGAGCTAATAAAAATTTACAGACAATTAGTCCAATATGTCATGCGGGCTTTCACAGTCCAACCACCTATAACAATTCCAAATCAAACCACTCAACAGGGGAATACACTAAAAATTACTCCACAGACTTTACACGCAGTCATGGGTAAAATGCCCACAAAACGTGAACAAATTCCATTCTGGATAGCTCAAAAAATTACTCAAATCGTAGCAGTTTTTCCAAATACTAGCCCTTATGAGAAACACAGAATCCTAACAATCTGTTTACCAATGGGGATCACACCACAACTGGAAGACTGCACCACTTGGGGCGCAGTCTTTGCTGCCATCTATACTAAAACACATGGTGTTCCGTCAATTGCAGTAATACCAGATGTCCTGAAACAAATTCAAAACGAATACGGGGCAGAACCTGCTCTGAATTTAGGTATGAAATTACTGAAAAACTTCGACCAGGTCTCAACAATAATATTATCTAATATTAAAGGGGAGGCAGCATCAGTGGAGATCCACCAACGCTTAAGGGAATTTGATGTAACAGAACATCAACATGAACTACCCAGAATAATAGAACAATCTTATGCAGAATTAGGCAGAGATAGTTTGGGTGGAAAACCATTGAAGCCAAAACTACCTGAAAGTCCTGAGAAGGACTCTATTAAACAAAATCCTACATCTTCTAAAAAGAAGTGGGAAACTAATAAACAAAATTCAAACGAGACACGTTCTCAATCCCGAGGTAGGTCTCCTCAAAAGGAGCCCTCTGAAAGGAGGTATAACCTCAGGAATAGGGATAATTTAAGAAAACCTGACAGGTATCAAGATTCTGATACACGTTCCTCTCGTACCTTTCAGATATCGTCACAGACATCAGAAAGAAGAGGACGGTCAGAACACAGAGAAGAACGCGTGAAATCCAAAGACGATAAACACGTTCAGAAAAATAAATCAAAACCTCAATTCACAAAAAAGAAGGTAGCAGGTCTGAAGATCAGACATGCCGAGAATACTGAGAACACAGCTGAAGAACGGAGAATGGGCTCAGACAATGCTGGACAGTGCAGCAGAAGTAACAATAGCTCGCAAGAGCCTGAAGGAACTTCTGGAGATAGTGGACTTGAATGAGTACATCACAGTAGAGACTGTAGACACCAGGGTTAGTACTCTACAAAAGTTATATGAAATAACACTCCGAATGGAGCGAGACATACCAAGAAAAGTGAAAACACTCTTTTGGGAGAAACTTTCAAGGGGTTATGATATACTTCTAGCAGAAAAAGACTGGCCACCACACTTTGTCAGGGAGTGCCCACATGGCGAGGACATCATTATGCCAGCCTTCTCCAACCATATTCCAATTCACCTAAAATATACTTATGCCAGGAAATGGGCAGTTGCCCAGGCCCCAGCATTATACAAAAATCATGTAGGATGGGATGAGGACTCACCTCACCATAAAATACAGCTAAAAAATGAACCTACTGCACAAAGACAGTACCCAATAAAGCAAGAAGCTAAAAAACAGGTCGGGGAGATCTTAGATCAACTTGAATACCAAGGGGTGATTGAAACATGCACCTCCTCAATGAACAATCCTTTGTTTCCTGTATCCAAACCAGACAATACATATCGTCTAGTTTTGGATTACAGACACTTGAACACTTGTTCCAAAACATTTGCAGTGCAAAATGCACATAGTACAGCTTTAATGAATAACATTGTGCATAAAAATATAAAACCACATTGGACATTTCAAATGGTTTCTTTTGTCAAAACATAGCACCTGAAAGCAGGTACTTAACAGCTTTCTCAATAATGGGGACCCAGCGTTAATTTTGTAGACTACCACAAGGGTTCAAAAACAGCCCGGGGTTATTCTCAGCAAGAGTAACAGAGTTACTACAAATTTATGATAATGAGGCATTGTCATATGTCGATGACATCTATCTGACAGACGATGACCTAGATAGGCACTTGAACAGGGTGAGTATCATTATATTGGGCTTCGCCTCTGAAGGCTATAAATTCAACTTTAAAAGTCCAGAATTGCCCATCTCAATGTCCTTTTCCTAGGATATGAGCTTTCAAGTGAAGGCAAGAGCCTGGCAGCTAACTTTCTAGAAAAGTGCGCGCTGCTCCAACCTCCAAAAACGCTGACAAATTTACAATCCATCTTGGGTTTCCTAAATTGTGGAAGAACTTACATTCTAAATTACGCAGAAAGGGTTAAACCTCTCTACGAATTAATCAAACCTGATTTTTCAACAAAACATTGGACACAAGAACACACAGAAATCCTGCGTTCACTCCAAGCTAACATGTTAGCAACAAATCACTTACAAACACGCGTAAATAAACGCAATTTAGTGATCCGAATAATTTCGGGTCAATGCGGCTTCACCTATTTAACATTTAATGAGGGTGAAAAAGTACCAATAGCATACAAATCACATTTGTATACACAAGCAGAAATGCGCTTCACTTCAACAGAAAAAATACTGACAGCAGTTCAAACCGTTGTAGCAAAAGAAAGAGCTCTAGCTCAGGGGAAACACATTATTGTCGTAACTCCAGTACCAGCCTTAGAGGCGGTTACAAAAGCGAGCATTCCAAATGCAAAAGCTTTACATCCTAGATGGATACAATGGGTTAATTCTCTTGCTGCAACAGATGTTGAATATGTTTTTGATCCTGATTTAAAAACACAAGCGTTCCTGCAATATGAATATGAATGTCCTCTGCCCACTGAAATTTTGCCTGTAGATCAGTACGAATTTATAATTTATACTGACGGATCAGCACAACCCGCTATAGGGAGTAAGCAAGCTTACAGTGCAGCGTGCGCAATCGTTAAAGGTTGCATGCAAGATGGTAACTTCAGACCAATGGTCACTAAAACTCAATCTCTAGGAGATTGTACAGCTCAGCGAGCTGAGCTACAAGCATTCAAACTGGCACTTGAAAATACAGATCGCGAATTCCCCACACTTATAGTGTGCGATTCTTTTTACTGTGTTCAGTCGTATAATGAATATATACAGAATTGGCTCCAAAACGAGTTCAAAGATCCAAAAAGTGGCACAATAAAGCATAAAAAGCTTTGGGAACAAGTAGTTCAGTTGAGAAACGAACTACCAAAAGCTCACGTGATACACACGCTGAGTCATCAACGTGATGGCGTTCACGTTGCAGGGAATTCATTGGCTGATTAAGCCGCAAAGGGGGCTGTTCAGACGGCTTCCGTAGCTGTGATCACTCGTTCAAAAACGAGAATAGACAGTGAGATATTGTTGGCTGTCAATGCTTCAAGCAAAGGCAGTGGTGCAGCGTTACCAAAGAAATTTCCACTCAAGTACTCTTATGTAATTGATGCAAACAACGTTCCTTTTGCTCAAATCCCTGGAGTGGGGGATAGGGTAATTCCAAACATGGAACGTAGATTAGGACTGATCCTAGCAGCACATGAAGGGATAGCCTCTGCCCATGCCGGTGTTTCTGCAACATTATCTTTACTAAAACAAAGATATTGGTGGCCTGGCATTAGGAAACAGACCAAAAACTATGTTTTGGAATGTGAAATATGCCAACAGATGAAAGTCTCCACAGTGAAACGTCCTGCGCAGACACCCCTGTTGATTTCAGACAAACCATTATCTTGTGTTTACCTGGACCACTGCGGTCCCTTGCAAAGGGACGGTAACTATAAATATATAATGGTCGCAGTGTATTCGTGCTCAAGGTTCCTATGGATGTGGCCTCAGCGCTCGGCTGACGCTAGAACTGTTATAAAAGATTTGCAAGTCTTTATCGGCACATACGCAATTGGCACACTACATTCTGACCAGGGCCCTGCGTTTAGCTCTCGGGCTTACAAAGAAGCCATGGCCAGTTTGGGCATAGCATTGCGGTACTCCTCTCCGTTTCATCCTGAGGGAAATTCTGTTGTGGAAAGAGAAAACCGGGACATAAAGCAGTCTATAACAGCTAGAGTATTAGGTTCGGGTGATGGGTGGGTCAAACATCTTTATGGGGTCCAACACTCATTAAATAATTTGCCAAGAAGTTCTCTAGGGGGTCACTCCATATGAGGTCCTATTTGGGACAAGAATGTGGGTTCCTGATCTCGAATGTAAAGGCACAGTGGTGGAAAATAAACCCTTTGATATCAAAGATCGTTTGGCTGTTTTACAGGATCTAAATGAACTAAGATCGAAACAAAGCAACGTATTCCTGAAGCCAACCACCACTGGGGAAAAACCGGCAGTCCCAGCAAGACCTGTCTGGATCCCAAAAGTTGGGGATCTAGTCAGAGGGAAGATTGCGGACAAGAAGGAATTTGGACCTTCTTACAGACAACCAGTAACTGTCCTAGCCGTCCACGGAACAAGAACAGTACTTCTGCCGCCCCTTGCTGGAAAAAAGGAGAAAAGATTTGTGTCAATCGACCTCATCAAACCACAGTATGTGGCCAATAATAAATAGTAGGCTTCGTGGACTCCGTCCTAGTAGCAGACGCACTCCTCTCGCTACTATCCAAGAGGTTCAGACTGAAAGACTCATAACCATCGAGAATTCAGCAGTAAAAGATGAAGGACTAAGCAACAATGCTATGGAACTCATCCCTCTTGAAACTCAAGTAACAGTTCATCCAGATACACCTGTCTATACCAACATAACACGTGATCAACTGGTTCCAGTGATTTCTATGAATCCTGATGCAATTTCCACAATTGACCGAACTGCTTCTGGCTATTTCATTAACTTTGATATGTTTTCTGAGGATCCAAGTGAGCCTGAAACTGCGCTAGCCCTAAAAACTTTCAAACAACAAGTACAAGACCTTTTTCATTTCCTGAAAGAGACTTATCTGGTTTCACCATGGATTGAAATATGGATTATTTCTGGAATATTTTTCTTTCTGTTTTGTCTAGCTTTGGTTATGACTCTTAGCATGCTTATAAATGGCAGATACATTTGTATGGACCCTGAAAGTAAAAATGTGAACTTACTTTTAAAACCACACAAATCTTCCCATCGTGAAGGAAGAGACTTGTCAGCAGTAAACATCACAGTCGTTCCTATACAGGATGGTATAGTTTGGGACAAAACCGATTTCGACATATTCGGCCCGACTGAACTTTTGAAGATTCCACATTTATTTAAAATTTCATTAAGTGACTTTATTACCTCCAGTACCTATTCTGATGATTGGGACTTTGAGACTGTTAATGATATGATGTCTGATCTAGAAAGGTCTGCTGCATTCTCTAACAATGAATACTTAGAGGGTTCATCAGACTACGAACAGCTTTATTGTTACAACCACTATGGTCATCATTTTTTGCATAAATCTGCAACACCTAGAAATGTGTTTATGTTTAACCAATGGGAACATTGTCCTACACCACCAAAGGGTAGTTCAAAAACGTTTGCAAATAAGTTTCCATATTTTTCAGGGTACAATACATCTGATCCAGAAACATTTTACTATAAGAATGTAAACAAAACAGGACAGAAAATGATGTTAACTAATACAAAACAGATTTATCCTGCAGCCTTTATTACCCAAATGTCTAGACAAGGATTTGACTTTTGGAAAGACACAATCGACACAAAATCTGTCTGGGGTTCTAAAGATTGGCAAGTGCAGGGGATAGAAGCTTTGTTTAGAGCCTGTATCATCCCACAGCAAATAATGTTTTTGAATGACACTGTGCAACAAACGTCTTGCCTAGGTTTAGCTAAGATCAAAGACATGAACACACCTTCTGTACCAACACCTGCAAGTAATAGCACTACACAGGGAGCGGTCACAGTAGACACAATACTACAAAACAACAGATCAGATCCTGATTGGGAAAAATGGTTGCTCTGGCCCACAGACACAAACATCTGTCAAGAAAGATTCCTGAATAGAATACAGGGCTTTACTATTCATAGGCCAGACCCAGGTTACATTCAACAACAACATCCGGGGGTAGTAACAACATACAGTGTAGGAAAATTGTGCCTCGACTGGTTACAAAAATCTACACTCGAGGATGTGAAACAACACTTATCTTTACTTAAAGAAGACGCAGACCTTAGGGATTTCTTGCAAGGACCGAGAAAACCGCGTCAAAAACGTTTCATATATGCCGGCATTTATGCTGCTTATAATGAGATATGCAAGGTTTCACAGGCAGAGGCCGCAGAAAGAATACGTGAGTTTGATCGTATTAACTTAGAGAAATCTCTCACTGTGGTCGACAATGGGTTAACAACTTTGTCATCCAGAATTTCTTCACTGGACAACATTGTATCCTCTGCTATTGACATACTGGAACAAGATTTAGCCATGTTACAACAAGGCCAATCTCAGTTACGTTCTATTATGTTATTAGGCTGGACGCTGCAATCCTTGCGTGCAGGCTATGTGCCTTGGCGTTTTATCAACACGTCGTCTCTGTTTTCAGAATACAATGTAACGGATAAACAGATTGAACTGGCACAAAGGGGAGCAAAGTATACAGTGCTGAGCATTGAAAAACTGGAAAAATTACCATTTACGGTAGCAGAAAAACCAGCTACAGAATGGCTTATCCATGGCAAAATAACCCTGCCTGTCACTACTTTTCATTTTCAGTATTGCCTCAAACAAATGCAAGCAGGCAAATATGAAAGGTTGGGTAAAGAATACATTAAGACATCCTGGGATTTACCTTACGAATACAGATGTTGGAGTGGGGATCGTGAAGTGTTTCTAAGCGGTACACACTGTGAAAATGCACTGAGCGGTTCACTCATATGTCAGGACATTTCTTTACACGGGGCTTGTAATGGTTCAGTGGCAAACTTGTCCTGCCACCTGCAGGGTACACCGGCTACTGTGATTAATCCAACGTTTGGCCAACTTTCTAACGGGAGTTACCTCATGTTGAATGATCAGAGTTGCTGTGGCATGTTGCCAGGAATCCCATATCTGGTAACGGTTAGCTCCAGGGTTACTTGTTGTATGCAAGTATTGTTCCCCCCAATAGACACAGTCAGGGAGTCGCCTCTATGGCCTTCATTGAATGTTTCTTTTATACGTTTTTATACTTTAAGCAGAATGAAAGCCATGTTTTACAACAAATCGTGCCTTTGACCTCGGTCAAAGAAATCTATGATTTACAAATCGTAAGGACTTCAGCTGAGATACAGGCTCTAATTCGTACAAACTGCCCTATACATTTCGTAGAAATGATGGGACGTATCTTAAACATGTCTGATACGAGCGGGATTGTACATGTATTTAAGACCATCTGTTCAGGACTGTTAGCACCTTTTCAGGCAGTCCTCGGAATCATTCCAAACTTCGCACATTCGGTGTTTGGTGGTATGCCATTAATTCTCGCACTTGTTGCAGGAATCCTGTTTTTATTCCTACTACTACGCTATGGCAAGCCTATCAACCGGCGTCACTCCCAGCAATTTGGAGAAAGCTCTCCTAGAACGGAAGTGCCGTGAGCGCATAGTGCAACTTTTGGGCATACCTCGTCTACGGGAACTTAATACAACATGGTTTCTGTCATTTAGACCAATCTGTCAAGATTGCATCTTACCTGTTCTACGCTGCCTGCTTTGCGGTGAAGAATGCGTGCTAGACATCTGTCTAACACTCCCATCAGTCATGCCAACGGATATCGATACTCTGCTGGACCCGATAACGGTCCATGCTCTGTGTTGTCCCCAGAGGCTACCAATCCTGATGACGCCATTCCTTGAGATCTCACAGACGCTTCTTGCTGCTGCTGAGGTACGAGATGGATCAACAGGCACACAGGTAACAACGGACGCGAACATTGCTACAACATCCTATGCTGAAGGCGATGCTTCACATCTCTGTGCAGTTAAACCTTCTAAACGAGGTGTTCCAACTGTCACCGACATCTGTAGACGATCTTTTGTCTACAGGAATAGATGATTTCATGTTTACACCAGACCCATACACTGACTTTGATTCAGCTCACAGTGTACCAGGGAAGCAATGAATGTGGGCTCCATATTTTCAAAACAGAACAAAACTTGGAACTATTCCTGAAAATTGATTTTTTTTTCTTCTCTCTCTCTATTTTTGAAAATACATGTCAATTCACTCTGCTTACAGTAGAACTATTCATATAGAATGGACTTCTTTGAATACTTCCAGGGACACATTGTCACCTTATTTACCACAATTTCATTTAGTACCATGATATGAAATGGCTTTGATTTTTTGAATACTTGTCAACCATTTCGTCATATGTATATATTTCTGTTTATTCATTCATGTTGCATTTTATTTTTTTATGATATATGCCTAGAATGAAAAAATGCTTTAAAATGTACAGTACCTATTGCATTACATGTTTAGCAACAGTTTCTTTTAAAACAAATTCTTTTAATATGCTTTTAGAAATGTTTTTAGCAACATGTGGTACTCAGTTTAATGTTTAGCATTTAATGTTTAGCATTTAGTACTATCGTTCATTCAAAAGTGGAGTGGGTGTTGTATTCCGCTTTAGGTGTCCGTATATAGGTTTTCCTGAAACGTCCTTATATAGGCACAATTCGCATTGCCCTTATATAGGCATAAGATCCCAGTCCTTATTTAGGCATTAGCCATGCTATCCAAATACAGGCATGGTCACCTACATCCGTCCACCCCAACGTCACAACGAGTTCTTAGAAACCAGACCCTTAAGCTCTTGGGAGTTCCCCTAGCACAGTATTATTGATTTCTCCAAGAACTCATTTATTATGCATGAACCGCTATTCCTTAAGGGTTCATTCCTGACGTCTTCCTCTGCCCGACTTTACGTCAATGCTAACATTCCAAGGTACCTACCAGCTATAAATATACCTTCCCTTGCCCAAGCAAGTAGGAGGAGACCTCGACTTTAGAGGAGCCCCTGTCCCGGCCTGACACACTGATAAGAGACGCTGTCATCCCTGCTCGCAGAGAATCCAGCTTCCAGTGTTCTGACTCCCTTCACGGGGTGTTAGAGTTCGAGACCCGGAAAGAGATTCCCACCTCTCTCATTCTCAAGGTATGGAGCTGACTAGAACCTAGAGGGACACTTGGCATACCACACTCTTGGCATACTATAGCATACCATACTATAGAATACATCACCTACTTCTTACATTGCACTACACTTAGGTTAGGTACACTGGGGTAGAACTAGTTAGAGAAGCATCTTATCAATCAATCAATCAATCAATCACAAGATTTGTAAAGCGCACTACTTACCCGCGAGGGTCTCAAGGCGCTGAGGGAGAGGAGGGGGGGTGTTGCCGCTACTGGTCGAATAGCCAGGTCTTGAGTCGTCTCCTGAAGGTCAGAAGGTCTTGGGTCTGTCGTAGGTTGAGGGGAAGGATGTTCCAGATCTTGGCGGCGCGGTGAGAGAAGGATCTTCCTCCGGTGGTGGTTCTCCGGATGCGCGGGACGGTGGCCAGGGAGAGGTCGGCGGAGCGGAGTTGATGGTTGGGAACGTAGAAGGAGAGTCGACTGTTGAGGTAGGCTGGGTCGGTTTTGTGGAGGGCCTTGTGTGCGTGGATCAGGAGTTTGAAGGAGATTCTCTTGTCGACGGGGAGCCAGTGCAGGTTTTTCAGGTGGGGGGGGATGTGGCTGTGGCGTGGAATGTCGAGGATCAGGCGTGCAGAGGCGTTTTGGATTCTTTGCAGTCGTTTGATGAGCTTGGTCGGGGCTCCTGCGTAGAGGGCATTTCCGTAGTCGAGTCTGCTGCTGACGAGGGCCTGGGTGACTGTTCTTCTCGTGTCTGTCGGGATCCACCTGTAGATCTTGCGGAGCATGCGGAGGGTGTTGAAGCAGGAGGAGGAGACTGCGTTGACTTGCTTGGTCATGGTGAGCGTTGAGTCGAGGATGACTCCCAGGTTGCGTGCGTGGTCGGTTGGTGTCAGGGGTGCCCCTAGTGACGAAGGCCACCAGGAGTCGTCCCAGGCTGATGGGTTGGAGCCGAGGATGAGGATCTCCGTCTTGTCTGTGTTCAGCTTAAGTCGGCTGCACTTCATCCAGTCGGCGACGGCTTTCATTCCTTCGTGGAGGTTGGATTTGGCGGTGAGGGGGTCCTTGGTGAGGGAGAGGATCAGTTGAGTGTCGTCGGCGTAGGAGATTATGTTGAGGTCGTGCTGTCGGGCGATGCGTGCGAGTGGAGCCATCTTATGAGTACTCGCATTTTTAGCTTATGTTATTTATGTATATGAATATATGTGTCATAGCTAAAAGATAATGCTAGCGCAGTATTATTTCTTTCTACTGCTTACGCTGTACATAATATATCTCGCATACTGTCTTGTGATCATAACAGCTCATATCTCTTACACGAGAAACAAGACTGTTCAATAAATCCTTTTATTGAAACGCCCGTCTATTCTTCCTGTGTAACTCTGAAGAAACTAAGCATGCATGATTAGCTGAGTGAAACTGTTATCTGTTGTTTCCACGATTCTGAGAGTGTTCCGATTCTAAAGGGAAACAAAGTTGTCATGTTTATGCGGTTGCCAGAAGCTACTCCCTTCTTGTTTACAAGGAGTTTCTAGTGGCCTCTGAGTTAGCTGGCACAAAGTAATTAAGTTTAATATACTCGATAGGGACATACTGACCTCAGTCCTATGTCGAATCTATAGGGTATATTATTCCAATGTGCAGAGCCTATTAGGGAAATAGGAACTACACTACACCATAGAAAATACACCAATTAGATCTTACTAACTCTCTAGTTTGTGGTAGTGTGGGTGAGCAGTTAGGCTTATCAGAGGGTAGTGTTAAGGATTTGTTGTACTCACAGAGCCAATAAATGAGACACACACTCAAGAATCAATCCGAGAACAATTTGTAAAAATATATATTTTACACAGATCTAGAGTAAGTACTTTCGGAGATACGATTTTGCAAAGTTTGATGAATATGTCACAATTGCAATCACGCACCATAGACAACAATGGGGAAAAGGCAGAAAAATGCATAGAAATTCAGGCAAAGCTTTCACGAAATTCACCTACTTGATGTAGGTCGATGTCAGGACCAGGTCCAAAGTTTCAGCAGGAGAAGTTCGGGAGCATCCTCGATCGGCCGGGAGCAGAGGTGCTGAAGTCTTGGAAGCTGGTGCGTAAAGACGAAGGGGGACACTTGCAAAAGCACTGCACAGAGGGGCATACAGGTAAGTCCGGTAGGTCTCCTTAGAAGGAGGATGTTGCAAGGGCCTGGGGACCACAGGAGCAGGGCTGATTAGTTGGTGCTGGGGCTGGTAAGGCCGGGTGCAGAGCGAACAAGTCAGCTGAGCGTCATGCGTCTTGAGTTACTCGCAGTCAGGAGCAGGCAGCTTGGCTAGGCGTTATCGGGACAGCTGGGCCACTCAGGGAGTGGGTCTTGGATATCTGGACGTCCCTTGATGAGTGCCTGCTTCTGGTGCTTCGGGAGTCCATCATGGACTCTTCTTTTTGGTGTTTGCTGTTGGGAGTCAGGTACCCCTGGTATTGGTACACCGTGGATCTGGTGCACCAAACTTGGTTGGGAGGCAGGTCTGACCCTCCGGAGCAGTCACACCTTTTCTCGCTTTGGTGCTGTGTCAAGGTCGTCAGGGAGCAGCATGTTAACAAACCAGACTTCACGGGATCAGTGCCTGTAGTGTGCAGTGGAGTGATACCTTCACTTCAAGGGAGCTTATTGGTGATTTTTCGAAGGTGATCTAAGGTACTTGAAGTCCTTTCAGGTTTCAGGACAACGCAGCAGCAGCAATTGTCGAGCCCTAGGAGCAGCAGGCAGGGTTTGGTGCCTTTTTCTTCTGCAGCATGGCTTCAGTACTCGAGCAGCAGGTCTTCTTTGTCCTGCTCTTCTCTTGTACATCGAATCTAATGTTCAGGTCTCGGGGTGCCCCCTAAATACTGAATTTAGGGGCATTACTAGGGGAGACATGTAGTAGCCAATGGGCTACTTACATTTAGGGTGGCCTTCCCCACTATCTGGTGTACCTGGGTTGGATTTCAAAGTTGGCATTTCTTTGAAGCTTCCTACCCAGAAAGGCCATCCTGTTCTGGAGGAGGGTGAAGCACCTGCGCCCAGAGCAGTCTTTGTCAAGAATCCTAGGAAGGTTTCAGGGTATCACCCCTCATCAGTCAGGCTAACTTGAATCCAGTGGCACGGCAAGCAAGCGACCCATGTCTGGGCATACCCATCTCACTCAGGGTGAGAAATGCTGCACAAACAAATGATGGACAGAATGCTGAACAAATCAAACATTCACTCCCAGTCACAGATCTGGATTAAATCCATTGTTCTTTTGCTCACCTCAAGCTAGCCTGGCTGGTGAGGATGTTACCCTGAAACCGGTCCGAGGATGCTTGTTTCCAGTCCAGGGAGGACCTGGCTTGGCAGTTCGGGCTGGGCTGTTCCCATGAGGAACAGGGTCAAGACTGATTTGCATAAGGCTGGGTCTAAACTGGGGTGGCCGTGTGAGCAAAAGAACAATGAATTTGACCCAGATCTATTGACTGGGGGTGAATGCTTGATTTGTTCAGCATTCTGACCATCATTTGTTTGCACAGTATTTTTCATTGCAGCAGGCATCTTTTTATTGCTTTTTTTCATGAATCGAGTGCAAGCCTAACACTAAAGTGTTGTCCTAATTGCTTTTGTGCACACAATGGGCATCTATTTTGGGGTTCAAGTCCTCAAGTAGCGATAAACAAAAAACGATTCATTTGTATACCAGATATACATGTTAACATGTGGGCTTTTGATCAGTGCCACCCATACTACAACTATCACCCGCACCATACCACCACTAATGCCACCATCAAAACCAGCAAGGATTCCATCACCACCGATACCACACCACCACCAATAACACCAATACCACCACAGTGCCAATACCACACCATCAGTACCAACACTTATACCACCACCAACAACACCACAAGTACCACTATCACCACCACCATCAATACCACCAATGTTGTCACCACCACTAATACCACACCACCCTCCATACTACATCAGCACTACCAATACAACCACTAACGCTGCAGTGCTGACAGAACCCCTCACACCACAACTACAACTACTACAAAAACACAGCCACCATCACATATATCACCATTAGTTCCTCAATGAATAACACCAATTTCACCATCACCAACACTACCATCAATGCAAGCACCAATACCAGCACCACCAGTTCCACCAATAACATCACCATCAAATAGCACCAATTCAGACACCACCACCAATTGCACCAGCATCAAAACCACAACCATAACCAATATTATCACCAATACCGAAATGCCATCACCTTAATACCAAAACCACCACTAAACTACATGTACCACCACCAATACCACCACCAATAATGCCATCATACCATCATCACCACCACCACCAATACTACACACCACAAATATCACCACCAGTACCACTAATCTCCTCAACAGCAACATCATCTGCATTATGAATACCACCATCATATATACTACCATTGCCAATACTGTTATGAACATCAATACCACCACCACCAATAGCTACACTACCTCTTCATACCTATCAACACCACCACAATACCAATACGAACGCCATGCAACCACTAATATCAACAATATTACCACCACCACTGGTAAAACCACCAATATTATCACCACCAAAACACACACCAAAAATATGTCAACATAACACTACCAGCACCACTATCACCATCAATGCTACCAAGCAATTACAAAGCCAATAGGTCTATCTTTAATATGCTAGTGCATAGAAACATACTTTCTGCATGCTTGTGATTGCATGCACTGCCTCATTAAACTCAGACCTATTGGCTTTGTCAATGCTTGTTTTTCTTGGTAATATTGAGATCAACCCTACACAGGCTTTTCAGAGTAGTCTCATAAGCAACAAGTAACCAAGCATTCTGATGTCCTAACTAGATAAATGGGGATTTGGCATATCTACTGGTTTTATGTGAAGGATCTGAAAAAACTACTATTGAGCTTTGGGTAAATTTCTTCCTGGGCTATGAATGGTTCTTCATGACTCACCCATGTAAGTGACAATGAAGAGCAGTCATTGATATGATATGTTTTTTACTTCATCATATGTTACATTGTATGCTTTGCTGATTGCCAGTCATAATCTGGGAAAGTGTGTTATGATTTCTGAATATGTATTTAATATATTTAAATATATGAGCTACTTTGTTGCGGGCAACTGTGAAAAAGTAATCTTTGCCTATGCTAGAAGCCAACTTTTGATTACCATGTTTGGCACAGTTGCGGTCCACTAACCATTCTTTCTTCTTGCTGCACTATGATTCGACACCTTAAAATGTTTTAAAAGAAAGTTTAAAAAACATGTTTTTTTTTTTATTAATGTTCTAAGAAATTTTTTATGCAAGGTATCAAAAGTACACATCAAGAACGTATAAACAATGTATTCTTGCGTAACCTTGGCTGGTTGGATAAAAAAAGATGATTCTAAAAATGCTTTTTGATGTTTTTATTGAATGAATTCAAGGTATATATGAATAAATAGTCCCAACTATGGCAAATGGATATATGGGATGAATGAACAGAAAGTCAGAGTGAGGAAGAAGCGAACGGGACCTATGTCTATAGGTTTTTGGTTACATCAACGCTGTAGCTATATCTGCATGAATCGAGGCATGCAGACTTGTCTATAAACCAGTACCAAAGCCATAGACTAGAATCGGGTAGACTGCAGTGCCAGTGTTGCCAGTTTGGAGGGCAAGTTTTTTTAGATTAGAGACTGTAAAAGAGAGGTTCCTTATTATACATCCAGGGCCAAACTTGGAACCAAACGCACCCAGGCAAATATTGTCAGGGCAGCCCTCATATTACAACCAGCTTTGACCACTGCAACGGGGGTTTAGGAGGGTTCTCAACCCTATGAAATGATTGGAAAAAAATTGAAAATATTTTACAATACATTTTTCACAACGCACTTTTCCTTACAGAACCATGGCCAAATATTGAATGGATGATGGCGATTGGAGGCATGGCTGCATGGTTCATTGAATGAATGAATAGATGGGTTTGTGAGAAGTGGGTGGATGCAATATTTTAAGAATGGATGACGATGAATATAGGCTTTTAACTACTTAGAGTAAATGGTCTCAATGTACTGCCCAAGGGCAGATGCTCTGGTTTTCATTTTCGCTTCAGCCTTAAAACATTACCCTCTCCAAAGTTTACCACCACCAATCTTAGTTAAACATGTATAGCCTGGATGTATTTAACACAGTGTAACGATTTAGCACCTTAAAGAATTAAACACAAAGAATTAAGCTTTGATCTAAAATGGGAGAGAGAATGAAATAACTGTGTAATGGCCAAATTGCACAACCTGAAACCAGGAAACCTTTCATCAATCCCGTTATCCACTTGACCACATTGTATGATCCTAGGACATTATTTATTTTCACAGTGCCTTCTTTTCCTTTATCGTCACATGATGGCACCTTGAAACAGCCCTGGGTGTGCGCTGCACAAAAACAAAAGACAATATAGACGAGTAACATTATAAACACCTTAGGCTACGTATAGAGGGCAAAAGGCAACCGACTTTCCTTTTGGTTCACTAATAGCATCGTTGTCAGGGCAGTGGGGGAATTAATGTTTTTAAGTTCATGATTAGAATCATTCTAACAATTGTCACTCAATGAAATTATATAATGTAATATACTAAATTGAAATGTGTTGCAACATTTACATTATAAAGAAATTCAGCGGCTTATTTACAAGGCCCTTGCGCCACTTTTGCGTCACTTTTCCCATGTTAAAAATGACGCAAAAGTGGCGCAAGGGCCTTGTAAATCTGCCCCACAATGTTTTGAATTTTGAAGGGTCATCATATATGTCCTTGACTCTCTGAACCAAGCAACAGCAGACCCCTCAACCATGTACCTAAAGCGCTGATGGCAGCACTTCTAGTGACACCCATGTAGGAGGCAGGAACCAACCAATTGCAAAAATAATATATGGTTTTGAAATGAGTGTAGTTTGACCGACGCCCTTTAACCATTGGTTTTGCATTGTAATTTGTAAAGCCCCCAAGCGGTGCAGGAAGGAAACGTAGCTAGCCCGGCTCCCAGCAAAAAAATCAGCCACCACCAGCAGTAAAATTCCCCCACCCTGCCGGCTGGAAAACGCTCGGTAGGGCCAATCCGGACCTGTAGACAGCTATCAATGATTGCAGTATAGAGTAATGTCCTCTGTTACACGTTCACTGACCTTTTGTCCTATGCTCTCAGGACTTGCAGTACAGAATAATGTCTTCTGTTTCATTTTAAGTTTATCAACAGCTGCCAAGTGCACAATTGTGTCTGCTTCATTTATATAAAGAGTGAGCAAGATTGTGATCCAAAGTGTGCTTTCTTTTGAAATATTGAAATGATGAATGTATGTTTTCTAAACACACTTATAACTTGTTACTGACTAAATGAATAACTTAATTAGATATGTTATATGTGTTCTATTTTGTATCGCTTGCTTTCTTTGATATAGGAACTGTGGGGCCTATTAGCAATAACCGGCGATAATTATCGCTAAGCGCAGTTAGCGCTTGGATAATTATCGCCGGCTATCGCAGGTTTCTATCTCGGAGATAGCGAGCTATCAGCAACGCTTATCTCCTAAGCGATAGAAACCCTGGAGAACAGTGTGAATATCGCTTGAAAACAAGCGATATTCACACTGTGACCAGTGTTAGCTTGGCGATAGGGCGAGGGGGATTTAGCCATGTAATCCACCTCCCATTGGATTACATGGCTAAGTCAGGTCTGGACCAGGCGTTAACAAACCAGCGCTAAACGTGTTTAGCGCTGGTTCGTTAATCACCTCCCCTGCCTCGCTAATAGGCGATAGCGAGCTTAGCGACTGTTTCCAGTCGCTTTTAGGTTGGGAACGCCTACTTTGCATGCCATTAGCGATAAATATCGCTGGCATGCAAAGCGGCACCCAACCCGGTCGCTATCGCCTAGAAGCTGTCGCTAACAGCAGTTAGCGACAGCTTGCTAATAGGGCGTTAGAATTATCGCCGCTTTAGCGGGAAAAGTCCCGCTAAAGCGGCGATAGAGCCCTTGATAATATGCCCCTGTAACTTTTGTAGTGAATATACATTCGTTTTTACACTGCAACCTCTGGTGTAATAATTAGTAATGTGGTACCTGAATTATTTGATCTGATTCGTATATCACTGAGGAGGAGCAACAGGGTAAACATCTAGTCAGTTCCTATCAGCAGCACTTCACTCACGATACAGTGTTAGCTTTTGTGTGTGTGATGATGTGTCAGATTAAGAATTGGTGAGATACTAAGCTCATTTTAAACAATCTTCTATCCCTCTTCAGGTGCCTGACTGCATCCCAAAGATTTGCGCCCAGAGAGAGAAAGAGCCCATACTAAATAGTTGTTTTTTCCATCTCAAGCCAAGTTTGGGTGATTCTGGAGGCACTCTTCAGAACCATTCCCAGGGAGCATGTTACCTTTCATACAGAGCTCATCTCACCATACACTTCACAATTTTAAGAGTTCTACAATTGATTGTTCAGCTCTAGTTGGTGAAAAGAGACTTGAGACTGCCTTTATATGCCCAGATTCAGAAAGACAGATGGGACTTTGGATTTTATGCCTGCCTTTTATCTGCTTAAATCTTCGGGAGTCTAATTTGCATTATTCTCTCAGCTCTTTTTCACAGCTGCAAATTCGATTCAGAGGGATCTCGCAGAGAAGGTATCCCGCCTCATGAGATCCTCTCCAGGTCCAGACTGTAGTCTTGCCCCGCTGGAGGAATCCGAGCTCCAAAAAAGTGACTAAATGCGAATAAATAAATCTGGGCGAAGGACCCAAAAAATCAGGCCAGTGAGGTACATTTCTTTCAAAATTCGAATGGGCCTTATTTATGAGCCCTTCATGCTGCTGTTGCGTCACTTTTTGTGATACTGTGGCAGTGTAAAATATGCGCCACACTGTGCCATATTTACAAAGTGACGCATTTAGGCAGATGCATCACTTTGTAAACCCCTGCATTACATTATACCTGTGTCAGGTATCAGTGCCACCACACAAGTAGCCTTTGAAATCTGTCTCAGGCCTGCCATTGCAGGGCCTGTGTGTCTAGTTTACTGCCACCTCGACTTGGCATTTAGAACCACTTGCCAAGCCTTAAACTTCCTTTTTATCACACATAAGTCACCCTAAGGTAGGTCCTAAGTGACCGTAGGGGCAGGGTGCTGTGTAACTAGAAGGCAGGACATGCACTTTTAAGTTTTACATGTCCTGGAAGTGATAAACAGATACATTTGTGTTTCATTACTGTAAGGCCTACTCCTTCAATAGGCTAGCATTGGGGATTCCTTAAAACACATTTTAAGCTGTAATTCATGGTAGGAAAGGAGTAGCTACTTCATGTTTTATATCTTTGGAATGGTTGTGATAAATCCTCCTTAATAGTAAAGTTGGATTTGACATTACCATTTTAGAAATGCCACTTTTAGAAAGTGGACGTTTTTCTGCTCTTAACTTTGCTCTGCTTGCCTGCAGCTTGTCTCCAATACACGTCTGGGTAACAGCTACAATTTGTGTTTTCCTCTAGACAGCCACAACCACAAGAAGGTCTGGGTGTGACAGAGGACTCATTTGCATTTTGATAGCCTTCCTTGGCAGGAAGGGGAAGAGGTGGCTCACACTTGAATAGGGATAGGCTGTGTCCTGTCCTCACACAAAGGGCTGATTACCCCCACAGATAGACAGCAGACAGGAATGGGTTGAAAAGGATCATTGTGCACTTCAGCAAAATCCTTGGAAGTCACCCCCTCTATCAAAGGCACTTTTGGGTATATGTACCAGGGCTCTGGCCCTATCAAATCAGTACACTACTGGAACTGGGAAGAACTCTTATGGAGTAAAGACTGCTTTGCTGAAAGGATTGCCACTTTGATCTGACTGACTGTTCGGAGGAACTGCTTCTTTGCTTTGCTTTGCTGGATGATGGATTAAACCCAGATCAGTTGACTGGGGGTGAGTGTTTGATTGGCTCAAACGTTCCGTCCATCATCCCCTTTTGTATCGCTTTGTTCGCCCTAAGTTGGCGGGGGTATGCCCAGACGTGGGTCCCTTGCTCACTTTGCCACTGGATTCAAGCAAGCCTGGCTGATGACGGCTGGAATGCCAGAAACCGGTCCTAGGATGCTTGTTTCCGGTCCAGGGAAGACATGGCTTGGCAGTTCGGGCTGTACTGTTCCCATGTGGCACAGGGTCAGACTTATTTGCATATGACCATGTCTGAACTGGGGTGGTGGAGTGAGCTAAAGAATGATGATGGATTAAACCCAGATCAGTTGACTGGGGGTGAGTGTTTGATTGGCTCAAACGTTCCGTCCATCATCCCCTTTTTTATCGCTTTGTTCGCCCTAAGTTGGCGGGGGTATGCCCAGACGTGGGTCCCTTGCTCACTTTGCCACTGGATTCAAGCAAGCCTGGCTGTTGACGGCTGGAATGCCAGAAACCGGTCCTAGGATGCTTGTTTCCGGTCCAGGGAAGACATGGCTTGGCAGTTCGGGCTGTACTGTTCCCATGAGGCACAGGGTCAGACTGATTTGCATATGGCCATGTCTGAACTGGGGTGGTGGAGTGAGCTAAAGAATGATGATGGATTAAACCCAGATCAGTTGACTGGGGGTGAGTGTTTGATTGGCTCAAACGTTCCGTCCATCATCCCCTTTTGTATCGCTTTGTTCGCCCTAAGTTGGCGGGGGTATGCCCAGACGTGGGTCCCTTGCTCACTTTGCCACTGGATTCAAGCAAGCCTGGCTGATGACGGCTGGAATGCCAGAAACCGGTCCTAGGATGCTTGTTTCCGGTCCAGGGAAGACATGGCTTGGCAGTTCGGGCTGTACTGTTCCCATGAGGCACAGGGTCAGACTGATTTGCATATGGCCATGTCTGAACTGGGGTGGTGGAGTGAGCTAAAGAATGATGATGGATTAAACCCAGATCAGTTGACTGGGGGTGAGTGTTTGATTGGCTCAAACGTTCCGTCCATCATCCCCTTTTGTATCACTTTGTTCGCCCTAAGTTGGCGGGGTATGCCCAGACGTGGGTCCCTTGCTCACTTTGCCACTGGATTCAAGCAAGCCTGGCTGATGACGGCTGGAATGCCAGAAACCGGTCCTAGGATGCTTGTTTCCGGTCCAGGGAAGACATGGCTTGGCAGTTCGGGCTGTACTGTTCCCATGAGGCACAGGGTCAGACTGATTTGCATATGGCCATGTCTGAACTGGGGTGGTGGAGTGAGCTAAAGAATGATGATGGATTAAACCCAGATCAGTTGACTGGGGGTGAGTGTTTGATTGGCTCAAACGTTCCGTCCATCATCCCCTTTTGTATCGCTTTGTTCGCCCTAAGTTGGCGGGGGTATGCCCAGACGTGGGTCCCTTGCTCACTTTGCCACTGGATTCAAGCAAGCCTGGCTGATGACGGCTGGAATGCCAGAAACCGGTCCTAGGATGCTTGTTTCCGGTCCAGGGAAGACATGGCTTGGCAGTTCGGGCTGTACTGTTCCCATGAGGCACAGGGTCAGACTGATTTGCATATGGCCATGTCTGAACTGGGGTGGTGGAGTGAGCTAAAGAATGATGATGGATTAAACCCAGATCAGTTGACTGGGGGTGAGTGTTTGATTGGCTCAAACGTTCCGTCCATCATCCCCTTTTGTATCGCTTTGTTCGCCCTAAGTTGGCGGGGGTATGCCCAGACGTGGGTCCCTTGCTCACTTTGCCACTGGATTCAAGCAAGCCTGGCTGATGACGGCTGGAATGCCAGAAACCGGTCCTAGGATGCTTGTTTCCGGTCCAGGGAAGACATGGCTTGGCAGTTCGGGCTGTACTGTTCCCATGAGGCACAGGGTCAGACTGATTTGCATATGCCCATGTCTGAACTGGGGTGGTGGAGTGAGCTAAAGAATGATGATGGATTAAACCCAGATCAGTTGACTGGGGGTGAGTGTTTGATTGGCTCAAACGTTCCGTCCATCATCCCCTTTTGTATCGCTTTGTTCGCCCTAAGTTGACGGGGTATGCCCAGACGTGGGTCCCTTGCTCACTTTGCCACTGGATTCAAGCAAGCCTGGCTGATGACGGCTGGAATGCCAGAAACCGGTCCTAGGATGCTTGTTTCCGGTCCAGGGAAGACATGGCTTGGCAGTTCGGGCTGTACTGTTCCCATGAGGCACAGGGTCAGACTGATTTGCATATGGCCATGTCTGAACTGGGGTGGTGGAGTGAGCTAAAGAATGATGATGGATTAAACCCAGATCAGTTGACTGGGGGTGAGTGTTTGATTGGCTCAAACGTTCCGTCCATCATCCCCTTTTGTATCGCTTTGTTCGCCCTAAGTTGGCGGGGGTATGCCCAGACGTGGGTCCCTTGCTCACTTTGCCACTGGATTCAAGCAAGCCTGGCTGATGACGGCTGGAATGCCAGAAACCGGTCTTAGGATGCTTGTTTCCGGTCCAGGGAAGACATGGCTTGGCAGTTCGGGCTGTACTGTTCCCATGAGGCACAGGGTCAGACTGATTTGCATATGGCCATGTCTGAACTGGGCTGGTGGAGTGAGCTAAAGAATGATGATGGATTAAACCCAGATCAGTTGACTGGGGGTGAGTGTTTGATTGGCTCAAACGTTCCGTCCATCATCCCCTTTTGTATCGCTTTGTTCGCCCTAAGTTGGCGGGGGTATGCCCAGACGTGGGTCCCTTGCTCACTTTGCCACTGGATTCAAGCAAGCCTGGCTGATGACGGCTGGAATGCCAGAAACCGGTCCTAGGATGCTTGTTTCCGGTCCAGGGAAGACATGGCTTGGCAGTTCGGGCTGTACTGTTCCCATGAGGCACAGGGTCAGACTGATTTGCATATGGCCATGTCTGAACTGGGGTGGTGGAGTGAGCTAAAGAATGATGATGGATTAAACCCAGATCAGTTGACTGGGGGTGAGTGTTTGATTGGCTCAAACGTTCCGTCCATCATCCCCTTTTGTATCTCTTTGCTTTGCTGAGCTGTCCTGATGCTTGCTAAACTCTGTCCTGCTGAGGACAAGGACTGGACCCTCTCACTTGAACCCAGAGTGACTCCAAGGGCTTGCTGGCTTGCTTCCTGTTTTCTGAAGTCTCAGGGATACAAAAGACTTCCTGCAATTCTGCTAGTGCTGCTGGACTCTGCCATTTTTGTTTCCTCAGAAGTTGGTTCTGCAGCTGATTTCTACAAAAACCAATGCATTGCCTCAACTGCATGAGAATTTCTGCCTCAGTGCCTCTCCAACGCCGGCGCAGAGGCTGTTTGACAACGAAGAATCCACAGCATGAATGGCTTGATGATGATGCAGAGGCGGCTTGATAATGAAGCTTTGCATTCACTTCAATGGAGCTTGACGACGATGCAGGACCCTCTCTACGCGGCTCGACAACGATGCAGTGGACTCTCGACTTTGACAAAAGCACAATCCAAGGTATTTCTTCAGGCGGGACCTGTCTGTGTCCTGTAGTCAGCCTGCCCTCCATTGCGGTCAGCCCGAATTTAGACTTTGTTTTGGTCCCTCGCTAGCTCATGTAACCTTTTGACTGCTAGTGACTTCTAAGCACTATTTTTGGTTTATTCTTTAAAAATTCATATCTTGACTTCTACCTATTTGATTTTTGTCATTTTGGTCTTGTTTTACTCAGATAAATATTCTCTATTGTTTCTAAACCTGTGTGAAGTCTTTTTGTGTTGTTTTCATTGAGTTACTATCATTTAAGTGTTACACAAAACCTTTGCACATTGTATCTTAAGTTAAGCCTGACTGCTCCATGCCAAGCTACCAGATGGTGAGCACAGGTTAATTTAGGGTGTGTATCTGACTTACCCTGACTAGGGTGGTGGTCCTTACTTGGACTGGGCACAAACCTCTAACATTTGTGATCAGCGGCGAGGATAGGACTTGTGTTTGTGCAATACCATATAGTAAATCAGTTTTCACTACAACTCTGTACTTGAACCAGTTCGAACCTATTCCTCCTGACTGGCAACATTTTTGTCTTCCTCTATTTTTTACTAAAACGTGTCTCAATCTGGAGAAGTAGCACCTGCACCTGCACCTGAAGTTGTAGAATTTGATCTGACCCGGTTGGAGTCTTATACCGTGGCTCCAATGAAGGTCTTTTGCAAGCAATTTAATCTCCCAATGAGGGGATTCACCAGAAAGGTGCCCCTGCAGAAAAGCCTAAGGACCTGGGCAGAGTCCCAGGGTACAGGGAGTGATGACCTGGATGAGGAGCAGGACATTCCTGAGGAGGATCAGGAGCTGACCCTGAATGCCAATGTTGATTTGGGACTGCCTGTGAAAAGGGCCAACAACTTGCCAGCAGAAATAGTTGTTCCCAGAGCAGGGAGCAGTGTCTCATCAAAGTACGTGTCCCCAGAGCAGCTGGAGGACAAGAAACAGCAGAGGAAATTAAAACTGGAGCTTGCCAAGTTAGAGAAGGAGCAGACTCTAAAGGAAAAAAGGCTGGCCATGGAGGAGAGGAGGCTGGGCCATGAGCTCAGCTTGAGAGAGCTGGACATAAGAGCCCTACAAGTGGGGTCCAGCAACAGAAGTAATGGTGGCAGCATACCTGCAGTGTCCTCACAGGAGCCCAGGTTTCATATTCCCAAAGATGTGGTGCCCAGTTACAATGTGGGGGATGGTTTAGATAAATGGCTGGCAGCGTATAAAGCGGCTTTAAAAGTGCACAGGGCCTCTGAGGAGTTCTAGGGGGGGGGGGGTAGTCTTTGGCGGTACATGCCCCGAGTGGGGAGGACACACTCCTTACATTAGAGGTGGGGGACCAGACCAACTACACTGCCATGAAGGCCAATTTAGTCAGAAAGTTTGGTTTGACACCTGCAAAGTACAGGCAATGGTTCAGGCATGACCACAAACTCTCTAATTAGACATGGTTGGATTTCCTGGACTACGTTGGTAAGGCACTAAAGGGCTGGGTGAGGGGTAGCAAGGTTTATGATTTTGAAGGGTTATACAACTTGTTTTAGATGGAGCACATTCTTCAGAATTGTTTTCCAGAGCTGCACCATCACCTGGTGGATAGCAAGCTGACTGACCAGGGGAGGCTTCTTGAGGAGGCGGATATCTGGGTCAACACCAGAGTGTTTAAGAAGGTACATGGGGTGACTCCCTAAAGGGTGGTCAGGGTTCCCTAGGGAAGAAAGAGGGGGGAGATAAAAAGGAGTTCTCCAAAGGACCACAAAATGACTCGCAGGTGAAAGGCTCTGGTTCTCATTCCCAATCTGCCCACCAGAAACAAAACTCCCCTGACAAAAGTCAGCAGTCCAAAACTCCCAATTGCTATGAGTGCTGTGAGTATAGACACTAAAAAGGGGATTCCAAGTGTCCATAAAAAGCACATCCTCCTACTGGAGGTAAGAACCTAGGGGTGGCTAGCATAGTGCTGGGGGGGAGGGGAGTTTGTCCTAGTTAATGGAGGGTAGTTTAGTGGGGTTAACCTAGTGTCCAGAGAGACAGCGAGATGGTTCCTAAGATACATGTGCCATAAAATACTACAAAGTCCCCCAGTGCTACAGGGCCTTCCTACTGGAGCTGGCTCACAGAATACCTCCTGGCAGGATACTTGGGCCAAGACAAAACCTTTGCAATTCTTGCCCCACATTTCTATTGCCAAGATCAGGACTTCCTCAGATAGGACCTCTGTGACCTGCCAGGCTAGTGGAAAGACAGGGAAAAAGCTAAAAGCTCCCCTGGAACCACTACCTGTCGTTAACACCCCCTTTGAAAGGATAGGCATCAATATTGTTGGGCCTATGGATCCCCAGAGTGCTTCAGGCAACAAGTTCAACCTGGTTCTGGTGGATCATGCCAGCCCATTCCCAGAGGCCATCCATCTGAGGACCACTACTGCAGCTGCGGTGGTAAAGGCCCTAATGGGGATTTTTACCCAAGTGGGTTTCCCCAAGGAAGTTGTGTCTGACACAGGCACAAACTTCATGTCTGCATAAGTGCAGTCAATGTGGAAAGAGTGTGGGGTTACTTACAAATTCTCCACACCTTTCCACCCCAGACAAATGGGCTTGTTGAGAGATTGAACAAGACCCAGAAAGGTATAATCAAAAGTCTGCCTGAGGAAGAAGTGGGATATCCTCTTGCCCTGCCTGTTGTTTTCCTACAGGGAGGTACAGCAGAAGGGAGTGGCCTTTCGTCCCTTTGAGCTTCTGTACAGTCACCCTGTCAGAGAACCTCTCAGTTTGGTGACGGAATGGTGGGAGCAAGCTCCCAAGAAATTTCCCCAGGATGTAATGAGCTACCTGCTGGCCTTCTGCAGCCAAATGGCTAAGTTGTGGAAGCAAGCTTCTGAAAACTTGGAAGCCAGCCAGGCTGTAATGAAGGAGTGATATGACCAAAATTATACCACTGTGGAATTACAGCCTATGAGAAAGTCATCCATTTTGCCCTGATCACCCCCATTTTTGGCTGATACTGCTGGTAACTGATTGTGCCTTGTGCTCTGCTTACCAGACCCGGGGCCAGTGCTCTGTATAAAAGGTATATGGTAATCAGGTGTAATGACAAGTGGTATTACAACCTACCTGTAGCCCCTAGTATATGGTAGGACATGTATATTTTGAGGCCCAGTAGATTTAATGCACTTAAGTGCGCACTGCTATGTTTCCTGCTGTCATTTAAAAGGCAGTTCATCTTTGTAGGCTGCTTTTAAAAGTAAATTATATACTAATTCGACTTTGGAATTAAAGTTATTACATATAAGTCACCCCTAAGGTCTCCCCTAGGTGCCCCAGGAGTAGGGAGCATTGTAACTATAAGCTGGGACATTATAAAATATGTTTTAAATGCCTTGGTGGGTGAAAACCGCCAATTTTGTATTTCCCCACTGTAGCACATTGGCTCCATAGGCTAACTTGGGAATAATTTAATAAAGTACAAATATTGACAGGAGCCAGCTACAAATACACTTGAAAGTATTAAAATGATAGTTAAATTAAATCCAACAAGTTACCAAGGTAAGATTTATTATAACTATCACAGAAAAGAAGTTATAGAACTTTCTTTTCTGATGAACTAAAATACAGCCTTCCAGCAGGCTCTCCTGATTGGCCAGCCTTTGACAGGCTCAGGCTAACTGCTCTGATGGGGAAACAGCCTTTTTAACAAGGTTGTTACCATGTTGTACCTTCACCACGCATTTTTTACCACGCATGGTTTTAGAACGCATATGCTTTCACAACGTATGCCTTTACCATGCATTTAAGGTAAGTTCGGGCATGTGGGGGTCTCCCCCCACAAATACATTGTTTATATATATAAGTGTATATGTATATAAACAATGCGTGTTAAAGGCATACGTTGTAAAAGCAAATGCGTTCTAAAAAGATGTGGGGTGAAAAATGAGTGGTGAAGGCATGCAGAGTATTTCCCAGTGTTGTTCTGTCATACAACCCTCTGATGTGGTGTGAAGTGGCCTGCATATAGACAAAGCACATCTGGTGGGAGGAGATCAGCACGCTGCAGAGCAAAAGGCAGGAAGGGGGCTGGGTAGTCAAACTGGTCTTTAAAGAGGGAATGACAGTACATGACTCAGGCTCACCCCCACTTCCTGCACCCTCAACCAAACAGGAGCCCCAGTGATTGAATTAGCAGAGGGGCTGGAAGGGGAGTTTTAGGTAAACTTAGTCACACCAGTAGATTGGCTTAGCCAGATCCTTAGCTCCAGGAGAGAGTTTCTCCATTTTCGATTTTAAAGGAATAGTGCTTTCTGGGGCAAAAATATGCCATACTTTGGAGAAAGTTGTCATACTTCTGGGTGCCACCCTGTACTCCATTGTTCGGGGTGCTCCCCTGCTTGTCACCCAGGAACACTAGATGAATATATGAGAGCTGGCCAGCATCTCATATCCCTGCCTTGAACTGCAAGAAGAAGAATGACTGCCCTGCTAAAACCCAGGGCTGTACCAAGAGGACTGCACTCTGAATAGCAGCACTTCAAAAGAGCTCAACCTGCATTATCTCCAGCAAGAAGAAACCAGCTCACCCCCTTCAGCTGCACTTTAAAGAATTTGGCCAAGTGTATTGTGGGAGATGTAGGAGCAACTCAAAGTTACTGGAACCTTGGATTGGCGATGTGGACACTTTGGAATCCCAAGAACCTTGTGTAAGAAGGGCCAGAAGTTTAGAGAAGATTGGAGAATGAATTTTTGGTAAAAAGCTCCATAAGGTGACTGACCCGTCGACGAGAGTCAAGCCAGGCAATGTCAAACCGCGACCCTGCCTGAGATTCAGGTTTGCCCTGCTGAAGCTATGGAGCTTTTTGTCGTCGACGAGTTGACTGAGGCATCATGCTGAGCCAAGCCACCGTCATCGAACCCAAAACCTTGGCTCCACACTATCGATAATCGCCCCAAGGGGTGCACATTACTGAAACTGCACATTGGAAAAAACACGCTCAGCAGCTGACACAGGTCAAGCACTTAAATTCCAACAGTTCCAAGAATATCCTGCGAGTGCCGCTACTTCCGACATCCGCTGCTGAAGGATGTCAATTAGGCAACAAAGTTCATAGCAAAGGAAGGCGCACTCTGATTGTAATCACTTCAAAACCATGTGTAGTGCCAAAATTTCTCTCTTTATTGATAACACTTTAACTGTAAAATAGGCACACAGCCAGGCACACAGCCAACGCGTTTCGTTCCCTTGTGCCAGGGGAACTTCCTCAGGGCTAAATCAAGGTTGAATGAGACACCCCTTTACAATCATGTGGGTGTTAAAACGCACGATTAGGAATCGTTGATAAAGTCGAAATAGACGATATTTCAATCCAAAGGTCAGGAAAGTCATCTGGTAGTATAAAAGGAAATCAATCCCATGTCCACATCAATATCAAATGGGCCACAGTCGTTTTAGACAAAAGTAACAAGGTTCCATGTATGGCGACCGCACAGCATGATAACTCGCGGGAAGTAAATTGCCTGCACGGTTGCCATGGGTAGGGCAGGCAGTCTGCTGGATTGGCGGAGCTCTTACCTCCCCGGGGGATAAGAAGGAGCCCCTACAAAATCAGCTGTTGCTTAGGAAGTTGAGATGTGAGACTTGCATCCAGAGCTCTCCTTATACACTGCGCCTAGTTAGGGTGGTGGGCCTTGAATTGCCATATGTGAGGAGGCCTGTCATTTGTTACCACCGATTCCTGAAGTTCTAAGATGGGAGTCTACCAGACAACGTGACAGGACCACAGACAGTGAGTATCAGGCGGAATCATGTTTTGGGTGGCAAAAAATGGTGAAGGATAAGCCAGCAAAGTTTGTACAGACCAACAAAATCAATATTTATGCCCACCCTCTGCACCTGCACGGCGGGGTAACAGGTGAAACAAGCTCCCCCAGTGGACTTGAGGTCCCCCACAATGGCAGATATCATGTCAGAAATAAAGGCATACCGAGATGGTATGCTGGTCAAGATTGACACAGTGGCCCAGGTGGAGGGGCATGTCACGGAGCTTCGACAAGAAGTAGAGGCCCTGAAAAAGATAGTGTCCCCGCTCTAAACACTCACAACATGCATGGAAGACAGGATTGAAGATGCAGAAGGTTGATCAAGGAGGAACAACCTCTGCCTTGTCGGCTTCCCCGAGTGGGTGGAGGGATAGTCAGAAGAGTTGTTTCTTGAGGACTGGATTCCCACAGCCATGAAGCCAAGACGTCTCTCCAATTGTTTCACCATTGAGAGGGCTCATTGTATATTGGCGCCAGTGCACTGCCTCACACTGTCATTGCCAGCCTGTTTAACTTCAGGGACAGGGATGCGATTTTGCAACATGTGAGGGTCCAAGGAGTCCATCAATTTAAGGGCAGAAACATCATGATCTTTCTGGATTACACCTGGTGGGTTAGGACCTCTGCAGGGTCTTTATGCCAACCAAGAAACCCCTGCGGAAGTGAGACCTCCAAATCAGCCTCATGTTTCCTGTGAAGCTAAGGGTGCAATATGAGGGAAAAGTGCACTTTTTGTCACCGTAGAGGAAGCCAGTGACTGGCTAGAGTAATTGGTTTGGGTCCCTTGCAAATCAACATCAAACAGCGGAGCAGGTGGGAGTGTTGCCAACTGGAGGATAAAAAGATCACGCAGGCACTCTGCAGATTCTGGGCCGTGCTCAGGTGTCCGCCAAACTGGAAAACTAACTCCTTGTGTGCCCTGATGGTACGTTAGAGGACTCAAACTGTGTGCCAGATACTCGTGAATCATTCCAGACCCCCATGGGGTCAGAGACTATTGAAGTGATGACACAGAGTACAGGCCTGGGTGACTCTGTGAGAAGGAGAAATCAGTGGGGGTTTCGCTATCGTGGCCAAACATGTAACGTAACTTAAACCTTTATTTCTTTGCAGCCTTGTAACAGGTATGAACTGACTCTGTGACAAGAACTATCACTCTGATGTACGTGTGAAACTATGATGATGTGGGGGGTACCCACTTGATAATATTTTGATTTGAACACTGTATAATGCAATTATTGAAGACAGTGGTAAGTTGTTTGCTGGCAGGAAGTCCAGGTGGGCTGCAGTCTCATTGTGGGTGGTTGGAGTGCCTCTGGTCTTGCTATCCTGGTGGGATGCTAGGCCCACAGCTCAAGGCGTTTCACAAGGTTGAGGCCTTGGCCTCTAAGGGTGGGGGTTGGGTCAGCTGGACCTTAAATTTTGCCTAGCACTCTGGGCCGCAGTTGTTCGGACTCCCTGCCTATAGGTAGGGGGTTACAAGTTGTTTCTGTTGTGTGTGGATGTTTGTATAGTTGGTAGGAATTGGCTCCACTATGCTAGAACCAGATATATGGCACATTGTATGATCGTGGGGGGACGGAGGCGGAGAAGGAGAGGTGCAAAGTGGGACAGAGGAGTGCATGTTTCGAAGGCAATGTGTCTACTGCCTGGAAGTTTTTAACCTGGAATGTGCAGGGATGGGGCCATTCTGTAAAAAGGCATAGAGTTTACCCCTATCTCATGCGTTATGGGGTATCAGTGGAGTTCTTGCAAGAAACTCACAATTGGAGGGACTGCATTACACAACTGAGGTGACAGTGGCAAGAACAAATATTTGCAACCTCCTATTCCGGCTATGCTAGAGGGACTCTGATCTGGGTGGCCCACAGAGTCCCCTTTGTGGCCAAGGGACTTCAACTGGATTTCAAGGGGAGACATATGATTGTCTCGGGAGCGCTGGACAAAAGCAATTTGTGTTTAGTCAATGTGTATGCCCCCAATGTGGATGATGCAGAATTCTATGGGTCTGTACTGAGGGTGGCTGCTGACCATCTTGGCCCTGAGGTCCTTTCAGCTGGAGACCTGAACTGTGTACTGGATGGTGGCTTAGACCATAACCTCTCAAGAATGGACACCAAGCCTGCAATGATGAGTTGTCTCAGGAAGATCATGACTGGATTAGGTCTGTAAGATGTATTGAGGGTGAAATTCCCTCAAGGCAGACATATTCCTGCTTCATGCCTGCAACAGAGACACATAGGGGCCGATTCCGATTCGGGCCGGAAATCTCTCCGACCGAGCCGGACTCAAAGAAATTTCCAACTGAATCGGACCCTAGCAGCCCGACCGAACGAGTACGATGCGCACGTATGCCATCGGACTCGATTCGGTCGGACTCCCATTGAAGTCAATGGGAGCCTGTCATACAACGCGTACGCGGGCTCCCATTGACTCAATGGGTGCGAGGCGAACAGGGGCGCCCCCTACAGCGTGTACGTGGCAAAGCGACTCGCGCCGTACATGCACAGGTAGGGGGGACCCATGGGTCCCCCCTGTGTGCGACTACGCGTACAGGGGGGTCTGACACGGACCCCCACAGTACGGCTCCGACTGCTCCTTCGAGCCGGACGGCGCGAGTCGGTCGGACTGCTCGCGGCGCGCATCGTACTTGCCCGGCCGGGGAACGTCTCCATTGCGCGTCGCGAGGCGTGTCCGAGCGAGTCGGTCGGAGCGATCGGCTTTCGCGTACGAGTCGGTCGGTGCAGTTGGGTCTCGCGAACGAGTCGGTCGGAGTTTTCGCATCGTACTCGCTCGCACGGACGCACGTACGAATCGGTCGGGAAACAGGGCTCCGAATCGGATCCGGTAAAGCCGAATCCGATTCGGAGCCCTACCGGCCGAGATCGGAATCGGCCCCATAGTCGTTTTGATTATTGTTTATTGTCTGGAGCCATGTCTCAATTTGCGGAGGACGTCTTCTATTTGGCACGTTATCTTGGAGACCATTCGCCTTTGCTGATCTCTTTACAGATAAGTGAGGAGGCCCCAAAAGTGCCTCTTTGGAGGATGCAAGCAAAGGCCTTATCAGACCCGGTGTTCACAAATGTGGTGGCGGAGGTTCTAGAGCATTACTTTTCTGAGAACTAGGGAAGTCCCATGGCAAGAGCCATGGAATGGGATGCAATGAAGGTGGTGCTGCGTGGTGAGCATCTGAAGGTATCCTATGGAGTTAAACAATAGCTCTCCAGGTCCCTAGAAATCCTGGGAAAGAAACTTCGTGACCTAGAGCAGTGTGTGATTGAACTGCCACAGAGACTGACTGAATGGAAGGAGTGTAAGCGGGAGTTGCTGGGGACTTGGGACCATTTAGATAAGTTTGTCCTCTCCACATGGAAGGTGATAAGGCTAGTAGACTACTCGCCACGCTCCTCATAATGAAATGCGTATCCTTCCATTGATGGGGGACCAGGACGCCCTGGGTTGGATGGTGTGCATACACCAGGGAATAACCGAGGTCTTTGATCAGCACCTGTAAAGGGTTTACACAGCACCGCTAGACAGTACTCTTCAGGAAGGGGATGCATATCTGGCTGGCCTGAGGATGGCCTCCTTATTGAGAGAAGAAAGGGATAGCCTGGACACTCCCATAAATAGGGAAGAAATAATGGTTGCGATACGGGCGTTAAAGACTGCTAAGGCCCTAGTTGGGGCCAACCTGTCAGCCAAATGTTATCAACACAGGGTGGGAAAAATGGCAAATCAATTACTGGAGGTGTATAATGAGGCATTTGGGAGGGGGCTTTTCTGGCCTCTATGAGGTAGGCGCCTATTGTTGCCCAAACCTGATAAAGATGTTTCAGTGGGGATGTCCTATCGCTCCTTGTCAATACTAAATGTCGATGTGAAAAATCCTCAGTAAAATACTGACATCTTATCTACTGGAGTTTATGCCACAGTTGGGCCACGAGGACCAATGTGGACTTATACTGTGCGGGAACACCTTATGCAACTTGAAAAGTCTTTCATTGGCTATGCATGCCCCTTTATTGACGAGGACCAATATGCACTAGCACTTCTTGATATCGAACAAGCATTTGATTTGCTATTGTGTGAGTTCTTTTGGAGAGTCCTGTGGAAGGTATGTGTAGGGGAGCATTCTCTAAAATGAGTGCAATTGTTGTACAGCCACCCTACCGCAAGAGTGAGAGTGGGAGGGATGATATCGGGGAGTTCTCCCTTCACTGAGGAACCAGACAGGGCTGGCCTCTATCACCCCTGCAAGTTGCACTAGCGATGGAGTCATTGGCTGACTAGCTCTGGGATGTACTGCGTGGCTGGTGAACACAGTTTGGGGAGAACATACATATGGTCTCCCTCTACACTGACGAGGCTTTACTCTGTTTGCACCAGCCTATATACGTGGTCCCCATTATGCTAGCTGTACTCCTCAAGTGTGGCAGGGTGTCTGGGTTGCACGTTCACTGCTCTAAATCCAAACTGTTACCAATGGGGGAATTGGCCAGCAGGTGGAAGGAGGACCTTCCTTAATTAGATCTTCCCTGGGAAATCAAAAGTGTCAGGCATCTTGGGATTAAACTCACACATGGAGCACTGGAGTTTGAAGCTGTAAATGTAGGTAGGGTGCTGGTAGGGCTGAAACCAACAGTAAAAATCAGTAATGCTCTTTGCCTATCTTTAAATGGGGAAACTGACAATAGTTAAAATGATAATATTGCCCTGATGCCTTTACATTTTTCAAGGGACCCTATTTGGGATTCCTAGAAAATACTTTGTGGAATTGGATAAGCTGATGGTTGAACTTCTGTGGGTCCAGGGAGAAAAAGAGTTAGTCTGCCCCTCTTAAGCACCCTTGGAGTCAGGAAGGTCTGGAATTACCAATTTTGCAGCTCTATTATCATGCAGCTCAACTGCAACAGACAGTTCATTGGATGAGCGACCTTGAGAACTGGGAGTGAAGGTTGCTGAGGTGTACTTAACGACATTCCATTGCTGGAACTACTGATGATGGGTTTAAGGGTTCCGGCCTCGGTGCCCTATGTGGTCAGACAGGTCTGTAGAACGTGGGACAGGGCGATCATACTGGTATTGTGTAGGGCCCCATTTGAGCCAGAAGTGAATATTTGGGCACTACGTCCAATTTTGCTTATTGCACAGTCGATTTTGATATATCGGTGGTGAGAGAGTGGCTGCAAGACTTTCCAGGACTTGTACCCAAATGGTTGCTTCATCTCTCTAACAGATGCCATAGAATTGTTTCGATTAGGGACTGGCCAATTCCTACAATTTGCAAAAATGACAGCAATGGCCCATGGACTATGGCCATCATTCCCAGAGACCCTCCTCGGGTATCTCAAACATTGGTAACCCTGTAGAATATGGCAGGGGGTCGGATGTTGATCTCACACATCTATAGGGTGCTGAGAGAGGACTTACCTCTGGCAGAACCACATGTATAAGCCAAGTCCCACGCTGTGTTGGAAGTGGCACTTTTGACCAAGGAATGGGAGGGGATCCATGCGGGGGTGAAGATTACCTCCGCTGATGCGAGGTTCAAGCTAATTCAATATAATGTGGTGCATCAGGTCTACTTCACCCCAAGTACTTTACGTGAAATTTACCCAGCACATTCCTCCTCCCGCTGTTCCGGGCTGGATGTGGAATTCATACCCATGTTCTGGGGATGCTCGAAACTAGATAAGTAATGGGAGGCAATTTTGAAGTCCCTGGACGTAATCACTGGTTGGTCCATTCCCAGAGATGTAGGCAATGTCTGTGGGGATGGATTCCAATAAAGAAAAAAAAGAAACTGAGTAGGAAGTTCCTCTTGCTAGGCCTTGTACTGGCCAAATGCAGGATTGTCATTAGATGGATGGCCCGGTAGCACCGACGATTGCAGAATGGATGAGAGATATGGCTGAATAGGCAAATGTTGAGGAATGTCACATGCAGAAAACACACAGGCATAATAAAATTGTGGGCAACTTGCAGGCCTGGCAGGCAATGCTCACCGAGCTACTGGATCCCCCTGAATCCCTACCCCTTGAGCATGAGCATAGGTCAGAGTTAAGATCACATGATCCTAGCCTGATGTAGGGAATGAAGAGGGTTCCTTGGTACTTTATTCAATGAGGGGCATCTCTCATCTCCAGGCCTCCTACACTATACCCGGTTCATTGCATTGTGTTTAATCCTGCATTTGGGCAATTGATAGAGCCTGAGGTGGTGGGGGGGAGGGAGGAGGATTGTTTAAGTACTTTTACATGGATATATTAAAATTCTTCATACAATATGTCGATATTGTTATGTTTTTTGCACAAATGCCAATAAAAACTTACACAGGAAAAAAGGAAATAATAATCCTAAGAAAAGAGTGAAGGAGAGCAAATTGCCCAAAAGTGAATAAATCTCACTACTATGTATTTCAGATGCCACCAACTCAACAAAATACCTATTCAAAATTGTAAATGAATTTCAAAATTAGACAGGTCCCTCGACTATGCCAGTCATGGGCAATAGTTATGCCAACTTGACCAACCTCCTTGATCACCTGTCAACCACAGACTCACTCAGCTAGTGGAAGTCCCTACACATGTCTCTGGACACATACTGGACTCCATATTTACCAGATTTAACACAATCACAGTAGAAAAGCCCACACAGATGATCCGGAGCACAGTTGAACCCCCACCCTCACAAAGTCTTCATCATATGACTGGACCCTATCAGAGCAGCCCTCACCAATCCTGAATGACTCAATCATCACAGCCACCAACCTGGATGCCTGGAAACATGCCACAGTACTAACCCCATGTTAGACATGTCAGCCTTAAGGTGGCCTTCCCTCAAACTTTTTGCCTACATCCTCCTATTTTTATTAATTCATTTTTGCTGGTCCTAGGTATCTGTGCACTTTACCACTGCTAACCAATGCTAAAGTGCTTGTGCTCACTCACTAAAGCATGATAAAATTGGCTTACACCTATTGGTATATTTAATTTACTTATAAGTCCCTAGTAAAGTGGTATATCATATACCCAGGGGCTGTAAATTAAGGGCCAAATGTACAAAGCTTTATTCATTCACAAATGGCCCAATTCACAGAATTGGGCCTTTTGCGAATGAAAAAATGCATTTTCAATGTAAAAAAGGCCCAATTTGCTATTTGGTAACCTATTACCGAATCGCAAATTGGATTTGCGATTCAGTATCAAGAAGGAGCGTGTTTAGGGCATCTCTTCCTAATTCCAAATCGCAGTGGTATGTGTTTTGCTACCGAAATGCGGTTGCAAAACATTCGCATTTTAACACCTACTTCAAGTAGGTGGTAACCCATTCGCAAATTCCCCTTTGTTAATGCTTGTAAAAACATTTTTTAAGAGTATGCAGTGGTCCCACGGACAACTGCCTACTCTTAAAAAAATAAAAGAAAACTTTTCATTTTTCTTTTTGAAATGCATTCAGTTTTCCTTCAAGGAAAATGGTCTGCATTTTGAAAATAAATTGCTTTATTGAAAAGCAATCTCAGACATGGTGGTCTGCTGTCCCCAGCAGACCACCATCATTGCAATTTTTGGTATTCCCAATGGGTCACAAACCAAGATCTACCTCATGTCTATTAATGAGACCCACTGGGAATCGCAAAATGTGTCATACACACATTTGTACATTGCTGTTTGTAACTACCAAATAGTGAATCATAAAAATTAGCTATTTGGTAATCACAAACACTTACCTTTGTACATCTGGCCCTAAATTCTTCTAGTGGGCGGCAGCCCATATTGTGGCACCCACTTAAGTAGTCCCTTAAAGTATGTCCCAGGTCTGCCATTGCAATCTGAATGCAGTTTTTAAAATATTTTTAAATTTAAATAAACTCCCATGTTATTACATATAAGTCAGCTCTGAGGTATGCCCAGGCAGCCCATAGGGCATGGTGCGGTGTAATTAAAAGGTTGGACATGTACTTTTAAGTTTTACGTGTCCTGGTAGTGAAAAACGTACAATTTCAATTTTCACCACTGTGAGGCCTACCTCTCCCATAGGATAACACTGTACCGTATTACATTTAATAAGTGCTAACTTTTGATTTGGAACAGATAGGAAAGCCATATTTACTATCTGAGAAATTGAAATTTAAAACCCTCTTTAATGGTAAAGTTGCAATATTGAAAATGTCACTTTTAGAAAGTTAGGAAAAAAAGGGGGTTTTTCCTGGACCTTGTATCATTAAATGCACTTATGATTTACTGTGAAAGTCAAAGATAATTATTTTATTTGACCAAGTTTTTACTTATCAAAATTCATTTTGTTTTTTCAAATATTCATTCAGTTGCAAACAAAGAAGACACACAAAAATATTAACAACCTTCTATACAAAAAAGTCACAAAGACTCAATCATCAAATTAATAATACATGAAATACTGTCATTAATGACAACCAACAATACAACATCACCACATAATGTGCAACAAATACACAAAAAACAAAAGATATTGTGCAATCAAACTAATAAATCAAATGATTAGCATGTGTAATCAAATAATGAATCAAATGATTAACATAGCTTATAATCACAAAGGGAACGAAACATAGTGTACATAACAGGGGAAAACAATTGTAAAACCCTCCGTATGGCATGATAATTGAATCTCAGTTCCTCAATGTCAGAAAAATGCCTAGTGTCCATAAAGGGGAAAACAATTTTAAAACCCTCAGTATGGCATGATAATTGAATCTCAGTTCCTCAATGTCAGAAAAATGCCAACGCGTTTCAAGTCCTAGGCTACAAATACAAGGACTCTCATCAGGGCTTCTTAATTCAATGCACCTTGTTTCTGCGTGCAATGGTATTATCTGGCGAGAAGATATTAATTTTTTCTTCAGGCAATTTGGAATCTCTTTGTGGAGAAACCTGCAGAGTTAAAATATGTTCCCTGCTTGAAAAGAATACTTCCGGTAGCGTCAGTGTGCAGCGGAGTATCGCTTTTTCTGCCTTAATTTCTGTGCCTTCGGTTTCCTCAAACGTTCTCCATTCAGAAGCAGCTCCTACTCCGTGATTTATTCAAAATACCGCATGTCTGAAAGGAAATATTTACAAGGTCAAAACGGTGTCAAGCACCATAGCATGACCGGTTTCAATTCTGAAAGCTTTAGAAAGTTGGCATTTTCTGGCCTATTTGGTGCCTGCAACCTGTCCCTGGGTCTCAAGACTGGGTCTAGTTGGCAGCTGGTCTTTGTATATTCCTCCTAGATAGCTACACAATAGAGGAATTAGGTGTGCCTGGATGGATCATCACTGGGATGATGAGGGGGCAGAGCTGGGCACAGCTCCACTTGCAAATCAATAGGTTGTGTCCTGCATTCACACAAAGAACTTCTACAACACTACATCATTGTGCCTGAAGTCAGGCTGGGAGGCAGGAAATTCCAAGCACTTTTAAAGGAATCTCTAGAAATTTCTCCTACTTAAAGAAAGGCACCAGGTATAAAAATAGGACCTTCAGACCCACTCTTCAGTTCACTTTCTCGACCTGCGGAAGGACTCTCGGAGGACAACCTGCTGCTGTGGACTGCTGTGTACTTCAGAAGACTACTTTGCTGCACCTGTAAAGACTGCTTTGCTGCCTGAAGCCTGCCTTGAACCCTCAGAGGCTTGCCCTGCTGGCTGAGCCCAATTACACTTCTTGAACCCAGGACTACCAGAGTGACACCAAGGGCTAGTTGGCTGGCCTCCAGATCAGAGCCTCAGTGACCAAAAAGACTCCAACCATCATGAAGTTGCACCTGGACCCAGCTTGAGTGAGTCCTGACCTTCCAAGTGGTGCCTTCCAGTCAATGACCCCTGGAAGTGGTGCTAAAGCTGCCCAGATAGCCAAAATGCAAAGCTTGGGACATAGAAATTGTATGGCTAAAAAGTGCTCGAAAAACCGAGAGGAGACCAGGAGATTCTGGCTTATCAATCTGCCCAAGGTGCATCGCCGGTCGGCCTGACTTCGCAGCAGCTCCTGCCCGACTAGTAGTTGGCGGTTCCACCTGACATATTCCGATGCGACCACCAAGCAGGCGGTCATAAACATGCCCGTTTCTATTGCATCTTGTGCTGCGGCCTGGAAAAGGTCTGCAGCACAAGCCGCAATGGAAAAGGACATGTTTGCAAACATGGGCTCTGCTGATAAGGTGTAGATTGATGTCGCGGAATGCCTTCAATGGGGTCAAGAAATATGGCACATGCAAGGCAAGCAGAAACTCCACCTAAATATTGTCTCAAAATTTTTCAGTGAGCATAATATCAGGATTAAAATGATGTGACAAAATTATTAAAGGAAATAAATATATATTTTTCTTTTTTACAATAATTTCTAAAATATAGCCTACTATAAAATTGTTTTTATTGTTTTGTTTTATTGCATTGTATTGTATTCTGCCTTTATTTCATTATATCAATAATATTGTTACTGTGAAAATAGGATCATCGGCATTGACGAATAATATTTTTAATACAAAAATATAATAATATCTCGAAGAATAGTTCTCATTAGGTGGGGAGAATTACAGATCTTTTACAATTTCATATTTATCTATGAATACATTCACTCTAAAAAATAAATGTGGTTAACAATGCAGTTTATTATAATACAGATTTAAAATATGTTTATATCAGATATGTTTTACATTACAAAATACAGTACTGTGTAACAGGAAAAAACATTTTTGTGAAATATTTTTGATTGAGAATGTAACTCTTATGAACCTTCTGCATAACAGACACGTGTTTCACGGCTTATGACATATACAGTGTACATATACATTATTGCCCAAAAATCTTTTTGAGTTAATGGGAATAGCAGTGTTATAGCATGTTGTTTTATGACATGTTTGTTAGACTGAAGATAGATCAGTAAATTTGACCCCCACCACACCATATGCATTTTCCCCTAATTGTTTACAGTTGAAGTTAAAATAGTGCATTTTAATTGTTTGCATTTGTTTCTTTTTTTAAGGATTTGGATTGGAAATTATTTTATTTCTTATTACTTTATCCTGAATGCTTTAAAAGATATTTTGAGCATATTTAATTTAAATGTGGATGTATTAAAAATGTATTCGTTTATTTGAATTATTTTTCCATTTTTTTAATGATTTTTATTTTAAGTATTTTACACAATTGTTCAAACATATTGTCAAATCGTACTTTATGATTAACTAAATTCTAATTATTTGTATAATTTTTCAAAAAATAATAAACAATATATTTTTATTCAGCGTTTCAGTCTTTAATACAAATTAGTTATAATTTTATAAAAGATTTTTTTATATTTCTATAAAAATTTGTTGTTATATATAACTTAATATAAAAATGCACTTTTTATTAATTGGTCATTTCTTACTATTTGAATTAAAAAAAATGTTTTAAGTTAATAATTAGATATAGATTTTTGTGCTGCATATATTTTTAAATCTAGTAATTTAAAAAGAATGTAACTTTTATTTTAAATTGTGATAATATTAATTACAATTAAGTATATATTCTTCCCTTTATAATGTCAATATTTTGAACATTTTGGTAGTCAACATGGATGTACTTTATTTTATATATATATGTAAAGTCTAAATTTCTTTGGTCAATGTTCAGACCACAGTTTTATTGTACCATAATATTTTTGTGGTCAATATTTTGTCATACAACTATTCAAGGTCACTGATTTGAAAGTCCATTCCTGCCGTGTCATTATAAGAACTTATAGAGTGGCAGAGAAAGTACAGAAGGATAACACAATCAACTTTTTGGTAGGCTTACATCCCATGACTTTTGAGCAAAGCTCCTGGAATCCCAGAGAGCACACAGAATTCACTCAGGCCTTCTGCTTCAAACAAACCTCATCTAAATTATCACTTGTTTCCTGCTCCAAGTGAGGGTGATACTGCAAACAGACAGGAAGAAAAACAGCCTCTTTCTCTTTGAATGTCAAACTATAGCTCCTGGTTCTGATGATATCTGAAATGACATCAATGACATCATCTATGATACTGCTAGTCACATTGCTCCATAAACCCTCACATCATTTAAAAACAAAGAAAGTTGCTAGTAAGGGGCATGTAGTTTTATATAGCATAGAGTTGCTTTGTACACCTTTGGGTGCATAGAGTGCATAGAATGGAAAAAGCACGAGCACTGGAGGCAAGCGTGATTGTGCATGTTGAAAGTTTGGGGTGAAAGTAGTGCTCCATGTTAAACAAGGTAAAGGCTAAATGCATTTGACGTAGTTTGAAGAGGTCTGTTTCAAAGTAGGTTGTTTCATGAAGCCAAAACTGGTTGCAAAAAATCTGTCAGAAAAGCCAAATTCTTCTGTTGAGATTAGATTATTATCCAGTGGATGTCTCTGCACATGTCCATATTAAATAGTTGTAAAACAGTTCTATAGACAAATTCTATATAACAAAGAGCTTTATAAGCTGTGGATGTTTAATTCCAGATCTTTTATTGAAGCACCACAGATTGTGCAATCATGTACAATATGGGGGTGGGCCTCTTGGAGGTGGTTTATTCACACTGGGGTTGTAAACATGGCTTCAAGGTTGTATGCCGTTGTGCTTGTCTCAGGATTGTTTGTAGTATATTTTACTAAACTATGAAGGATTTTCCACAGGGCCTGGTCGAAGATGCATTATCAGATGTAAATGCATAACAGTTAACCCCTTGACTTCAAATTGTGGGTCAAGAGAAGTCTTTAATAGGGTGACCAGGTTAAGGCGAATAGAGTACAAACTCTTTAACTGAGGTTGTTCAAGGTTTAAAAAGTGACCCCAATTAAAGTCTATATAGGTGTCTTGTTTGTTAGATGGGTGGATGATGTGGGTGACTTGACAAGTATGCTGTGTGTCCAGCATGTTATCAAAGGTTATGTCCATTATCATATGATTAGTGATAGAAAGTTGGCCACAGGTGTATTGTGTGGAATTACTTCAAGTCCACAAAACCTAAAGGATGCTGTCATAATGAACAGATAATATCATCAGTGATCTCATCTCACCAATGACGTCATTTACCATGTCATCTAGTAAGTGATCTAATATGTGAGCTCATAAGCAGTGCATGGTAGGGACACAAGTTATAGTTAGGTTGGTAAGGTATAACTGGGGAATTCCATTTTTGTGTGTGTTGTTAAGCATTACTTTTGATCTTATTTCAGCACCTAACTACAAGTCTAGAAGACTACAAAAGAAATTTAGTGAAAAAAAAACAAAGTTTAAAAACTTTGTTTTTTTCACAAAATTTATTTTTACGGTAAACTAAGATCTTATTACCATACCAAAGCATAACATCACTTCAAACCTTTTTTTCAGTGTATTTCTAGTTTTTTTGTTCATATTCAAACTTGAGCATAAACCAAACCCCTTGGGCAGCCCACAGCGAGGTCCCCTCTTTGCACCACCTTCAGCCATACGCAGTGGGGGAAGGGTTGGCTGTAGGGCCTGGCTTCCAGCCAAGGCCTGCATGGAACCCCACCACAAGCACCCCCTCTGATGTGCAAAACCACTGGCCATGCACAGAGGGGGATTGGCTGCCATGCCTGTCCAAGGGTCAGTCAGTCTCCTCCACCGCTGCTGTGCACCGGCTCGGAAAGCTCGACACACAAGTTTCCACTCTATGATACTACGGTACAGTGCAAACATCCTCAGCAAAGTTGCTTGCAAAGGACTATGATGTGGCAACTTCTACAGCGACTCTCTCGGAATTACCACGGTACCTCACTGGAGGACCATGCTGGATTCTACAGGAGTGCAGCAGTATCTGCGGTCCTAATTTTGTTTTTGTATTATAACCACTGGAAGAGTGGGTCCCCAAAGGTGTCATAATGTCCCTCTCTTTCGCAAAAATATTGGTAAATAGTAAATTAAACTCATGTATTTTTTTGCCATGTGCAGCTGTTATATGTTATATGTTATAAATATATTATATATATGTTATAGGTGTTTAACTATAATTAGGTCACTATGCGTTCAATCAATGCAGTGAGACAGATTCACAATAACTTGTTCTTGTGAGTATGCAACCGTTGTTTTTTTTCAGAAATTTTTTAACGATTAATTATTTTCCACTTGTTAATCGTGAGATATTGGTCACCCAATCATTTTGTTTATCATTTAATTTCATTTACGTGTTTACAGTTAAATAAGCTAAAATGGTATCACTCCAGAGCATTATTATTTATTGGAGTAGAAGAATTGGAGGTACCAAAGCATCGAATTAACATACTGTTTTCCAGCGCACTTACGAAATGGCCATTCTGTGACACTGCGGGGCACTTGCTGCCAATCCTGAAGTTGGTCTGGGGTTGGTAAGACCTACTTCTAAGGAACACAAGTGCCAAAGGTGAAATGTGTTCCCCAAAAGAGAGGTATTTGCCAATAGAGACAGAGTACAGACTTCAAACCATCCAAAATGCCACTGCCAGACTTGTCCTCGACCTACTGCGCCGATCGCACACCACACCACTCCTCAGAAAGCTCCACTGGCCCCCCCATCCAAAAGGCTGCCAGTTCAAAGTGTTCACCTACACATTCAAGCCACTACACAATACAGGACCCACATACCTGAATCACGGCTCACTTCCACCAACCCACAAGACAAATTCACTCACCATCACTGTCATTCAAACACACACTCCACATCCACAGATCATTCTCCTACCAAGCCACCAGATCTTCGAATGACCTCCCCCAACACATCAGGGTCACCTCCTCACTTCTTGAATTCCGCAAGAACCTGAAGACCTGGCGTTTCAATTCTTCTAGTCTTTTTGTGGGACCATTGGTACTCACCACCTGCCTACTCTCATATACTCAGTGCACGGGTACCCCCTCTGGTGACAAGATGCGCTCTACAAATACACCCTGCATTTCATTACAAGGATATTTATGTGGTTGGATTATTTCATAAGATCTTCCACACAAATATTACTGCAAACTATAAAAGTATGGCAGGCCACAATGGAGGTATGTATAAGTCTTATTATATTTGTAATTAGGGTCATCACATCGTAAATATTACTTTTCACTGTGCTACTTTAATCTTGATGGCTTTCTATATCTTTGCTATGCTATTAGTCATCATTTATCGAGCTCATATTATCATGAACATTAAATATTAAAAGCAATACAATATTTCAGCACACTACCAGAAGTTCGTTTCCTTGACCGTAAATACTCTAGTTATATATTTAGGAACTGCTGTCTAATTTGCACTTCAGCGCCCCTCACTGACACTATACAGGATTTGTGCATTGAAGGTTTTGCTGCCTCATGTAAACGGGCTAGCACTGTTGATGCAGAAGGTTAATAGAAGGAAAGCTACAGAGAGGCACGATGTAGAGCTGGGAAAGAGAATTAATGACTCATAGGACTTCAAGATACACTGTCTATTTGAGAGTTTCTATCTCTCTATTTTTGTCACAATCTGTCTTTGTCAGAACACTCTGTATAGCGATACTGAAACCATGCAATAACAATTAGTGGCATCAGAACAAGTTAGATTTCATTTTAACTCAGTAACGATGTGTTCATGATGTTGGAAAGAATCAATTACTTTGATGCAAATTATGTTTCTTGTAATTTTAGACCTTCAGTAGCTATAACAGACTGAAATAAATTGGATACATGAACTACACACTTAGGTGAAATAATCATTGCAATAAGTCTGCCAAAGTTTTGCTGATATTTGGAGCCATGACTTGTTAATGTTGTTTTTATTAGAACAACCCTGTTGGCTTGAAATATGTCTTGACACATCTGACAAAATACACTGGACCAGATTTATCAAAGTGTTGTGTTGCCCCTGCATCATGCAAGGTAACGCGTCGATAACGCAACACTAAACTCAGATTTGCGAAGCAACACAAGACAACCTTGTGTGGCCCTGTATGGCTTGGTAACCGCAAGACAACGCAAGTTGCTGCCTTGCATTACTCTGCTCTGGGGAATCATTCCCTGGGTGGAGCGTGGGTGTTAACACGCATCCACCCATGGATTTTGGCACAGTCCCAGATTTAATATAAGTGGTAGACATGGGAATGCATCAAAATGCTGCGCCTTCCCAAGCGAGGCGTAATAAGGAGAAATATCTTTATCTCTTCACATTGTTTCCTCTTGCTATGTGTGCTGCATTCTGCAGCACAATCAGAAAGAGGAAAACGCCTTAGAGCATTGTTTTTGTGCAGGAAGGTGCCTCTTCCTGCACAAAAATAATCCTGCCAACAATGCACCATGAGGCAGGAAGGCAATGAGAGGACAGGAATGTGCCATGGAAGGTTAAATATGGTGCATTCCTGTCCTCTCCCTTTCATGCAAAGCAGCAAGGTGTCTTGCTGCATTGCATGAAATATTAATGAATCTGCCCCACTTTCTCATAGTGTATGAGGCAAAATAGCTGAGCATGGGGAAAAGAGGAGGCTCTGTAAGGTGGAGTTCATTTTCATTTTCTTTGGAAAAAAATGAATCAGATATTACTTCCTCTTCGACTTCCTTTGCCACTGTCCTTAAATGACAGGTTTAGCCTCGTTCTCAAGGTAGGCAATACCCTGCTCCAACTTTTTACGCAGTTCAGAAGATGCTATCTCTAATTTCTTTGTGATTGTCTCACTTCTTTTGTATACCTAGACTGGATGACTTCTGTTACGACCTTTGCATCCTTGTTAGCAAACTTTGAGGTTGTCTGAAGATGCTGGCCCTTTACACCTAACTGATCCCAAGGTAGAGTATGCCTTCAAAAAGATCCTTTACCGCCATTAATTTCTTCACATGAATGGGCTCATCTGCAGCTTACGCAGTGCAGACATGGCCGAATGATTTTCAACCTTTGTTTGAGACCATCAAGTAGAAAATTGCTTTGATTTCTTGGCATCCACTGCTTTCAAAGGAATTGGCAGACTGCAACAGCTTCAAAGGTAGGCATATGAACAAGGCATTATAGTTGGATGCACATATGGAATCTAGAAGCAGTTGTTTTTTCTTGCAAAAAGATGTACTGTAAATTTACAGTGCAATTGCATCTCTTTGTCTAAAAAATATCCTTAAAAAGTTATTAAAAAGAAATTAAAAAGAGCCCAAAATGTTCATATGTTTCTATGTTATAAGCTGTTTCATTCAGAACTGAAAAAACTTAGACAACAGAAGGCAGTTGGAAAAGATCCTATTAAATTTATATCCTCAATTATCAAAACCAAGATCATTTCCAGCCATGAACCAGAGCGATACTCCCTGGTTTTATTGTCAATGCTTTCAGAAAGTCCAACTTATTCTGTGGAATCGAAGATCATAAGAAGCAAGATTTCTGCCAACATAAATATACATCCTTTCCCAATCCAGGGGTGAACACTGATAAAGGGCATACTGTTCCATGAAGAAAAATAATGCGTAGTGCCATTCCCTCAGTTACACCAATCTTTGGGAATTTAATACATTCTTTTCACAGCCTAAACAGAATCCAAAGTAATGCTTTAGACAATCATCACTTTGGTGACGTGATTATTTGACATCCTCCATGTTCCAATGGATCCATACAGTTAGTTATACCTTTGAGCTTAAGCTTTAGTTTCCATGGTTCTTCATAATTGTATAGGTTGCAATCACGGCTACTTCAATGAAGCACATATGAGTTTTTCAATACTGATATGACTGGCTTGTGTTCACTCTTCCTTAACGGCACAATCAGACCCAGCTTTAGCTTAACATCCCGAGTTTCTAGGTTAATGACGTATTCTCCTTGTGCCCAAAAAAAGAAATGTGTAATAGTGTTTGTTGTAAAGTGCTTTAAGACCATTGGGTGAGGTTTGCACAATAAAAATCTATTAAAAAAAAGGATTCATAAAGGTACTACAAGTCCTCAGTTGCATCATTAATTGTAATTATTGCACTTCTAGCCAATGAAGGAAGATCTCTTCAGGCTTTATCATGAACACCCCAGTTATGGTACCCACTAATGTAGCTCTTGGGGACAAGAGAAAAACCTTATCTGGTCTTCCACACTCTTCAGTACCCCCATTGTGCAGTTTACCTTCTCTCAGGTGTTCTGGAAGTGGTGTTTCCTAGATCCCTCAAAACCAGAAATATGTTGTACTATTTCCTTTGACCCCATCTCTTCTGAGACTTTGCTGACCATTTTAGCTGTAGCTGAGTACTTTAGCTGCCCTGAATTACCAAGTTGCATTTTATTTCAAAAGGAACTGAAGCAAGCAGCGGCACCCATTTAAAATCACTGAAGATGCCAGGACTCAGCTGTTCTCTGTAGTGTGAATATTATGAGAAACGTCTGTTCCATAATTTGTTTTCCTGTGCTAGCAACTGTAAAGACAAGAATCAAAGAGCCTTATTTAGAAACTACTGGATGGTCCACTGGTGTGCCTGGAGAGATGTGGTCATGATCTCTGCCATTCTGACAGAGGACCATCTGCCTTATTTTGCGATCATCGCCTGCATTGTGGAGATCTCTGTGCACTAAAGGAAGCATCCACCACAGCAGTTCCATCTACAGCACAGAAGCACCCAGTGGGCACCATGTTTAAAGCTCTTGCTCAGCATTAGTTTTTGTTCTCTCATTAAAAAAATGCCCAATGTGCAGGGAGTTTTCTCCATGTGTTTTAGCACCTTTCTGCATTTTCCCTGTCAGTGTCTGTTATGTCTCTCATGGTGTACATAGACAGGGAAGTGGCAGCGCTGAGGTAGATGGTGTGGGTTCAAGAGTCGATGGCCCCCACATGGAGGACAATGCAGAAGAGGTACCACCAACAACTAACATCTCCATTTTGTCAGAGTTTATACTGAGCCAGTTTGATTTCTTCATCTGAACAACAAGCGTCAGGAAAGGCTTGTCCATGCTGAATTGCCACTGAGTCTCAATAGGCTCTGGGTGTTATCAGCATAGGACATGAGTGCGCATAAAAATGAGTAAATAATATTTTCCAGGGCAGAGACAACGATAGTGAACTGAGTGGCGCTCAGTGAAAAATACCACATCGAAGTGGTGTGTGAACTCTGACCAAAATTGGGGAAGGAGAACAACCTGGGAGAACAGCATGATAAAAGAAAAGAGCCAAGTAAAGCAGAAGCCTTGATGCTACATTCAGAGAGGTGAGAAAATAATATGAAATGTGACAATGTATTGAAAGTCACAAACAAATCCAAAAACATCAGGCAATTTGACCTTGAACTGATATCATCCTAAGATCATCAGCTACTGAGAGGACAACAGATTTAATGCTATTTACAGGTCTTCAGCATGACTTAGTGGGTTCAAGTGTATTCTGGTTTTCGATGACGGAAGACAGTTGAAGAATGATGTGCTTCTCTAAAACTGTTGTAATTAAAAGGCAAGAGAGAGATAGGGCGGAAACTGCTTACAATAGTTTTTTTTAGTCGAGGGCCCGCATCAGATTTATTTCAGGCATTGGGTTGTGGCAGGAGTAATGGATGAGTTTAAAATGTTGGTCTGAGTGGGATCAATAGAAGAGGGAACTTTGAGATGAATTATTTTATACCAGTAGTAGTTACATAGTAGTTTCAGTATCCAGCTAAGAAAACTCAGAAAGTGTTGCCCTGAGATATTGATGGAGCGCTGGGCCTTACAATGTAATCTCGTATTCAAGTCGTTGAAGATTTTTCCCCATTTGGCCGTATTGACCTTTGTTAGCTGACGTAAAGCACTAAAAGGAATGAAACATCATCAATATATTTCTAACTTGTGAGGCTAATGTGACTCCACAATAAGGACCAGGAATCCCTTAATATTGTTAATGGACTTTATTTTAAATTTCCAATCAATTCAGTATATACGCAAACCAGGAATTAATTCAGTAAATGAAGCAAAACAATAGGTAAGCCAAAATATCTCAGTAAGTTAAGGTTTAATAATGTGACATATTGAATTACAATAATCAGAATTGTATAAACACAGAATAATGCAAACAGGTGTTCCATAAAGAAGTTCCCTTCTCTCCTCTAAATATAAATCTTATATATGTTATGTTATGTTATTGAGAATTTGTAGAGTGCACGTTCACCAACAGGTCTCTTGGCGCTGGGTAGTTTTTACTCTTTCTTTGGAGGCACCGTTTGGGATAAGTCCATAACTAGCTGTAGGCTTGGGTAAACAACCATGTTTTCAGTTTTTTCCTGAAACGCAAAAGGTCTGTTTCTAGTCTCAACGGAGAGGGCAGAGAGTTCCACAATTGGGGGCCCTGTGTTGAGAAACGCGACCCACCAATCCATTTGCATCTGAATCTATTCACCACCAGAAGATTCATATGCATGGATCTTAGTGTGCGCTGTGGAGAGTATCTCTGAATTATTGACGATATATAGTGAGGGCCAATACCATGTATAGCTTTAAATAGTACACATCCAGTTTTAAACATGGAACATTGATCCACTGGAAGCCAGTGGAGTTCTTTCAGTGTTGGCTTGACGTGGCATCGTCTGCCTTGTTGATTTATGATTCTGGCTGCTTGATTTTGGATCAGCTGCAGACGATGTTTCTGGTTGCACGGGAGGCCAAGATAAATTGCGTTAGCATAATCTATTTTAGATAAAATCAGGGCGATGATGATTTGGATGCATGCCTCTCTGCTGAAATACCTTCTGATTTTCCGCAGTTTCCGAAGTTGGAAAAAACAGGCCGAGGTAACTGAACCAATCTGCGTGTTCAATTTGGATGCCTAGACTCTTAATCGAGTTCTTAGGACTAGGTGCAGGGCCAAGTTCCGATGGCCAGTAGGCTGGAGTCCAATGTGATATTTTATTGTTCGGGATGATGATTTCAGTTTTTTCAGAGCTTAGTTTTAATTGGTTTTTGTTCATCCAGTTTTTGATGAACAACATGGTGTCATCTATCCGGGGTCTCTAAATCAGAAGGTTAGAAGAAGAAGATGTCAGCATGATCAGACTTCAGTAGAAGTCTAAAGAAAAAGAGAAATACGTGTTTAGCATAAAACCTCACACTATATATCAAGTAAAGAGGTCTGTATCTCTCAAAGTCTAAAGGGAATCTCTCCTAACCCTGACAGTGAGAACACCAATTCTAAAATAAAAGGAGATTCAGAACATTCTTATCTCTTTCACACCACCAGGGACCAATCAGGTTACTGCTTAAGTGCATTTGCAACCTCACTCCAGGTACACATCGCATCGTACTGAAACTTTAGGTTCTCAACCTTCAACATCTTGCCATTCTGGTACATGATGAGCAGAAAGCCTCTTTCGACCATTGTTTCTCCACTTTCATTTCCAAGTTTTCCTTCACTCCTCTCTATCAGCAGTCTCATGCAGACAATAAGCCTTTCTCTAGCTAGTGAGAATCATGATAATAAATCTGCAAATAGAGAAAACATGCCGGCAAAGCAAAATACATTTCAACTGAGGCCTGTAGTCAGGCTAACGTTAGTTAAGCATTTACTGTGCATTTCAAATTCATGGCAATATATGCACGTGTAACTTTATAAATAAATGTAAAACGTGAGTAAAAAGAGTACATGTTTACATATGCAAATATAATTTTCTAAATAAATCAATATAGCTAGAAGATTCAGAAGTAAGTTTGGGACAATTGAGCAATGTGCCAACCTGAATCTGATAATAGGTAAATACACTGTCGTAAAGCGTGTGCCTTAATATCTGGCTTTTATGGACTTAAGTGCCACTTTCGACTGTGTTAATTGAACCAAATTATGGCACATGCTGCTGCTCCGGGGTCTGGATGCCTCTCTTGTAAATTTCCTTGCATATTTGCATAGGGACGTGAGATCCAGGGTTAGAATAAGTGACAATGGAAATGTGTCTAATGATATTGAGATTGGCAGGGGTGTCTGACAAGGATATGTGCTTGCCCCGCTCTTGTTCATTTTTTACATTAATGTTCTGTACCAGGCTCAAGCAAAGATAACTAGCGATGTTCCTTCTGTTAAAGGGAGTCTCTTACCCACACTTTTATACTCAGACAACACTGTGCTAATGACTCGAACTCCCAAAGCATTGCACCCCCTAGTATTTGCATTCACTGATCTTATGGCTAATCGAGACCTTCACACCAACTTTCAGTTGCAGCTCGCGCTTCTGGGAGAGGTACTGCCATATCATCAAGGGGACACTCAACTCCCATGTGGTAGCATGGATCCAGTTGGGGAGACCACCATAATTAACAGCAGTGTTCGTGACAAGTATTACTTGATAAGGACCACTGCATCGAGGTTCCAGACACATTTTCCGGATGTGTTTCTTCACTAAGACCCAGTCATTGCCATTGAGGTCATGGCATTGCCCTGATGCGGTGGGGCGGAAGCAACTCCAACCTGGTGAGACCCAAAATGCACCCATTCAGCTAATCCCTTGCAGTAATCAAGAATCATGTAATCTGTAATGTTCACAAGGGCATTTACAGGTACCTCTGGTAGTCTCATTGCTCGACCCATGATGCTTTCATGGGGAGACAGTCCTGTCCTCCGATCAGGAATGCTGCGAAGACTCATTAATACAAGGTGCAAAGCATCAGGCTATTCCAGTGACGTTAAAGCACACACTTTAACCAATCTGGATTTCAACTTTCTATTCACCTGCTAAACAATGCCTGAAGCCACAGGCTGATAGCTGTATTTTCAGGACCTCACTATTGAAATGAGTCCCTCAGTCTGACTCCAGTGAAGTCAGGAAATTGAACCTAGGTATGAGCTCCCTTAAAAACAACTTAGCTGTGGTGAGACTATCATTTCTTCTGGTGAGTTAAGCTTCAACCCAACGCCAGAAGATACACACAATCACCAGGACATATCTCCGCCTGTTGCACACAGGCATCTCGATGAAGTCCAGCTGCATCCTGTTGAATGGCCCTCCTGATCTTCCTATATGGCTCAGTGTTGGTATGGTTCTTTTTCCTACATTCATCTGTTGACACACAACACATCTGTGGCATAATCCTTCAGCCATCAATCTAAATAGGGGGTTAAACTATGTCTGTCAGAAGAATCTGGCCATTGCATCCCTCCCAACATGTGCGGGACCATGGAAATGTCTACCCATTGGGGACAGCAATTATCTGGCAATAAAGGTCTTCCATCTGCTGAAACCAAAATGTCATCAACACATTTGACACAGCCTGCTCTGATCCAACCCTGCTGTTCTGCCCTTGGCACTTTCTCTTGCAACCTTTCCACTTCCTCCCAAGTATCAGCTGTTGTCAACTGAAGGTTGTAATGGGTCTCATCTTCAGATTCATTTACATATTCACCATTAAATGTCTGGGCTCCATTAGCACAATATTGTGCAACCTCATCAGAATATCGGTTGCAAACTATCACATAGTCATCTCTGCTTTGATGGTCCGAACATTCTACAACAGCAATTTTGGTGGGCAATTGCAATGCCTCCAACAATCTCATGACATGTGCTCCATTCCTGATTGGGGATCCTGACGACGTCATGAACCCACTTTGTGACCATAGCTGACCGAAGTCATGAACAACACCAAAGCTAGACTGACTAGCAGAGAAAATCGTTCAGAAACACAGCAAGCTCTAGTAAGAGTGATCAATTCAGCCACTTTTGCAAAACCACCTCTTGAAGCTAGGAGGCTTCGACTACCCCTCTGAGGGCACAGACTGCATAGGCAGTTCTTAAGGTTCCTCCATTATTTCTCAGGCAGGACCCATCAATAAACAGTATGAGATCAGACTCAATCAGCGGCTTAACTTATACACCTGGCCTTGGCTTGGTGCACAGTACAGTGACATTGAGACAGTGATGCTCTACTTCATCATCATCTTGACAGAATGAGGTACAAAATTAGTAAGAGGATGACCCATGACAATAGTTTCATACCTTTCTATGGTGACACCTACTGCAGCCACAGCTTTAAGCCATCCGGGCAGTCCTGCGGCTCCAGGATCAAAGGTAACAGAAAAATAAGCCACTAGTCTTCATTCATTTCCATGCATTTGTGTAAGCACTGAGAGAGCACATCCTTCTCTCTCACTGCAGAAAAGTGCAAAGGCTTTGTTACAATTTGGCATTTCCAGTGCCGGGGCACAACAGAAACTTTCTCTCAGCTCTAGGAAGGCAATCAAACAATCATCATCCAATGGCACCGGATCCGACACATCCTTGTTTGTAAGCCTCTTTAAAGGCTTGGCCACTAGGGAAAATGTGAGCATTGTTGGAAATGGCCCTTTCTGCAGGGTTACCCCCAAACCTTTTGCCTTCCTCCTCCCCTTTTTGCCGAATTTGTTTGTGTTGACTTTAGGACTCTATGCACTTTACCTCTGCTAACCAGTGCCAAAGTGCTTGTGCCCTCTGCCTAAAACATAGTTATGTTATGTCATGTTAATTTTAATTTGTAAGGCGCAACAGCTACCCAAAAAGGGTTTCTCGGCGCCAAGCCAGAAAGAGACGGAAAGCAGAGGAAAAAATTATTGGTTAAAAAGCCAAGTTTTTAAAGATTTTCGAAAATTGACATAAACAGTTTCATTACGAAGCGACATGGGGAGAGAATTCCATAAGGAGGGGCCCAAGTAGGCAAAGGAACGACCGCCCATGCGTGACAATCTAGTCCTAGGGACGGAGAATTTTGCCTGAGTAGATGAACGAAGGGGGCGTGGAGGCACGTAAGTATGAACCAGAGTCTGCAGGTATTGGGGAGCCACCCCAGCTTTGAGTTTGAACATGTAGCTCAGGGCTTTGAACTTAATTCGGTTCTCCACCCTGAGCCAGTGAAGGTCACTCAGAGAGCCAGAGACAGAGGCAGCTCTAGGAACCTGGGATATCAGTCTGGCGGCGGAGTGCTGTACCACCTGCAGCTTACGTGTCACATCCTTGTTTGTCCCCAGATACAGAATGTTGCCGTAGTCCAGTCTAGAAGTGACAAGAGCTTGGACTACCGTTCTCTGGGTAGAATTAGGCAACATCTAGATAATCTTTTTAAGCCATTTCAGGATGGTAAAGCATGTTGCAGCCACCTTCACGGCTTGGTGTCTCATAGTTAATAGATCATCAATGATAAAGCCTAAGTTGCAAACTTGGCGGGAGGGCTGAGGAAGAGCACCCATTTCGATAAGCCAATGTTGGGGACCCCAAAGATCTTTGTTCTTTCCTAGAATCAAGACCTTGGTCTTCTCTCCATTGAGCTTAAGAAAATTTGCCTGCATCCAAGATGCAATTTTACCCAAGCCCAACTGGAGGGCAGATGTCTCAGACACCTTCTCTGTGGAGAGAGAAAAGATGATGTGGGTGTCGTCCGCATAGGAGAACAAAGGCAGCCCAGCTTCCTCTGCAATGTCCGCAAGAGGTCTGACATATATGTTGAATAATAAGGGGCTGAGAATGGAGCCCTGAGGTACTCCATAAGGAGAGGAATGAGTATTAGAACTGGCTGTTGGAGAGAAGACCTGGAACGTCCGGTTAGTAAGATAAGAGATAAGCCAGTTAAGAGCCGGCCCGGTAACACCCAAAGATCGCAAAGTAACATTGGCTTATCCAAAACTGGCATATTTAATTTACTTATAAATCCCTAGTAAAGTGCACTACATGTGCCCAGGGCATGTAAATTAAATGCTACTTGTGGGCCTGCAGCACTGATTTTGCCACCCACTTAAGTAGCCCTTTAAACACGTCTCAGGCCTGCCACTGCAGAGGCTGTGTGTGCAGTTTACACTGCCATGTCATCTTGGCATTTAAAACCCCCTGCCAAGCCTTAAACACCCCTTTTACAACATATAAGTCACCCCTAAGTTAGGCCTTAGGTAGCCCGTAGAGCAGGGTGCTGTGTAATTAAACAGCAGGACATGTATTTTTTGTTAGTTTTACATGTCCTGGTAGTGACAGACTCCCAAAAAATAAGTTTTCACTACTATGAGGCCTACCCCTCCCATAGGTTAACATTGTGGATTCCTGTTACACCTAAAAACCTGCAGTTCCCAACTGGAAGGAGGTAGAGTTGTCATGTTAAGTACCTATGGACTTGTACTAATACTGGTGAAGTTGAATTTATTATTACAATTTAAAAAAATGCAACTTTTAGAAGGATGGAATTTTTCTGCTCTCAGCCCTGAGAGCCTGCAATCTGTCTCCAATACTGATCTGGGGCGTGTGAGAGCTGGCCTTTGTGCATTCCCTCTAGACAGCCCACACACGAAGGGAGCTTAGGTGTGACTTAATGGGCCATCTATATCCCGATGGACCATCCTGGGCAGGACGGGAGGGAGGAGCTGGACAAAGCCTCACACTTACATCTGAATAGGCTGTGTCCAGTCTCCACAAAAAGGACTGCTTAACCTCCTGTAGTGAGTCTGGAGTCAGGGCAGGAAGGGATGACCACTGGACATGTGACCCTACCACTTCAGTACATTCTGGATCTGTGAATACTTTGTCAGAAAGAAGGACTGCTGTGCTGCTGAACGACTGCCATTCTGCTTTCCTGCTGCTCTGCGAGATCTGCTTTCTTGCTGTGCTGACCTGCTGCCTGCTGCCCTCCTTGCCTGGGGAAGAAGAACAGGAACTCAAAGGGCTGTTCTGCTGGCCTCCTGATATGAGCCTCAGGGTCATAACAGGCTCCCCACAGCTCCTTCAATGAGCTCCTGACCCCCAAGAGGCGCCTCTCAGGTCCTGGGCCCTTGGAAGTGATCTTTCTGCTCTTTAGATCAAGCTTTTGTGCTGTTTGCAAACACGAACGGGCCAGTTCGCTCCGGAACCTCGTGGCTTGCCCAAAGATACAGCATGAGCAGCCTCAAGTTTCTCTCTTTGCACACCTAGTATTGCCACTCGTGACCGCAAGGCTCCAGCCAGTCCGTCCGCGATGCCCTGGGACTCTTTGTGCCTTGCAGACCACCGCCACTGACACTCTCCCTGCAAACTTCTTCCCCACTAACGAGACTCTTGGCACAATTCTTGAGAAGGTACAACTTCAGCGGGACTTACCTAGGACTGTATCTGACCTGCGCTTTATTGCAGTCGGCTTGAACATTTGAATTTGATCCGGTCTAGCGCCACCAGATATCCCCGGTTGGCGCTTTAGGATTCTAAGCACTACATTTCAGTTTAGTCTTTAAAAAGTCATAATTCCAGTTCTACTAATTTAGGTTTGTCATTTTGGTCTTGTTTTGTTCATTAAATTAAGCTCTAAACTTCTAACAAGGTATGGTATCTTTTTGTGTGGTGTTTTCACTGTTTTACTCTTTGAAGTGTTGCACAAATACTTTACACATTGCTTCTTAGGTTAAGACGGACTGCTCTGTGCCAAGCTACCAGGAGGTGAGCACAGGTTAATTTAGAAGTATATTTGTGGCTTACCCTGACTAGGTTTGTGGTTCCTGCTTGGACTGGATGCATACTTCTGCAGCCAGGAACCCAATTTCTAATGTTTCCACTGTTGAAAGTAGACCACCATTCCCAACAACATCCTGATTTCTCTCTGGGTGGTTGGTGGATTCATTTTCAGAATCACTGAGATTCTGTCTTGCGACACCTTCCTAGCTCCCTTCTCAATGCGATGTCCAAGATACAGAACTTCTCTCTAACAATACTGCAGCTTACTCTAGGACACTTTATGTCCATTCTCCGCCAAGTGGTTCAACAGTGGAATCATGTCTTGTTAAAAAGATTCCTAAGTATCTGATGCAGCTAGTAAGCCATCTGTGTATTGCTGTAGGACAGAGTTGCAGGGCATCACTGGAGACTCATGGTTCTTTTTAAGGATCTGATTAAAGATCGAAGGACTTTCTGTATAACCCTGTGGGACTCAGCACCATGCAAAAACACAGTTCTGGAACCGAAAGGTGAAAAGGTACTGACTCTCCTTAGGCAAGGGGATAGAGAAAAAGGCCTGGCACAAATCAGTCACAGTAAACCACTCATCTTCACCTGGAATCTAAAATAGAATCACAGCTGGATTCGGTACCATAGGACTACAGGGAACAACAATGTTATTAATCTTTCTCAAAGACTGGACTATGTGGTATTTACCGCTCGGCTTCTGCAAGCCCATGATGGTTGGGTTACATGGACTCCCTATCATCTCTTTCAAAATGCCTTGTTGTATCATTGACTCAATCACCGTCTCAGGAGTCAAATTGTACTAAGGCATTCTTGGGTATTCAGCATTAGCTTTGACTTTTATATGGACAGGCTCAACTCCTTTTAGGAGATGTGTTATTTCCTGAGAAGTTCCAGACTTCACGCTTCACTGTCTCTCTGAGATCCAGTGGCAAATCATCAAAGGGTACAATCCAGTGTTCGGCCCTTGACTGGAACTCAACACCTTTTGGCATGAAATAGATGGTGCAGTTTAACTTGCACGACAAGTCTCCTCCTAAAAGATTTATGGGACTAGAATCAAACACCACAAACTGGTGGTTCTCTTCAAAGGACCCTATTTGAACAGGCACTTCTTGTGTTATTGAGTTTATTGACAACACCTACAACTTGTATTCTTTTTCCCGAGAGCGGTAAGTTTGGAACTTCCACAGTAGAATGGGTAGCACCAGGGTCAATCAGAAATAATACTGGGTGGCCATTCACTTCACCTTCTACAAATGGACCACTTTGGTCTACCACTAAGACTGTGCTAAGCACACAATCTTCCTCCCCTCTCAGGCACTTACATTGTGAGAACTCTGAATTGTAACCCTCAAGTGTGTCAAACACAGGAAATTCCTAAAACGAATTTTGGTTTTGGAAGGAATTCTGATTAAAATTCTGGACATGATTAGAATTACATCTAGGACCATTTACAAATTGCGGTGGAATTGGTGCTTGAGGAACTTGCATCACTGGAACTTGTTGTACATTAGGATTTTGCATTCTCTGTCTCTTCACAATTTGTGCCTATACAGGGTTGTTAACATGTGTCTGTACATACCCTGTATTTTGAACTTGATTCTCATTCACTACTCTGTTGGGATTAAGACAACATTCCCTCTTCCAATGCCCTATCTTGTTTCAATAATGAGAAGGATTCAATCTCTTTAATGTAGCCACATCAATTCCAGTACTTGGGTCAATCGGGACACCACGTCCTCTATCCTGTTGTGGATAACCAAGTATACTTTCCCTAGATATAGTTGACTCTGACTTCCACTCTGTGCTGCTTTAATGTGGACCAGCATCAACTTCTCCCTCAACTGCATCTGTTTCATTTCCAATTCATCACTGTAATATTTTGCGTACCTCAAGATCTCATCAATTGACTTATTCTGCCAACAAATTAAATGCTGTTGAATCATCCTGCTAACTTCAGGTCTCAATCCTGTCACAACGCAACACACAAAACTTCCCATGTCTTTGGATTTGAGATTCTCCACTCCACTGCGTTGTTTAAACACTCATAAAAAGAATGCACAGTCTCTGTAGGTTCCTGAGTTGTTTTACCAATCTTAACCCAATCAATGTCTTTTGCCGGTCTCTTCCCTTTCAAAAAGGTAATCATCTGTTGATATTTTTTCATCACCAAAGGCGATGGAGCATGAGATATCGGATTTCTCTGAGGCTCTTTCTTTGGCCACTGTACAGCTACTTTATATTCTGCCCACAAATCCGTTGGCACCACAATGTCGAAAAGGGTGTTCAAACCTATCCACAATACCTATGAAATCTTCACAAATCGATCAACCTGGGTGTTTCACTCCACTGGCTTATCTCTCAAATTGGGGAAATTATTTGTGAATGCTGCAAGATCACTCCCACTCCAAAGTACATGAACATAACCTCCACCAGGCACTACTCTCAATGAGAAATTTGAAGCACCTTCTCTATCTATCAAATACAGAGGCGACTCTCCCTGCACTTTCTTTGGGTCTTTCTTCTAAACCTATCTGCCTTCCCACTTGTCTAATTTACTCCATTTCCAGATGCTACCAATTAATTCTCTAATTTGCATTTTCATTCCTGAAGTTGTCATACTTGTTTTGTCATTTTCATCAAAACATACACGGTAACTTTTCTGCAAGGATTTGATCCTAATTAAATCTACATCATACACTCGCGATAATTCAGACAGTTTATCCTGCATGTTTAGTAACGTCTTTACACGTATATATAAGTTCATTCTCTTGATAAGTTTCTAATATAGAAAGATCAAGATTTTCTGAAATCATCTCCTCCAATTCTAATTTAAATTTGACCACATCCACTGCATTCTCCCTTCTTGGGGACTGGTGTTCTCTGCTCAATCCCGAACCCTCAGCTTCTCGTGGGAATCTATTGTATTAATACCATTTTGGACTCCAGAGGTATTAAATGTACTCCTTCACTGGGACTACTCCTTGTGCTACCCTGAGGTGAATTTCAAATGGACATGTGAGAATTTTGTGAACTCTGAGAGGGTTCCTCTACCGAGGTAAGTCCTGTTTGATACATCACTGATGATACAAGAGCAACATATGGTGAAGTCACCATATTCTGAACCAAAAGAATTCTTACCATGCTTCCCCGTCCAGGAGCAACAGGAACAGCAGTTGACGTATTTACTCCAGTAGGAACCATCAAAGCATGTGTCATGTTTCCTGACAACTCAGGTTTATATAAAGGAACTGCAGGAGCAACAGAGTAACCGGAACAATTACTGCATCTGTGGAATTTGTAACAGTAGAGTTAACAGGAACATGAATACCTGAACTCTCTCCTATAATGTTCTGACTTGCATACACTGGGGCGCTGGCTCCCTCTGAGTTTCCACCAGTGACAACACCGCTCCTTCTTTCCAGTTAGTTCACATCATAAGGAGATGGACGGGTTGCCAACAACACATCCTGCTAGACATGACAGCCTTAGAGTGGTCTTCCCCACAACATTTTGCCTGCCTCCTCCACTTTTCTAACCTCATTTTGCTGGTACTAGGGCTTTACCTCTGCTATCAAGTGCTAAGTGCTTGTGCTTTCTCCCCTAAACAGGGTAACATTAGTTCATCCTCCTTTGGCATATTTAATTTACTTATAAGTCCACAGGAAAATGGTACCCTCTGTACCAAGGACCTGAAAATTAATGCTACTCGTAGGTCTGCAACACTGATTGTGCCATCCGCTTAAGTAGCCCTTTAACCAAGCCCCAGGCCTGCTATTGCAGAGCCTGTGTGTGCAGTTTGCACTGCCATGTCAGCCTGGCGGAGGCCCTAACCTTTCCTATTCATGCATATAAGGTAGGCCCTGGACAACCCAAAGGGCAGGGTGCTGTGCATTTAAAAGGCAGGACATGTACTTTTAAGTTTTAGTGAAAAACTCCCAAAGTTGTTCTTCAGTACAGCAAGGCCTAGCTCTACCATAGGATAACACTGGGATTACCTTATTACATTTTATAAGAGTAATTTCCAATTGGGAAGAGATAAGACTCCTGTTGGACTTGGCCCTTTTTGGCAGGGTTATCCCAGAACTTTTTGCCTTCCTCTTGTATTTTTTCTGACCTGTTGTTGGTGGTTTTATGACTCTGGGCACTTCACCACTGCTGATCAGTGCTAAAGTGCATATGCTCTCCCTGTAAATTGTTGTTATGGATTAGTGATTCCATGAATGGCATATTTGATTTACTAGTCAGACCCTAGTACAGTGCACTGTGTATGCCCAGGGCCTGTAAATCAAATGCTGCTAGTGGGCTGCAGCACTGATTGTGCCACCCACAGAAGCAGCCTGTAAAATGTAACTCTGGCCTGCCATTACAGGGCCTGTGTGCAGTCTGGGACTGCCATGTCGACTTGGCAAGTGCACATACTTGCCAGGCCCTAACCTTCCCTTTTCTTACATATCAGTCACCCCTAAGGTAGGCCCAAGTACCCCTGTGGGCAGGGTGCAGTGTATGTGAAAGGTAGGACATGCCCTGGTGTGTGTGGCATGTCCTGATAATGAATTACTGCCAATTTAGTTTTTCACTATTGCAAGGCTACCTGTTCCCATAGGACAGAATGGGGAGTTTGCTTATAACATCTTATAAACATAACTACCCCTGGGAACAAGGTAGGAAAATAAAGTTTAGTATGCCTGAACTCAGATTGCTAAAATGCATCTTTTAGTGAGGGTGATTTTTACATTCTGTGTTTGAAAATACCACTTTTAGAAAGTAGGTATTTTCTTGCTTAGCCATCCAGTATGCCTCTGCTAGGTTTGTGTATTGCATGTCTGGCTTTGGAGTGTCAGGGGCTGGGGAGGAGCAGTGGCTCCAGAGAGCCTAATGAGTCAGGGCTGGGCTGAATAGGCCTGGTCTGCATTTGGAGTGGTGGGAGGAGTAGCACCTGCACCTGAATAGGGCTGTGCCTGCCTTCCACAATGATGACTCTGCCCCCCTGTGGTGTGTCTGGAGCCAGGGCTCACACTGACAATGGGGGTTGATGTGCACTTGCAAAGTGCCCCACAGAACTGGTTTTGGCTGGGTACAGACACTCTCTGCCTTCAGAGAACAAAGGATTTTTGGGTATAAAAAGAGGGGCCCAGACCCCAGACTTTTAGATCACTCCTGGGAAATCAAGAGGAACCTTTGCCAAGGAGAAGAGCCGGAGAAGCTGAGGAGGAATACTGCCCCTGTGCTGTTTGCTGCCTGGGGTTGGCCTGCAGTGGCTACTTGCTGCCAAGGAAAGGAGAAAAGCACTTTGATTTTTGCTGTGTCCCCTGCTTGAGGAAGATCTCCAAGGGCTTGAAACTGAGCTTGCCTCCTCTTCTGAAGTCTCAGGGACACGAAGACTTCACCACCAGCTCCCCTGAACTTCCTTGCTGGGAGTTCTGACCTGCAAAGAGGTGCCTGCTGTTGTTTTGGACATCTAGAGACTGTTTTCCGCTGGGAGCTGGAAGAATCCACGCATTATCCCGGATCGTCGCATCGCATTGAGGTGCAAAGTTTGTCGCATCGTAGGGGGACACAGTAAGAAACCGACGCATCACCTCCCCATGCAGTAAGAAACCGACACATCACCTCCTCTCCGGTAAGGAATTGACGCATCACCTCCCCTGCGCAGCAGTAAGGAACCGACGCATCACCTCCCCCGGAGCAAGGAACCGACGCATCACCTTCCCTGAGTGTAAGGAACCGACGCATCCCCTTCCCTGCGTCCCATTTTGCTTGTTTGCGTGACGCATCCCAGGTACTTTATGTGAAGTGTCGCATCTGCAATTTGCTTTGAACTGAACTAGTTCTACCATCTGAAAGTCATATTTTTATTACTGTATTGTGGTTTTTTGTCGTTTGGTCTTGTTTTGGTTTAGATAAAGATTACTTATTTTTCTAAACTGGTGTGGTGTCCATTTGTAGTGTTTTCACTGTATTACTGTATGTGTTCACAAATGCTTTACACACTGCCTCTGAGATAAGCCTGTCTGCTCGTGCCAAGCTACCAAGGGGGTGAGCAGGGGTTATTTTAGAAGTGTATCCCCCTTACCCTGACTAGAAGCAAGGGCCCCTATTTGGACAAAGGGCTACCTCTTCCAACTAGAGACCCCCATTTCTAATAACTCCCAAGTCTGTTGTCTCTGGAATCCTAATTTAAAATCCTAACTTATGGTGAAGTCGGATTTGAAATTATAATTCTAAAAATGCCATTTTTAGAAAGTTGGCATTTTCTTACTGTAGCCATCTGGTGCCTGCTGCCTGTCTCTGATCACATGTCTGGGGTGGGTGACAGTTGGGCTGTATTCCCATAGACAGCCACACAAAATGGGAGCTTAGATGTGACTTTAAGGGCCATCCTGGCAGGATGGGAGGGAGGAGCTGTACCCAGCCTTACTTACACCTGAATAGGCTGTGTCCTGTCCCCACACAAGGGCTGCATACCCCCTTTTGGTCTGGAGCCAGTGCCAAAAGGGAGGACCCTGTGCACTTCAAAGGCATGTCTTGGAAGTCTCTCTCACTTCAAAGACACCACTGGGTATAAGTACCTGACCTCTGACACCACCCCTTCAGTAGACCTCTGGACCTGTGGATACTTTGCCAGGAAGAAGGACTGCTGTGCTGCTGTAAGGACTGCCACTGTGCTGGACTGCCACACTGAAGGGGCTGCTGCCTTGCTTTGCTGACCTGCAGCCTGCTGCCCTCTTGCCTGGAGTGGAAGAACTGGACCTGGAACACATCATGAACCCAGGATCCCAGAGAAACTCAGTGGGCTAGTCTGCTGGCCTCCTGATCGGAGCCTCAGGGACATAACAGGCTCCCCATCTTCAATGAGTTCCTGACCCCCAAGAGGCACCTCACAGGTTCCTGGCCCTTGGTGTGGTTCTCAAGCTCTTAAATCAAGCGTTTAGGCTCTTCACGAATGCCAACGGGTCCGTTTGCTCCGGAACGGCGCTGCTCACTCAAAGAACCAATGCTAGCCACCAAAGGTTCATCTCTTCCCAAAGCAAGCATCGTCCTCTGGGGTGGATCAGCACCACAAGACTCCAGCCTACCCATCTGCGATGCCCAGCCTGCTGTTCACGCCATGCCAACCATCGCCATTGACTCTCTCCTTGCTCCCGGTGAATTTCTCCCCTGCGAACAGGAGTTTTGGCACAAAACTTGAGAAGGTAAAACTTCAGCGGGACGAACCTGGGACGTTATCTAACTCGCGCTTCATTGCAGTCGGCCTGGAGTTTTAGATTTGGCCCGGTGCATCGCAATCAGAAATCCCCAGTTGGTGCTTTATGCTTCCAAGCACTATTTTACAGTTTATTTTTTTTCAAATTCATAACTCCGGTTCTTCTTTTTGGATTTTCGTCATTTTGGTCTTGTTTTATTTATAAAATTAAGCCCTATCTTTCTAACCTGGTGTGAAATATTTTTGTGTGGTGTTGTCACTATTTTACTGTTTGAAGTGTTGCACCAATACTTTACACATTGCCTCTAACGTTAAGCCTGACTGCTCTGTGCCAAGCTACCAGAGGGTGAGCACAGGTAAATTTAGGGTGTGTTTGTGCCATACCCTGACTAGAATTGTGGTAACTGCTTGACCAGTGCTTATACCCCAGTCAACCATGAACCCAATTTCTAACACATCCAAAAAGTCATCACTTGAATCACTATCACTATCTTCGCCTGATCCCTCTACACTCTCTACTCTATCCTCCTTTTTCTTTTTCTCTTTCTCCTTCTGAGGTTCCTTACTTGCCATTGCAGGGTATATCTTAGCTCCATCAATCCTGTCAGCTCTCCATTTTTGTTGTTCCGCATCCTACCTAGCTTCGGCACATGCACATACTGCCTTTCTGACTCTTCACTTATACTTCCCTTTCTCCTTGGCATGAGCCATATGCTCCAAAGCGTTAAGTGCCTTGTTTTGTGCTTGTCTAGGATGTGGCTTCATCTCATACAATACCCTTCTTAGGTTTAGGCTCAAATTAAATGTGCCAAAGCGTGGAAAAATCAAAGCACCTTCTTTCTCATTGATCTTATACCATTGATTCAGTCAACCGTACTTGTGGAGACCCACATTTATGACCATGTAATGATCTGCCGTGCCTTCTGCTGGTGCCTCTTCTCCTCCTCTAAAGGGACTCTCACATCTCTGATAATCAGATCTTGTATAGCCTTGAAAAGTTTTATTTTCCAACAATAAGATCAAGAATCACAAGTAGAATTTTCATTTCAAACCAGGAAATAGTTTCTTTATCCACAGTTCGTGTTCGGCATTAACAACCAATAGCAGAGCGACGCTAAGTGATGTCTCAACCAATAACAGTGCAGCACAAATGGCAACTGACCAATCTCAGTGCTGCACACTATGAAGTAGTTGTCACTCCTTGCAGCATCTCACCCTCCTTTACAATTTTCACAAATGCACTCTTTCTCAGCACTAAACAAGCGTAAAGCAAAACCGTGAAGTGTTTTCAACAAATAACTTTTGTCTGCTTCCCTAAAAAAATCAAAGTATTCAATCACACAAGAAATTGGTCCAGAGCGACACTTTCCGATCTATTCAGATACAGACTCGAGTGACACCTCGACCAGCGGGAATCACCTGGATCAGTATAGCTTCTCCCTTAACCAACAGGATCCACTACATCAACCACACCTTACTCTCACACAAAGGTATATGTTCCTATCTCAATTGCACAGCTGATTGTACCTCACGACTAGCACCACAAAACCTTGTAAACAAATTACAATACAGTGTATTCCACACTTAAATCTATCCCAGGATTTTAGGCTACATCTTAGCCCAATAACTACAACTGCACAGCATTAAGCCCATTCACATCTGCACCACAACTAAAACATCATATCATCATACCACGCAATCTCAACAAAATACCACAAGCTTGACATTGACAATTACAATGCTCAACCCTATTAATACTCACTCCTTTGCTATTACAACTCTTTTCTGGACCACTCGAACTCCACACATCCTCCGTATCGAAACAGGGACTTTAAGGAGTAGGGTTGGGTTTAGGCAAATCTAAACCGAGATACACTAACTTCCTTTGATTCAGTAGCTAACCATCTGACAAGCTACCATGTTATGGAGCACTGGGCCTTACAAAGTAATCTCTTAGTAAAGTTGTCGAAAATTTTTCCCCATTGGTTATATGGACCTTTGTTAGCTGACGTGAAGCACTGACAGGGAGGAAACATCAACAATTCATTTCTGACTTGTGACTCCACAATTAGGACGAGGAATCGCTTAGTATAGTTAATGGACTTTATTTTGGATTTCCAATCAATCAATATATATGCAAACTAAGAATAAGTTCAGTAAATGCAGCAACACATATGTAAGCTGAAATATCTCAGTAAGTTAAAGTGCAATATTGTGAAATATCGAATTACAATAATAGGACCAATCAGGTCACTACTTGAGTGCATTTGCAACATCACTCCAGGTTTACATTGCATCAAACTGAAACTTCCTAGTACATGATGAACAGAAAGCGTCTTTTGGCCATTGTTTCTCCACTTTCACTGCCAATATTCCCTTCAGGCCTCTCTATCAGCAGTCTAATACAGACAATAATTCTTTCTCTAGCTAGCAAGAATCATGATAATAAACCTGCAAAAAGAAAAATCATGTTGGCAAAGCAAATGCATTTCAACTGAGGCCTGTAATCAGGCTAACTTTAGTTAAGCATTCAATGTGCATTTCAAATACAGGGTAATACATGCAAGTGTAACTTTAAGAATAAATGTAAAACATGAGTAAAAAGAGTACTTGTTTACATATGCAGATATAACTTTAAAAATAAATGCAATATAACTTGAAGTGTATGGGGTCCATTAGGATGTCGGGCGGTGGCACCACCGCGGTGTGGAAAAATGCATTTTTCAGCCCGCGAGCAGCGGTACTCACGTCCGCCATATTAGAATGGCCAAACATAGACCATTTCCCGTCCGCCGCCGTGCGACGCAAACCGCCATCAAAGTGCGCCCGCAAGCGCGGCGGTGGGAGCCAATGGAGACACACCACCGTGCGGAATGACGTCCGCTCCGGTCCACAAATTAGGATGCTCCAAACAACCAGTCACACCGCAGCGGAGAAACTGGCCAATCCTACACGGCGGAACCTCGACAGCGGAGCGCAAAACCAGAGACCCGGCCCACAGCGCCCGGACACGACCGCCATGGACCCAGCACTCCACGTTTTCCCGGTGCTGTACCTGATATATCACCAGCAAATAATGGACCGTCGCGGACACCGCCGCAGGTATGCAATAACACAACCCCACACACAACCACAAAACACAAACCATGGACTGGCACAGGGTCCCTAACCACATCAGATACCCTGGTGGGGATAGGAACACATCCCCAAGTGCACACACACATGACCCACCTGCCACCAATACACCCCTCCGCATCCAGGTCACACATCGACCGCGATCGTGCGGCAATGACACGGCCATGTCACCGCAGCGGTGAAGACAAGGGAATACATGCGCACAATGCAGAAGGCTGGGCCAGCACCAGGCATGGGCAGGGCACAAAGAACACAGGGCCACTACTCCACCCTCACACACTAGCCCCCCACTGAAGGGACATGCCATGTGCCACACCTGTGCACCCCCATGCACAACAACAAGCCAGGTGACACCACACCCTGCACCACACACAAAACAAATAGGGACACAGCCACAGCAGGAGTGGCTGCACAGGAACACACAGCACAGAAGCACAGGGCCAGGGCTACACACACACACCACAACAACACCACACCAATGGCAAGTAAACTCAGTACAAGGATCAAATGGACACACACACATACAAGGAAAAAACATCTCACTGGAACCACAGCCTGCAAAGTCACACACACATACCCCACACTGACACACAGACACATACCACATGCCACCAGCAATGGAGCACACAAAACAGGCAAGCCAAAGTGAGGTGCACACAAATGGAAGGCCAAGGAGACAACCACCAAGCATATGTACAGCACATGCAAGACAAGGAACATAGAACAACACCCCCAGCCCACCTAATCACACATTGCTTGCATAGTGATTGAAGTCAAACCACAGACAGCACAGTGCAACAACCCAAGGAGACAGCAAGGCAACACATGTAGAGGCACAAGGATGAAATGAAGGCCCTGAAGTCAAACTGTGAACAGCCACACATATGTATACAAATACTTCACAGGAATACTCCAGCAGCACAACACACAGGGCCCATTGACACACTCCATGACTGTCAAACACTAGTAGGAATCCACACACATACCCCCCCTCACATCTGCAGCACACAACACCAGTGTCAAACAAACAGAAGGGTGACAATAATGTCCAGGCAATACACAGACAAACAGTCACACTCCCTGGGGGTAGCCACAAACATCACATACACACAGGGATGCCAGAACCAATGTCTGCACAAAAACAACAGACAAACACATAACCCAACAGACCCACACACAGAACCACAACAAGAACAGACATGCCCTATGCAGCAAAAATGTGGAAAGGCAATGGGAGCACAGACACAACAGGAGTGCACAACCCCATCAGTCAGGAACAATGCACACACAACATACCACAACACAGACAAGAAGTGTACCATCACAGATAAACACAGCCACAGCAAACAAACAACAGATGCACAGCCAAAAAAGAACACATAGCAAACACAGCAGGACATAAGTGGATGCATACCAGCCAATGACAAGGCAACATACCCCCACAGCACTGCATGCACAACAAGCAGTGTCTGCACAACAAGCATACCAGCCACACACAGAAATGAGTGACACAACATGAACCCACACAACACCAATCAGCACAGCACAAAGACAACATCACACACAGGAAGTGAAGCAGTACCACAGCAAACACACATACATGCAACACAACACCAACAGATGCACAAGTCTGGCACAGAAAGGTTGAAACAACTTGACCAGGGGACTGGGCAGCACACACAGTTGAAGTGCATATGAGCAAACATGATTGACAAACAGCCCAAGAACATCACACAGAACCCATTGGGAAATGTCCTGAGTGGCACATTGCCAATGTCCAAAGAACTGCACCACAAAGCACAGTGTAACATATCAAGTGATGGGGAGGCACACACACATGTAAAACAAGGGGACAGCAGACATCCAAGTGAAGTGCCATGGCAGGAGTGTACCATACACAAATAGAGGAGTGCAGACTCACAATGGGTAGGCATCCCAAGCACAGATAGGGGATGGCAAGACACCACACACAACATCACATACTGGAGGCAAACAGGCACCATGTGACAGCAATGCATGAGAAAACACAACCACAATGGCAGTGTGGATCAGCAAGTCTGCACTGTCTCCACAAACAGTAACATGACAGATGGATGAACAACAAAACACAACACTGACTTGACAGACACACACACTGCATACTCACAAGTGACAGAAAGAACAAGTAGGAGTCAGCCACAACTGCATGGACACACAAGCACACTGCACACTGCACAACATACAACTCACACATGTGCATACAAACACATCCACAGGGAGAAACAATCCAAACAACAGGCACACACATCCTGGGTGAAACGTGTGTAGTTGACAATGCAGGGGCACACACATATCAACACTCCAGACAAAGTCAAGACCTTCACACTGCACACTTCTTGACCATCCAAGAGCACACATTGAAAGAAACCCATGGGATTAGGAAGACTGCCCATCACAAGATGACCACACACATACACTACTGGGCACACAAAATAAGAACACACATACATGATGAGCCTGGCCAGCATGCCTGCAATCCTCTGGACAGAATCCCATTCTGAGCTGGCAGTGCACCACAACTTGACATGTGTACAACACAGCCAACATGAACAAACAATGACAACTGCATCACACCTCAAATCTAATACATTGCCCACACAAGTATCAGGGTCAGGAAAAACTGAAGTCCCTCACCCCTGCAAAAAAATAGAGTAAGTGAGTAAAGAAATTGGCAAGGTTGAAGTGGCACACACAGCATGTGGCACAGTAAACCATATACACACAGCAAAATAACTTTATTCAGTAAGGACACTGACAAAACAGACAACAGGATCAACTGTCTTTATTCACAAATTGCACAGCTAGGCAACAAGAGTAGATAATAGCAAGGCACAAAATGCAGGGCATGTCCATGAGAAGCTGCACAGGCAGGGGCAAAACAGCAAGGCCAGTGTCCAGTCCAAGGTGCAGAGCATGTCCATGAGAAGCTGCACAGGCAGGGACAAGACAGCAAGGCCAGTGGCCAGTCCAAGGTGCAGAGCATGTCCATGAGAAGCTGCACAGGCAGGGGCAAAACAGCAAGGCCAGTGGCCAGTCCAAGGTGCAGAGCATGTCCATGAGAAGCTGCACAGGCAGGGGCAAAACAGCAAGGCCAGTGGCCAGTCCAAGGTGCAGAGCATGTCCATGAGAAGCTGCACAGGCAGGGGGCACACAGCAGTGAACGGCAAGGCCAGTGGGCAGGACAAAGTGCAGAGTGAGTCCATGAGAAGCTGCACAGGCAGGGGGCACACAGCAGTGAACGGCAAGGCCAGTGGGCAGGACAAAGTGCAGAGCATGTCCATGAGAAGCTGCACAGGCAGGGGCAAAACAGCAAGGCCAGTGGCCAGTCCAAGGTGCAGAGCATGTCCATGAGAAGCTGCACAGGCAGGGGCCACACAGCAGTGAACGGCAAGGCCAGTGGGCAGGACAAAGTGCAGAGTGAGTCCATGAGAAGCTGCACAGGCAGGGGGCACATAGCAGTGAACGGCAAGGCCAGTGGGCAGGACAAAGTGCAGAGTGAGTCCATGAGAAGCTGCACAGGCAGGGGGCACACAGCAGTGAACGGCAAGGCCAGTGGGCACAAAGTGCAGAGTGAGTCCATGAGATGCTGCACAGGCAGCGGGCACACAGCAGTGAACGGCAAGGCCAGTGGGCAGGACAAAGTGCAGAGTGAGTCCATGAGAAGCTGCACAGGCCGGGGGCACACAGCAGTGAACGGCAAGGCCAGTGGGCAGGACAAAGTGCAGAGTGAGTCCATGAGAAGCTGCACAGGGAATGTCTGCAACTGTACCCTAACCATGGTCAGCAACACAGTCTGGGGTGTAACGATGTGCAGCACAGGCCATGCTGGGTGAGAGACAGGCATGTGAGGTCGACCAACCCTCAGACTTGGCTGTCAGTCGTACTGGGAGCTGGCTGTGTGTCGGGCCCAGTTGGAGCACTTGACTGGGGAGAGGGAGGCACAGCTGAGGTATACCTATCAGTGTTTAGGCAAAACGGAGGGCTGCTTGGACCAGGTGGTGTAGTGGCACGTGGAGGTGGAGTCATGCAGACATGAGACACAGTGTGGATGGGAGATTGTGGAGGGGTGCCTTTCCACTTCTTGGGGATTCGCAATGGCTTCACTGTCTTGGGAACAATGGGAAGTGGCGTGGACACATCAGGCTCACTCAACACCAAGGCTGCAGCAGGTGCAGACACTGGTCCTCCCTCTGGTGACGTGCTTGAACCTGCGCAATGCTTTGCATGGCCCTGGCTTTGCCCCTCCATCCCCTGCCTACCAGGTGGTCCCCCCACAGTGCCCTCCATTCCCTGCTTCACTGGGCTTGCTATGGGAGTGGAGGTAGTGGGTGAATCGGACTTGCAGCCCTTCTTATGCCTACCCTTGGCACTCACCACCTTCTCAGTGGGCATGGAAATTGTATGTTTGGTTTTGGGAGACGCTTTCGGGACAGGAGAGTCCTTGGCTGGGGAGGGCCCTGAGGCACGTGACCCTGACGCCTGCTTCTTGGCTCTTTGTCCCCTGGTGTTGCCTGATGGGCTCTTGTCTGTGTGCACTGGGGTGGCTTTGGTCATCTGTGGGGATGATGTCTGCAGCCTGGACCGCTTGGGCTTCTGTTGCTGCTGTGTGCTACGTGTGCCGTATCGTGACTTAGAGGTCTGTGGAGTGTGGCACTGTCGTCCGACGTGGCCACTGGCATGGGTGTGGACAAAGGGACTTTCGCTGGACTCCCTGATTGTGCCAGTTGAAGGGCTGATGTCACTGCAGTGGACAATGACTGGACAGTCCGGTGCAGCCCACCCACGTCTGAATGTATGCCCTCAATGAATGCAACCACCTGAGCCAATTTACTGTCGTGGTACATGAATGCATTGAGGAGAGCTATCTGGCCTATACACAGCTGGCGCAAAAGGTCCACAGACTCAGCACTGATGGCAGCAGGGGGGACTGGGGCAGGGGCTGCGGTGCCGGGGGTGAAGGACACCCTTCCCCTCTTAGCGGTGCGAACACGGGCAGCACCAGAGGAAGTGGCTGGGAGAGTGGGCACTGCACGCTGTGTGGTGGAAGATGATGCAGAGTCCCCGTTCCCGTTGCCCACCAACATGTCTGCGTCACCGCTGGCATCAGATGACGTAGTACTTTGCGTCTCGGGCTGTGATTCCTCCAGCAGACTCCTGTCCCCCTCCGAGGAGCTGGTCACATCTGTCTCACAGGGCTCCTCTGCAGCTGTTGTGCTAGTTTCCCCACCACTGGTGTCCGTCCCATGTTCCTCCGTGACCACGGGAGATGCTGCATGAGAGAGAGAGATGTAGGGTCAGTGCAGTGGCAGCAACAGAACAAACATATGCATTACAGACAACCAACAAGATGTCTAGATCTACATGTTGCACGCCACCCTGTGCAATTACATCTTTCAAACCCACCTCTGTCATCACAACAGTGCATGTGCACTATCAAACCAGGACAAAGTGAGCAATGTGATGACCACACAGCACAACATCCTGCATGTGGCTCCGTTACAACAGCAACACAGATAGCTCATACCTGTCTCACACCACCCACAATGCCATTCAAATGCCCCATACCCGTTTTCCAGTGTTAAGTACAGGTAGGACACATGCATGACATCTGCACCCAGCACCGGCACAAGCTGACACTCACAGGCCACTGCATCACACTACCAACATCACATCGCCCAGCGCTGGCACATGCTGTGCACACATGCAGCCACACACAGCCATAGTCACCCTTCCCAGTACACTCACCCCTAATTGCCTGCTGATGCTCCTTCAATCATGCATCCAGCTCAGGGTGAGTCACGGCCAAGATGCGGCACATTAGTAGTGTCATGCTGCGCCGTGCCATCCGGCCAGTGCGAGGGATCCACCCCAGTGTCATCTCCGCAACGTTCTTTGCCAGCCGTGAGATGTCGTCCCACCTCTTGTGGCAGTTGGTGCGCCGTCGGTTTGATACTCCCAGAGGACGCACCTTGTTCGCAATGCCCCTCCACACGGCCTTACGCTGGTGCACCTTGAGCTGCAGGCATGGCAGACAAGAGGGGGCAAACATCAGTGACACAGTGTCATGTGACAAAATCACTCAGGACAGTAGCATGATACAGATTAATCATAAATCCACATATCTCACATGCAGAGACAGAAATGCATTTCACATGGTACATCTGCATGTGAGAATCACACGTAAATGCATGCATGTATAAGGGGGGACACAATACTTGCACATCTCATGTACAAGCAGGATGCCAGCACAGAAGACCATGTGTACTCTGCCCACATCTACTAACCATTTTTAGGTAGAGCAAGACATACGTCACAAAACAACATGTGTATGTGGCGAGACCCACTGTTTCCAACAATGCGCATGCGTCAACGAACATGCACTGTGAGTAGCCCACTGTGTCATATATATCACATTGAGGGACATGATCTCACAAAGCCACGTCCTTTCTCACAGTGCCTGTCGTGTGCAATCTACAGGGTTGACCTGGCACATTGATGGGGAGTCAAATTTGAAAATGAACATGTTACACTCTATACAGTCAGTGATGTGTTCTTGTTGGATTGGGCGGTGACTGTGCAGGCCAGGTGGGCTCACACTGAGATGGACAACAGGGAAACGCAAAGACATGCACACTAGCAATGACAGGCCTGAATCCTCCATTACCAACTTGCTGCTTCACTGTATGGCTGACAAGACAAGACATGTCCCTCAAATCTTGATGTGCAGGCAGGGAGACTTGAGGAGTAGGGTACACACCCCTTCACCCAATGGAATGCAAGTTAGTCAATGCATGACACAAACCCACGCTCACATGCACATACTGCATCAGACCGACTACATGTGTGCCCCCCTGCACTCTCACACCCACTGTGGAAGACTTACCACGACATTTGGGGCACCATATAGCCTTGGGTAATGTGTGAGCACCTCGTAAACCAGGACCTCAAGCTCCTCGCCGGTGAAGGGACTGGCACGGATCTTCTCTGTCCTTGACATCACTGTTGGTTAGAGACAGCAGCGGCAGCAGCAGCAGGTGAGGGTCTCAGGCAGCAGTCCCTGGAGGCAGCAGCAGGTGAGGGTCTCAGGCAGCAGTCCCTGGAGGCAGCAGCAGGTGAGGGTCTCAGGCAGCAGTCTCTGGAGGCAGCAGCATGTGAGGGTCTCAGGCAGCAGTCCCTGGAGGCAGCAGCAGGTGAGGGTCTCAGGCAGCAGTCCTTGGAGGCAGCAGCAGGTGAGGGTCTCAGGCAGCAGTCCCTGGAGGCAGCAGCAGGTGAGGGTCTCAGGCAGCAGGCTCTGTGAGCAGTGGAAATTCTGGGCACTCTCCCACACATATATAGCCCCCTGGTGTCGTTCCAGTAGTCTTGGGCTGCTGCAATTGGTCTACCAGGTCAGCCTTTACAAATGCATCCAATGACTGGCACCGCGGTGGTGTAGCACGCCTACCGCTATTTTCAAAATTGCATCGAGCTTCCGCGATCGCGGAGCCCATTGGCTGTAATGGCATGGACCATGGCGGTGACACACCGCAAGGGCCAGGCGGGCGCTACCGCGGTATTGCATCTTTTGATTGCATCCAATGACCGGCACCGCGGTGGTGTAGCACGCCTACTGCTATTTTCAAAATTGCATCGAGCTTCCGCGATCGCGGAGCCCATTGGCTGTAATGGCATGGACCATGGCGGGGACACACCGCAGGGGCCAGGCGGGCGCTACCGCGGTATTGCATCTTTTGATTGCATCCAATGACCGGCACCGCGGTGGTGTAGCATGCCTACCGCTATTTTCAAAATTGCATCGAGCTTCCGCGATCGCGGAGCCCATTGGCTGTAATGGCATGGACCATGGCGGGGACACACCGCTGGTGCCAGGCGGTAGTTTCCGCAATTTGGGTGCCATAGACACACATGAGGCACCGCCATATGGGTGGCGGAGCATGCCAACGCCATTTGGCCATGTCTCTGGGGCTATCAGTACCGCACCTGTGCATTGGGGTGTGTTGCACACACACCGCTGGTGCCAGGCGGTAGTTTCCGCAATTTGGGTGCCATGGACACACATGAGGCACCGCCATTTGGGTGGCGGAGCATGCCAACCGCCATTTGGCCATGTCTCTGGGGCTATCAGTACCGCACCTGTGCATTGGGGTGTGTTGCACACACACCGCTGGTGCCAGGCGGTAGTTTCCGCAATTTGGGTGCCATGGACACACATGAGGCACCGCCATTTGGGTGGCGGAGCATGCCAACCGCCATTTGGCCATGTCTCTGGGGCTATCAGTACCACACCTGTGCATTGGGGTGTGTTGCACACACACCGCTGGTGCCAGGCGGTAGTTTCCACAATTTGGGTGCCATGGACACACATGAGGCATTGCCATTTGGGTGGCGGAGCATGCCAACCATCATTTGGGCATCACTTGTCTCTCAATACCGCACCTACAGTACACTACACTACACTACACTACAGGACAGTGTTGGTATGGACAATACAATGTGCACACATGTCAATGTGTTGATGTGCATTGTCAATCACAGCATTTTTTTCCACAATTGATGATGTTTGTTTTAGCATGTCCTCTCATGTTAGATCATGCACACACTCGTCATTGATGCTCAGACTGTGGTCATTGTGTTGTTGAGGTGTGCCAGGTTCAATTGACCCCTGAATGTGTGTCATGTACAGCAGCTAGGTAGGATACCGTGGGGTTGCCTTGTCACACATGTGCAGGATGACAGACTCCCAGGCGTGCCCATGGGGAATGTGGCCATATCCCAATGTCCATTCACTTTGACCGAGGTGTTGTTTGGGGGACTTGCTGTGTGTAATCTGACAAGTGTGTGATTTGTGTAGTTGAAGGGGTCCCTACATGTCAGCTGGTCTGTGACTCAATTCATATGACATTCTTTGTTGCCGTTGTGTCAGCCATGATGTGAGATGCTGTGCACATCCCATGATGTATTGCATTACAATGTGTCCACTCTCATCTCAACTAGGAGGAGACCAAATCTGCATCGTCACTTGACAGTGCTGGCAGACATGGAGGATGGATAGAGCCACCCTAAAGACCCTTTGTGATTTGTTGGAGCCCCACCTGTAGCCTCCCCGAACATATCCAACAGCTTTCACCCCAACTAATAAGGTGATGGCAGCACTGCATTTTTTTGCGACTGGATCATTCCAGAACACGGTGGCCGAGGCAGGAGGGATGTCACAACCCATGTTCAGCATGGTGCTGCGGGATGTTCTGTCCGCCATGATGATCTACAAGGACAGATACATCAATTTCCCCAGGGGGGCAGAATTGGCAGCTGTAAAGGGAGATTTCTATCCCCTTGGACACATCCCCCATGTAGTTGGTGCCATTGATTGCACCCATGTTGGGCTAGTGCCACTACAGGTCCATGAGCACATCTACAGGAATCGTAAACATTACCACTCCATAAATGTCCAAGTGGTATGCCTGGCAGATATGATCATCTCACACGTGTGTGCAAAATTTCCAGGCTCGGCTCATGACTCATACATCCTGCGTAGCAGCATTGTACCCCAGCTGATGGCCAATCTGCTTCCTGAGCATGCATGGATTGTGGGTGAGTATGCCTAGTCATTTGGCGTGCTGTGTGTGTGACCTGCTGTCCTCTGCATCTGCAACATTGCAATGTTTCTTTGTGTGTCACACATAGGTGACTCTGCATATCCCAACCGTCCTTGGTTGCTGAGCCCACTGCGGAACCCCAGGACACCAGCTGATGTCCGCTACAATGATGCCCATGGGAGGACACGTCGTGTGGTGGAGCGTACCTTTGGACTGCTGAAGTCACGTTTCCGCTGCCTGGACAAGACCAGAGGGGCACTGATGTACTCGCCCAGGAAGGTGTGTCAGATTGTAGTGGCATGCTGCATGCTCCACAACCTAGCCATTCGCAAGGAGATTCCCCTGCTCCTGGATGATGGTGAGCAGCCAAGGCCCCCGCCTGCAAACCAACCCGTGTCCAGTGATGATGACAGTGGAGAGGAGGAAGGTGTTGACCTGCGTCAACAGCTCATCACCCGCTACTTCACTTGAAGGTGGGTGACAATGTACAACGTACCCATTGTCTGATGATGTTGCTGTTGTTGTGAGGTTTGTGACAGCAGCCAGTTGTAGACTCAGTGTTTGCTGTCAATGTTGATGGGACAGTTCATTTCTGAACATCTACAGGATGTGTATGTTGGCACTTGTTGCCCATTGTTATGTGTGCATGTGGGTTGTTCTTGTTGTGAAGTGTTGTGTGATGTTGTGGTGGTTAGCCTCAACAAGGCCTACCAGTGCTTAGGGGTTCTCCCTTTCTGCAAAGAGTCCTCAGACCAATAGGAAGAAGTTGGCACAGAAACTGGAATAGAAAAGACAGAGTTTATTAAACCTCATGAGGTGGAACTACATTCACACAGCACCCTTCGGCAATGCATGAAGAAGCACCCCGAATGGAAGGACCTTAGTCCTTTTATACCCACACAGGGGCTCAAATGAAGGCGGTACAAACACAAAATGCTGGTTTTAGGTACATATAAGGTCATACAAAAAATGCACAGTCGACAAGTGGGTGGAGCTAACAGTTTCTACTTCTAGCAGACACATCCTGACATTTATAAACTCGGAACAGCTGCATAGACAGCTGCGAGCTCAACTGAGCATGTGTAAAGCAAAAAAACTAAATATAACTCGTCTCTAGGCAGATTTCAAGAGCAGTTAACAGGAAGGTAGGACAGAGCACATGACGAGCACATGGCAACCAAAATGGCTGCCAGAAATATAAAATGGATTCCACAAAGCGGACAATTTAGTCTCTGAATACAGGATGTCTTCGGCTAATGCTTAACTTAAGTGCTGCCAAATTACAACAGACGACCCTTTCAGCATTAGCTGAAGACATTCGTTTATCTGGGGTAATCTAAATATTCATCCCGTACATCTATTAACATTATTTCGGCCACCTCTTTATTCAACATTTGTTGGGCCTTTGTTTCAGCAACGTTCCTTTTGGCAGGTATACAAGCAGAGATGCAAGTGGAGCAAAGCATTGGACCACATTGGATACATACACAGCATGTAAAAAGTATTATAATCATTACACACAGGATAGTCAGTAGCTTCCAGCCCCAAGCAGAAACAAGAGTCCAAAACCATCCAGCAAAAGTCCAAGTACCAGTCTCTGGATGAATTTCTGCAGCAATCTTATGCAGTTTTGATATTGCGCCATATACTGAAGGTGAGTGATCCGGTATGAATACGCAACAGCTGCTACCGATGATGCAACATGCACCACCTCGATCAGCCAAAATAACGTCTAACACCATCCTATTCTGGAGTGCTACAATCCTTGCAATCTGTAGTTCCTCTGTAATGTTCCCAAGTGCCATAGCTGTCTGATTGGTAACAGCTTCCACAACACGAGTCAATCGCCTGATCTTTCTACTGTTCAATGCAGCACCCACAAAGAAAAATAAGCCCAAGTTGAAATCAACATATTGTTGTAGGGTAGTGTCGGTTTGGTCAACTTCATCCATACTTATTGTCCTCTTATTTCTGTTTTTGGAAATATCATTGTACAGTTTAAAATCACGGTGATATAATGCAGGTGCCAGAAACACAGGAGGCAACAGAAAAGATACATAGCAGATTCCTGACCACCCAACAGGTAATTGATAATATCCGTTATTTCCACACACAAAATACGTATTATGCGAGGCTGTGAAAGTGCTGTTATTGGCACCTTCAATGGTCAGGATTACAGTACACTCGCTCCTCCCCACTGGAATTCTTCCAACACTACAGATACACAAATCTGCTTTAGTTTTTGTCACAGAAATCACAAAAGGTCCAATGTTCTTTATTATTCTCACATTTGTGAAGGCATATGGTGTTGAAATATTGTCCGGTTGATACTCTTCCCATTCCCATTTAGTCCCTTTGGCTTGTGGATAACCTTCTTTATTTTGATAACACACTTTATTAAGTTGAAAAATAATCCCACCTACTGAAGGCTTTCCAAATGCAAACAAAAGCGCATACCAAGCTTGACAAGAACCATTGTGAGAAAATGGAAGAGGAATAAAAGGTGTTCCTCCTTTCTTTTGATGTGCAGGTATCATCCCACACACCCAACAGTTGGTAGTATTTGTAGCATTGTGAGTATGGTGCAACATCTGGATAAAGGTATTGTTTAGATAGGATTGTCGATGCTTCTGCTCATGGTAGGGAAGAGTGAAGTAGTAGTGTTCCACTGGTACTGGCGTAGTGGCAACAAAAAGCTGTCGAACAGGAGCCACCTTCTCGATGTACCACGTAATTGCTGCCATAGCCACCATAGCAACAACAAACCCTACAGCACAAATTTAATATTTTGTTATTCATTTCAGCAACAGTAATGATTGATCTTTCTAAAAACTTGTTGAAAACAATCGTTGGAGCTCTTCTCCCTGGGCAGCCGTTGATTTCTTCACCATGGGCCAAGGCGGGTGTCACTACACTAATGCAGGGCTGATCCCCTCCCCTTGCCACATCGGCTCTCCGTTTCACTAACCCAGGGCAGTAGCTCAACCAGTCTTTTTCAAAACTGCAGATTCTTTCCTCGGTCTCAATTGATATCTGGATACTCCAGTGATCGTGTGGTCCGGGAAGACTTCCGCAGATTCGTCAGGTGAGATAGCTTGGCCTTTCTCCGTCTCCAGAATCTCTCGATGGTCGGTCAACACAGCAGGTTCCACCAAGGCAGGCGACACGCGTTTGCAGTGTGTGCTGTGGATCCAATTCTTTCTGTTTGTCACTCGAACTGCTGTCCTTGTCGCAAGGAGCACCTGCTCTGGTCCTCGCCACCTTGGCTCCAAGCTGTTTGATCTGTCGAAGACCTTGACCATTACGTGATCACCAGGACGGAGTTCGTGGGCCTCACCTGTAGATCTGTCAGGAAGAGCTTCTCGAACCTGTTGATGAATAGAAATCAAACTGTCGGTTAACTGTGCCAAATAATCATTCATCAGAACACAAGGAACATCATGTATGGGGCGTGGCTTAGGAATTCCCCAAATGTTCATCGGTCTCCCAAACACCACCTCATAGGGGGTAAGACCTGATCGTGAATGTGGCACCGATCTTATGGACAACAATGCCAAGGGTAGTGCATCTGGCCACTTTAGAGACGTGGAAGCCAGTATTTTCGCCAATTTTGATTTTAAAGTAGCGTTATACCTTTCCACCAATCCTGCTGATTGCGGGTGGAAAACTGTATGGAATTTCTGTTTGATCCCTAATCCTTTCAGTACATGCTCAACAACTTGCCCAATAAAATGAGGTCCATTGTCACTCCACAAAAGTTTGCAAACACCGTATCTAGGGAAAAACTCCTTTAGAAGCACCTTTGCTGTGGTGAGAGCAGTATTATCCTTTGTAGGGTATGCCTCTATCCACTTACTGAAGGCACATACCACCACTAGGACATATTTCAGATTATTGCAGCGTTCGAGTTGGATGTAATCCATCTGCAAAACTTCAAAAGGTGCGGTTGGTGTAGCAAACCCTCCTGTAGGAGTTCGTGTCCCTTTTCCAGGATTATACTGCCAACAGATCAAACAGGACTGTACTACTCTTTTGGCTGTGCTAGCAATTTCAGGATGCTCCCAAACTTGTGTAAGCAATTTAGTTATTGCTAGAGCTCCAACATGTGCCAGCCCATGTGCCATTTGAACCATAGGTTGTAAATAGGCTGCAGGCAATTTCCACTTATTCATTTCTTTGTTACGCCAACAACCCTCATCATCTAACATTCCTTCTTTAGACCATTGCTCAAACTCTTCCACAGAAGCAGATCTCTGTATATCCAATACTTCCTCTCTAGCATCATGCCAACGCTCAGCTTGTGATTTCACTACGTACATGGATGTAGTGCTTCGCTGCATCGCAGTTTCACGGGCTACGCGGTCTGCAAAGGCATTGCCTTGTCCTATTTTGTCAGTCACTTTCTTGTGTGCGCTACACTTCATAATAGCAACTCTCTTTGGGTATGTAAGTGCAGTCAAGAGATTATGCACTAACTCTCCGTGCATTATCTGCATCCCATGGGATGTAAGAAAGCCTCTTTCCTTCCAGAGTAGGCCAAAATCATGAACCACTCCAAAAGCATAGCGGCTATCCGTGTAAATGTTCACACACAAGTCAGTGCTAAGCTCACACGCTCGTGTCAAAGCTATTAGTTCAGCTGCTTGAGCTGACTTCTGAGGTATGCGAGCTGTTTCCACTACTGTCTCAAGCGTGGTAATTGCATAAGCAGCTGAAGTCGTGCCATCTGGTAACTTCAGACAGGACCCATCAACCCACAGTTCCCCATCTACATCTGGAAGGGGCGTATCTTGCAAATCGATGCGACCCTTTGTCTGCTCCTCAGTAAGGAATATGCAATCGTGAGGCTCCTTTGACTGAGACTGAGTCGCAGGATATGGCAACAAAGTGGCTGGGTTCAGTGTCGCACATCTCTTCAAGGTAATATGAGGTGCTAGCAGTGTCAATTCGTATCCTGTCAAACGAGCACTAGTTAAGTGCTGAGTCTTAGTCTGATTCAAAAGGGCATCTACTGCATGGGGTACTAGCACCAACAGTTTGTGTGACAAAACTATCCCTTCACTCTGACGTATGGACACAGCCGTCGCTGCAACTGAACGGAAGCACCCAGGTAATGCACGAGCAACAGGATCAAGAACTGCAGAAAGGTATGCGCAAGGACGCTGTTTGTCCCCGTGTGTCTGTACTAAAACTGACAATGCACATCCTTCTTTCTCATGTACATAGAGTGTAAAAGCCTTCGTGTAATCTGGTGTGCCTAACACTGGTGCAGAGCAAAGAGCTTGTCTCAACTGACAAAAAGCATTTTGACATTCATCTGTCCATGGAAGGGGGATCGGAGTGTTTTTAGTCAAAAGTGCTAGCAAGGGTTTAACAATGTGTGAAAAACCCAATATCCATTGCCTGCAAAACGAAGTCAGACCAATGAATGCACGGACATCTTTCTGCGTGGAAGGTACTGGGGTGTCTAAAATTGCTTGAATGCGATCTGGTGTTAGTGCACGGCCCTCCTTAGACAGAAGGTGTCCTAAATAGGTCACCTTCGGTCTACAATATTGCAATTTCTTCCGTGATACTTTATGGTGGTGTGTAGCAAGAAAAGAAAGCAAGGACAAAGTGCATTTCTCACACTGCTCAGGTGTATCAGCTGCCAACAAGATGTCATCGACATATTGTATGAGAGCCACTCCTTTAGGCAAGGTAAAGGAATCAAGCTGTCTCTTCAATGCTTGACTGTAAATACTAGGACTCTCAGTATAGCCTTGAGGAACTCTACAAAATCTGTATGATCTATTATTCAAAGTGAAACCGAACAAATATCGGCTATCAGGATGAATAAGAATCGAGAAGAAAGCATTCTTCAGATCAATTACAGAAAATGTAGTTGCTGTTGGAGGGACCAGGGTAAGCAATGTCGTTATGTCAGATACTACAGGGTACTGTGGTACTACAATCTTGTTAACTTCTCTCAAATCGATGATAAATCTATAGATCCTAGTGTCAGTATCTTTTTTCAAAATGGGAAGAATCGGACTATTGAAAACATTGTAAGGAACTTCTTCCACAACCCCCACCTTAATTAAATCATGTACAATACGTGTGAGTGCTTCTTCTCCTTCTCGAGAAATTTTATACTGAGGCAGTCTTGGCAATAAAGCGCCCTCCATGACACTAATATGTACTGGTGGAATAACCATTTGTCCTACATCAGTGTCCGAAGTAGCCCACAAAGTACTAGGGAGTGAGGCTAGTGCAATGTCCTCTTTAACAATACAAGATCTCTCAATCACAGGGTAGTTGTCATTCAAAATAACCCGTACTCCTTCCGGAGAACACCGTATCGTAGCCCTGAAATATTTAAGCATATCAAGACCCACAATATTGTCTGGTGTGTTTGGAGAAAGCAAAAACGGACATGGAGCAGTAAACTTATCAACATCGAATGCAAGTGGTTGTGACAATGGGCTAAGGGAAGGTGTTCCATCGAAACCTATCGATGTGATGGTTAAGCCAGACAGGGGAGCCCTTGGAACCAATTGTTTAGACAAGGCGCTACGAGTAGCTCCTGTATCAACCAGAAACTGATCAGTAGAGCCCAAAACATGTGCTGTAACATAGGGACCCCTCTGATCTACTGGAACTTCAACCGATTCCTTACCCCATCCTAGGCAATCCTATGCATAAGCAGAATCTTGAAAATCAGAGGGCACATAGTCAGACATTTGATATTGGTTCCTTCTATCAAAAGTGTTAAACCCATCCTGCCCACGTGTATTAGCATCAAACCGAGCACGATCATTCGCGCTTCCTCTAGGCCCTGGATATCCTGAACGATTTCTCATTTGTCCCCGACCACGTAGATTCTGCTGAGCACGCAGTACTGGACAATCAGAAAGCCAATGTCCAAATTTTTGCAGTACGCACACTGATCAACAGACAAATTCGAACGAGTATAGGAAGGAAAGGACGAACCATAAGATCCACGTCCACCTCTATCATGACCTCTAGAAGGCGGACCATAAGCTTGAGCCAACATAACCTTTGTTTTCAACTCTTTAGACTTTTTGTCCTCATTACCTTTAGTTTCTAATTCTTGTCGCTCATAATACTGAGCCATAGTTAAAAGAGAAACCGGAGAAGAGGTAGTCCATGAACTCTCACTGGCCTTTAAGCGACTAGCTATCCCTGGCAAAAGGTTTGCGACATATTTATCAACAAACAGATGCCTACCCGTGTCATCTATCAATGACTGGCCACTAAAATCGTGGAATGCCTCTTCAAAGCGTGTGAAAAAGTCAGAAACTGATTCATCTACCTTTTGCTTGCAAGACGCTAACACTGTCCAATCTATCTTTTTAGGGGGAATGATCGTCTTTAACTTAACTAATATAGCTGCCGGAAGATTTAAAATTAACTGACACGGTTTCTGTGCAGGTTCTCTATCTTCATCTAACCGCTCTAAATCTTTCCACAATGCTCCAAATGTCGCATCATCATCAATTTTACGCACAGTTCTCCACATATCAGGCGGTAATATTAATCCAAAAAACAAATCAATATCAGACAAAGTCATAGTACAAGAGCTAATTGCACCCTCAACTTCCTCATAAAAGGCTGCTGGATTCTTTCGCGGGTCAGGCAATGCATTTTTAAGGGCCATAACATCTGCTCTATTCCAAGGAGTGTAAACCCAATTATAAATAAAGTACCCTTTCGCATTAATAGAAGTCTTATTATCATCTGCACCCGTTCCTTTAGGAGGAACATATAAAGGCGCGGCTTCCCGCATGGGTTTCACATTAATTACAACATTCTTGTCTGTTTCAGGAGTAGAAGTTCGTGCCATGCTGATCTGAGATGCTAGTGCAGCTGCTTCTGCTGCCTTTTTCTCCTCTCGCAAACGGGCTGCTTCAACACGCAGTTTAACCAAGCGTCTGATCGTGTCAGCCACCTGGGAGAAGACAAAAAGACCGTCACGTAATTGTTTACAATCAGCTGCTACATCATCGGGCTCCATTTCTACCGAATGCTTCCTAAATCGTTCAATAACCTCTGCAGCAAATGTATCGGTAAAATATATTTGCTCCCTTTCCTGCCATCCTTTTATACTATCTAAAAGTTCAGAAGCAATGGTAGTACTATGAACAGCTTTACGCGCAGCAGATCTAATGTCAGATGCACGCCCAGTAGATAACATTGAGCGAGTTTCTCGAGCTTTGTCCTGGTCTGAAAAAGAGTCCTCATCTGACTCATGAGGAGCGGAAGAAAAAATATACGGAGGTGGAGAACGATCTAATAACAAGAAATCATCTTGCGGTTTATTAAGGATAGGATAAAGGGGCTGCCTAACAGCGTATTGGCCAGTTACCTGTAAATGGCGTTCCCTATCTTCCCTCTCTTTAATTTCTTTCATCTCCTTGTTTTTTAACTCTAATGCTTTCGCATAAATGGTCTTTCGCTGTTCTTTGTCAATCAAGGCTTGCTCACGCTTCATTCGCTCACACACTTCTTTCTCCCACATTCGCACACAATCAAACATATCTTGCCTAGTCTTTCGTTTAAACATACATTGTTCCACATACTGAATCTTTCGCAAATCAAATGACCCATACATCGGCCAACGCAACTCAGGATCTTTACTAGTATATTTATTCCATAACGTGCAGTACATTATAGAAGAAATACCATACTTAATATACATATCCCTATTAGGCGCCCCTCCGGGAGGCTGGTTGTGCTTCGTCAAGTCTCAAATTGGTACCACTACAAAAGCAACACATCCTACGAAGTGTGCTGAAAACAGGCATGCCAAAAAAAAATAGTGCAGAATATGCAGTATTATAATCAAAGTAGCGCTTAAGGTACTCTTCGTACGTTGCGCTGTTCAAACAATTTTAAATAGAGAAAATTCTCCTCATTACCTGCCTATATGTATTGCAATACATATATAATTACAAAACAGATTCCAAAATTGGCCAATCATACAAACAAAGCCGCAGTAAGTGTTACTAAACTACCTTACCAATCAAAGGCATCAAACCAACAGCAAGTGCCGCAAAACGGCTCTTACCAATCAAATGGTGTCCAGGTTCCAACTGCCAAGGTCTCAAAATCGACCAAATGGTCACTGCACAGCGAATCAACAGAAGAGATCTCAGTCGAGGACCGGCGCCGCCGGGATGGTCAGATCAGAAAGAAAGGAAAAACGCCGTGGGTGCCAAGACTCGGGTCTCCTCAGGCAGCGATCGCGTCCAGAAGCGAGATTCCAATCCTTCGTCTCGACCAATCCTTCGGGCATCCGAGTCGCCGATGAGCCCCACGTTGGAAGCGCCAATTTGTGGTGGTGAGCCTCAACAAGGCCTACCAGTGCTTAGGGGTTCTCCCTTTCTGCACAGAGTCCTCAGACCAATAGGAAGAAGTTGGCACAGAAACTGGAATAGAAAAGACAGAGTTTATTAAACCTCATGAGGTGGAACTACATTCACACAGCACCCTTCGGCAATGCATGAAGTAGCACACCGAATGGAAGGACCTTGGTCCTTTTATACCCACACAGGGGCTCAAATGAAGGCGGTACAAACACAAAATGCTGGTTTTAGGTACATATAAGGTCATACAAAAAATGCACAGTCGACAAGTGGGTGGAGCTAACCGTTTCTACTTCTAGCAGACACATCCTGACATTTATAAACTCGGAACAGCTGCATGGACAGCTGTGAGCTCAACTGAGCATGTGTAAAGCAAAAAAACTAAATATAACTCGTCTCTAGGCAGATTTCAAGAGCAGTTAACAGGAAGGTAGGACAGAGCACATGACGAGCACATGGCAACCAAAATGGCTGCCAGAAATATAAAATGGATTCCACAAAGCGGACAATTTAGTCTCTGAATACAGGATGTCTTCGGCTAATGCTTAACTTAAGTGCTGCCAAATTACAACAATGTCTGTGATGCCACACCCAGACTAGTGAATGTTGTTCTGTTGTGTTTTCCTAGGTGCCTTTGACCTCTCCTTGCCTGCATACACTCCGTCCCCTGGTACATTGTATTCCTGTTGAAAATTGTACATCCTGGAATAAAGACGGTGCAGGTACAACAACATGTGTGTAAGAATTTGTTTATTTACAAAGGTGACATGTGAGGGGGGTACATTGACAGTGAGGTGATTAGTGGAGCAGTGAGTTGACATTCATGGTAAATGAGATAATCGAGTGGTCACCACATAGGTGTGGAGACCCAGTCCAACAGACAGATGCCAATCACAAGGCAGTGTGGGTAAGGACAGTCCAAAAAGTCAATGCAGTGGTGCAGAGGGTTGCCATCATGGCTGGCTGCGTGACTGGCGTTTGGCAGGTGCTTTGCCAAAAGATACTACCAGGGTTTTCTTCAGACGGCCCCTTTTCCGTTTGGCAGGGGGGGCCTCTGCTATAGGGCCAGTGGGGTCTGAGGACTCACCACTCTCTGTGGCCGCAGGGGAGGCCAGTGGGGTCTGCGGACCACCAGTGGGAGGGGGAGGTGTTGTTTGTGGTGCAGGCCTGTGCCTCAGTACTGCCACTAGTTGGCCCAAGAGGTCCACAATTTGTCCCATGCGGGTGTCCATGGACCTCATCAGCAGGAGCTCACGTGAATCTTGTTCGGACCGCGCCGTTTGTCCCTGGGCCCGTTCATATGCCCCAAGGACTCTGTGGATGTGGTCCAGGGATACGGTCCCAGGCTGTGTTCGTGTGTGGGTGACCCTGCCCCTACCACCTGCTCTGCTGCCACGGACCCGTTGTCTCTCCACTGTCGGACCACACATCCTCTCCCTGCCCTCGTCAGTTGCTGGGGTGGGGTGGTCATCCTGTGGGACAGGGAGGGGGTTGCAGGCACCACTGGTGGTTGAGGTTGTGGTGGTGGTGGAGGACGCACCGGACATAACAGCAGGGGCCTGCAGATTGGTTGTTGTAGCTGCAGGTGTGTTGGGGGGACGATGGGGTCCTGGGACCTGTTGCTCCCTGGAACACCAGATGGCCGGGCCTCAGTCTCCTCGTCCGAAGATTCCTGGAAGTCAACATCCGAGAGTCGATGTTCCGGGGGGTAGAACCTGCAGGTTGCTGGTGTCAGTCCTCTGCAGTCAATTCTTGGTCACCTGTGGATCAGATGGGAAATGGTCATTGGGGTGCACCACGTAAGATTTGTGATAGCTGTGTGTCATTCCCTGTTAGTACACTACACAGTTGACTGATCATCACATTGTTTCCTATGTGCACTACTGTGCCTCCTGACATGCTGCGGTGGTACATGCATTTCTTGTACATGGTGTGAGGTGTCAATATGTACCATGCGCCACATGCATGATTTGGGATTACAGGGACATGTTGACATCTAGGGCCTTGCGCTAAATATGATTTTTGTGCGGACTGTATGTGGATTTTTATGACCTGTCAGCCGACACATCTGGGCATGTCCTGGCCATTGTCATCTCCTGCATACCTTTGTCTTGTCATGTGCATATCTGGATTGGTACCACATAACATGCTTTCTTACTGTTCATATGGTCGTTGTTACTCTGGCCCCATGGCACTGAACCTGTCATTCATTGCTGTGCATGATTGTTCCCAGTCTTTCCTCTACATGTGCATTGGTGTGTCACACTTTGGTTGCTGTGACAGTTTCCTTTGCTTAGCTGTGTGCACACTGTGCATGGCAATATGATCGGTGTGCATATTTGTACATTGAGAGGACTGGTGTTGTCATATGGCACCATTCTTTTTGTGTCAAATGGCTAGATGCACGTACTGCCTACTTGCCTGTTGTGTGTTAGCATTTGTGTTTGTTTTGTGACACATCTGTGTGTGCGTGGTGGAGGCTTGCATCCTGCTCAGTGGTGGCACAAGACAGAATAATATGTCTGGCTAGCTGTTTGTTTATTTGGAGTGATCCATTATATGCCACATGCATCTGGGTGGGGTGGGGGAGTGCCCCATCCTGCTGAGGTGTGGGACAGGGGGCATGGTGGGACTAGTAGTACAGGCCTCCACCCCAAACAGCCCTCCATGACAAGATGTCTACCTACCTGTTAGTTTGTTTGTTGGGGATGTAATGGCTGACACATGCTTCTGGGTGGGGTGGGGGAGTGCCACATACTGCTGAGGTGTGGGACAGGGGGCATGGTGGGAGTAGTAGTACAGGCCTCCACCCCAAACAGCCCTCCATGACAAGATGGCTACCTACCTGTAAGTTTGTTTGTTGGGGATGTAATGGCTGACACATGCTTCTGGGTGGGGAGTGCTCCATCCTGCTGAGGTGTGGGACAGGGGCATGGTGGGAGTAGTAGTACAGGCCTCCCTCCCACATACAGCCCTCCATGGCAAGATGGCTACCTACCTGTAAGTTTGTTTGTTGGGGATGTAATGGTGACACATGCTTCTGGGTGGGGTGGGGAGTGCCACATCCTGCTGAGGTGTGGGACAGGGGGCATAGTGGGAGTAGTAGTACAGGCCTCCTCCCATATACAGCCCTCACTCCCACATACAGCCCTCCATGGCAAGATGGCTACCTACCTGGACGTTTGTTTGTTGGGTATGTAATGGCTGACACATGCTTCTGGGTGGGGGAGTGCCACATCCTGCTGAGGTGTGGGACAGGGGGCATGGTGAGAGTAGTAGTACAGGCCTCCACCCCAAACAGCCCTCCATGACAAGATGGCTACCTACCTGTAAGTTTGTTTGTTGGGGATGTAATGGCTGACACATGCTTCTGGGTGGGGTGTGGGAATGCCACATCCTGCTGAGGTGTGGGACAGGGGGCATGGTGGGAGTAGTATTACAGGCCTCCCTCCCACATACAGCCCTCCATGGCAAGATGGCTACCTACCTGTAAGTTTGTTTGTTGGGGATGTAATGGCTGACACATGCTTCTGGGTGGGGGAGTGCCACATCCTGCTGAGGTGTGGGACAGGGGGCATGATGGGAGTAGTAGTACAGGCCTCCACCCCAAACAGCCCTCCATGACAAGATGGCTACCTACCTGTAAGTTTGGTAGTTGGGGATGTAATGGCTGATACATGCTTCTGGGTGGGGGAGTGCTCCATCCTGCTGAGGTGTGGGACAGGGGGCATGGTGGGAGTAGTAGTACAGGCCTCCCTCCCACATACAGCCCTCCATGGCAAGATGGCTACCTACCTGTAAGTTTGTTTGTTGGGGATGTAATGGTGACACATGCTTCTGGGTGGGGTGGGGGAGTGCCACATCCTGCTGAGGTGTGGGACAGGGGGCATGGTGGGAGTAGTAGTACAGGCCTCCCTCCCACATACAGCCCTCCATGGCAAGATGGCTACCTACCTGTAAGTTTGTTTGTTGGGGATGTAATGGCTGACACATGCTTCCGGGTGGGGGAGTGCCACATCCTGCTGAGGTGTGGGACAGGGGGCATGGTGGGAGTAGTAGTACAGGCCTCCACCCCAAACAGCCCTCCATGACAAGATGGCTACCTACCTGTAAGTTTGTTTGTTGGGGATGTAATGGCTGACACATGCTTCTGGGTGGGGGAGTGCTCCATCCTGCTGAGGTGTGGGACAGGGGGCATGATGGGAGTAGTAGTACAGGCCTCCCTCCCACATACAGCCCTCCATGGCAAGATGGCTACCTACCTGTAAGTTTATTTGTTGGGGATGTAATGGTGACACATGCTTCTGGGTGGGGGAGTGCTCCATCCTGCTGAGGTGTGGGACAGGGGGCATGGTGGGAGTAGTAGTACAGGCCTCCACCCCAAACAGCCCTCCATGACAAGATGGCTACCTACCTGTTAGTTTGTTTGTTGGGGATGTAATGGCTGACACATGCTTCTGGGTGGGGTGGGGGAGTGCCACATCCTGCTGAGGTGTGGGACAGGGGGCATTGTGGGAGTAGTAGTACAGGCCTCCCTCCCACATACAGCCCTCCATGGCAAGATGGCTACCTACCTGTAAGTTTGTTTGTTGGGGATGTAATGGCTGACACATGCTTCTGGGTGGGGGAGTGCCACATCCTGCTGAGGTGTGGGACAGGGGGCATGATGGGAGTAGTAGTACAGGCCTCCACCCCAAACAGCCCTCCATGACAAGATGGCTACCTACCTGTAAGTTTGTTTGTTGGGGATGTAATGGCTGACACATGCTTCTGGGTGGGGGAGTGCTCCATCCTGCTGAGGTGTGGGACAAGGGGGCATGGTGGGAGTTGCAGTGCAGGCTGCCTGTGCACATGCACCCATGGTAATGTTGCTAGGTACATTGGTGGTGTTTGGGAGGGGGTGGATGTTGGATCTGTGAGACATGTTTTAGTGAGTGTGTGGTGCAGATGAATGGAATTGGTCCTAGGAGGTGTATCTTTGTAGTTGTGCAAGGCAGTACATAGCAGTGTGGTGGTAGTCATTTGTTTGTACTTACCAGCCTCCACTCCCCGGGTACTCCTGTGAGACTCTCTGGATGCAGTATGGCAAGCACCTTCTCCTCCCATGGGGTGAATGGTTTTGGTGGTATGGGAGTGCCACCGCCAGTCTTGTCAGCCAGCTGATGGTTCTTGGTCCTCCTCTCTTTGACAACCCTCTTCAAGTCATGCCACCGCTTCATGATTTCCTTTCTGGATCTTGGGATGGTCCCTACTGCATTGACCTTCTGGACTATCCTTGCCCACATTTGAGTCCTTGTGGCTAATGGTGTCTGTTGGACCAGGCTACCAAACAGTTGTGGTTCCACTCTGACTATCTCATCTACCATGACCTTCAACTCACTCTCTGTGAATTTGGGCATTTTATGTGTTGACATGGTGTGTGATGTGCAGAGGTGTTGTAGGTGCAGGGGTGTAAGTGGTGGTGGTGGTGGTGATGTGTATGGTGTGTGATGTGCAAAGGGGTTAGGGGTGCAGGTATGGAAGTGGTGGTGGTGCTGTGTGTGGTGTGAGTGGTGATGGTGTGTAGCTTTGCCTATCCTTTGTTCTCAGGGGTTGGGCCCTTCAGTTGTGGGTTAGTGCAGAGGATTGTGGTCAAGGAAGGGGCTGGTTTTATGCTCTGCTATGTGGGTGTGTCCACATGTGGGAGTGCTCTCAGGTGTGTTGTGTGGGTTGTCCTTGTAATTTTTTTTGTGTGCAATGTTGTGTCATTGGGGTGTGTTTTCTGTTTTTGGGTGGCATGGCTACTTTGGTGTGGGCACTTTGTGGCCTTATTGGTGGATTTTTGATTCGTCCGCCAAATTTGTCACGGAGCGTCCGCGGCGGTGGCTTTGCTGCAGCTCTTCCGCATGCTCTCCCATTCATCACTGTTAGCGATCGCGGCGGTCGGAAAGAGCGGAACGTGCCGCAGGACCAGCGGGGATATCCTAATTTGCCGTGCGGTGTCTCCGCTATCCTTGTGGCGGGTTGGTGTTTTTCCGCAGCGGATCCGTCTGCCACGGACGTGTTTTGGCCATCTCCGCACGCTACGGGCGGTTTTTGTTCCCCCCGTACCGCCGCGGTCGGTGTTTTTTGGCAGTTGATCCTAATTTGGCCGCCGGTTTCTCCACGGTGCCGGCGGGCGGTTGTTTTCCGCTTCCATGGCGGTCAGGGTGATTTTCCGACCGCCATCCTAATGACCCTCTATGTGTCTAACGTGAATAAGAAATACATGCTTTCATGTTAAACTAAACATTAGTGCACACATGTATAAATCCATCGTCTCTTCAGTGAATAGATTTCAATAATGTGTTTAAATGCTTCACACGTTAATAAAGTGAAGGCACATAGTGAATATAATGTCAAATGCACGTATATAATTTATATTTTTATGATGTGCGAGGGTGGAGTCTAAATGGCACTGCTCCAATATGTTTCTTAAATTCCTCGAGAGCAGTACCCTTCAGAAGTCCACCTTCTGCCAGCTCCAACTTTGCTTTTACCAGAACAGAGGATCAAGGTAGGAAGATGCGGAAACGGAATTAGAGAGGGGATTGCGAGGCAGGAGATCTGTAACAAGAGAATTTCTGTGTAAGGGGTTTGTGTTAAGTAATGACCGTATGTTATGTTAACAATGAGTAAAGAACATCACCACTATCAGAAATTCACCAAACGTACAATGCTGTGGCTTAACTTGACTGACTGCTCATGACGTCTTGCTGCTTCATCACACTCATCTTTTGTTAACCCACACATCAGGCTTTGGTTAAACCACGCATCAGCTCTAAAGCAAAAGGAAAGGCCTTTCACTACGGAGTACTTCTCTCTTATAGACATTGGGCCCGATTCACAAAGGTAAAGTGGGACGAAAGTCTAACTTTACTAATTTTAGCATTCACAAAGGACATTTACTACTCGTAAATGCCCTTTGTGAATACTGAAAGTCGTAAAGTTCGACTTTCGTATTCATAAAGGGCATTTACAAGTAGTAAATGCCCTTTGTGAATACAGAAAATCGTAACGTTAGACTTTCGTCTCACTTTACATTTGTGAATCGGGCCCAATGTGTTAACTTTCAGTTTGCCCCAACACCTTTATTACTCACTGTGTAAACAGAAAGGACACAATAGCGCATTGATATTATTCTCACTTTCTGTACCCTTAATCCAAGTTGTTTTACTCTCTTCTTCCTGTGTCCCTTTAAAAACACATTACATATAAACACATTATAATGACATTCTCTCTTCTCTCTCTCTCATAGACTATTAATGGGAGACCCAAATACTGCTGCCAGAGAACAATTCCCAACCCCACCTTAGCGCACAAGAACTCCACGCTCAACAAACAAAAGACATACCGTACCTGCTCGTTGAACTGAGGCTTTGCAGCTGAAGAATGCTGTATGCAGCATCACAAACTCATTCTAAAAGGAATGCTGTCCACGAATAATAGTAACACCAAAACCTCCCTGGAACCTGACATGCTGTAAACGAATAATCACTACACCAAAACTTTCCTGGAACCTGTGAGCATCCTACATCCAACCACTCCCCCCAAAGCACCAGAATATCAAGTGTTGCGGTTATGGCGTGGTCCCTATTTAAAGAATTACAGAATTCCCAAATCTAGTCTGACAAAACTAGATGGGAATGCTAACCCATACGCCTGGGCATAGGTGCCAGGTTATAAGGGCTTTTTGGGCATGGGCCCCACCAATAATTTATGTGTCCAAGGGTGTCGCCAGGACTTTTACCATTTTTTACTGACTGAACATGTGTGAGGCTCAGGATTTGCCAAGCTCCTTCTTTCTGAAAAAACAAGGTGTGAAAAAGTGTTGAGCATTTCTAAAGGGTACTGAGGTATGGTGTCAAAGACATATAAGGCTGCAATTCGAAGCCATCTCTCGTATCTCATACCTTCAGCACCTAAGCATTACAGCATTCAAGGCAGAACATTTACTTTACTTGTTGAAAAGTCACTCTTTTTAAACAAATCAAACAAATGTGACCCTTATTTAAAAATGCCGTTTTGCCTCATTTATAAGGCCAACTCCTCAATATTGGGAAATATGCATGTGATTTACAAAAAATGCTCTTTCCATGTTCGATTTGGGAAAATACCTAATTTCTTTTTTATAGTGGTGAAATAGTGAGGAGGCCTCTTCAGGGCACCAATAAAAAAACATTAACATAAACCTCTTCAACTCCTGATTCAGATATGAAAAAGGCACAGTAAATGCATACTTGCGTTTATAATACACATTGCTAAGATTTTACCTCGTCCATATTTGTAAAGGAGGGCATGATAAAATAGGACAGCCCTTGCTATGATGAAGTAACATTGATGCACACTGCCTAAACTCATTTTTCCTTCTCCTTTTTAGGTCGAGCCTGAGTCAGCGCGCATGTGCTGCTCTGCGAGACTGCTGTAGTGGAGTATGGAAGAGAAGCCCCGCCCACTCTCTGCCCATATTTTTCATTGGCTTGTGTCTTTGTCCTTTGTAAATGCTGGGTCTGATTCCTTAATAGGGTTGTTAGTCCCTCCTTAGTACTGCCTTGTCTTCATTTGTAACCTCCCATGGCTACTGGCCCCTTTACATCGGTTGTTACACGGTACGTGTTATTTAGTCTTGTAAGCACTATTTTTTTATTGAGTTTCTCCTACTTCAGGCACAACGTGTTTTGCTTACCACATTGGAAATATTTTTTTAAATTACTGTGCGCCGTGCGCCGTGCGCAACCTCAGACACTCCCGCACCCTTGACTCTCCCGGTAAACGTGTTTCTTTTTTTTAATTATAACCATGGTGCCCGTTTCACGGGCCGCCATACACGTTACATTGCAGTTCGATCCGTATTTGCTGCTTTGATGGTTCTTTCCACCGAAGAATGTTCCTTAAAGTGCTCTTTGCAAGTTACATTAGTTTCTTGTTCATTTTTTTTTACTTCGGCAGCGCAGTGCTCCTTGTATTCAGAGGCAGAGACGTGGCCCTTGGGGTCTCCCCAGCCTTTACCTCTGAGCGCAGGACACCTTGCTGCTCAACATAAAATAATGCGCAGATCGTGGGAGCAGTCGTGCACTGCTATGTGAGTGCTGTACACGCCGCCATGAGTGCTCGGGTGCACGCACCGAGCCCACCCCGCCCATAAACAGTAATCTGGTGCCTTGTTTTTGTTCTGCTCGCCTTGTGGGAACTATCCACATACCATGCATTACAGTTCCGCTGCTGTTTCCCCACCCATTTAGCAGTCAGATGAAGCTTGTGAGAACAGAAATCAGGACCCTGTGTGCCTGTACATGAAGATGGTAGAGAATTGCATGTGGAAGCGATGGCATTTATTATGAAGCGTCTTGTGGGAGGAGGCACCAAATGGAAGCAGAGAACGCAACAGCTTAATGCATTATATTCTGCCTGCTGCTTGTTTTTTTTTTTTAATCGCGCGAACTTGACCCAAAGTTATCAGAGCGCTTCACATGAGCACTAGTTGTGTTACAGATGGACATGTTCATTTTGTTAGACACGGGGAGATTTAGTGAATTGCCCAGAATCGCAGGAGTTTGAGCGTCCCCGCCGAGACTCGAACCCAGTTCCCCAGCTTCAAGATCGAACACTCTAGCCATTAGGCCACAAAAGGACAAAGAATGGGTAGTGACATCCGGAGGGGGTGATGAGTTACCCGCCAACGGCATGAGAAATCCAGTGGATTGCTCATATTGGGCTAGCGCAAATAGGCGATGGCGCTGATTGTGAAGCGTCTTGTGGGAGGAGACAAAAATGGCAACAGAGAGCGCGCCAGCCTAGCCTCAAGCATTATGAACCACCTGCTGCTTGATCGAAGGGCAAGGAATGGGTAGTGACATCCAAGGAGGGCGATGCATTACCCGCCAATGGCTTGAGAAATCCCATGGATTGCTCATATTGGGCTTGCGCAAATGTATTAGTGTTTACTTGAGACGGACCTGTCTGATATCAGAATAACCGTTGTCTAACATGCTGGTGAAGATGGCATTCCACCAATAGCACCGTTAATTATTAGCTTTACTCCTCCTTCTGAAAAATAGGGAGAGTTCGTTGCGCACTAGTTTTATTGTGGGAAGGGGCAGGGCTCGGGAAACCGTCCAGGTGGATTACTACATTTTTACATGCGTGCTTTACCTACTGTTTTCCTCTTGTGGCACTACCTCCCATGAACACCTATGATTCACCTTTTAGTATTCAGAACGTCCTGTTAACATGCCCGTCTGCCAGGATTCTGCACAAAGGACTGTTCCTACACAATTGTTGAGACTGTCTGTTCCTTTAGGAAGTTGTTAGCAGAGTGATATCTTGCTATCCAAGAAAGGAGCAATGCACTCTCTCAGGAACACTCCCACGCTGATAGCATTACTCTCCAGTTGACATTGTGCTCCACCTGAGCCCTGTTGTACAACTTTACAACAAAGGCAGTGCTACAACTGCACTCTCCTGCACAGATTTTGTTCTCCTCCTGCCAAGTTCTCACTAAACCAGTTCCCTCGGCCTGTTAATATTCCAAGCCTGTTGAAAACATGTTAAGTCTTCTAAAAGTCTTCTAAAAGCAGTGCTACTGCAACCAGTGTGTGAACTGCAATCAGGCTTAAATAGAGATGGGTTCACTCGACCATTCATTCTTCCCCTGTTAGTTAGGAGAATAGTACCATGGTGGGGCAGTATCCGGCCAGAGCTGGGTGCCGAGATACCGCCCCTGCCTTGATTGAAAACGAATCCATTTCTCATCATAAATAAAACAATTTGCAATATCTTACTTTTCCGTAGTACCAAGCGTAGAGTTAATCCTTGTTGTTTGCTTCTGTTAATACTGTGTTAGGTGGTTCTTAACTCAGACGTGTTACAACAGGATTTCTAAAAAGTATTAATAACATCTGCAGAAGAGTGATAATTACATTATAAGAACGTTATAAATAAATAAATTGAAATATACATCAAATACCACCAGCTTTTTATGTTTTTGTGTCCATAAATGTTTCATGAGGCAAGCATTTATTCCTGAATCAGACTGCATGACCCAGTGTGTAGTAATTGTGTTGCATGGCTAAACACTTATAAGGTCCCAAAGGTGAGACCTATTGGCTATGCCAATGCTTGTTTATTAGGACTTGGTCCATACGTTTGGGATTCAAGGCATGGCAAGTTTGGACATCCAGCATTTGGTGGATGGCTAAACAATTGGTTATTTACTGGTCTTGAGTCATGGTGAGTTATTTAATTCCAGAGTCTTTTAAATTGACCATCATGCTTGTGAGTGAAGGCATCCTGCAGGGCATGCTTGTCATGTCGATATCCGATGGAAATGCTCTTCTGAAGTGGGCCCGACAGTAATTTGGTGAATCTGGCTCCTATGTTCCTGGGAAACATATGAGTATCCCTGATGCTTTGGTACGTACATAGAAATTGCACTTTCTTGGACTTCTGACAGAAAATCAATCACCAATAAGATGTGCTATAGCACAGTAGTGGCTTCTACCAGATGGGGGTGGTGGGATGGGTGGGATTAAGAAAACAAAATGAAAAACAATTACCTTGGGATGGCCGGCCTCTCCCTGTCGTCTTCATCTTCCTTCTTCCTGTCTTCAGTCCCGGCAGCAGGAAATAGCAGGAAGCACCAGGGATCCCCTAAGGCAATCACAATGCTGCAATGCAGCATTGTGATTGGCCTGAGCATCGTGGTTCAGCACTCAGATGGGGCCTGGGAGACTGTGCATGTTCATCACCAAGCTGTGTAATGCAGCCTGGCGGGGAACATGCAAAGTGCGCAAGAGGGCCGACCAAAAAGTCATGCGCTTCCTTCTTTGCTCTGGCCAGCCCCGCCAGGCCCCATATTGAACAAGGCCACTGACTGCAATAGGAAAAATAAAATGATAATAACATTATTGTCATTTTATTTTTCCTTTTGAGCAGTGGGGTGATGATCCTCTACCTTAGCTGAGGAGCTGGCACAGCTATAGCACCTCCATCTGTTGCAAATACCATGCGCTTGACCACATCTGCACAGAGAAGCAAGGTGTTTATCTGCAGGGCAAGTTGTGATTTTGAGGTGGAAGTAGGATCAGAGTTAATATTTGGAGGGAAGAATCAAATGTATTAGTGACTAACCGCATATTTAATGTTCAGAAAATGTCAAAGAGGAAATTTATCGTAATGTTTAGCCTGAGTGACCTCAGTCAAAGAACAAGGGTGGAGGCTGGTATTCTGATTAACGGTTAAGGTAATTTGGAATCAGGGAGTCCAGAGGATTAGATATGCAAATAATGACGCTATCTACAGAAGCAAAGGTGGATGAACCAGCATGGCATATGCTCTTTGAGTATGTTGATAGACTGGGATCGATGGCAAGAGGTTGAATGTGGGGAAAATATCAGCAAAAAATGTGCAGAAAATATAGGAGGATATCAAATCAAATCAAACAAGCTTTATTCGGTTAAATGAAAACATAACCATAAAAGCAGCCTAAAAATGTATACATATTTTCATCTTTCACAATATGCAATAAAAACACATAGAATACATAAAAAGAAAAAGAAACACACAAGGCTAAAAAGGAGATCCCAAACAACGGACCCTGTTGGCCATTTACATTAAAGTGCTTTGTGTATATAAATCCAATTCATAGCATGATAAGAGCTCTAGCTTCATTGTGCAGCAAAGAAATATCAGTAGAATGCGTTATGATTCTGGCACTTCAATACTCTATCTAAAAAGACCTGATATCTAAAATAAAATATACACAATGTATATTTAAAATCATATAGGTATTACTTGCCAAAAGTGCTGAGTGCAAGATTATCCAGTTCGAAAACTAGGCAAAGGTTTTAATAACTTCACAGTACATCATGGAATAAAGATAAAAATTAATTCCCTCTAAAGAATCATAATTATGACTGGGAAAACAAGAAAGATAAGAATACCAAATACATGAAATATAATATTTTGCGGAGCCTATTAGACAGGGTATTGGCTCATTTATCTGGATTTACATCATTGTGTTCGTATACAAGGGCCTCAAGATGAGAATTACTATGTCGTATTTTAATTGACTTCTGTATAAAGGTCACCACTGCATTGCAGACCCTAATATTTGCCAGACTACAAACATATTCAAAAGCTATATTATAAGTGAAGAGCCTATCCTTTAAAAAAAGTGGTCGTAGGAGACTCTTCCTAACATTACTGTAAAACCCACAGAATAATATAAAATGCAATGTTGTTTGATCTGATCTCCCGTCGCATGGGCACTTTGGAAGATTATGATTCCACTTGCCCATCGTTGGGAAAGCTATTAAAAAATGGACTAAACCCATTCTCGGTCTTGTAAGGTAAAATCTATGTTTTATGTTTGTAATCTGCAGTAAATAAAAAGGTATCCCTTGCCCAGATATCCTGTCCAAATAAGCCTTGGTCATTGGTTTCTGGATTGCATTTACATCCCTGAGCTAGTTTCATGATTCCATTAGATTATTCTTCAGATCCTTTTTCCCATAATCAAGTATTTGGGAGGGATTTTTGAAATCAGTATTTATAGTACATTCATTTAAAAGATTTTTAATATAAACTAACCATGGTATTTTTGTTCCTTGGTCATGGGCAACACAATCTTTAATAATATCCTGCGTAAACTTTGTACCTTCTTTGCTCTAGATACCATACCAGACATTTAAACTTATTGTACTTATAAAATCATGTATATAGGGAGCATCTAATTCTTTATGCACACTAAATACCGGGGTAGAAGTGGGTAAAGCTAAAAGCCGTCGTAAAAATGTATTTTCTTGGGTATAGAGGGTTGTACAATTTGCCCCTCCCCATAGTATTGCCCCATAACAAACCCCAGTAAGACACTTGCTTTTATAAAGTGTCATTATTTCCCTGATGGGCTTATTGCCCATTTTTTTGTGAAAATCTAAAGATTGACTCAGTTATTTCCAAGAATTTTAATTTACATTGCTCAATATGGGCTCCCCAGCTCCCCTTATCTGTGAAAACCAGACCTAGATATACGAATGATTTTGTTTTTTCAATGGGGACACTATTTATATATTGATTCTTAGTTTTTATTTTTCCTGGTCCGCAGACCATCGTAAAGGTCTTTTTCAAATGTATTACTAGATCCTTATCCTGCATATATTGTGCAAATTTTTCAATAAGGGCCTGCAACCCTTATTGGCTTTTTAGCCAAATTTAGAACCCTGTCCAGTCCCTAAACTCACGCCCGCTACGTATCTGCTGCTAGCGCCGGGACACTTCCGTTGGAGGTAGCCGTGCGCTCTATAAACTACAATAATAATAATAATAATAATAATAATAACCCATTCGCAGTTCTTGATAATAAAACTGCGTCATCCGCATAAAGTAGGGTTGGAACAGCGCGTTTGGCTACTTTAGGGACGTCTGCGTTTAACTTTTGCAGTTCCTCATCTACACCATTTATGTATAAGGTACATTCCCCGTCTGTCCCATTATGAACTCTTGTAGTCAGGCGACTGTATATCTGAGAAAGGTAAATTATGATATTATTGGGGGCGCCCATTTGAGTCAAGGTCTGCCATAGTTTTGAATGATTTACTAGATCAAAGGCACTGGTTAAGTCAATAAAACAAAGGTGTAGATGGCCCATTTTTATATTTGTGTACTTACTGATCACCAGGTGTAAATTAATGCATTGTTCAATCGTCCCTATTTCCCTTCTGAACCCATATTGTGATTCCGTAAGGACATTGTTTTCCTCTACCCATATTTCCAGTCTCTCTAACAATATCCTACCCATCAGTTTTGAGGTTGTGTCAAGGGAAATAGGGCGATAATATTTAGCGTCACTTCTGTTACCCTTTTAAAAAATTGGCACGATTATGCTTTCAGTCCATGTTTTTGGTATTGTGCCCCCTACAATAATATTAAACACTTTTTGTAAAAGGGGGGCCCAAAGTCCAGTGTCGTGCTTAAAGATATCATTTGGAACCCCATCAACACCGTGTGCTTTGCCATTTGCACTTCTCACTAGTGCCGATGTCACCTCATCCAGTGTGACGGGGGCCATATTAGGTGATTCAAAAGTTATAAGAATTTGATTATTTAATAACTCTAGGGTACCATCAAGGCCACTTTGTTCAACTGGAATAGGGGTTTCATTTTCAGCATTAAAAACCTGCTCAAAATAACGTACCCATTCTTCGGGCTGCACCAGGCTCTCAATCTTAATAGCACAGTTATCTTTAAAAAACGGATGGTTTATAGTCTTCGAAAATAGGGATGGATCTTTAGTATTTGCGGCCTGGGAAAGTTTTTCCCAAGCATTATATTGGATTTCACGCTTTCTTTTTATTATGGACTGTTTATATAAAAGTCTCTGTTGTTTGATAAGTTCTTTATCTCTAGGCCTGATTTTTAGAGCGTTTTTTAGTGACTGGTTTGCCTTCGTACATTGTGAATCAAGCCAGCCAGATATTTTCTTTGTTTTCTTCTTACTCTTAATTTTCAATCCTCTGGATATTTCGGCAGTGATATTACAAAAAGACCTCATAATCTGATTATCAGTAAAATTCACCCTATTACAGATTTCTATATCTTGTTTACATTTATTTGTTAAAACCTCCATGAAATCTATTGGATTTACTCCCGACCATTTAATAGATATACCGTTTTCCCCCTGGGTAGAAATAAAGGGAGCTAAACAAGGTCCAGTCTGGTGAGTATCATCAATTCTAACTGTTAGGACAAGTGGGTGGTGATTACTAACATAGACTATTTTAACCTCCATTTTCTCTATTTGTTCTTGGCCATGTGCCGAGATTAGGATGTGGTCAATTATTGAACTTTGGCCATGTCCTTCATAAGTCGGTAGTTGGGATTGCCCGTCCGATATATACTGATCTAATAACTCTAGGTTATGTTTGGACATAACCTCGTTAATAGATTCACCATAATGATTATGAGGAAAATGGGAATAGCTATCACCACCCTCGTTTCCATACCCACAGAGCTTTCCATCTAAAATACTACATTTCTTACTATTAAAGTCTCCCATCCAAATCAAAAGGTAATCGCCCCTTATTTTTTTTAAAAAGAGATCAAGCTCCCTCTCAAGCGCAAATATCACTTGATTTCTGGTGGTATCAAAAACATTATTGTAGAAATTAATTAATACATAACATTGATGGTCAGAAGAATAAAGGGGCCCATTACGATGGCGGGCGGAAGCACAACCGCCGTGCTGGCGGATGCAAAAACCACCAGTTACCGCCGGCACGCAGCAGTCCACACGCCCGCCCAATTACGATGCGAAAAGTAGGCCAAACACCGCCGGCAAGCCAGCAACACCGTCCGCCATCAAAGTGCGCCCGTACACGTAGTGGCGCAGCCCAATTGACACACACCGTCCGACGAAACACGTCCCGCCCGGCGTATAAATTACGATGCCGCAAACAAACGGCTCCCACGGCCAAGAGATACCGTACGACAAACCGAAGCGGTAACACGGACGCCGAGCACGGACAACGAAGAAGCGGCTCCCCGAGCATGAATCCAGCACTGCAGGCCCTCCCCATGCTCCTGCACCACCAAGGACGCAACGTACCGCGGAGACGCAGGTAGGCACACACACAACAAGTGCACGCAAACAGCGCACACAGTGCAAGGGCGGAAAAGCGGACAACCCCCACCAGCGCGTGTACACTACACATCCACCATTGCATCCACATATGACACACAGGCCAAACCGTAACATCGCGTAACACATGTGTACACACCACCTGGGACTAGGAACCAACGACCCCGTCACGGCCCCAAAGCGGCGATGACGCCGCCACACATGCGCACAACGCAGAGGCCAACCGCAGCGCCATGCATGCGTCGCACACAGACACAGGGACACAACCAAGCAGCACACACATCAGCCCCACCCCGAACGCACATGACACGTGACAGGCCTGCCACAGACATGTCCCCAACGCCCAATTCACGGACAACACCCAACGCCACACAACCGACGCACACATGTCAGTGAAGTCACGCAACAGCAGGACACACCCCAGTGTAACAAACATGGCGTAGCACACAGCGGCGGCAACACCAACTAGGAGAAGCAGGGCTCCTTCGGGAAGAGGAACGCCAGTACCACACTGAAACACCCATACCACCCTGCACATATGAACAAGACATATAAAACGGAACACCAAAGAGCCCGGGGACCGACAACAGGTGGCCCAAGAATAACATTCACACACAAGGCCCAACGCAGAGCGGAAAGGCAGCCTGCCGCCCACACAAGGGAGAGCAGACAGCACTGAATGACCTCCCATTCCAACTCCGAAACCACAGCCCTACGACAGAAGCCGGTGAATACAGCCATTGTCCAAGAATAGACCAACACAGGCATGCCGAGGAGACCGACCACAGGGCAGATAGCGCATATCACAGAAGCACACAACGGACGGGGAAGAAAGAAGAAAACACTCCCCCATGTCGGCCACATGCAAGTTAATTGGAAGGAGTCACACATCACTGACCTTGAACTGTCTGAGAAGCATGTGGGATGAGGGCCTGTGTCCTCCAAACAAGCCAACAGAACACAAGTCCTGTCTCCCTACGACTACACAGAGCTCACAGCAACCTCGGAGCGTACACATTGCAGACTGCACACACATCCGGAGCACGCCACCACAACGCACCGCTGCAAAATGGCAACCGCAACACACCTACCCAACTACGCCGGACAGCTCAAGCTGTACAAAACCAACCTGGCACATATATTGGGATGCGATCTCCTGTCCCTGCTGAACGTAAGTTACCGACTGACTTACCGCATCACATTGTTCAGCTGCGTCATGCCCGTCTTCTACTGTCGGAGGTGTCCCTACCAGCATCCCGTGGAGATATGCCTCTCCAACCCGGCATGTCTAAAGGCGGACCTCCTACCACTACTCCTCCCTCTGGACGCACACGACAGGGCCTGCTCTGCCTATGGGGGCATGGCGTATGTGGCCAACATCGCACCCGCACTGAAATGGGACCACTGTGCCTCCACACGACGGATCATCGAGAACAGCTACATCGAATGTCACCCAGCATGCCCCATCATGGTTCTCCAAGGGACAACTTACGAACAACACCTTGACAGCCACCATCCGCTACATTGGCTGGCAAACATGTACACCACCAATGACATGGAAGCCCTGCTGGACGGCATCGCATACCTGACAACCTGTAAATTCGTCGGACCACAACGCAGGTTCCCCGATTGACCTATGATGTCCAACCCCGCACCCATGCTTAGCTTCCGCACGGACTGGCCAGTCACCACCACAACAGCCATACCAAACGACCGGCAACTGTAACCACACCATCAACGACATCGCCATGACATCGGATATGACTGGGAAATGCACACTGTTCCCCATCACATCCAGGAACACCGCATGCATCGTGGGAGGCAGTGGCATGGGGTCTGTGTATCGCACCCACATGGACGGAACTGCACGAACAACCAGGACACGACATGGATCCAGCGCCCATGGACACACACACCGCTCAGTGGACATGAATAGGTCGCCTGGAGTCTGTGGGTGCTGCACCCCTCCCACCCCCGCCCCGGGAATCCCATACCAGGACCTTTGCATGGACGACAAGTGCATACAACAACAACACGACCCCAGTGACTGTGACATGTCCAGTAACCACCACAGTGCAACAACAAGTGGCACGCCGCTGCATGCACGCAAGCACATGCCCTGATGTCATCACACATGCACGCGTGCATGAGGAACAACCGCAGCAAACCTGTCACATGGAACTGAGATGGACTGTGCCCGTGATGCCAAGCGGTCTGGTAGGCTACATGTATACCGTCTGTGTCAAAGTCCGCAGCTCCGCAGCTATACGTAAATGTACATTAGCACAGCCTTGGCCAAGCAGATGTAACTCTGAAGCCCACATCCCACATGCAACAGCCAATCACATGTAACCCCACACCCTATCCCATTTGCAATCATGCTCAGTATATCCTCAACATGTATTCCGCTGCCAGTAGTGTCCACTATACTGCATCACAGAGGACAGAAGACTCAATATAATGTTTGAAACCAAAACTGTCTCCGCTGACTCATTTCACAAGTACGAATGAGAGAGGATGAGAGTATGTGAAGTACACGGCAGTCGTGACATGACCATGTAGTCCACTGGTATTGGATGTCAACGCAAATGAGTAGCACAACTGTGGAAGACACACATGTGTCGTGGTGAAGTCGTATGGACGCAGTGCACAGGTGGGTGGGTGTGACGGGTAGATGCGCACATGCCAAGTTGGAGCACGCCGTGTCGGGAGGGGTCATGAACAGTACACCACCGCTTCCCTGGGCATTGTGAGAGGACACCTGTCGGGGGAGTGAACACGTGTGTGCACAGCAGCCGGGCACACGTACAAAGCGGTACCAGGCGCACCTCAGCCCACCCTCTGTGGGCAAGCTGGATCCTGTTGTGCGCCCACCATGCCCCTTGACAAGGCACACACAGCCCCAGTCGACCAGGTGTAACCCCAACATAGTCAATCCGCACAGGCGATACAGGGCACGGGATGGCAGTGGAGCATGGTGTGTGAGAGGTCTCCTCGCGCTCCTCCTGGTCATATCACGCAGGCAATAGAACCTCAACGTCTAGCATGGCACAAGTCAAATGGAAGTGTAGGGGGACGCACCACAGCACGAGCAGCACTGACGTCACGGGAGGTGGCTCGCACCATCCCATCCATTGCCCATTATACCAACCACGCCACATGCCATTGCGACTAAGTGCAAGCGCGTGCGCCACCACCCCGAGCCCTCCCCAGAGAGGCCAAAGAGTGAATGTGTGGGCCATCAGTCACAGACGGACGCGGCATGGCCGCAAGGGCAGCCACAGCCACTGGGTGTCGCAGGTGGCGGATCCGGAAGGCGAAGACTGTGATGCATAGTCCATGCAGGCCGGGTCTCCATTTGGGGCACCACGCAGGTGGACGGCGTCCCGCAACACATCATACCCTGAGACAGCCCACTCGTGCAACTGGACCCACACATACACTCCTTGCCCTCTCTGGTGCGAGCTTGGGGCTGCCTGTGCAAGCGCTAGCCTCGCAGGTGCACATGCATATTGGGGGAGCGAGGGGAGGACATGAGGGCTGGGGCGAAGATGACTGTATCACTGTCAGTGAGTACAAGGGATGACCCAGATGTGGAAAGGAAGAGACGTGTCCCGTGTGTACTGCAACTAGTCGCCAATCCAACTACCCCCATGTCCGGAATGTAAGCCCGCACCTAGGCCCGCCCATCCGCCACATCGAATATACCACCAGCACGACAACCTTCCCATTCGAAACACTGACTGGGGGTGGCGACCAGTGAACAATCATGTGTAGCCTACCCACGCGTACATGTGGTCCCTCCATGATCCATGTCACCTGCGGCAAAGTCATGACATGCGCAATGAGGGAAGTGAGGAGAGCTGTCCGCCCCATGCACAGAAGGTGCATCAGCTCCACAGACCCAGCAGCGAGTCCAGCAGGGGTCACATGTGCAGGGGCAGCTGTGCCTGGTGTGAAGGCACATGCATATAGACAGCACATCGACCAATGTGTAGTCTGCCCACATCTACAGTCCATCATCATGCGGACATAGGAATTGAACACAGGGCAACACATCTGAGTGGGTGCACCCACCGTGACCAACAATGTGCAATCATCGACGTACCCGCCCTGTGCATGGCCCCCACCCAACGGAGGCACATCCAGTGCCACCATCCCACACACACAAGCCTTCCACGGAACATGCGGTGTCCAATGCTCAGTACAGAGTCAGCGCCCATCTGGTGGATCCTGAACAGGAGACACATGCACACACATGCCAGCTCCCACTATGTACGTCTGCCACCTGGCACGTGCAATGTAACCTCTCACCTGTGACGTGTGACTGCAAGCACACAGCCGTCTTGGCATGGGGCTGTCAATGTGGACACCTGTCAATGTTTCGGGAGGTGTGATCCGTACAGTGCTGTACATAGGGTGCAGTGCTGACACCTACTACTGTCTCATATCCCCTCGTGCCACAGGTCCCACTTGTTTTGGCCGCTCAGCCTGTGCCCACATCGTCGTCGTCGTGTGCCATACTCATCCAGCCTCGGAAGCAGTTCCATGCTCAGCAGACATTCATGTTGCCGTGGCGTTGCCGCTTGACGAATATGCAGTCAGTCCCCATCAGCACGCCCGCAAGTCATTGGGGCCTAGATCCCCATGTGCATGCACATGGCAGTGGTTTGTATCACTAGCCATTGCCATTGTTGGGAGACCTGTGTAAGTGTATTGTGGCCGTGCCGTCCCAGCTTGACAGCTGGGCTGTGGCTCATGTGCTTGCTCAGTCATGTCAGTGATGTGTATGCGAAATTGCTATGTGTTGTGTTGCTTTGACATGTGTCCACTGCCAATTTCCCTAGGCGGAGACCGAACATTGACCGCCCATACCAATTGCTGGCGGACATGGACGATACAGAGGTCATTAGGAAGTTTCGGCTGGACAGGCCAACCCTGCATCGACTGTGTGCCATGTTGGAACCCCATCTCCGTCCCCGCAGGGTGTATCCGACAGCTGTCACCCCCACGGCTAAGGTGATGGCCGCCATGCATTTCTTCGCCACTGGGTCATTCCAGCACACAGTGGGCAGTGGAGGAGGGATGTCCCAGCCCATGTTCAGCAAGGTGCTGAGGGATGTACTGGCAGCCATGATGCTGTACCGAAACAGGTACATCCGCTTCCCCAGGACTCGTGAATTGGCGGCAGTGAAGGGTGCATTCTATGCCCTTGGCAGAATCCCACACGTCGTTGGAGCCATTGACTGCACACATGTTGGCCTTGTTCCACCACAGGCCACTGAGCACCTGTACCGCAACAGGAAGCACACGCACTCCCTGAATGTGCAAGTGGTGTGCCTTGCGGACATGGTGATCACCCACGTGTGTGCAAAGTTCCCAGGCTCGGCCCATGACGCACACATAATGCGCAACAGCATCTTGCCACGACTGATGTCCAATCTGCAACAGGATCGTGGCTGTATTGTCGGTGAGTATGTGGAGTGGTGTAGCGTGCTGGTTGTGCGATGCTGTCCCCTGTCCAGTTGGAATAGCAACGGTTCTCTGTGTCCCTCACACCCAGGTGACTCTGCGTACCCGAATGGGGCATGGCTGCTCAGTCCATTGAGGAATCCTCGCACCCCAGCAGACGATCGCTACAATGAGGCACATGGGAGGACCAGACGTGTGGTCGAGCGTACCTTTGGCCTCCTCAAGTCCAGGTTCAGGTGCCTGGACCGCACCGGGGTGCGCTGGCGTACTCCCCACAGAAGGTGTGCCAGATAGTGGTGGCGTGCTGCATGCTGCACAATCTGGCCATTCGGAAGCAGATCCCCCTCATCGTGGATGACGGAGATCAACCAGGGCCCCAGCCCGCAGACCAGGACAGCTCGAGTGAGGAGGACAGCGGAGAGGAGGAAGCTGGTAATGTGCGGCAGCAGCTCATCGCCCACTACTTCACTTGACGGTGAGTGTCCATGTACGACGGCTGATGTGGCTGTATCTGTGCAGGTGTGTGTGTGCTGTGTCAGGGTGGCCGTTTGTTCACTGCGTGCTGTGTGTCAACGCTCCATGGCCAGGGTTGTATGCCACTGTTGGTGGCTGTGGCATTGTGCCCTATTGCTCTGTGCGATGTGTGTACATTGCTTGTAGTTGTTGACATGTACTGTGTGATGGGTGTGTGACACACTCATTGAATGTGCTCCTGTTCTGTCTCCCACCCCTAGGTCCCTACAGGCCCTCCGGTTCCATTGCCATGCCACGCATCAGGTGCCTTTCCGCCCAAGGTGGCCGTTGTATTCCGTACAAATAAAACACAGGGCACAAACAGCAGTTTGTGTAAGAGGTGCATTTATTTAAAACTGTGACATGTGATTGTGTGTAAGGTGATGACAAAAGTGGTGCGTGCAGTGACAATGAGCTGTCGGTCATGGCTGCGTGATGCTCAGGGTGTACCCACTGGTTCTATGTCCATAGTCCAACACACACATGCCATCCAGATGGCTGTGTGGAGTGGGATCGTAGTCCAAGTCAATGCAGTGGGTGGTCAAGGAAGGCTGGCTGGCTGCCTCACTTGCGTCTGGAGCGTGCGAAGTCCTCCCGGGAGATCTGTTTCCACTTCGGACGGCCCCTTCCACGTTTGCGAGGGGGTGCCTGCTTGCGACATGCTGGTGGTTGAGGTGTGCTCACTGGCTGTGGACGCAGGGGAACTGGACACTGCTGCTCGACCCTGCGCCCCGGCAGGTGGTGGCGGAGGGGAGCTGCTGTCCCTGGCTGTGACCTCACCGCCACCACCAGCTGGCCCATGAGGTCCACGAGTTGGCCCATACGGGCGTCCATGGACCTCAGCACCCCCAGCACCTCACGCGTGTCTGTAGCTGACCTGGCCCATTGTCCTTGGGCCTCTTCATAGGCCCCAAGGACTCTGGCCATTTGAGGCAGGGCATGGCTCCCAGGGGAGGCTGGCGTTTCCCTGACCCTGCTCCTCCTACCAGTCCTGCTGCCACCGGCCTGCCCACTAGCCACATTGCTCACCACGGTCCTCGCTGTGGCTCCCTGGGTGGATCCATTCGGCCGGGCCACCACTTGCGCTGGGGCTGGTGCCAGCGAAGACGTGGTGGTGGTGGCGGCGGTGGTGGTCGGTGCGGCGATCAATCAATCAATCAATCAATCACGGCATTTATAGAGCGCGCTACTCACCCGGGAGGGTCTCAAGGCGCTGGGGGAGGGGGTAAGTTACTGCTCGAACAGCCAGGTCTTGAGCTGCTTCCTGAAGGCGAGATGGTCCTGGGTTCGCCGAAGGTGAGTGGGGAGGGAGTTCCAGGTCTTGGCCGCCAGGTAGGAGAAGGATCTTCCTCCGGCGGTGGTTCTGCGGATGCGTGGTACGGTGGCGAGGGCGTGGCTGGTTGATCGTAGCTGGCGTGTGGGCGTGTAGAAGGACATGCGGTCGTTGAGGTACTTTGGGCCCAGGTCGTGGAGGGCCTTGTGTGCGTGGGTGAGGAGTCTGAACGTGATTCTCTTGCTGACGGGGAGCCAGTGCAGGTCTTTCAGGTGTACGGTGATGTGGCTGTGTCGGGGGATGTCCAGGATGAGTCGTGCGGAGGCGTTCTGGATGCGCTGGAGTCTCTTTTGAAGTTTGGCTGTGGTTCCGGCGTAGAGGGTGTTCCCATAGTCCAGTCGGCTGGTGACGAGTGCCTGGGTGACGGTCTTCCTGGTTTCAGTGGGGATCCATCTGAAGATCTTGCGGAGCATGCGCAGGGTGTTGAAGCATGAAGATGAGACGGCGTTGACTTGTTTGGTCATTGATAGGGAGGAGTCCAGGATGAAGCCCAGGTTGCGTGCGTGGTCCGTTGGCTTGGGTGCGGTGCCCAGGGCCGGGGGCCACCAGGAGTCGTCCCAGGCGGAGGGTGATGAGCCCAGGATGAGGACTTCCGTCTTGTCTGAGTTCGATGGTGGCGGTTGCTGCAGTGGTAGTGGCCGCAATGACCGTGGGTGTGGCCGCAATGACCGTGGGTGTGGCCGCAATGACCGTGGGTGTGGCCGCAACGACAGTGGCAGCAGGGGGCTGGGAATGTTCAGCAGCCCTGGATGATGGGTTGGTGGGTAGGAGGGGTCCTGGGGAGCGGCTGGGCCCTGCCACACCAGATGGGCCTGCTTGGTGGTCCGTGTCCGAAGAGGTGGACAGATCCTCCACATCCGTGTGTCCTCGTTGGGGGCTTGTAGGCTGGCTGTGCTGGCTGCTGTCTCCATCCCCAGCATCCAGCAGTTCGTCACCTGTGGAGAGAATGAGATTTGTTATTGTGTTGCACCTGGCGAAGTATGTATTTGTCGTCTGACATTCACAGTTCGTGCAATCTCGTACATGGGTTTCCCGGAGGCGTGTGTGTGGCTGTACCATTTGTAGTTGTGTGTGCTTGGCAATGGGACTGTGTGCTGTGCACATGTGGCATGGGACGGATTGGCCATGCCGATGGGTGTGTTGCTGTGCCCCTACTTATTGTGACTCTGGTGTATGCGGGCTCCTGGCCCATCCTGGGTCTGGTTTGTACTTTGCTTTTGGTGTTCAAATGGGACGCTTAGGAACGCATATGGCAACATGGGGGCCATGCCCCAGATTCGCATTTGGGAGGGAATATGCTTTTGGGGTTCAAATGGGACGCTTAGGAACGCATATGGCAACATGGGGGCCATGCCCCAGATTCGCATTTGGGAGGGAATATGCTTTTGGGGTTCAAATGGAACGCTTAGGAACGCATATGGCAACATGGGGGCCATGCCCCAGATTCGCATTTGGGAGGGAATATGCTTTTGGGGTACATGCTGTGAGCCATGGGTGCCGAACGTGACATGTGTTGTGGCAGCATGACAGTGCATGGTCTGAGGTGTGTGCATGCCTGACATGGCCTGCATATTTGCTGTCTGTTGTGATTACTGGACATGGTATTGGACGCATCGTTATGAGTGAGTGATGGTTGTGTGCCAGCCAACGTATTGCAGTTGTCCCATCTCCTTGGTGTGCGTGCTGCCCTGTGCCATGTGCATCACTGCAGTGCTCGTGGGGGGGTGTGGCCCATGTTGTGTGTTGTTGCTCACAGTGTGTCGTGCGCTTCATTGACTTCTGGCACATGGTTGGTCATGGGCATGTATCTTAGCGTGACTGCTGTATGTGTGGCAGCTGTGCGGATGACATGCCTTTCATGAGACTGGGGCTGACGGATGGGATGGATGGTATGTTGTATGTGCATGGTGTGTCTGTGTGTTTGATGGGTTCAGTGGTGTTCGTGTGCATTTATGTTGTTCCGCTCTGTTGCGTCTAGTGTTGTTTGTCTTACATAGGCGTAGTTGTGGGGTGTGTGGTTGACAGGCAGTAGGGGCTACATGGACAGGACTTCAATGGTGTTTCGGTTGTGGGTGATGAGTTGCACAGTGGCTGCCGTGTGGTACTATATTCAGTGTGGCTTGTGCATGCAGACGTGGCTCCTTGGGTGTTGCTGTGTCTGTGATGGGTCATGTGAGGTGTGAGTCTGTGGTTCATGTCCGTGTGCACATTGTTCACTTGTTCGTGACGGTGGGCGGTGCTGCGTGTTCGTCTGCTACGTGACATGTCCCATGTGTTGGTCGTGTTACGGTCCTCATGCCTCCAGTAATCCAGCCCTGTCCAGTTTCCCACCTGCAGGTTGTTCGGGCGTGCACTGTACTGGATGCCACATGGTTCTAAGCGGGGGTGCTCCATGTTGCAGGTCTGTGGGGGTGGGGGGTGTTGTGGGTCGTGGTGGTGGCTGGACACCCACTGACACCGATTGCTGTGGACCGTGATGTCTACCTTTCGGCTGTCGTTGTGCACTGCGGTGGCTGACACGTGGCTGTGGGGTGTGGGGGATGCTCCTCCTTGCTGTGCTGTGGGACTAGGGGCCTGGTGTGTGTTGTACTTGGGCTGTCCACCCTCCCACCCACTGCACTTTGTGTTCCTGCCACTTACCTGTTACTTGTCGGTTAGTGCAGCTGTGGCGGACACATGGGTGTGGTGGGTGCTCGTTGTGGCGCTTCTGGCATATTTGGGGACCTGTTGGTGGTTACGTGGCTGGCTGAGTGTACACATGTCCCCACGCATCTTACAGTTGTTCTGTTTGGGCTGTGTGTGGTGGTGTCTGTTGCATGTGTGTGTGATGTGTTGTGTATTGTGTGCTGGATATGGGGGTGTTTGTCCCTGGGAGCTGTGGCATGGTGGTAGTGCATGTGAGTACATAGCGGTGTGCTGGTATACATTAGTTTGTACTTACCAGCCTCCACTCCCCTGCTAATCCGGCGAGGATCTCGGGATGTATGATGACTCGCACCTTCTCCTCCCACGCTTTGAAGGTCTTGAAGAGCGCGGGATTCCCTCCGCCAGTGACGGCTGCCAGCTCTCTGTTCTTGGTCTCCTTCTTCTTGACCAGGCTCTTGACGTCATTCCACCGTTTGTTTATTTCGACTCTGTTCCTGGGCAGGGTCCCGACTGCATTGACCTGGTCTACGATCCGGTTCCACATTCTGTTTCTGGTGGCTAGTGGTGTGTGCTGGACCAGGTTCCCATAGATTTGTGGGTGCACCTTGATGATCTCGTCGACCATGACCGTCAGCTCAATGGGCGTGAACTTGGGCATTCTTTGTGGTGCCATGGTGTTTGTGGTGCTGGTGCGGTGTGTGTTGTGTAATGTGCAGGGGGTTTGTGGTGCCGGTGTTTGGTGGTGGTGGTGGTGGTGGTTGTGATGTGTGCGTTTCTGTGGTGTGCTGCTGTCCTTGCTGTGTCACTGTGTCCTCTCCTCTCCTCTCTAGTTTGCAATGTTGCAAGGGGTTGTGGTCTGTGGGAGTGCTGCTTTTGTACTTACCTATGTGGGTGTGTCCTCATGGTCTGTTGTTTTCAGGTGTGTTGTGTCTGGGGTTCTGGCCTTTGTAGTTTTTGTTTGTCCAGGGGGGTGTTTTCGGGATGTGTACTGTGCTTGTGTATTTGTGCGTGCCTTGCTGTGTGGACTTGTTGGCCATGTTGTGTGCGATTGTTTTTGTCAGCGGATGGTTTCTGTGCAGGGACGTGGGCGCCATGGCTTCTGCCGTGTCGATTCTCATCGGCGTTGTTTGCGCAGGCGGGCGGTATATTTGTAGTTTTCCCGCGCTCATGGCGGTGCGATCGTAATCTCACGTGCGGTGTGTCGGCCGTGAGGGCGGGCGGTTTTGTGTTGTCGTGCGTGTTTCCGTCCGTGGCGGGCGGTTTGACTCCGACTCGGACGATGGCGGGCGGTATTTTGTGTGATTTTTCCGCCGATGGCGGTTTTCGGTTTGTGTAATCGTAATGGCGTGGTCGGTGTTCAGACGGTGTGTGCGGGCGGATTTTTGCCGCTTCCATGCCTGGCGGATTCTTTTACGCCGGGTATCGTAATGGGCCCCAAAGCCACAAGAATTGGAAAAAGGGAGAGTCAATGTAAGCTTTTTTCAAGGTCAATGGGCATGTAACTGAAAGTAAAACTGCTAGGCCACCCCTAGCTCTTCCATTTCGTGAAGGTGTTGCTTTAGTATCCACGGTTAAAAAAACCATCAATATGGAAGGATTCCGTGTGCCAAGTCTCTTGCACACAAATAATTTCACAATCATCTAGAAAAACAGGCCATGTCCCATCTTTCATTTTCTTATTAATATAGGAGGATATCAAAGAAAACTTACATGGGCATGGGATATTGAGGTGGTCTGTCTATCATAAGGAACTTTGGACCTTATTGCGGTCAGTTGGACCGCCACTGACAGGCCTTCGGTGATGGTACGACAGAGCGATAGCCTTAGGTCTTATCTCTGTTTTACAATCCAGGTGGTCAGACCATAAATGGTTGGGGGAAGACCGCTGCCTCCGACAGGATCAGTGATTCCATGGCGGGGGCGGTCGGAATCCCCATCCCGAATGGAGGCAGGGCAGAGGCAGGCACCACCGACCAGGATTACGATATCCATTTCCCAAAGCCTTTTCATGTCAGAAAGACCACCATGAAAGGCTGTCGGAAACGAATTTTGGGAGCCCCAAACAGGGCCCCCTTCCACTGTGTAGTGGCCCCACACACCTCTATACACCGTGTGCCATGCACCGGATGGTGCATGGCACACGGTGCATGAAGGTGCAGGAAGTGCTCACTTACACAGCAGCTTGTGCTGCGGCCCTTTTCCTGGGCCGCAAAACAAGCCGCTGTGTAAAGGAGCACTTTGCGACCACCATCCCGGTGGTTGCATCGTAATTCAGCAGTCGTACCACCGACTGCTTGTCGAGCAGTCTCCTTACCGCCGCAATAGCGGTCGGCAGTCCAACCGCCCAACAACGTAATAAGGCTCTTTGGGTGGAAAGTATTATCTCTTCATAATGGCCCAAGGGTAATCTAGAATGTGACATGAAATGTGGTTAGGAAAGATGACTTAAGTTACTTCAGTTTTCTAGTCCTGGTACAAGACAAGGCTCAGTGCCCCTTTGGTGGTCTCCATCCTTAGCTGATCTATCATGCTAGCTATTTCATAGTGCGAGAAGATGTTCCATTTCCATTTCCAACATGCTGCTCAATGACATGCTGCTCAAGTCAAAGTGGGCAGAGGAGTAGGGAGAGAGGTTTCATGTCACTTCAGTAATGATTTGTGCAAATCCATATAGTGGCCTTTCCCTTTGGATCAATGCTGACACTAATCTTCATTGTGTCTGGGGGAAAAGCCTTTCTCTACAACACTGTTGTTTCAATGTTACAGAAACTTTCATAACAGGGCTGGGATGCCTCATGGTCAAATAGCCACCTCCACAGCTGTAGTTCTTTTGGCACATCTCCAGAGAATTATTGATCACCTATCTACTGTGCTTTTATAGGCCTTTGTGGGGGATTTTGAGGCAATGGCCTGGTAGTTCCAGGAATTTGAGTAATCCCCATGGTGCTGATGAAAGCAAAGTAATGTCCATAAGATTTACCCCTGTTCACTGCTTTTCAAATAGTCGCGGCTATGCCAGAGTGGTGGTGTCCCAAATAAGCTTTAACGTTCTTCAGTTGGAGACGGCTTCCAGCCATCTTTCATTTAATTCTAGCCTTTGAGTAATTCCTAATAGGGAAATCGGTCCTCATACTGGCAGATGGGTTACAAAGGCCTATGTAAACTGGGGTGAGGCTTGGGTTGTCATGGTCTGGCATAATAGCACAGTCACTCAGAAATGATAGAATCAAACCTTTCCCTTCGGCTGGAATGCTTCCAGGAAAGTAACATGGGAAGGCAGGCTGACTTAGCCAGGAATTTCTGTTTGATTTCTGTCTTTACTTTCCAGAACACTAGTATAAAGTTTTGGATAGCACAGGAAGACGTGTTTGCAAGTCTGATAGACTCACTGCCTGCTCAATTTATGTTCCAGAGTCGAGCCCGCTAGGTTATTGGTTGTGGACTCATTACCACTTTACTTTGCCTGGGGGCTTTCTTAATTTCTTCCCACAAATTCCCTATGTCCGGCTAAGGCTACTTCAGAACATCCATGAAGGGGACCATACAAACCGATATTGCATGCCTATAGTTAGCTTTAACACCTCTAGTGTACTCATCATCATCATTCTTATCATATTCATCATAATTGAATATTTGGTTAGGGCTAAACAAACCATATCAGGTTGACAGCCCTATTGTATGTATTAAACAGGTTTATCCCTTAGGCTCCTATGAAGTACATATACATCACTCCACAAACCCCCCCAGCATTTTTAAAATAAGAGGACGTGTCTGGCACATGAGTGCACAGACACCTATACAGAAAAGAGTTAACAAAGGATCTTTTCAGAGTTTTTGAAATGCACGGTGAGCACAATTACTAAGCTAAATGAGTACTTGGTCACTTACTCATAAATGCCGTTATGAATCAGCCCTGGAATGTCCAGCTCCCTGTTAGGGCACCTTGCTTTATATTCGTACTGCTTGCATATGAATATTTCCTTTACATTTCTATTTTAGATATTTTGCGGCCAACTGACAAAGTAATTTAGGAGTAGGTGAAGTAGTAATACAAAGCTACTACTTCATGCACTCATAAACGTCTTTGTGAATCTGCTCTCCACGTTATGAACATTCATTCCTGGGTGAAATAAATAAATGAACACATGCCAAAGCACTTTCAGATCTGACGTGAAATAGAAAGAATTTCTAATTAGAGTGAAGCATTCTTGTTCTGGATATCAGAAACCTGGGGGTCAGAACAGTGCACCACATTTCAGTCTGATCTCACTATAATGTATTCCTTCTTTCTGATATTTGTGTGGGACCTGTAGATCCTTTCTAGGACCAACAAGTAAGGAGTTACACTAATACAATTTTGATTCTCTGAAGGGCTGATCAATTATATATTTTTCTGGTAAAAAGGTGGATTCTCCTGAGTAATTTAAAATAATATTACGTGAATGCTATTATGAAATTTGTCTATTTGAGTATAACATTTCCAAGTCAAAAAAGTCAGTCTTAACCTTGCTCCTGAGTATCTTCGACCCTTTAAGCTATCGCTATATTTTGAAAATGAGGCTTTATTTTCCTTAGCAACGGTACACCTACTTGTATTTTTCTGGCAAACATACTGGTGGTTTAAAACTCATCCATTTAATGTAAAATGTGGCACACAGTCCAACAATGCCAAGTCCTGTTGGAAAGCTGGGACCTAGGGCTGGGTTACAGCACTGCAACCGATCACAACTGGCACGATGATGCCAAATTTTTGGGGTGAAGGAACACTGGGCCCAATTTTGTCAGCTGGAACATTTACTGAGTAAAACCAAAGAAGGATTGATTCAAGCCTTGGGAAATCTACTCACCAACTCCTATGGCGAGTCAGCTTTTATCAGGGCAAGCTATTTTTAGGGCCTATTTCCCAAGACCTTGAGAAGAACAGGTGTTCTATTCATTCAGAAAGTGAATGAGCAATAAAGAGGCCTTTACATAGTGTTTTTATCTTGTCACGTTTGCTGTGCGTTCAAAGACAGAGGTAAAATCTCAGCTTATGTATTAGAAATTGCTGCTTATTTTATCATGAAAACTGGTGTTTACTTTCCTTTTTCTAACTGCAAAGTGAGAGGATTTTGTAAAGTGGACTGTCTGACAATCGTGCTGGGCACACAACATTTAAAAATCTTGAAAAGGAACTTTAAAAATATTTCAAAATATATTTCCGTAGGAAAGCACTTTTTTGTAATTCTGAAGTGACATAGAAACAAAGCTTTAAATATGATCAAAACAAATCAGAATATTTTATTTCATGATGAGAAAATGATACATATTTGTTGAAACCTGATTACCACGCATTATTGTTTATAAGCTATCTAGAAAATGTTGGTTTGTAAATGCCAGTGTGCTACCACATCATGCTATTGGTAATATATTTATTAAAAGTAAGAGTTTTAAAATATGAACAGAAAACAATTCTGCCCCACCCTAATGACAATGTTATTAGTAAACTAAGAGGCATGTTAGAGGTTATGTGTCCTCAAATCGGTGGGCTATATTTTTATTATATATGGAGCAAAAGGTTAATCTAATAAATCAAACAAAAGAGGTTTTTGTACTGCAGACATGCCTGACTCACATATTTGAAGGTGCTCTTGTATGGGATAATGAAGAAAAAGGGGACTCTGTGAAATAAAATATTTTGCCTAGGATCACTCATTTTGAGGCGAATGTATGGGTCAAGTGTATTACAGCTAGGTGAAGTAGACCTGCAGGCCTGATAAAAATTTTCTGAGTGGCCTGTTAGTGCATTCAATTTCCTTCCTTGTCACTCCTATGGCATGGGGGACAATGGATAGCCCTCACTTGCCTGGCTCCATTCTCCTGTGTCTAGTGATACACTCGGTCTACCCACCTGCACCAGTCTCCTCATCCCGTTTACAACCTGCTACTTACAGCAGGTGATAAATGGCAGTATTAATCCACACAGAATTGTGAATTCCATTGCCCATTCTTTGGAGATTGCCTCATAATTCCCGTTTGCATACAGTACCAGTGTTTAAGGGTGAGAAAATTGCACATCATCAGTACCGTCATAAACTGTGTTTTTAGTTGCGAAGGAGGAGTGTAATTTCCAAGTAATAGGTATGCAGTTGTCTTATTACTGAGAACCAACTACCCCATTGTAGCACTTGACTCTCTCAGGATAGCGAACCAGAGCAGTCCACTGCCTACTCAGGGGAGATGGTGTAGGCTAACAATCCCAATTCACTGGCACGCAACAACAACACTCAATGAATTATTGTTCAATGAGTGCTTTTTCTTTTAAAAAGAAAAGCACCTTTATTACCCTTACATTACTAAATACTATACATTAAATTACAAATATGTATATCAGATACTCGAAAATACCTTTGGTAACACCTTCATATCTCATTACACCCCTAATGTGTCCTAAACGCCATGATCACAATACCCCCATCTATAGCAGATGCAACATCAAAATTAAGGGGTGCATCTTAAAAATGGCAGGCCTACTGGCATTGTCAGGGGCCTACCACATTAATAAGAAGACCCACAGGTTATACTGTGTCAATTTAGCACACTATAAGAGGTGTCAGTATAAAAAAGGCAGGTCTACTGGCTTTGTCAGGGTGCAACTTCTTGAACAGAATCTGCCAAATGTTATGTTTAAAGCTTTTCACACCATTATAATCAGTAAGCACAATGTTAATAAGTAATAGCAATCATTATAGTAATAAACATTCATTATTAACATCAAGTTTGTTAATAAAGCATGTACACTTTAAAATAATACATGCTGTCAGAGTCGTTCTTCACAATGTACAAGCCATAAAATGCAGCCATAAGACCAACCACAAGGGCTCCCTTCATGACAGAGCTGAAGAGCAAAAGCTCTAACTCTGAAAATGCGTAAAAGAAAAGAAAAACCTCTCTCGGGGCCAGGGACATAATGCCTTGGCAGAAGTAAGGCTACTTTTCACAAAACATTCCTGGTGGGCTACTGCACCTCCTGTAGCCCCCACAATACATTTATCACATGTAGGTGGTGCCTAGGCCCATTCTGGGTCACCACGGAAGCCACCTAATATGTAAATTAGCTCCCTCACAGGGCATTATGGGGTGCTCCAGGCCTGAGTTTATGCATAAGCAATGAGCAGCTTTGACACTTTGTTTATATTGGCTGCCTTGCGCGACAAGTCTGTTTCTCCATTTTTCTTTTTGGGAGTGCCCAGTCCCACTTCGGGCACTCCAATGCTTTATTTAATGGTAGAGTTGCCGGGGGAGTCCCAAGGCTCCTGCAGCCTTAGGCTGGCTCCCTTGGCACCTTCAAGGATAGGCATGGAAGCCAGAAGCTCTTCCCTTTGCTCATTCCTTGGGTGGAAGCCACCAGGGCTGTTTTCTGTTCCAACCCACAGATGGAGGCAATTCAGCTTCACTCTCCTGCCCCACAAGCTGGAGGCCATATGCCAGAGCACCCCACCATTCCCAGACAAGGGCATGAGGGGCAGGCAACATGGCCTGCACCTTATTCTTTGTATCCTAGTGAGGTTGGGGTCCCTTGGTACATTAATTATTGCAGTTGGCCCTAGGAGATGGGATCCTGGGGCCAGAAGTTGTCTTGGGGAGAGGGACCATGCGCGCCCCACTCCCTTGGGAATTATAAAATTACAATTTGCTAACCCCTTAGAGCTTGACTCTCAATGGGGAATTCAGAAGAGAATGGGCATAGTGCCATGTGTTTGGGTGCTCATTTTTCATCTCTTGAAGAGGCAGAACTTTAGAGCATATATCTTTGCTCCTGTTGTGCCAATTTTGTTAATCTTTGGATCGTTTTGCTCCTGATGCTTAGCCCTGTACTTAGTCTGGCTCCTGTTGCTCATCTCCTACTGGTGGGAGAATCTTGTGCAACCTTACCCCCACCAGCCAACAAAAGACCCTCATTTCCACCCTCGTAAGGCTCCAGAGCATCCTAACTTATTGAAGGGCACTCAGTGGCACTGGAGCCCAGGACCTTTCCCTAATTGGTCCTTAGAGGGCATAAGGGGCCCAGTGCCAATGGTCCTGGACACACCCATCCTAGTCCTGGGGGTGAGCTGGAATCAACGTTTCTAGCTGGGTATCCTCTCCTCCATTGTGGCTTCCCAGTCCAGGATCTTCTCAATTGTCTCTTCTTGCTCCAGGATTTTTAACGAGGTGGAAACTTTTAGGGGTCAGGCACCCCTGACCAAATCTAGGAAGCCACATCATCCCTCCACCCCTGTCCCAACCCTCCTGCACAGCATTTTGAGACAATCTAACATGGCGTACTTCATGTTTTCAAGAGGTACTCTGAAGGTCCTGCTCCTTTCTCACCAAAACTTCAAAGGCGAGTTTCTACTGTAAAAGCTCCAGACGTCTGGTCCTCCCCCTTTATTTTAGTGGGCCTTGGCTGTCCCAGCGATGGTGCAGTATGACAAGCTAATTATCAGATGCAGATTTCCGCCACACTCTTTCCTTTTACAGAAAGAGTTAATCCCAGATTACTGCTTTTGTGTGAGGAAGCCTTTGATCCCTCTACTAGGGAGCAGAGTAATTAACTTGGATCAAGCCTGTAATCTGATTATGAATTGAGCCAGAGAAATGTGATAAATCCTGAAGTTTCATGAGATGTGGATGCAGTGTGTTGGAAACTGAAAATTCAAACTCAGGTTGCATGTTTTACTCTAGTTTGATACTTTGCTGGATCCTGTATGCCTAAGTGGAGCAAACTTGTACTTTTGGGCAGATATGTATAGTGCAGTGAAAACTCTACAGATTTTAGAGAAAGCACTACAGATGGAGATTCCTATCTATGAATGCCCACTCCTATTATAAGGCCTACTCCAAGTCAGCACCTATCCTTGCAGAGTCCATTCTGCGACAGGCTATCTGTGCACAGATACTGGCTGCTCATGCCAGTAGTCTCACATGTGCACCTGTAACCAGCCCAGGCCTCTCACCCTAGCTGCGCAGCAGTAACTTTATCTTAGCTTAAGAGGCAGAAACTGGCAATTAAAACGCTCAAGTCCAATTACGATGAAATTACTGTGAGTGACATTCAAGTAGTGAGACTCAGCCACAGAAAAGTTCCAAAAACTGGGTAGTCAGAATTGAAAAATCCTGGTGGAGTAAATGGGTGGAACCCATTTGCTGCGCCTACTCAAAAAATGTTCAGAATAATCAATTTAAGGATTAGAGCAAGCCTCATAAGAAAACAATGGAGGCCTTTTACCCATTTAACGTCTTGCAATAGTAGCTAAATAGGAAAAAAACCTGTCATCTGTATATCATAGTAAACGAGTCCTACATTTATGCAAGCATCATAAATTTCAAAGACTGCTACAAATGTTACAAGCAAACATGGGAACATATTATTGCCTAAAGTATCTCTGGGCCATATGTACATAGAATAGGAATAGTGATTTCCAAATATCGATTTCATCCATATTGCTATTTGGAAATCGCTATTCCTAATGTATGAAACTTTTTGTTTCATATTTGGGATCCCTACTGGGTCACAAATCTACCTACCTCATAAATTGTATGAGGTAGGTTGCAGTTTAAGACCCATTAGGAAAAGCAGCCATCACAGAGATGGTAGTCTGCTGAGGTCAGCAGACCACTATGACGGTGATTGCTTTTCAATAACGTTTTTTTGTTGTTGAAATGCATCCTGTTTTCCTTAAAAGAAAACGGGATGCATTACAGCAACAAAAATGAAACATTTTGTTTTAATTTTTTAAGAGGAGGCAGTGGTCCAGCAGGCAGTGGTCCCTGGGACCACTGCATGCTCTTAAAACTTTTTTTTCCCAACATTCACAAAGGGGAAGGGGTCCAATAGGGACCCCTTCCAATTTGCGACTGCATTACCTCCAACTTTGAGTTGGTGGTAAAGTGCAAATGTTTTGCGACAGCATTTTGGTCACAAAACATTCGTACATACCAATGCAATTCGGTATTTGGAAGGGACGCCCTAAATACACCCCTTCCAAATACCGCATCACAAAACCCAAATTGCGATTCAGTAAGAAGTTACCAAATCGCAATTTGGGCTGTGTACATTTCAAAAAGCTGATTCGACCTGTTTGGAACCGGAAAAAGGCTTCGTACATATGGCCCTAAGTTGGGTAGATGTGTCCAGTGAAGCCATAAAAAGCAGGGGCCACCCTCCTTTGGGAACAATGCACTTGTATTCAAATTGGTGAAGGAGCCGGCCCCTCACTCACTCTATGTTCCCTATGACAGAGGCCAATGAGCATTGCCCCATCCCAAGATCAGAAAGGGACGAGGCCTGGGACTGTCTAAATAAGGGAAAATGAAAGTCTGCCAAATGAAAATTTGTTTGTGAATGATATTCATATTAATTTGGCAAAGATAAAACAGGGAGACGTCAAAAGAGAAGTATAGAAGGATTTATGATAGGTACACCTTCTAATATCCCCTGGCACATGCGTCTAACTTGGGACAGGCTACTTTGAGTTCTGGAATCCACATAAAATAAAGTTGAGAGAAGATCGGTAATCATCCTATGATACCCTGTGTAATCAGTTTAATGCTGAGTCAGTAGGAAACTCAGAGAGTGGAAACTGGAGATTTCCATACTGAATTTGATGTTTTAAATTCAGACGCTCACTGGGAAAATATATATTACTCTGAGATGCAAATGCAAGAAAATACTCTTTGAGAAACCCACATTTCTAAACACCCTAGAGGCTAACTGGTGTGGCCAATATGTATATGTTTGGAAGTGAATAGATGTTAGGTTTATAGGATTAGTTTCAGGTGTATGTAATTTTCCTATTCCCTTCCATGAGGAGGTCTCCACCCCGGTAGTGGAGGGAAGGCCCCACAAAGTGTACGGAGCGTACAATACTGCCATCAAATTACTAATAGTAAGTTTACAGTCATATTTTACATTTTTCAGGCTCTACTCCGTCAATTCAGGTCGTGGAGACATGTAAATCTACACTTTTCATTAACTTTACACTCAGATTTTGTGAATAGCCCAAAGTAGTAGAGTTACTCAAAAGTGTAAAAGTAAATTTACTACGAGTAAACCTACACATGTAAATTTACATTTGTGAATAGCCTCCTACATCTTTCACACTACCCCTCTTGCTCACTCTACCCGCCCATTGATTTTAGTCTGCCCCTCTGAAACCTATAGATTTACCAGTCTTAGAAGTCTCAGGTCCAGTTCACAAAGGCATGTAAAAGCATGCTCCTGTAGTACTTTTTTCATACTCATAAATGCTATTGTGACTTGGCTTCGATGTGTTTAATAAGAGAAAAGAGCCACAGAACTACTAAATTCTGTTCCATCTCTCCAGCTGGTCTAGCATGTATTGCAGTGCTTAGTTTGAGCAGTGGTTTCTGGTGCTCAGCACCAGCACTTAATTATCAGCACCAGCACTTAATTACCAACATTGGCACTTATGGCAGCTGCCTCATGGTGGCCCTATTTGTGTAATTCAGAGATAGCCAGAACAACAGTTGTTTATTAATTCAATATACGTTAAAAACAACTAATACCTGTTCCCAAGCCATTCTTATACCTTTGGGGGCCTCGAACTGTGTGAATTGTCACACCTGTAACAGTGTGATGGTTAGTAGTTGTATATGTACTGTCATTCGCAGCACTACCAGGGGTAATGGGTGGTGCAAGCGGGGGTGGCCTCTTGCAGAGAGACCCGGCACTTATTTTTTTTACAAATTAAGCACAGATTGCATTGCTTTCTACTGACACGGGCTGCAATTAGGTGCCTCAACATGGTTGATTAAAGTGACAGGCGTGATCCAGGTCTGTTTCTGCCAAATGGCGATGCAGTGCACGCAATGTAATTCGTTTTATTTATTTATTTATATACTTAACTCCGTTCAGCCGTATGCCGGAGTTTACTACCCCCCACCCTGCCCCTCCCCCGCCTCACCGCCCCGCAGCACTCCCTCGAAGAGACGCCACTGGTTTCTGCACTATTAATTGCAAATTTTGCAGCGAGTGCTGCAGGGCCAGTGAAAGCGTGGGTATGGCGAAATTGCTCCTGTCTGAATCTTCCCACTTTTCCCCGCCCACCCCACCCCTTGCCACAGGCTTATAGTTTTAGGGTGTATAACATATTCATCGTAATCAGATAAAACACAAACAATAAAGTGGAGCCGCAGCAATGTGTCTAGTTTAGAATGAAAGCAAGCAAGCATGATGGATACAGTCCAGCATCTCGGTTCTACACGCCATAATTATAGCTTCTTGTATTTTTATGAAATGGTGCTTAATCATAATTATTGAGACCCTTTGAAAGTGTTCATGAAAGAGTGTGATTCCAAACACGAATTGAGGAAAAGTACACAAACAATTACTAATCCTCCCCTAAATTAGAATGCTTGATTCCAATTCATGTAAATACTAACATTAATAGCATTGCAGATATCATCACGGTCAGTGTATGAATGACTATAAATTACTTGAATAAAAGAATACATTCTATTCATAGCCACCCTCTTCCTTTAGATATAACATCATTACCACTAAGCCTACCAAAAGAGAAGCTCTAGGGATGATGGCAAATAATGAAGCCTTCTCTTGCTCAGGTTCGATATCGTCCTGCAGATATACACAACTCCATCTTTTTCTAGTGCATATTTTGTTCCTTAAAATGCATATGTCCTCTAACGCATCATAATATTGTTTCAACTTCACAGTTGCAAGATATTTTATACTCATTAATGACCAGATTTATAGCTTTCTATGCTGGGAAACCGTTGGATTGGGTATTCAGTGTTTAATAAGCATTTTCAAATCCAATATATCTGACAATGTAAAAGTGGAAGTACCTCTTGATTGGTAACTGTGTTTGGTTAGGTAAGTCCATGCATGTGAGAATAATTCAATGGATGGATGAATAAGTGACTGAGAAGAGCTTGCAGGATGCTTCAGTGATCTGAACGTTTCCTGCTGAAAATGCAGTGATCTGCAAGTCATAAGTTCACATCTAGACATGACGTATTTAACATTAAATTCATCCTAGGAGGATAAATCGACTAATAGTGACACTTGCTTTACACAGGACATACAAATCAAATAAAATAACACAGTGGGTGTTTGTAAACGGCATGTTCATTCCAAGGGCTTCGATTGCGAGTACATTGGAGAACATGTGCTAATGTTTGCACCCTTTATATACAGGTACCAAGGGGTTCAAAAATTAACTGGTGCAATAAACAGCACCTATTGTATGCTTTCCATGTTGGAATGGGTATTTTCCCAGCCTTGTCACTTGGTAAGTATTGGCATTTGTGTCCTGCAGATATTTACCTGGGGAAAACGTCCAAGATCTAGGAAAACTTAGACCGATTCGTAATTGCGACACCTGTGCAAAGACGAGTTTGCAATGGTGTCACAATTTAACAAGGCACTCATAATCGAGACCCTAGGTGTCATGTCATTCAATAACACATAGAAATCATTACACAACTGTACGATATTCCCTATGTTGACCTAAGGATAATTAAAGGTTGAGTGGACCAACAAGAATGCGAACCTGTGACCAGTGCTTTCGTTGAGCCGGTGGTCGTCGGTGGGGGCCATCGGCACTCATTGTTGTGGACAGGCACTTATTTTTCTGCATTAGTCACTTACTGAGAGCAAAAGAGGAAAAAACATGCACACAGCAAAGACGCGGAGAAAGAGAAAGAATAAAAAACATCAGAATGGGAGAAAGCAGGGACCTGCTAGAGCGGTATAAAGGGGCAGGGAGTGTCTAGTAGTGAATTAAAGAGTTATAAGGTGGATTTAAGACTACGCAGTCTTCATATAAGGCATGCTGGCATTCCTTTGCACTGGTCGCAGGCTTCTGAGCAGAACTTTAGGCACCAGTACTTTTATTTTCACAAATTAAACATTGCCTGCGGGCGGAGCCAAGCACCTTGGCAAGAAGGCTCTCGCCTGCGCGCGGCTTACGGCCCTCCTCCCAATACCATCCAGGGTAGTCACCACCACGAGAGGGGTGCCTGTGTCCTGGGAGGTCGCACTCGCCTTCCAGGCCCCGGACCACAGGCCGATGGGGCCTTTGAACAGCCCGGTGAGACCTAGGCCAAAGGGATCACTGACAACAGAAATATCGTGACAAAAATATCGTTGTCAGAAATATCGACCTCCTATCTTCATAATGGTAAGTACAAAAATATCGAAAAAAAATATCGTTGTCAAAAATATCGAAGTAGAAAATATCGTTTTTTTTATATGTATAAAAAATAATGTAAAATAAATTAAATAATACATTTAACTTAAAAAAAAATATTTAGATTTATTTGTATATTTTAACAATTATAAGTAATAAATATAATGTAAAAATAAATTATACATACATATTTAAAATGTAATATATATATATATATTTACTTAAAAATATTAATAAATAATAATTTTAATTAATTATAAAATGTTAGAAATATATTACAATTTATAAATAAATATACATATATACATACACCTGTAACATAAAAAAAATAAAAATAATTATATTATATTATAAATTAAAATATTAAGGGGCCCATTACGATGGCGGGCGGAAGCACAACCGCCGTGCTGGCGGATGCAAAAAGCACCAGTTACCGCCGGCACGCAGCAGTCCACACGCCCGCCCAATTACGATGCGAAAAGCAGGCCAAACACCGCCGGCAAGCCAGCAACACCGTCCGCCATCAAAGTGCGCCCGTACACGTAGCGGCGCAGCCCAACTGACACACACCGTCCGACGAAACACGTCCCGCCCGGCGCATAAATTACGATGCCGCAAACAAACGGCTCCCACGGCCAAGAGATACCGTACGACAAACCGAAGCGGTAACACGGACGCCGAGCACGGACAACGAAAAGCGGCTCCCCGAGCATGAATCCAGCACTGCAGGCCGTCCCCATGCTCCTGCTGATGCACCACCAAGGACGCAACGTACCGCGGAGACGCAGGTAGGCACACACACAACAAGTGCACGCAAACAGCGCACACAGTGCAAGGGCGGAAAAAGCGGACAACCCCCCACCAGCGCGTGTACACAACACATCCACCATCGCATCCACATATGACACACAGGCCAAATCGTAACATCGCAGAACACATGTGTACACACCACCTGGGACTAGGAACCAACCACCCCGTCACGGCCCCAAAGCGCCGATGACGCCGCCACACATGCGCACAACGCAGAGGCCAACCGCAGCGCCATGCATGCGTCGCACACAGACACAGGGACACAACCAAGCAGCACACACATCAGCCCCACCCCGAACGCACATGACACGTGACAGGCCGGCCACAGACATGTCCCCAACGCCCAATTCACGGACAACACCCAACGCCACACAACCGACGCACACATGTCAGTGAAGACACGCAACAGCAGGACACACCCCAGTGTAACAAACATGGCGTAGCACACAGCGGCGGCAACACCAACTAGGAGAAGCAGGGCCCCTTCGGGAAGAGGAACGCCAGTACCACACAGAAACACCCATACCACCCTGCACATATGAACAAGACATATAAAACGGAACACCAAAGAGCCCGGGGACCGACAACAGGTGGCCCAAGAATAACATCCACACACAAGGCCCAACGCAGAGCGGAAAGGCAGCCTGCCGCCCACACAAGGGAGAGCAGACAGCACTGAATGACCTTCCATTCCAACTCCGAAACCACAGCCCTACGACAGAAGCCGGTGAATACAGCCATTGTCCAAGAATAGACCAACACAGGCATGCCGAGGAGACCGACCACACGGCAGATAGCGCATATCACAGAAGCACACAACGGACGGGGAAGAAAGAAGAAAACACTCCCCCATGTCGGCCACATGCAAGTTAATTGGAAGGAGTCACACAGCACTGACCTTGAACTGTCTGAGAAGCATGTGGGAAGAGGGCCCGTGTCCTCCAAACAAGCCAACAGAACACAAGTCCTGTCTCCCTACGACTACACAGAGCTCACAGCAACCCCGGAGCGTGCACATTGCAGACTGCACACACAGCCGGAGCACGCCACCTCAACGAACCGCTGCGAAATGGCAACCGCAACACACCTACCCAACTACGCCGAACAGCTCAAGCTGTACAAAACCAACCTGTGCCATACATTGGGATGCGATCTCCTGTCCCTGCTGAACGTAAGTTACCGACTGACTTACCGCATCACATTGTTCAGCTGCGTCATGCCCGTCTTCTACTGTCGGAGGTGTCCCTACCAGCATCCCGTCGAGATATGCCTCTCCAACCCGGCATGTCTGAAGGCGGACCTGCTACCACTACTCCTCCCTCTGGACGCACACGACAGGGCCTGCTCTGCCTATGGGGGCATGGCGTATGTGGCCAACATCGCACCCGCACTGAAATGGGACCACTGTGCCTCCACACGACGGATCATCGATAACAGCTACATCGAATGTCACCCAGCATGCCCCATCATGGTCCTCCAAGGGACAACCTACGAACAACACCTTGACAGCCACCATCCGCTTCATTGGCTGGCAAACATGTACACCACCAATGACATGGAAGCCCTGCTGGACGGCATCGCATACCTGACAACCTGTAAATACGTCGGACCACAACGCAGGTTCCCCGAGTGACCTATGATGTCCAACCCCGCACCCATGCTTAGCTTCCGCACGGACTGGCCAGTCACCACCACAACAGCCATACCAAACGACCGGCAACTGTAACCACACCATCAACGACATCGCCATGACATCGGATATGACCGGGACATGCACACTGTTCCCCATCACATCCAGGAACACCGCATGCATCGTGGGAGGCAGTGGCATGGGCTCTGTGTATCGCACCCACATGGACGGAACTGCACGAACAACCAGGACACGACATGGATCCAGCGCCCATGGACACACACACCGCTCAGTGGACATGAATAGGTCGCCTGGAGTCTGTGGGTGCTGCACCCCTCCCACCCCCGCCCCGGGAATCCCATACCAGGACCTTTGCATGGACGACAAGTGCATACAACAACAACACGACCCCAGTGACTGTGACATGTCCAGTAACCACCACAGTGCAACAACAAGTGGCACGCCGCTGCATGCACGCAAGCACATGCCCTGATGTCATCTCACATGCACGCGTGCATGAGGAACAACCGCAGCAAACCTGTCACATGGAACTGAGATGGACTGTGCCCATGATGCCAAGCGGTCTGGTAGGCTACATGTATACCGTCTGTGTCAAAGTCCGCAGCTCCGCAGCTATACGTAAATGTACATTAGCACAGCCTTGGCCAAGCAGATGTCACTCTGAAGCCCACATCCCACATGCAACAGCCAATCACATGTAACCCCACTCCCTATCCCATTTGCAATCATGCTCAGTATATCCTCAACATGTATTCCGCTGCCAGTAGTGTCCACTATACTGCATCACAGAGGACAGAAGACTCAATATAATGTTTGAAACCAAAACTGTCTCCGCTGACTCATTTCACAAGTACGAATGAGAGAGGATGAGAGTATGTGAAGTACACGGCAGTCGTGACATGACCATGTAGTCCACTGGTATTGGATGTCAACGCAAATGAGTAGCACTACTGTGGAAGACACACATGTGTCGTGTGAAGTCGTATGGACGCAGTGCTCAGGTGGGTGGGTGCGACGGGTAGATGCGCACATGCCAAGTTGGAGCACGCCGTGTTGGGAGGGGTCATGAACAGTACACCACCGCTTCCCTGGGCATTGTGAGAGGACACCTGTCGGGGGGAGTGAACACGTGTGTGCATAGCAGCCGGGCACACGTACAAAGCGGTACCAGGCGCACCTCAGCCCACCCTCTGTGGACAAGCTGGATCCTGTTGTGCGCCCGCCATGCCCCTGACAAGGCACACACAGCCCCAGTCGACCAGGTGTAACCCCAACATAGTCAATCCGCACAGGCGATACAGGGCACGGGATGGCAGTGGAGCATGGTGTGTGAGAGGTCTCCTCGCGCTCCTCCTGGTCATATCACGCAGGCAATAGAACCTCAACGTCTAGCATGGCACAAGTCAGATGGAAGTGTAGGGGGACGCACCACAGCACGAGCAGCACTGACGTCACGGGAGGTGGCTCGCACCATCCCATCCATTGCCCATCATACCAACCACGCCACATGCCATTGCGACTAAGTGCAAGCGCGTGCGCCACCACCCCCGAGCCCTCCCCAGAGAGGCCAAAGAGTGAATGTGTGGGCCATCAGCCACAGACGGACGCGGCATGGCCGCAAGGGCAGCCACAGCCACTGGGTGTCGCAGGTGGCGGATCCGGAAGGCGAAGACTGTGATGCATAGTCCATGCAGGCCGGGTCTCCATTTGGGGCACCACGCAGGTGGACGGCGTCCCGCGACACATCATACCCTGAGACAGCCCACTCGTGCAACTGGACCCACACATACACTCCTTGCCCTCTCTGGTGCGAGCTTGGGGCTGCCTGTGCAAGCGCTAGCCTCGCAGGTGAGCATGCATATTGGGGGAGCGAGGGGAGGACATGAGGGCTGGGGCGAAGATGACTGTATCACTGTCAGTAAGTACAAGGGATGACCCAGATGTGGAAAGGAAGAGACGTGTCCCGTGTGTACTGCAACTAGTCGCCAATCCAACTACCCCCCCATGTCCGGAATGTAAGCCCGCACCTAGGCCCGCCCATCCGCCACATCGAACATACCACCAGCACGACAACCTTCCCATTCGAAACACTGACTGGGGGTGGCGACCAGTGTACAATCATGTGTAGCCTACCCACGCGTACATGTGGGCCCTCCATGATCCATGTCACCTGCGGCAAAGTCATGACATGCGCAATGAGGGAAGTGAGGAGAGCTGTCCGCCCCACGCGCAGAAGGTGCATCAGCTCCACAGACCCAGCAGCGAGTCCAGCAGGGGTCACATGTGCAGGGGCAGCTGTGCCTGGTGTGAAGGCACATGCATATAGACAGCACATCGACCAATGTGTAGTCTGCCCACATCTACAGTCCATCATCATGCGGACATAGGAATTGAACACAGGGCAACACATCTGAGTGGGTGCACCCACCGTGACCAACAATGCGCAATCATCGACGTACCCGCCCTGTGCATGGCCCCCCACCCAACGGAGGCACATCCAGTGCCACCATCCCACACACACAAGCCTTCCACGGAACATGCTGTGTCCAATGGTCAGTACAGAGTCAGCGCCCATGTGGTGGATCCTGAACAGGAGACACATGCACACACATGCCAGCTCCCACTGTGTACGTCTGCCACCTGGCACGTGCAATGTAACCTCTCACCTGTGACGTGTGACTGCAAGCACACAGCCGTCTTGGCATGGGGCTGTCAATGTGGACACCTGTCAATGTTTCGGGAGGTGTGATCCGTACAGTGCTGTACATAGGGTGCAGTGCTGACACCTACTACTGTCTCATATCCCCTCGTGCCACAGGTCCCACTTGTTTTGGCCGCTCAGCCTGTGCCCACATCGTCGTCGTCGTGTGCCATACTCATCCAGCCGCGGAAGCAGTTCCATGCTCAGCAGACATTCATGTTGCCGTGGCGTTGCCGCTTGACGGATATGCAGTCAGTCCCCATCAGCACGCCCCGCAAGTCATTGGGGCCTAGATCCCCATGTGCATGCACATGGCAGTGGTTTGTATCACTAGCCATTGCCATTGGTGGGAGACCTGTGTAAGTGTATTGTGGCCGTGCCGCCCCAGCTTGACAGCTGGGCTGTGGCTCATGTGCTTGCTCAGTCATGTCAGTGATGTGTATGCGAAATTGCTATGTGTCGTGTTGCTTTGACATGTGTCCTCTGCCATTGTCCCTAGGCGGAGACCGAACATTGACCGCCCATACCAATTGCTGGCAGACATGGAGGATACGGAGGTCATTAGGAAGTTTCGGCTGGACAGGCCAACCCTGCATCGACTGTGTGCCATGTTAGAACCCCATCTCCGTCCCCGCAGGGTGTATCCGACTGCTGTCACCCCCACGGCTAAGGTGATGGCCGCCATGCATTTCTTCGCCACTGGGTCATTCCAGCACACAGTGGGCAGTGGAGGAGGGATGTCCCAGCCCATGTTCAGCAAGGTGCTGAGGGATGTACTGGCAGCCATGATGCTGTACCGGAACAGGTACATCCGCTTCCCCAGGGCTCGTGAATTGGCGGCAGTGAAGGGTGCATTCTATGCCCTTGGCAGAATCCCACACGTCGTTGGAGCCATTGACTGCACACATGTCGGCCTTGTTCCACCACAGGCCACTGAGCACCTGTACCGCAACAGGAAGCACACGCACTCCCTGAATGTGCAAGTGGTGTGCCTTGCGGACATGGTGATCACCCACGTGTGTGCAAAGTTCCCAGGCTCGGCCCATGACGCACACATAATGCGCAACAGCATCTTGCCACGACTGATGTCCAATATGCAACAGGATCGTGCCTGTATTGTCGGTGAGTATGTGGAGTGGTGTAGCGTGCTGGCTGTGCGATGCTGTCCCCTGTCCAGTTGGATTAGCAACGGTTCTCTGTGTCCCTCACACCCAGGTGACTCTGCGTATCCGAATGGGGCATGGCTGCTCAGTCCATTGAGGAATCCTCGCACCCCAGCAGACGATCGCTACAATGAGGCACATGGGAGGACCAGACGTGTGGTCGAGCGTACCTTTGGCCTCCTCAAGTCCAGGTTCAGGTGCCTGGACCGCACCGGGGGTGCGCTGGCGTACTCCCCACAGAAGGTGTGCCAGATAGTGGTGGCGTGCTGCATGCTGCACAATCTGGCCATTCGGAAGCAGATCCCCCTCATCGTGGATGACGGAGATCAACCAGGGCCCCAGCCCGCAGACCAGGACAGCTCGAGTGAGGAGGACAGCGGAGAGGAGGAAGCTGGTAATGTGCGGCAGCAGCTCATCGCCCGCTACTTCACTTGACGGTGAGTGTCCATGTACGACGGCTGATGTGGCTGTATCTGTGCAGGTGTGTGTGTGCTGTGTCAGGGTGGCCGTTTGTTCACTGCGTGCTGTGTGTCAACGCTCCATGGCCAGGGTAGTATGCCACTGTTGGTGGCTGTGGCATTGTGCCCTATTGCTCTGTGCGATGTGTGTACATTGCTTGTAGTTGTTGACATGTACTGTGTGATGGGTGTGTGACACACTCATTGAATGTGCTCCTGTTCTGTCTCCCACCCCTAGGTCCCTACAGGCCCTCCGGATTCAAATGCCATGCCACGCATCAGGTGCCTTTCCGCCCAAGGTGGCCGTTGTATTCCGTACAAATAAGACACAGGGCACAAACAGCAGTTAGTGAAAAAGGTGCATTTATTACAAACTGTGACATGTGATTGTGTGTAAGATGATGACAAAAGTGGTGCGTGCAGTGACAATGAGCTGTCGGTCATGGCTGCGTGATGATCAGGGTGTACCCACTGGTTCTATGTCCATAGTCCAACACACACATGCCATCCAGATGGCTGTGTGGAGTGGGATCGTAGTCCAAGTCAATGCAGTGGCTGGTCAAGGAAGGCTGGCGGAAGGCTGGCTGGCTGCCTCACTTGCGACTGGAGCGTGCGAAGTCCTCCCGGGAGATCTGTTTCCTCTTCGGACGGCCCCTTCCACGTTTGCGAGGGGGGTGCCTGCTTGCGACATGCTGGTGGTTGAGGTGTGATCACTGGCTGTGGACGCAGGGGAACTGGACACTGCTGCTCCACCCTGCGCCCCGGCAGGTGGTGGCGGAGGGGGAGCTGCTGTCCCTGGCTGTGACCTCACCGCCACCACCAGCTGTCCCATGAGGTCCACGATTTGGCCCATACGGGCGTCCATGGACCTCAACACCCCCAGCACCTCACGCGTGTCTGAGGCAGACCGGACCCATTGTCCTTGGGCCTCTTCATAGGCCCCAAGGACTCTGGCCATGTGAGGCAGGGCATGGCTCCCAGGGGAGGCTGGCGTTTCCCTGACCCTGCTCCTCCTACCAGTCCTGCTGCCACCGGCCTGCCCACTAGCCACATTGCTCACCACGGTCCTCGCTGTGGCTCCCAGGGTGGATCCAGTCGTCCGGGCCACCACCTGCGCTGGGGCTGGTGCCAGCGGAGACGTGGCGGTGGTGGCGGCGGTGGTGGTCGGTGCGGCGATGGTGGCGGTTGCGGCAGTGGTAGTGGCCACAATGACCGTGGGTGTGGCCGCAACGACAGTGGCAGCAGGGGGCTGTGAATGTTCAGCAGCCCTGGATGATGGGTTGGTGGGTAGGAGGGGTCCTGGGGAGCGGCTGGGCCCTGCCACACCAGATGGGCCTGCTTGGTTGTCCGTGTCCGAAGAGGAGGACAGATCCTCCAGATCCGTGTGTCCTCGTTGGGGGCTTGTAGGCTGGCTGTGCTGGCTGCTGGCTCCATCCCCAGCATCCAGCAGTTCGTCACCTGTGGAGAGAATGAGATTAGTTATTGTGTTGCACCTGGCGAAGTATGTATTTGTCGTCTGACATTGACAGTTCGTGCAATCTCGTACATGGGTTTCCCGGAGGCGTGTGTGTGGCTGTAGCATCTGTAGTTGTGTGTGCTTGGCAATGGGACTGTGTGCTGTGCACATGTGGCATGGGACGGATTGGCCATGCCGATGGGTGTGTTGCTGTGCCCCTACTTATTGTGACTCTGGTGTATGCGGGCTCCTGGCCCATCCTGGGTCTGGTTTGTACTTTGCTTTTGGGGTTCAAATGGAACGCTTAGGAACGCATATGGCAACATGGGGGCCATGCCCCAGATTCGCATTTGGGAGGGAATATGCTTTTGGGGTTCAAATGGAACGCTTAGGAACGCATATGGCAACATGGGGGCCATGCCCCAGATTCGCATTTGGGAGGGAATATGCTTTTGGGGTTCAAATGGAACGCTTAGGAACGCATATGGCAACATGGGGGCCATGCCCCAGATTCGCATTTGGGAGGGAATATGCTTTTGGGGTTCAAATGGAACGCTTAGGAACGCATATGGCAACATGGGGGCCATGCCCCGGATTCGCATTTGGGAGGGAATATGCTTTTGGGGTACATGCTGTGAGCCATGGGTGCCGAACGTGACATGTGTTGTGGCAGCATGACAGTGCATGGTTTGAGGTGTGTGCATGCTTGACATGGCCTGCATATTTGCTGTCTGTTGTGATTACTGGACATGGCATTGGACGCATCGTTATGAGTGAGTGATGGTTGTGTGCCAGCCAACGTATTGCAGTTGTCCCATCTCCTTGGTGTGCGTGCTGCCCTGTGCCATGTGCATCACTGCAGTGCTCGGGGGGGTGTGGCCCATGTTGTGTGTTGTTGCTCACAGTGTGTCGTGCACTTCATTGACTTCTGGCACATGGTTGGTAATGGGCATGTATCTTAGCGTGACTGCTGTATGTGTGGCAGCTGTGCGGATGACATGCCTTTCATGAGACTGGGGCTGACGGATGGGATGGATGGTATGTTGTTTGTGCATGGTGTGTCTGTGTGTTTGATGGGTTCAGTGGTGTTCGTGTGCATTTATGTTGTTCCGCTCTGTTGCGTCTAGTGTTGTTTGTCTTACATAGGCGTAGTTGTGGGGTGTGTGGTTGACAGGCAGTTGGGGCTACATGGACAGGACTTCAATGGTGTTTCGGTTGTGTGTGATGAGTTGCACAGTGGCTGCCGTGTGGTACTATATTCAGTGTGGCTTGTGCATGCAGACGTGGCTCCTTGGGTGTTGCTATGTCTGTGATGGGTCATGTGGGGTGTGAGTCTGTTGTTCATGTCCGTGTGCACATTGTTCACTTGTTCGTGACGGTGGGCGGTGCTGCGTGTTCGTCTGCTACGTGACATGTCCCATGTGTTGGTCGTGTTACGGTCCTCATGCCTCCAGTAATCCGGCCCTGTCCAGTTTCCCACCTGCAAGTTGTTCGTGCGTGCACTGTACTGGATGCCACATGGCTCTAAGCGGGGGTGCTCCATGTTGCAGGTCTGTGGGGGTGGGAGGGTGTTGTGGGTCGTGGGGGTGGCTGGATACCCACTGACACCGATTGCTGTGGACCGTGATGTCTGCCTTTCGGCTGTCGTTGTGCACTGCGGTGGCTGACACGTGGGTGTGGGGTGTGGGGGATGCTCCTCCTTGCTGTGCTGTGGGACTGGGGCCTGGTGTGTGTTGTACTTGGGCTGTCCACCGTCCCACCCACTGCACTTTGTGTTCCTGCCACTTACCTGTTACTTGTCGGTTGGTGCAGCTGTGGCGGACACATGGGTGTGGTGGGTGCTCGTTGTGGCGCTTCTGGCATATTTGGGGACCTGTTGGTGGTTACGTGGCTGGCTTAGTGTACACATGTCCCCACGCATCTTGCAGTTGTTCGGTTTGGGCTGTGTGTGGTGGTGTCTGTTGCATGTGTGTGTGATGTGTTGTGTATTGTGTGCTGGACATGGGGGTGTTTGTCCCTGGGAGCTGTGGCATGGTGGTAGTGCATGTGAGTACATAGCGGTGTGCTGGTATACATTAGTTTGTACTTACCAGCCTCCACTCCCCTGCTAATCCGGCGAGGATCTCCGGATGGATTACGACTCGCACCTTCTCCTCCCACGCTTTGAAGGTCTTAAAGAGCGCGGGATTCCCTCCGCCAGTGACGGCAGCCAGCTCTCTGTTTTTGCCCTCCTTCTTCTTGACCAGGCTCTTGACGTCATTCCAACGTTTGTTAATCTCGACTCTGTTCCTGGGCAGGGTCCCGACTGCATTGACCTGGTCTACGATCCGGTTCCACATTCTGTTTCTGGTGGCTAGTGGTGTGTGCTGGACCATGTTCCCATAGATTTGTGGGTACACCTTGATGATCTCGTCGACCATGACCGTCAGCTCCATGGGCGTGAACTTGGGCATCCTTTGTGGTGCCATGGTGTTTGTGGTGCTGGTGCGGTGTGTGTTGTGTAATGTGCAGGGGGTTTGTGGTGCCGGTGTTTGGTGGTGGTGGTGGTGGTGGTGGTGGTGTTTGGTGGTGGTGGTGGTGGTGGTGGTGGTTGTGATGTGTGCGTTTCTGTGGTGTGCTGCTGTCCTTGCTGTGTCACTGTGTCCTCTCCTCTCCTCTCTGGTTTGCAATGTAGCAAGGGGTTGTGGTCTGTGGGAGTGCTGCTTTTGTACTCACCTATGTGGGTGTGTCCTCATGGTCTGTTGTTTTCAGGTGTGTTGTGTCTGGGGTTCTGGCCTTTGTATTTTTTGTTTGTCCGGGGGGTGTTTTCGGGATATGTACTGTGCTTGTGTATTTGTGCGTGCCTTGCTGTGTGGACTTGTTGGCCATGTTGTGTGCTATTGGTTTTGTGTGCGGATGGTTTCTGTGCAGGTACGTGGGCGCCATGGCTTCTGCCGTGTCGATTCTCATCGGCGTTGTTTGCGCTGGCGGGCGGTATATTTGTGGTTTTTCCGCGCTCATGTCGGTGCGATCGTAATTTCACGTGCGGTGTGTCGGCCGTGAGGGCGGGCGGTTTTGTGTTGTCGTGCGTGTTTCCGTCCGTGGCGGGCGGTTTGTCTCCGACTCGGACGTTGGCGGGCGGTATTTTGTGTGCTTTTTCCGCCGATGGCGGTATTCGGTTTGTGTAATCGTAATGGCGTGGTCGGTGTTCAGGCGGTGTGTGCGGGCGGATTTTTGCCGCTTCCATGCCTGGCGGAATTATTTACGCCGGGTATCGTAATGTGCCCCTAAAATATTTAATATTTTTTAAACCTACAATTTACACTACATTGACTGCAACAGTAGGAAAAGTGTTGGATAGCAGAGGAGAAAAAATTACTATTCCCACTCCAGCGAGTGCAACAGTAGGGAAAGTATTGGATAACGGAGGGGAATAATTTACTATTCCCACTCCAATAAGTGCAAAAGTAGGGAAAGTGGTGGATAGCGGAGGGGAATAATATACTATTCCCTCTCCAACAATTGTAACAGTAGGGAAAGTGTTGGATAGCGGAGGGGAATAATTTACTATTCCCACTCCAGCGAGTGCAACAGTAGTGGAAGTGTTGGATAGCGTAGGGGTAAAAATTACTATTCCCACTCCAAGGAGCGCAACAGTAGGGAAAGTGTTGGATAGCGGAGGGGAATAATTTACTGTTCCCACTCCAGCAAGTGCAACAGTAGGGAAAGTGCTGGATAGCGGAGGGGAATAATTTACTATTCCCACTCCAATGAGTGCAACAGTAGGGAAAGTGTTGGATAGCATAGGGATAAAAATTACTATTCCCACTCCAGCGAGTGCAACAATAGGGAAAATGTTGTATAGCGTAGGGGTAAAAATTTCTATTCCCACTCCAGTGAGTGCAACAGTAGGGAAAGTGTTGGATATCGTAGGGGTAAAAATTACTATTCCCACTCCAGCGAGTGCAACAGTAGGGAAAGTGTTGGATAGCGTAGGGATAAAAATTACTATTCCCACTCCAGCGAGTGCAACTGTAGGGAAAGAGTTGGATAGCGTAGGGGCAAAAATTACTATTCCTACTCCAACGAGTGCAACAGTAGGGAAAGTGTTGGATAGCATAGGGGTAAAAATTACTATTCCCACTCCAGCGAGGGCAACAGTAGGGAAAGTGTTGGATAGCAGAGGGGAATAATTTACTATTCCCACTCCAGCAAGTGCTACAGTAGGGAAAGTGTTGGATAGCAGAAGGGAATAATTTACTATTCCCACTCCAATGAGTGCAACAGTAGGGAAACTGTTGGATAGCGGAGGGGATAAAATTACTATTCCCACTCCAAAGAGTGCAACAGTAGGAAAACTGTTGGATTGCATAAGGATAAAAATGACTATTCCCACTCCAGCGAGGGCAACAGTAGGGAAAGTGTTGGATAGCGTAGGGGTAAAAATGACTATTCCCACTCCAGGGAGTGCAACAGTAGGGAAAGTGTTGGATAGCGTAGGGGTAAAAATTACTATTCCCAATCCAGCGAGTGCAACAGTAGGGAAAGTGTTGCATAGCGTAGGGGTAAAAATTACTATTCCCACTCCAGCGAGTGCAACAGTAGGGAAAGTGTTGGATAGCGTAGGGGTAAAAATTACTATTCCCACTCCAGCGAGTGCAACAGTAGGGAAAGTGTTGGTTGGCAAAGGGGTAAAAATTACTATTCACACTTAAGAAAATTCCAACTTAAAAACAAACAAAATATCAACTATTATACAACATATAATAAAACACCCAAAAACAAAACCTATCTCTTATAAATTTTTGCAAAACATAGAAACATATAATATAGAAAAAATATAAAATTTACATAAAAAGATTTTTTTTAATTTTAGCAAGAAATTATCAGACAAATAAAGATTTTGTAACAGAAATTAATTGTAATCTAAAAAAATAATTATTGCATAAATGTAATATTTTTTTCCTACCCTATAAAACCACACAATTTACAACACATATCTAAATTAAACAAAAAAGTGTACCTCCATAATTAACACAATTAATTATCAATTTAAAAAGTATTCATAATTAAAAAACATATTTAAAAAGGTCAAAATTATTGTAGTAACCAAACATTACAGCTATACAACATAAATCCCCAAACAAAAAAATAAATAAACAATTACCAAAATATTTAACAATTAATAAATAAATATTAATGATAACGTAATGATTAATTAATGTAAGCTAAATTACTTTCCACCATCTACCCCAATAAACACCATAACACACACCTAAAAATATTTACACAATTTCCATAACTAATTTTACATAATAAATTCATATCAATAAACAACCAATAAATAATTAATTTTAATTAATTTACTTCCCACCACTTACCACTATAAACACCACAACTCACACATCAAAATTATTACACAAATGACAAAATTAAAATTTAATTAATTAATTAGCATCAATTAACAAAGAATTAATTAATTAAAAATAAATTACCTCCCACAATTTTGTTAAAAATTATACAATTAACACAATTAACAATTAATTAATTAATTAATAACAATTAACAATCAAAATATAAATAATTATTAATAAATTAATTCACAAAATTAACACTATAAAATAATAATTAATAATTATTATATAAAACAATTATTAAATGTATTTAAATTAAGTTACTTCCCACCTTACTCCCCTATCAACCTACAACCCACTCCTAAAAAACACACAATTAACATAATTACCAATTAATAAATAATTATTAATAGCAAATTAATAAATAATTATTAATACATTATTTCCCACAATTAACAATATAAAATATTAAATAAATAAATATTAACTATGAAAAAATATTAATATTTAATTATAATTAAATTACTTCTCACCCTATTCCCCTATAAACCCACAACCCGCCCCTAAAAAATGACAAATTAACATATTTACCAATTAATTAATCAATAAAAATTAACAACCAATTATTAATTAATTAATAATATATTAATTACCACAATTAACACTATAAAATCAAAATTAAATAAATATTAATAAATAAAAATGAACATTCAATTTATTATAATCAAATTACTTCCCACCCTATTCCCCTATAAACCCATAACACGCTACGGAACTAAAACGCAAAATTTAATTAACATAAAATTAATAACTTCTAAAAATGTAACACATACATTAAAAAAAAATGCAATACTTAGACAAAAAAATATAGCACATACATTTAAAATACATACTAAAATACATAACACTAACTAAAAAAAAACCGATATTTTTAACAACTATATTTTTGCAAACGATATTAATGACTTCGATATTTTGGAAAACGATATTTCTTACCTTACACTCGATATTCTTGATCACGATATTCTGGCAGTCGATATTTCTGTATCACGATATTTTGCACTCGATATTAGTGCAAGTTGAAATTTCCAACTCGATATTCTGACTGTTTACCAGGCCAAAGCCATCCGGTGCAACACCATGGCGATGTCGCTAAATCAGATACTTGGGGGCTTCCAAAGCTGCTACTTTTCTACACCGGGGGTCCACTGCTAGCTGGGACAACTGCCCGGACTCTATCTGCTAGGGACAACGTGGAGTCCCCAGCTGTACCGGGCCCTTACCCTCAGCACGCAAGCCGCGCAGCCCAAGGCCTGTGCAAAAGGAGGGCCGCATTCCTTTGATGATTGGCTGCAGCTTCCCTGAAAATGTTGCCAGCACAGACAACAGTGCCCAGAACCCTCACACGATGCCACCTTACAACACCACCTTCGTGTCGGAGGGACCATGAGCCTTTCACCCACCTTTCAACCTCATGGTGGGGCAGGACTTCGGCACTTGCAGCCTCCCTCCTTTTGAGACTCACCTACTTGAGGCAAGGGGGCCCTGTCTGTGAATCCTGGTCCCAGGGGAAGCCCTACTCTTACTTCATGCCCCCAAGCCTGTCGGGCTTGGCCCACTGGGGCCACCCACCTCCATCCCCCTTTTTGGCCCAGGGAGCAGAGTGAGATACAAACTATCGTCTTTTTCCTTGTAAAGGCTGGATCGCTCACCCCAGTGAGTCTCAGTGGCCATCCCTGGCCCAGAGGCACGCTTCAAGTACCAATGCACAGGGGTTCAGATGGACCAGCCAATACGTTGACTGGTGGGTGGCTGCAATACTGCTCCAGGCCTGGCGGTTTGTCTGTCCATCCTTTCTCACAGCTGCTTCTGGGGGATTTAGCCGGACGGCCTAACTTTGAACTACTGACATCGCCACGCTTATGCCCCACCTGCTCGCTTCCAGGGTTCCATCCCGGGTCTCCCTCCTTGAGGGACTGCTTCTGGTCCCCATTGGATCACCCCGGCCACCCTATCATCACATTGAACTCTACTAGACAGCTCCTCGTCACAGAGATGGTGATGAGAAAACAGTCAAAGACTGGGAAAGACATGGATCCCTCCTCCGAGTCCGCCCTGGACGTCATACTGAGGGAGCTCAGAATGCTTAAAACCACGCTCTTTGAAGTAGCAGACAATACCTTAAAGACCTCCTGCACAGACTATCCATCAGGACATTGCCTCATTCAATGCCAGATTGACCATGACTGAATCCCGTCTGGAATTTGTTTTTTATAATATGGGAGGCACACACTGTATTCTTCTACTTTGCCACCATTTTCCTATGTTTGATCACATTTTTGTGTGCTACGCAGGGATAGGGAACCACCTGTCTCCCTACAATGTAGTCACAAAAAGTGTTTCAGGTCAAAGATTACCTGAACAACCTGTGTGCACTGCTAGGTGTATATAACATGTAACATATCACCATGTCACCCAAATGAAATTAATCCAATTCATGCACAATATTATTGTCAAAACAGGATGTATTGTTCATGTATTCATGTTTACATAACATAAATCGATTTCACAAAATCAAATTAGCGTTTACAGATCAATTTTTAAATAAAAATCACATAACAATATTTATCAAATGTTATTAGTTCTGCTTCATCTGTGAGCTCCACATTGATGTTTATGTTACCATTGCCCTATGTATTTCAGGACCCATGGTCCCTTCATCAGGGGCCTCTGTGTTGAAAACAAACATACATAATTCAGATAATTTTTTTACTTACTGCGTCCCCAAGTGGGAACAAACCCGTCTGGACCAGATTGATGACAAAATGTAGGAGCAGTGTCACCTACAGAAGAAAATTGTGGAGTTGTAAGACTGCTCCCGCTGGGACAATGTTCGGATTTACGGGGTTTCGGAAAAACTAGAAGGAGATAACATCATGGAATTCCTAGCTCGATTCGTTCCCACTCTGATGGGCTTGTTCTCTGATCCTCCCTTGGAGTTTCAGAGGGCCCACAGGATCCATCAATGCTGCTCACTGCTCAAGGATGGTCCGAGGCAGATCATCGCCTGTGTCTTGTGGCACCAGCAGGCCCGCCAGCGGATCCAGGTGGCTAAAAAACATGGCTCTTTCAACATGATGGGCGCATGATATTCCTGTCTCAAGGCTTTTCTCAGGAGACTCAGAACCTCTGCAGGTGCTTCCTCCAACTCCAACCTCGTCTTTGGCAACTTGCATCCCCTAAGGCCTCCTAGACGCCACAGTCATGATGATCACTCAAGGTAATAAGACAATGGGATTCCTGGATCCTAGTCAGTTGGTGGGGTATCTGGAGGTAGTTGTACCAACTGACATGGACATGGGCCTCCTCTGGGGCCTTTCCCCTCCTTCAACATGAGGGCCCCTCAAGGTCCTCCTCTACAGAACACCAATGTCTGGAGGATGTTGCAAAACAGTTTTTGGGTGGCCCAAAGCCACGCTATCCTCACAAGAACTCGCATCCCATGGCCAATCCTGCTCCCCCTTGAAAACTGCTGCCCCTGCTGATGGGACTTCCTGCTCCTGAGTCCCCATGGGTCAGGTCAGTTGGCTATGCATCCCACCACACCCCCACCAAATACACCCTGTTAGTTGCAGAGCCCCACGATTGCCTCTTAGCTACCTGCTGGTTGTTGCCTCCTCTGTCTTCGGCATCTCCCTACCTTACGCTTTGCAACACAGCAGCTCCCCCTCCTTACCCTCCTCTTACTCTATACTTCACACTTTAGGGAGTCCCCAACCACTGCAATTCAGCATTTTGGCCATTCTCTCTGGCCCGTTCAAAGTAGGTTCACTCTTTCCCAAAGGCGGGTCACTGAGTGCCTGCCCGTTGTGCCCCTTCCATTCCTTATCTCCTCCCATTTTCCCTCCCACTACCCTCGGGCCCTCAGCCTCTCCCCTTAAGCCCTTTTGTTTGGCTTCCTCTGTTGGGTATATGTCCTTACCTCACCCCTTAATGGTGATTTCCATGAATGGGAATGACCTCACCCATTATACTAACACTGGAAGATCTTTAGTTACACCCGCTCCCTTAAGCCCAGCATTGCTCTTCTCAAAGAGACTCACATTTCTGATGCGGAGAGTCAGAAACTCCACTTGGATTGGGTGGGTTGGGAGTACCACTTATGCAAGGTCCTGCATGGGGTCAGAGAGGCCCCCTCTGCCAAGCTCTATTGCCATGTTTTTGGTCAAACACCAGCTGGGCAAGACCCTCCAGACTTGGCGCGACCCTCAAGGCCACTTTGTCCTTATTAAGGTTTCTCTCTATGATCAGGTCCTGCTTATCAGCTCTGTGTACGCCCGATCCATTTCAAGAAAGCTACCTATGCCGCCTTGACTATGATTTTCTGGCAACATCCCAGATCAAAAGTTCATTTGGGGGTGCAACTGGAATATGATTCCAGAAATCTTTCTGGACAAATCCAATCAGCCTCAACACCACAAAATCAGAGGGCGGCCTCCTGCACAAACCGGTGTCAGATCTTTCCTTGACTGATCCATAGAGACCATCAAACTGGACCCCACCTACAACTCTGGGTGCACGGCACCCGGTCCAGAATAGATTTCTTTCTCCTCAGTGTGGCTCTGGTTAGGTACTTGACCAACTCAATAATAATCCCCGGCCGGGGTGTCTGACCATGATATAATCTGCTTCTGTCTTGACTTGGATGCCATTTGTCCCCCCACCCCCAAACTGGCACCTCAACCGCTCGTAATACATGTCCCCCCATAGTCAATGAACAATTGTGCTCATATCTACAATCTTTTCTTGATGTAAATGAGGGGACCATAGATTCACCAGGTACCTTATGGGTGGGAGAAAGGCAACGGTGATAGGTGACCTAATGCTTGACACCTTTGAGTGGAAGCACGAAGCCTCGAGAAAATAGCTGCAACTGGAATCCCCCTTGTCTCCCTCAAGGCCCAATACTCCCAGTCCCCCTCACGAGATACGCTACGGACCCTGCTGCAAGCCAAATACTACCACAATGGCCTTTACACCTCTTGTGGTGAAACGTTACTGTTCCACATTAAGCAGCGCCATTACGAGCGTGGAGAGAAGGTAGGACATCTCCTGGCACTGTAGTTGCAGCAACAGGGCACTACATGCTCCATACCGGCAGTTTGACAGGCGGATGGCCAACTCCTTACTAACCCACTGGATGTATCGGAATATTTTAGATCCTATTTCGCAACCCACTACCCCCTCAACACTGTTTGTGCCCCGACGAAGTGGAGGACTTTCTGTCCCACAACGCTATCGCCACTTCACGGCCGACCAGAACCTAGCCTTAGAGGCAGATCTCACCTCAGAAGAAATACTGGAGGCGATTGATGACTTGCCCTATGGCACGGCCGAGCGACTTGATGGCTATCCATCTGAATATTATAAGATCAACAAAAATGTGCAGGCTCCCTGCCCTGCAAAGTATACACGGAAGTGACCCCGCCTCACTGTGTCCTTGTGGAAGCTAAAAAGGGCATCCATTACTCTTATCCCCTCTGCTAAGATCCTGAAGCTTTGGAGGACACCCACTTGTCTGACTTCTGACGACTGGTTACATGAGTTGTTCCAGGTGGCCACCTATGAGCGGATTATTGTTCGGCTCGCTGACAATTATGATAATTTTCTGGACATGTGGGGGACCTTTTTGCATGATCTCCGACTGGCACACTTCTACCCCTTGATCTGCCCCTCTCCTCCTGGGTCTGCCTTGATTTGTTTCTTGTTTCTCACCACGCTCACATATCACTTATACCCCCACATCAGCCTCGTCCTGTTACTCTGCCCCCTACATTTGCCACTTCTTTAGCTTCACTCTCAATCTCCTTCTTACCTTATACACTTCCCAGGGTGCGTTGGGAGTGTCAACCCTGATTGCAACCAGCACCAGGATAGAGCTTCCTGTCTCCTTCTCTCTTGCGTGGGTCCTTTACATTTGCCCCACCAAGGCCTACCGTTGCCCCCACTCATCTCCCTTGGGCAAGCGCTCCTCCTCTCACAGATACCCCAAAGTTCAGTGAACATGACCCCTCTCTCTCTCACATGCCCCCCTCCCATCCTCCATCCCCTCTCCCTCCACCCACTCATTCCTGGATGTGGGTGTCACTTTACTTCTCCCCCCACAACTGCCAGAGCTCCCCTGAATCCTATACAGCAATAGAAGCAGCACTAAAGCCCAGACAGGTTTTAGATGGTTCATAGATCCAAAGCAATATGCTCCTCTGTTACTGTATACATGAAGAAATACCATCTGCAAATAAACAACAGAAGAGTGGAGCCCGCAAGAGAGGAGCCAGCACGAGGAGTCACTCTAGTTTTCTAAAAGAACCCTCACTCGCCAACCTAGTTGGTGACATGCTTCATCATCGGGTCCCCACCAGAGGACCGAGTGCCTCCCTGGTGTGCTACAACGCCTGGCTACAGCGGAGCTGGTTTTTCGTGTTGGGTGAATGTGATAATAGTGGTGAAAAAGTTAAAAAATGCCGCGATTTTATCCAGAAAAAAGTTTATTAATGGAAAATCGGGCACTGTTAAAAACAATGTGATGGATGTGTAAGCTGGGTAAATCTGACCCGCTACATCCTGTGTAAAACGGTGAATTTGGTCAACATGTTTCTGCCTCAAAAAAGCCCTTCGCGAGGCATTCGTCAGGACCTTCAACCACGGCGGTATGCGCACGCTAAGGCGCACCCTAACCTGTGGTTTGTAAAATTTATATGCGAGACAACTTACAGTTTTTTATGTATGTGAGGCCCTCAGAATTCCTAAAAGCCAGAATAAATCTGTAAGACAAAAAGTGACAGACAAACAGAAACAGTCACATAATAGTAAATGTTCAACATAATAATGCTGTCAGTGGGTGAGAACTACTCATGCTGCTCAATCGGTGCTCCTCGGGGTGCAACAGTAACCATAACTCTGAAGGCTACCGTGCTATTGAGTGAAAATTGTGCGTGAGCGTTTAGCACTAATAATTCACATAAACTGAGTGATCCAGTACGTGTCGAAATTTCAGGATTGATTCTACTGGTAATTTATGAAGCAAAAGCGTGCTCCAACTTATGCACGCCTACCCGGACATTGCCGGTAAGAGAACAAATAATAAACTTTCCGTGAACATGACCGTACCGATAATACCACTAAGAGAAAGGTAAAACTAGTGGGTATGGACTTTAAAGCAGACTGCTGATATGGAGAAGAACCCGCTTACATTTAGGGGCCGATTCCGATTCCGGCCGGAAATCTCTCCGACCGAGCCGGACCCGGAGAGAATTCCGACCGAATCGGACCCTAGCAGTCCGACCGGACGAGTACGATGCATTCGCATGCTATCGGACTCGATTCGGTCGGACTCCCATTGAAGTCAATGGGAGCCGGTCGTACGACGCGTACGCGGGCTCCCATTGACTCAATGGGTGCGAGGCGAACAAGGCGCCCCTACAGCGGGTACGCGTCCATGCGCATCGCGGCATACATGCACAGGTAGGGGGACCCATGGGTCCCCCCTGTGTGCGACTCGCGCGCCTACGCGTACAGGGGGTCCGACGCGGACCCCAAAGTCCGGCTCCGACAGCTTTTTCGAGCCGGACGGCACGAGTCGGTCGGACTGCTCGCGGCGCGCATCGTACTTACCCGGCCGGGAAACGTCTCCATAGCGCGGTGCGAGTCGTGTCCATGCGAGTCGGTCGGAGCGTGTTGAAGCCGCGTACGAGTCGGTCGGCGATTTCGCGGGTGCTTGCAACGTACTCGCTCGGCCGGACCCGCGTACGATTCGGTCGGGAAACAGGGCTCCGAATCGGATCCGGTAAATCCGAATCCGATTCGGAGCACTACCGGCCGAGATCGGAATCGGCCCCTCAGTGTAGAACAGCCTTACACCATGGATCACCGGGGGGGGGGGCGGTGGCCTGTAGTCACATGCTGTGGGCACAAGACAAAGTAAAACAATTCAGGTAAACAGAAAATATATGAGAAGTGAGTTAAGGTGTTTACCTAAGTTCGTAAGGAAAAACAGGGAAATTACTCACTACTCCAAAGCCAGGCACCCGCTCGGTACCTGGAAACTCCCGTCAGCTGGACCCCGTCGATCATGTCTTGTTGGATCGAGGCGATTAAGTAGTTTGTATCGCCCCCGTAGACTTGCGGGGTGTGTCTCACTGACGTCGGGACGCACAGACTCAGGCCTATCAAAAGTGTCGGTGGACTATGGCCAATCAGAAATGTCGATAGACTAGAGCGAACACTGGCAGACTATACTGCAAATACTCTACGTATCTCAAAACTTTATTGATAACCCAGATAATGCCTCACACATAGAGACACCGTGAGATGTGGGGATGTATATTTCTAGTAAGTTGTGCCAGTGTAAGACGCCAAATGATGTAAGTGGTGTTAACACAAAGCTACATAAGACCTAGGTGAATCAGAAGGACAGACCCAAAGTATCAGACTCGTGTGTTCTGATACGAAGGTGTATGAATGCTCTACGTGTTCTGCTAAGAAATGTTTCTAAATAGCCAGTTATTTTACAGAAAGGCACACTATATCTAAATAGCCAGTAATTTTACAGAAAGGCACACTATATCTGAAAACGGAGTGAATTGGTGTTAACAAAGGCTAATAATTAACATGTAAAGCAGAAACCTTTGGTGTTTAAGAACAGGTTGGGAAACAGATAATCCTACCCAGGATGTTGTTCAGGGGGATATAATCAACGTCGCAACACAGAGCCCCACAGAATATTATCATTGAGTCCCTGTGTATGCGTTGCAAGGCGATAAACCCATCGTTGTTCTTTTTCAAACAATTTTTTTGATAGGTTATTACCTGGATTGATTTGTTCACTGATAGTCCAACATAAGTCGTTGGTTGTGTGGTTTAGTTGCGGGAAATGATCACTCATCTTCGTGGTACTCTTCTTGCACCGGACGTTACTCCGGTGCTCACACACCCGTTGCTTGATTTTCCTTGTGGTCATGCCCACATACCTCAACCCACATGGACATGTTATGAGATAGACCACATTAGTGGAATTGCAATTTGTGTGAGATCGTTGTGTCCAGATCTTGCCGTGTTCGAGACTCAAGGTTTTCGTAGGTGTAGTCAAATGACATATACTGCAATTACCACAGGGAAAATGCCCCGTGACCTTGGGAAGGCCCCAGGCGTTGAGTACTGATGGAGTATTGCCACTTTCAGTTCTCTTTGGGCGTGTATGGACCAATGCATCCCTGATACTTCTTGCCTTCTTAAATGAGAACAAGGGTTTTTCCCATTTTCTATTATTGCTTTCCAAAATCCTCCAGTGCTTATTAATGGATTTAGTCACAGCATTGGAAGCCACACAATACGTAGTTACACAAGTAAGGGGGACCCCTTCAGTATGTTTAGGGTTGTCTTCAAGGAGGACCTCCCTTGGTTGAATCAACCACGGCAAGATCTGGAGTAACGTCCGGTGCAAGAAGAGTACCACGAAGATGAGTGATCATTTCCTGCAACTAAACCACACAACCAACGACTTATGTTGGACTATCATTGAACAAATCAATCCAGGTAATAACCTATCAAAAAAATTGTTTGAAAAAGAACAACGATGGGTTTATCGCCTTGCAACGCATACACAGGGACTCAATGATAATATTCTGTGGGGCTCTGTGTTGCGACGTTGATTATATCCCCCTGAACAACATCCTGGGTAGGATTATCTGTTTCCCAACCTGTTCTTAAACACCAAAGGTTTCTGCTTTACATGTTAATTATTAGCCTTTGTTAACACCAATTCACTCCGTTTTCAGATATAGTGTGCCTTTCTGTAAAATTACTGGCTATTTAGATATAGTGTGCCTTTCTGTAAAATAACTGGCTATTTAGAAACATTTCTTAGCAGAACACGTAGAGCATTCATACACCTTCGTATCAGAACACACGAGTCTGATACTTTGGGTCTGTCCTTCTGATTCACCTAGGTCTTATGTAGCTTTGTGTTAACACCACTTACATCATTTGGCGTCTTACACTGGCACAACTTACTAGAAATATACATCCCCACATCTCACGGTGTCTCTATGTGTGAGGCATTATCTGGGTTATCAATAAAGTTTTGAGATACGTAAAGTATTTGCAGTATAGTCTGCCAGTGTTCGCTCTAGTCTATCGACATTTCTGATTGGCCATAGTCCACCGACACTTTTGATAGGCCTGAGTCTGTGCGTCCCGACGTCAGTGAGACACACCCCGCAAGTCTACGGGGGCGACACAAACTACTTAATCGCCTCGATCCAACAAGACATGATCGACGGGGTCCAGCTGACGGGAGTTTCCAGGTACCGAGCGGGTGCCTGGCTTTGGAGTAGTGAGTAATTTCCCTGTTTTTCCTTACGAACTTAGGTAAACACCGTAACTCACTTCTCATATATTTTCTGTTTACCTGAATTGTTTTACTTTGTCTTGTGCCCACAGCGTGTGACTACAGGCCACCGCCCCCCCCCTGTGACCCATGGTGTAAGGCTGTTCTACACTGAATGTAAGCGGGTTCTTCTCCATATCAGCAGTCTGCTTTAAAGTCCGTACCCACTAGTTTTACCTGTCTCTTAGTGGTATTATCGGTACGGTCATGTTCACGGAAAGTTTATTATTTGTTCTCTTACCGGCAATGTCCGGGTAGGCGTGCATAAGTTGGAGCACGCTTTTGCTTCATAAATTACCAGTAGAATCAATCCTGAAATTTCGACACGTACTGGATCACTCAGTTTATGTGAATTATTAGTGCTAAACGCTCACGCACAATTTTCACTCAATAGCACGGTAGCCTTCAGAGTTATGGTTACTGTTGCACCCCGAGGAGCACCGATTGAGCAGCATGAGTAGTTCTCACCCACTGACAGCATTATTATGTTGAACATTTACTATTATGTGACTGTTTCTGTTTGTCTGTCACTTTTTGTCTTACAGATTTATTCTGGCTTTTAGGAATTCTGAGGGCCTCACATACATAAAAAACTGTAAGTTGTCTCGCATATAAATTTTACAAACCACAGGTTAGGGTGCGCCTTAGCGTGCGCATACCGCCGTGGTTGAAGGTCCTGACGAATGCCTCGCGAAGGGCTTTTTGAGGCAGAAACATGTTGACCAAATTCACCGTTTTACACAGGATGTAGCGGGTCAGATTTACCCAGCTTACACATCCATCACATTGTTTTTAACAGTGCACGATTTTCCATTAATAAACTTTTTTCTGGATAAAATCGCGGCATTTTTTAACTTTTTCACCACTATTATCACATTCACCCAACACGAAAAACCAGCTCCGCTGTAGCCAGGCGTTGTAGCACACCAGGGAGGCACTCGGTCTCTCTGGTGGGGACCCGATGATGAAGCATGTCACCAACTAGGTTGGCGAGTGAGGGTTCTTTTAGAAAACTAGAGTGACTCCTCGTGCTGGCTCCTCTCTTGCGGGCTCCACTCTTCTGTTGTTTATTTGTAGTTGTTATCTGGGGGACTGAGAGTGGCTCCTATTCTTCTTTTCCCTCACTCTCTTATTGATGAATTAGAAATACCATCTGCTACACAGGTGACTGACTAATTCAGGTTGGTGACAACTTTATTTTCTCATGGTGTTCCTGTTATAATGTGGTCTTGGGCAGTCTAGCTTTCCATGAACAGTAGAGAATGTCACGTAAGTCATTGGTCTATGTAATGGGGTTCTAATGGTGAGGTCATCATGTGGGGTGGCAGTTGGAATGTCATTGATGAGAGGTGCCTGGCTTGTGAGGCACATGCTATTCACCTGTCATTAAAGTTGACAAGATGAGTTACCAGTGTTGTGTGGTAATTACAACACTTTCTTTGGCGACGAGCATGGGATCCTGCCAGGCACCAGTGTAACATGAAGGTGAAGTTGGCAGAATATAGCCTGTGCCCCTCCGATGGATAAGGAGCAAGTTCTCAGCTTCATTAATGTGTTCACCACAGAAGTAAGTGATGCTGCACGCTAGAGAGGATTCAAGGTCTGGGAAAGTGAACCATTTCACTACTATCCTCCCAGATAAGAACATTATTATTATTTTTTTCCCCCAAGGGTGACTCTTCCAGCACTGCTGTTGCAGTTCAGCGTTTCAAGCACACTTCAGCCTGTTGCGCAATGGTGTTTCACGTCATGCCATATTGAGGAAGAGCATGTGCACATGGCTGTCAGCCCGAGGCCTAAAAAATCAGCTGTCAGTGCTGTCGGTGCTCTTATTGGCGCATGGCCAAGATTGGCAGCTAAACGCACTGGGTTGTTGTAATTTTCACGTCACATCGATCACCAGCGAACCATCACTTTACAGGAGCACTGTGTCTGCAAATTAGAACAACATTTTAACGGCAGCAGAAAGTAGCCTGAGTTAGTGCAAGAAGTTCCAGGAGTGCACAATTTAGCAGCGAGGTGTAGAACGAGATATAGTAATGAAAGCACCAGTTCACCGGGAGAAGATGAATGGAGAGTAATGCCTGGGTTGGTGTCTCTCCCCCTTTTTAGGTTGAGCCTAGCGTTGCAGCGCATGCGCTGCTTGCTTTGCGAGGCATGCAGTATTCAGTATAGCGTGGAAGCTTCGTAGAAGCTCCGCCCACTCTCCGCCCATCTTTTTCATTGGCTTAGGTCCTAAATGCTGCCTTCCGATTGGGTTTAGGCTTGTTAGTACCTCCTCAAGACGGCCATGTTGTCATTTGTATCCTTCCATGGCTACTGGCCCCTTTACTCTGAACACTATTTTCTTCCCTGTCTCCCCCACTCCCGCAGTCCGTGACTTCTCGCCCCCCCACCCCTCCCGTTCATGCCTTCTCCCCGCCCGCACTCCCGTTTCCAATGCAATAGGTCTCGCGTAAATGCGAGTCCTATTGCATTGCAAATGCTTGTTTTTAAATTGTGAGCACTATTTTCTTCCGTGCCTTCTCCTCCTCCTCCCCCCTCCCCCATAGTCCGTGCCTTCTCGCGCCCCCCCCAGCTCGTGCACTCCCATTGCAAATGCTTGTTTCATCCGACTGAAACCCCTGGATAGATAGTCTGACGGACGGATAGAGCACACATTTTCACGGTAATACCACTTTAAAAAAGCATAAAATGTCTAAAAAAAAATCAACTGTCACAACAGATTATGGTCAGGAATTCCAAAGCACTGGCAAGAACTCGGCCTCGCAACAAATCGACTTCTGCCTCTGTATAATAAGAAGACGTCTTTTAAGCCAAAAGTAAACTGCATGAATAACAAACCTGCTTTAGGTACTATTGAAGCTGCCAGAGGTCGCTGATTATAAAATGATCGGAAAAGAAAGCCATTCCAAGATGGCGGCCCGTTAAACATAGTGTGAATGATTGAGTTTCCTCGCCTTACACCACTTTAAAGAAGGACTACAAGAGCTGTGATCTCACTTCCGTTTTTTCTTCTTCCGTCTGTGGTGGGATGCAGAACCGGAAGGGTGAGTACTGCGGACCAGCAGGGAGCAGGTCACTGCACAGGGCTCGGCTCGGACCTCTGGCTGGGGAGTTGGGGCAGGAAGCAGAGGGGCCAAGGACAGGGCTGACCATGAAGTGGGGTGCAGGCAGCAGAGCGCTCTAGAAGGTCTCTGGGAGCTCAGGGTCTACGACTGAGTACAAGGCACACATGCTCTTAACTTGGGGTGATATCTGTAGGGCGAGTTGTACAATGGTGGTCAACGGGTAGGACTGGCTTTATGAATGAGACCAAGTGGGTTCGCAGGGTCCTGAGTGGGGGCAGGGAGCAGAGCGCCACGGAGAGGGGTGTCTAGGATCACACTGTGTAAAGTAGGGCGCAGGGAGCAGAGTGCTGTAAAATATATCTAGGCGCACAGGTAGTTTGTAATGTCAGAGGTGGACACTAGAACCGAGAGTAGACAGAATACAACCTCGAGTGTGCAGGCTGTCTGTAGGGTGTACAGGCTTCAGGGGTGAGAGAACGATTCACAAAGCCAATTTTGCACCGAAGGTACACTTGGGTGCGTAACTAGTTGGCTTTACTGGTGTTAATTCATGCGTGGTATAGGCAAAACACAAATGTACAAGCACAAAGTGGTTTACTCATAGATAATATTGCACCAGTCTTTTGTAATGTAGGGATGGGATGTAGGTGTTCCAAGGTAGGGATTCCTGGGAAAGGAGACAAAATGTATTGAATTTTCGAGAGGCATTCCTTTCATTTTAGGTAGTCGAGCTCTGTCTGATTTCACGTTGTCACTAAAATCCTATGTTAGTGAATTTACATCAAACTGTTCTCCGAGTTTAACAACTATCAAAAAAATTCTTCTTGTTTGTCATTGCAAATCTGTAATTAGAACGGCCGGATCATCCTGCTTTGATGACGGCAACTCTTTACAATGTATGCTTTTATATACATAGCCAATTCATTGCCACTGATCCAGAATGCTGTAGGCCTATGCACTCTTAATCTTCCTCACTGGGACACTTCTATCCATTGGATCTCTCGCCACTGGCTCCTTCTACCCAAAAGAACCAATTTCCAAAGACTTTGGGGCCGATTCCGATCTCGGCCGGTAGGGCTCCGAATCGGATTCGGCTTAACCAGATCCGATTCGGAGCCCTATTTCCTGACCGATTCGTACGCGCGTCCAGCCGAGCGAGTACGATGCAAAATCGCCGACCGACTCGTTCGGGCGTCCCAACCGCTCCGACTGACTCGTTCCCGGGTCGGACCGCACCGACCGACTCGCTCGGACATGACTCGCACCGCGCAATGGAGACGTTCCCCGGCCGGGTAAGTACGATGCGCGCCGCGAGTAGTCCGACCGACAAGCGCCGTCCGGCTCGAAAGAGCAGTCGGAGCCGTACTTGGGGGGTCCGACACGCATAGCCGCGCGAGTCGCACACAGGGGGGGACCCATGGGTCCCCCCTACCTGTGCATGTACGCCACGAGTCGCTTCGCCGCATACCCGCTGTAGGGGGCGCCCCTGTTCGCCTCGCACCCATTGAGTCAATGGGAGCCTGCGTATGCGTTGTACGACCGGCTCCCATTGACTTCAATGGGAGTCCGACCGAATCGAGTCCGATAGCATACGGACGCATCGTACTCGTTCGGTCGGGCTGCACGGGTCCGATTCGGTCGGAAATCTCTCCGGGTCCGGCTCGGTCGGAGAGATTTCCGGCCCGAATCGGAATCGGCCCCTAAGTGCTACTCTGACTTTCCATGGCCTTGCTTTACATGATCGCAGCATGAAAGGCACCAGCCTATATATGTTGCCTTCACTCTGCGTCATACATGAGCTGGCAGGGTATTCCCGTTTCCGGACCCTACATTTTGGAATATTCTTCTAGGTACCCCATGAAATTTGCCTAATTCTTGAATTTTCAAAAACAAAAAAGTTTGGCTGTTAACCTCTAATACTCTGTATAGCTAGCCTTCTAGTTGGCCACTTCCGTTTCGGTAACATAACACCATGGTACACCCCAGGGTCACTGTTCACGCTTCAAAAATTCCATTCCTTTAGCAGTGAAGTTCTATGAAGTTCTACACATTTCCATACATTTGTTCTGTGGGTGAACATGTGTTACTGTCTTCCTGTAGGCCTCTAGTACATCTGTTATTCCTCTCGTCTGCTCTGTTATGTTATATAGTTGTAGAGCGCACTATCACACATGTTCAGCTCCAGGATACCCTCCCTGGTGAGTCTAGCCACACCTAGGGCCTCGTGGAACTACTCAAAAAGCCAGGTCTTCAGCTTCTTGCAAAATTCAAGTTAGAAGAGGCTCTTATGTGCTTGCTTTCCCTCCATGTTATTGGACAGTAGATGTTTCAGCACCCAGGCTAATGTGCTTCATAGCTAAATACATATAAGGTCCCAAAGGCGAGACCGATTGCATTGCAAAGGCTTTGTTAAATAAAGGAATCATTAAAAAAGCTACTTAAGTTTTGAAAATAAAGATATCATCACAGTGGCAGTCTCGAAGACAATACAGTCATTTCTCACCATTATATGCTGGCATAGTTTTCCTCAGTACTTCGAAGGCAACATAAGTAGTGCTTCTCTTCCTCCCAGATTTGTTCTGAGTGTGAGCAGTTTTAAGAGTTGTTTTTGGGCGGGAACTCCCTGCTCTCTCTGGTTTAGCTTCAAGTGGCTTCCTCTCACACTGCCATCTAGTGGTTTCTTGGTGGTTGTTCATTTCCCTGCATTGTCAAAAATGTCAAGAGTCTGCCTCAACATGAATATATATCAGTCAATTACAGTGCCTCCTCCTTTCCTATGCAACAAGGTGATCCGCCTATTGGATGGGAGGATAGGACTGAAATTTTTGATAATTATATTTTGGCATTGGGTGCACTAATTTTTCACCTATTCGGAAGAATACGATTTTAATGGGATGTTAAGGCACTGAAGGACAGCATGTACTCAACTACTTACCAGAGTGAGAAGAGTGGTGATGCAATAGAGGATGTTTACGAAGAAATTGTTTGTTCAATGCTCTAGTAAAAGAATTCAAGAGAGACTTTGGGCTGCACGTGACAGGACCTATTTACTATTGGCGGCCTGTAATGAGGTGAAATCCATTCTTGACCAAATGATTAAGGATCTAAACATTGAACCAGTGGAGTCAACACAATGGTTGTCTCCGGTCAGTATCACAAAGAAACCTGATTGCTCTCTTCACTTCTGTGTGGATGTGCACAGTCCAAATCCAGCTGCTATTATGAACTGTTTTCATTTCCCAAATCTTAATGAATTTATTTTCCAGTTATCCAATTGTAAGTTTTTTTCTAAATTGGATCTCAGAAGGGCATACCACCAGGTAAAATTGCATCAGGATTCAAAACACTTGACAGTGTTTGTTACCACCGAAGGTGTTTACCAATTCAAAAGGTCACCATTTGGTCTCTCTTCAGCAGCCAGTGTTTTACACTGGTCCCCGACTGACCGCGGATGTGTGGTGGCAGTCCGGGACCGCCGCACTAGCGGTCCAATCACTGTAGTATGACTACGGTGGTTGGACTGTTTTGGACTGGTGGTCTTGTGGCAGTCTAGGGAAGCAATATGCTGGCGGTGCCGCTGCGTATATGCAATATGCTGGCGGTGCCCTTGCACACTGTGTCACTGGAACCAAGCTATACCCGACTGATGAGCCCATAACAAGGGGAAAACCAGACCTAGGTTGCTTGTGTTCCAGTTCAGGGAGGACCTGCCTGGCCCCAAGTAATTACCAGTGGCTGAGATTAATGGAAGCATTCCATCCATCATGTTAGCGGGAGAATCAGAGGAACCTGAATCCTTGTTCAAGCAGCAACACACCTTGGTCAGACTGACTTAGCAAGTGTGTCCTGTTCCTCCAGAGGTCCCAGTTTTTTCAGAATGTAAGCAGGAGTAACCTTTGACAAAGCCAAGAGTCCCTAGATCTGGGGAACAGCATTTAGGGGCCACCAGAAGTGTCCAGGTCAGGTCTAGTCAAAAGGAGTCAGCTGGAATCTTCAGGAAAAAGGCTTTTAGAAGTTTGTTTTGTCCCTATAACTTAAGAGGAGGTCATTCAATTGAACCTTGGAGTCCACGTCTTTGTCTTGGGTACAACTGGGAACAGGTCCAGCCTTTCAGGTCTCTTTCTAGGTCTCAACAGCAGGTGCAACTCTTCTTCTGTCTTCCACAGGTCCAGTAGTGTTCTGAAAATGGTGCTTGTGGGTGCCAAATTTATGTCTGCCACTATCCTGTGGGTGGAAGCGACTCCTGTCCCCTTGGCAGAGCTCCAGTACACAGAATCAAAAAAACTGCAGCATCGATAAATGGGGTGATCATGTAAAAAGAGGCTTGCTTATTCCTACAATATTTATTTGGAGGATTTTACAAATAGTGTAGCTGTGTGCTTTACTGGAAAGGGGTATACATTGAAGAGAAGATACATATCTTTCTCTTAACCTGACATACATCACTAACCACCATCAACTAAAAGCAACCTAGAAAACTACTTGCTTGAAGACATCTGTGAGTTTTTGAGATCTGTTGTGATATCAATTTCTGGAAAGCACCTTTAATGTTAATATGGGTCATTGTGCTAATCATTGCCCAATAAAATGTGGACTGCAGAAACAAGAACATGTGGCATAATTTTCTGTAATGTCACCAAGGGTAAAGGTTGGATGACATCACTTGCTGTGATGTAATTGAGGTCAAAGGTCATATGAGTTCACTTCTTGTGATGTAATTTGGAGTCATGTGTCCTGTAATGTCACTTTTGCGACCTCTGTCATTTTGAAATGACATCCATGTGCATAAAGATGTTTTCAGACTACTCTGTTCTGCAAGGTTGCAAGTTCAGTTTGATTAACATAAAATAGATTGTTAGAACAATAGCTATTAGGTAGAGGAACTGGCCTTCAGGATGGTTAAGTTATAGTTAAGTAATGATTTGCTTTGTTAGGTTGACTATTGAACGTTCTTGTCATTAAAATGAATATAATGCATTTAGGTCATGTTTCCTGTGTCAATACAAGGTGTGGGCGACCAAGTCCGGCAGAGAGCTAGTCACAGAGGTCAATGAGGCTTGCTAGAACACTTACCTCAAACTTAAAACAGTCTCCAGTCAACTTCCAGGCTCTATGGGCGAACCGTCATAGACTAGAGTGGAATGCTCCTGAGGCAAGGGAAGCAGGAAGCTGAAGGATGCTGAGGATGATGATCTGGGGATGGGGTCTGGTCTTCCTAAGGCTACTCCTCAGTCACAGTGGGATGACTTTGGCCACAGGTGTCGATGTCCCTCAAAGTTCAGTTAAAGTCCAACCAAAAAGCAATTGTCACTGGTCTATTGGTCTCACTGGAAACCAGTGGTACACTTTAACTGGTGATAACGTCCATCTTGGGCAACCAAACTGCACTCTGATGACTCTCCCAGGTCCAGCAGACCCGAGTGCAAATCTTGAGGGGTCTTGGTCTCCCTGGCTGCAAGTTGGCAGTCAGTGGCGGTCATGCATTCTTGGCTAGCAAGTCACCAAAGTAGGCTTCTTCAACTTTTGGGGCCCTGCAGCTGAAAGACAAAATCATCCAACTGACACCTGGAGATCCTCTTCTGTTGTGGGTCGGGGACAATTTTTCCGCTAGCAGGGCACCACATGCACAGTCCACTCCTTACTAACCCAAGGAGCAGCAGGTGCAGTCCAGTCTTGTTCCCGCCTCTCTTTGATGTGTCCAGAAATCTGCAGGGCAGTCCTTACTCGGTCCACTCTTTAGTAGAGATGTAATCTGAGGTCTGGATACCGGACATGCCACTTTCATGCCTAGTTAGTACCCTCAGGGGATGTGATGATTACTATTCAATGGGCTGCCAGGTCACCTCCTGCCTATTGATGACTACCTGTGAAGTGTGGCATCTAGCTTCCCAGAATGCACTATTCAGCACACTCTCAAGATTGGCAGAGCCCTTCTCATGGTATGTGGCGCACCTAAGCCCACTCTAGAGGTGTGGCTGTCTGGGGGCTACATGGCCACGGAAAAAGCGGTTTGACATTGGCTTCCCCCTCTCTGTCCTTGAAGCCAACCTGTCTGCGAGAACAAAAATGAAGACCCTTTCATGTGTGCCCACCATTTGCTCTTCAAATATGGCTTCCCCTATGAAACTCACCTTTTGGGCTCACACCCTGTTTGGCCTTCTTGTCAGTGAGTAGTCACACGTCTTCCAACTGCAGGCTTTTTTGTTCCATCCTGATAGTTGTTTACACCTCCTCCCAGGAGGGCAGAAGGTTGTCTCGTGAGCAGCAACTGTGAATGGTCACTTGAAATCCTTAGGCAACAAAGCAGCTACTTACTAAAGCTGCCACTTGTGCAAAATTTACATTACTTTAACTTGAGTTTAATGCAATGATTCTTTTGATGCCTTGCAGTATCATATTTAGTAATCCCATTCAGAAGTTAGCACCGGTGAGTTGTCAGCATTTAACTATACACTCACCGATGGGGCTACAAGCGTTTTCATTGTAAACATGACATTGCATGGTTTTTACTGTCAGGACATGTACAGTTAAAAACTATAGGCCTAATTATGAACCTGGCGGTTGGACTAACAGGCTGTAGTGTCAGCGGTCAGGAGACTGCACCCTGACTGCCGTATTTTGACATGACCGCTGCAGTGGCGATCTTGCAGTGGTGGTGCCATGGTGGGGGAATGCTGGGCTCATAGGAAAAGCCTGTAGCATATTCCGCAGCTGTGGCAGCACCTCTGTCACGTTGGTGCACTGTGTGCCATGCACCATGTTGTGCATGGCACACAGTACACAAACAACAGTGCAACGGAAGGTGGGCACTACATGTGCCCCCAGGCATGTTTTTTTCCGGGCTCCGACATTCGGGGCCCTGTTTGGGGCTCCTCCCTACCCGGTGTCCCCGCCATGAAAAGGTCATTGGAAAAGGAAACTGTAAGAACGATGGCAGTGCCTGCCTTGGCACCGCCGCCATTCCCTTTCACCATCCCAACTGCCGCACCATCAGGATCCAAGATCCTGGTGGTGGTGGAGGTGGTGTATTGGGATGGTGTTGGTCCGACTGCCTGAATTCAAATACGGCCTGTCGGCAGTCAGACCCCCACTCATGGACTTATCATAATCAGACCCTATATGACTAACTTTTTAATACAGTGCACCCTCCCTTAGGGAAGACTTATAAATATTAGAAACAAGGATTTGGGTTTTTCCATTACTTTAAATGATAAAGTTAAGTTAGTAGTTCAAAGCTTCTCTGTCAGCCAGCAATGGCAGGCTGGGGCTCATACTTTGCTTTGCCACACTCATGGAGGCACAATAAATGTTGCAGCCCTCGAGAGATACTTTAACTTACAGGCTCTGGGTACCCCTGGTACCATATACTAGGGAATTATAAGTAAGTTAACTAATTGTGGGTCAACAAATCCAAAACTAACTTTTTAAGAGTTAGAGCGCTGAGGTCTATTTAGTAGATGTCAGCACACGTTCAGCAGCGAATAACCAGCAGTATCAGTCCAAAAACTTGGGGTCAATCATGCAGTAAAGAGGCATTTACCCAACAGTGATTTCACAAATTCACTTTAATAATGTGTCCCGGGCACTGCATCCAGTATAGAGGGGTAGTAGAAAAAAAATGAAAGCACATTTGCCCAAAACAGCAACATCTTCCTTTCTAGATTTAACAACTGAAACTTTCAGAACATTATGTACCAAAAACGGTATAAAGAAGGTTCACATGCAACATTCTTTGTGCTGCAGCAAAGTCGACTGAAACTGTTTTGCTATTAGTCTGTTGTTTTTCGGGATGTGTTAAAAATTTCTTATTAAACAGACTAATGTGATTCGGCGTTAAAGATGTGCATTTTGAGTAAGAGCTGAGGCAGGGACAGCATGTTCTGCTGCACAGAAAATGGTACGTCACTGAGGGAATATTCTCACCTCAAAGAAATCAGCCGACAATTCAGCAAAATCTAAGTAAGGTAGTCTCTCATGAAGAAAGACGCCACAAAAGCAGATCTCCAGTCAAAGAGTAAGGGAAGGAATCTGCCCTCTACTCTAAGAATATGCACAAATATAAACATACAATATTCTATGTTGCAACATTATTTTCTTTCTTCGTCTTCTTCATCCTCCAATAGGAAATCAGCAAACTCCTGGGAATAAGTAAACTCCCCATTTTCTCATAGGGTACAATATGCTTTCAGACATCCAATCTTGAAAAGTTACATTGTTGATAGTTTGCCGTCCAGACCATTCTTTCCATGAATCATTTTTGCTGTCACCTCCTCTCCTCTCGAACAAAACTCCCAATCAGTTGTCTAATATATTACAAATACCTATTCACAAGTGTTGGACTTGGCCCTTTTTGGCCGCTTCACCCCTAAACTTTTTGCCTTGTCTGGAACCTGGTATTGGTGATTTTAGGCCTCTGGGCACTTTCGCACTGTGGGCCAGTGGAAAGTGCGTGCGCTCTCTGTGTTACATTGGTGAGCTTGGCCTGCCCTCCCATAGGAATGCATGGGGGATTCCCTGATCAGTGTGTGTCAGTGGTAATTCCTGTTATGAGAGGAGCAGTATGGTCAAGTCTGGTATGTATGAAATTGTGTGAATAAATGCTGCGCAATGGTGTGCGCAGATTTATTATGACTGGTGTAGAAATGCCACTTTTAGAAGTTGGCATTTATGTGTGCTCTGTGTCTGCCTGCCGATGTGAATTGCATGTCTGGCTTGTGAGTGACAGGGGCTGGGAGGTGTGTGTGGCTCCAGGAGGGGCCGGGTGAGTCAGCACAGTGCTGAATAGAGAGATCTGCATGCAGATGGGAGGGAGGAGTTGCACCTGGGACCTGAATAGGGCTGTGCCTTCCCTCCACAAAGCTGGCTCCGCCCCCTGTGGTGCGTCTAATCCCTGAGCCCCCACCTGACAAAGGAGAGAGGAGCTGAGCAAAACAAAGTGCTCCAAAGCTCCCCTAAACCAGTTCTCACTGGTATCCCCAAGCCCTGTGCTGTGACACAATGGGATTTTTTAATATAAATATAGGGGCTGTGACCCCATGAAGGTGGTTCAGTCAGTTCTTGTTCCTGTGCTTGCAGCTGCTGGGGCCCAGGAGGAACCGCCATGGGGGCTTACCTCTCTGCTGGAGGGCCCTGTGTGCTGGCCTCCCTGGGCCCAGCTATGCCCCTAGACCTGGAAGAACTTTTCTGTTTGGACCTTTTTATTTGTCTTTAAGATCCAGGACTTCTGCTGGGGCTCCTAGCGCCTCGTGAGCGCTCTGATTTGTACTCCACAGGAGAGAGGAGCTGGCCCTACGGTAGCGCGAGGCTGCAAGGGAATCCCGGCGTGAGGGATTCCCCCGAAGTGTGGAGACCGAGCGGGAGCTCACCCCGCTTTATATGTATTGAAAGTGGCGGGTGCCCACCCCGCATTGTGCTACCGTGAGCGGGTGCCCACCCCGCATTCTGCGAAGGTCGGCGGGTGCCCACCCCGCATGGTACCGCAAGAAGAAGGGAACCACCGCCGCGGCCCCTTTCGCCAAAAGAAGAAGGCCGCCAAACAGGAAGTCAGGCACCCGCGCCTGACTGTGGGCGGGGCCTGTCTAAGGAAAACGGGAAGTCCGTGCCGGCTGGAGCGGGGCTCCCGTGAGGAGAGGGAGAGCCCCGCGTAGTGTATGGTGCCTGGTGCCGGTCGCGTAGTGAAGACCCAGGCGGGAGCCTACCCCGCGCTGGGACGGGCCGAGAAGAAAGATGGAGACTGCGCTCCGTGTTTAAACCCCCGCCACAGCCGACCAGAGCATTGCGGGCGTCCCATGGAAGTTCCGGTCCCAGGAAGGGGGACCGGGCGAAGGGAGACAGGCAGCACTGCACCTGAGGCGAGGCGGGGCTCCCGTGTGGTGAGGAGAGCCCCGCGTGCAGTATAGAGCCGGCCAGAGCCTCGGGAGCGTCCGAGTACCGCCGTACCCTGCCAGGATGCCACCAGAGAGCCCGGTGAGTGGTGGCGCAGCGTGAGAGGCTGGGGGCGGTTCGAGGCACATTGTCGGTGCCTGTGAGGGAGGCGTAGGGCCTCCCCTGGCACAACGGTGCCCTGTTAAATTTCACAGCTGCGCCGCAGTTGCAGGCAGCTGCACCGAGGGGGTAATTTTGTTGCTAGAGTCCCATTGGGGGACTCAGGGCACTCATAGTGCCAGTGCCTGTTTCTTTACACAGCTGCACCGCCCTGACTATGGGCAGCTGCAATGTTTTGGGGGCACATGGAGAAGCCCAGTGAGGCTGAAGAGGCACAAATGTGCCAGGGCCCCCATATTGCTTATTCACAGCTGCCCAGCAATTAGTGGGCAGCTGCTACGTTTAGGCTTGTGCAACTGCGCACTTCCTGACTACTGCATTGGCAGCCGCCCTGACATTGGGACATAGGGCATTTGTGCCCCAGTGGAAGGCCAGTTGGCCTGGGGTCATAGGTAGGATGGTGAAAGGGCGCAAGGCCCTAAGGTGATGTATGCGCCTGGTAGTGGTGTTACTGCGGTGCACTACTGAGTTCCTGCCTGATATGTATTATGTGCCTAATGTGATTTATGCACCCTGGTTTATGCCTCTAATGATGTTTATGCTCATGAGGTTATCGCGTAATGTGTTTATGCTTAGGAGGGTGTCTATGCTAATGAGGTTTTGGCCTAATGTGATTTATTGCCTAATGTCATGTTATGATGTTTTGGGGTAGTGCCTATTTGCGTAATGTGTTTATGCTTATGAGGTTATCGCATAACGTGTTTATGCTGGTGAGGCCCATTGCGTAATGTGTTTATGCTGATGAGGTTTGGATCTAATGTGGTAATGCTGAGGTCATTTGGTACCAGTAGTTACTGGTTATGTTTTGCATTTACTTACCTGATCTGATGGTTCTGACCGTGGCCCGATTGGCCTGGTCCTGTATATAATTCCCCTGTGAATATTGCCCGTGCCAGTTGGCACAGTGTAAATGTGTGATTACGTTTCTAATGTGTTTATGATAATACAAAGGCTATTTTTTATATAACCTTGTGTGGAGTTCCTTTTGTAGTGTGCCTAGTGTGTTGCTGCTGTGTGTGTGTGTGTGTGTTGCGCAAATGCTTTACACATTGCCTCCGGGATAGGCCTGACTGCTTGTGCCAAGCTACCAAGGGGGTGAGCAGGGGTTATCTTGGGTGTGTAACTCCCTTGCCCTGACTAGAGTGGTGGTTTCTGCCTGGCTTTGGCGCATGCCTTAGCCAACCAGAAATCCCATTTCTAACAACGAGCTAGCAGAAGGCTTCTGGAAAAGTATATTGGCAAGGAATAAAACATTGTGCACAAACAACTATTCAATGTGAAAAAGAAGACTTTCAGTGTTAATCCATTTCAATTAGCATTGCATCAACAATTAGGCTAACTTAAATCAGCACTTTTATTCATGTGCAGGCCTATAACAGTTAAGCATGATTATCTAGCACAAATTTAGCATTTAATATGTGTTTTATTTAAACATAACCTTTGCACATTAATAATAAAAAGCATTTTTTCAGCGAATAAAATTCTCACCAAAATCAAGATTGTTTGATACAAATATCTTTTTGGATAGAATAAAAAGACTCTTAAAAGCAAGCCCATGTTTTTATCTCAGCATGCCCTGTGATTTAGTAAAGTGTGAAATGTAAGACTAACATTTGATTTTCTATCCACAGCTTTAGCTGCCAGTGTGAAACAGGGCTAATGCATCCAGATTCAGAATCTAAAAGAATTACTTTTTAATGGTCAACAAAGAAAGAACTGCCATTTGTAAGTAATTAAACATTTTTTGACTATATGTCACAATGACCGGATTACTATTTTTACAGATTGGAATAGCATGAAAGGCAGTAGAAAGTAAATTCACTGGAGAAATGATTATCTGTTGTTAATAAAACCCTTGGCGGGCCAATTCCTATGTCAATCAATACATATCAATTACCAATATTTCAATTAGTACCTTTTCATTTAATGGGAAGAAATAGAGGGGTTCCAGAGCCACCAGAGGAGGAATCAGGTCATTTTTTTGGTTGTGAGGAATAATAGATAATCTGAATGTTTTTGCTATGGGTGGACTTGTTTTTTTGTCTCAACCTGTATTTTTCATTATACCATATTTCTTAAGTTTGGCTTATAGGAAGTGAATTATGGCAATTTGGTGTGCTTTTAAAGTGTAGGTTTCATGTAGAGAAGCATGTTATGGCACCATTTAATTCTTGTAGGACTGTGGTTATAATATGTAATTTTGTGTAGTTTATGTTATGTGTATTTGTATAGCCCACAACTCACCCTGGAGGGAATTCTGGTGCTGAAGCAGGAGCTGTACGGGCCGATCCATGGCCGGGGTTAGGCAAAGAGCCAGGTCTTCAGTTTCTTGCGGTACTCAAAAATTGAGGAGGTTGTTCTGATGTGCAGGTGCCGGTCACTCCAGGCTTTCGGTGCAAGGTAGCAGAAGGCATGTCCACTGGATCTGGTTCTGCATATAAGGGGGTGTCTGTGATTAGGAGTCCGGCTGAGTGGAAGTGTCTGGTGGGTTTGTGGAAGATTATGTGGTTGTTGAGGTAGATGGGGCCAATGTTGTGTAAGTCTTTGTATGTGTGTGTTAGGAGTTTGAAGAGTGCTCATCGGTGAACTGGGAGCCAGCAGAGTTCTTTGAGGTGTGGGGTGATGTGGGTGCGGACTTCGCACTATCATCGGGGCGCGGTGCTGTGGTGGAGGCGGTGGGCTCGATCGGATGGGCACCGGAGGAGACGTCATGACAGCTCTGGTGCAGATCGCTTCAATTTAACAGATACTTCTTGCCCATTGAAAAGAGAAGAAGGGGGCCCGTTGCAAGCTGGGAAGTACTGCTATATCCCCTTGGGGCAGCACCTAGGCACCTCCAGGGGAGATATGGTTAAGAGAGCGTGGCGCTTTTCCACAATACTACTGTTAACAGCTGGCCCACGAACAGGGTACTGTGCGCTCCAGCCTCATGATGCATGGAATACCTTCCTGTTGAACGGAAGGTAGAATTAGGGAAGCCACCACCCGGTAAATTCTACGAAGCAGTAAAGGACCAGGTCCTCTTGGGCTTTCGGGGTATTCATTAGCATGCTGTGTCCGGCACTGCTGTACCAGAACAGTCTGCTGTGAGTCGAATGTATCCTAACCACTGTCCCAGGCAGGCTAAATTGTACACCATACCATCTAAATCATACATTCCTTCAAACCTGCCCACCTCTTGAACACAAGATACTGCCCAGTGGTGGATTGCTGCCTACCTGAACTCCATCGCAGACTGCATATTTGGGGTGACTCCCCATCCTAGCCCGCGTCCCGCCCCCTGACAGATCGCACAGGCCTGGGGGACGACCTTAACAGGTGCTTCTCTTTGCTGGCCCCACGCAGATTCGAATTTTCAGCCTTCCACAACACTCTCACAATGGGAAAAAAACAAACTGGCTAAGTTCAGAGCAATGGCTAGCGGAACAACCGAACCCACAGACCGACTGAAGACCGCTACTCAAGCAGATAAGTCACAAGAGGATACCCTAATGGATCATTCACACTGATTTGACAAACTGCTCTTGGCAGTCCTAGATGTTAAATCTACCCTGTGACCCAAACTGGACTCTCTGTTTATAGAGGTGGGCCGCCTTTGTGAGTACCATAAAACGATAAAAGACCGGGTTGAAGAATCAGCACTGGTTACTCTTTGACCCACAGTACTGGAGACCGACAAGTGCCTTAAGGCCCTGCAGAAGGAGGTCAAATATCTGCGTGGTGGTGTAGAGGATTAGGGAAGGAGGTCGCGCAGAAATAACATTCGAATAGTGGGCCTCCCTGAATGGGCAGAAGGCCAGAGTATCGAGCTCTACCTGGAAAAATAGTTTGTCCAAAGAGTCCGCCAAGGAAAACAATCCACCTTCTTCTCAGTGGAGAGAGCCCACAAGGTGCTGGGGAGCCCCCCTCGCCCGGGTGCCCCACCACGACCAGTATGGCATGCTTATTTAAATTTCGTGACAGAGATCACATCTTGCAAGTACCGAGAGCGAGTGGCCCCTGGACGGTCAAGAACGTACAGGTCCACATCTATCCAGACTATACGTTGGAGGTACAACGGCGTAGATCCTCCTTCCTCGAGGTGAAGAGAAGCCTATGGGAGCACACTGTGAAAATATACCCTTCAGTTCCCAGCCACACTCCGGGTGCAGTACAAGGGCTTCTCCATTTTCTGCATATCTCCAGAAGACAACTGAGCCTAGATGGAACAAAAGGGGCTTGTGCCTTTGCGTGGATCCACATCTAGGTCCCCCTCCACATGGCAACTGTGAAGACATCAGCGGGCGCACCCCGGGCGTCGCTTACAGGGTTCCACCAAGGAACAAGCAGCGAATGAACAAGCTCAGGCAGTGAAAGACATGGAAAGACACGCCATACACCATTCTCCTTCGGCCTTGGGATCAGAGGCGGAGAAATTACAGGACGATACGCCTTCGCTGACAGACTGGCAACTTGCTGTGGTGCTGGAAGGTGGCCTGCTGTCACCCTGCAAACATCCGAAGAACTGATGTGAAGGCCTCCAAATAGGTTTGAGGGGACTTTGCATGATCGCTGATGGGTACATGGGGATTAGAGAAGCAATGACACCATTATCCTTTGCCTGAATATCAGATGGCAGGGATTGCAATACAACTTGGGGGCACTACAGGGTCACCAAGCTTCCTTTCCCCCTACCCGCATTGTACCACTGACACATTTACAGTTAACCTTAGATTGGCTCAAATTGCATATAAGTGCGATGGCCGGCCACCCGTTAGTGGACTGGCCTGGGAGTGGGATTTGGGAATTGTAGCTGTTATTTTTGTCTATACGTTAACAACTTAATGGAGCACTTGGAGACTACATTCAGGGGGGCAACTTGCATGCTTTGCTGGGGAGAGAGGGTGGAGAAACTGTGGTGGTCACAGCACTACTGCTAAGGGGACTGACGATGCCCACACTGATATGACGATAACTATCGAACCCAGGGAACCAACCACACTACTACTTACCTGGAATGTCCGTGGATTAGCGAGTTACCCCAAACTCTATTGAGTATAACAATACCTTCGGAGATGCAAGATCACTATTGCACTTGCAAGAGACCCACCTGACCACACAGACACTACATGAGTTGTGCAGGCGATGGAGCGGAACACTGGTAGGAACTACATACTCGCAATATGCAAGAGGTGCCCTGGGACTCCATTAGAAATCCTACGTATGTGCATGGACCCTGAGGGCCGCTATGCAATACTATAGGGACTACTAGATGGCCAGCCAATATCATTGATTTCTCTGTATGCACCCAACACTGGCCGATCCTCATTTTTACAATCATTCACCCTGGCGCTCCTCCATAATCAATTGGGCCACTCGTCTCCAGGTATGGGAGGCTTGGCGTGGATTACACCCTGCTGATAGGGAGTACTCTTATTACTCGGGGATGCACAACCTCCACACCAGAATTGATTTATTATACTGTACACAAGATGCTGTCACTAGGGTAACCCAAGCAGAGTACCTTGGTCGTACAGCCTCTAACCGTTGCCCCTTAAAAGTACAACTGGCTTGGGGCAAGACCAGCACCAAAATACCCACCTGGAGCCTACCGCTGGAGGCACTCCGAGATCCTCACTTTGTTCTTCCCTTTCAGACTCCATCTGCGATGAAGGTTGTACTTCGTGGACATGCGATAAAGGCAGTGTATGGAGTTCGTAAGACACTTCGTAGGGAACTGAGTGACCTGGAAGATGAGATCCGGCAATGCAAGCGGACATTTCCCACCGATCTGGCGGCCGCGGATACACTGGCTCACGCCAAACTGAAATACAAAACAGTTTCAAACCAATTAGGGGCCCTTGACTATCCCGAGTACCTTGCTTGATAACATGCAGAGGGGAACAATGCTGGTGGTGTATTGGCATGGCCCCTCAAAACTAATCCCTCTAGACACCCAATTACTTCCATTCGCAACACAGAGGGTCGTCTTGCAATTACCCAAGACGATATTAATTCGGCCTTTCGGGAATATTATGCCTCCCTGTATAAAGCCCTTCAGACCGACAACTTATTGGAGGTGCCACTCTTTCTAAGGGACATACCCCGACCTTGCTCCTCCGAGGCACAATTTGAGGCATTAGAATCCCCAATTACCAAGACTGAAATAGTATCTGCCATCCACCAGATGGCAAGAGAGAAGACTCCCGGAGCGGATGGCTGGCCTTAAGAATTTTTTGCGGCATTCCACACGCAGATGGCGGGTCGTCTGCACCGAGTATACACTGATGCTTACGAACAGGGGATACTACCCCCCTCACTTCGAGAGGCCATACTGGTGGTACTACCCAAAGCGGGTATGGACCCCATATTGCTTGGTTCCTACTGTCCGTTGTCCCTTTTGAACTCTGATTACAAAATACTCGGCAGAGTCCTGGCCAACAGGCTAGCAGAAGTCACGCAACTCCTGGTGCACTCAGACCAGAATGGATACATCCCTAGCAGAAACACTTGTCTCAACTTGCGTAGGCTCTTCTTACTTAAGGACTGGGCACCTGCAACGGGCGCACAGGCATGGATCGCCTTTCTGGATATTGAAAAGGCGTTTGACACCCTGGGTTTGAATTACCTGCATACAGTGTCAGCTGGCTTCGGAATAGGCCCCCGGTTCTTAAAGTGGATCTCGCTGCTATACAATTCCCCAATGGATCGTGTCAAGACGGGCCGCATAGTATCAGACTCATTTTGCATATAGGACGGCACCCTACAGGGATGCCCCCTGTCGCCCATCATTTTTTCACTAGCAATGGAACCTTTAGCCTGTGTGTTGCGTCTACACACTACGGAGTCGGGTGAACAGGCATATGATCACTGGCACATAGTTTCACTCTATGCAGATGACGCACTGATATATTAACGCAAGATTATGGCAGTCATGCCTGAATTAATGGCACTGCTAGACCGTTTTGGCTGACTATCTGGATTGAAGGTGAACTGGGGCAAATCCCTTTGATTCCCAATGATACCGCTAACTTCTGTGCAGCGAGGGGAACTACCACACATGCTGCTCCTCTGATCCTACGACATCTTTAAGTATATGGGAGTTCAAGTATATCATTACTCGCAGGACTTAATTGACGGGAATTTGAGAAGACTGATAGCCAACGCCTGATCCTCTTTATCGGTCTGGTTGGAATCACCGCTCTCCCCTACGGGATGTATATATCTATATCCAAAATGTTACTGCTACCTAGACTGCTGTACTTCTTTGCCACCCTCCCCCTCGTATTGCCTCAGAAATTGTTCAGTGACCTTAACTCCCTTTTAACATCTCTCATATGTGGCAAGGGTAGATCGAGTGTCACCCTTACTAAGCTTTATGCTCCAGTATCCGAGGCGGATCTAGGTGCCACAGATTACAAACGATATTATGCGGCCGCACACCCCCACAGATTGACGCAGCTGTACCCAGGTTCACCCGCTGTTTGTCCCTGCTGCCACACTGATGAAGCCACGTTTATACATATGGTATGGGACTGCCCACAAGTAGCATCATACTGGGTGACAGTAGCCAACATACTTGGGGAAACTTCAGACACGACCGTAACACCACACGGTCCACACTTTCTTATGGGGATTACGACACACATCGCAAATCGTAAATCCCTGAACACATTTCTGGACCTAGCATTGATGCTGGATAAATGCAAGATAGCCATGTCCTGGAAATCTCACTCGGCCCCTCCCATTCAGTCATGGCTCATCGACCTCCATAGGTCCCTAGTGGCTGAACTCCAGACGTCTCATGGTAATGTTCCTGGCCACCGTGCACAACCAAACCCACCTGACTGTCAGGCGTATCTTACAACCATAGAATTGAAACTTACGTGCACCCCTACTGGACTGCCTGACACCTAAAGCAATGGAAAAACCACGGCCACTTAGTAGACATCATATACCGCATAACACTGCATTTATGACAACTGGGGCCGCCCTCACCTATCTCCCGATAGACCATCTTCCCAAACAAACATCAACTATAAGGCATACCCCCTTTACACACCTTAGACGATGTACCCCCACCCCGCAGGCTTTCCACATTCTACCAGTACTCCCTTAGCCACAACCACTGATAAAGCCTAGACAATTGTGCACTAAATGTTGCATACCAAGCCCTCATTGTTAGTTGATCGGGATGATTTCAGTTGTGGACGCCAGATGACATCATGAGAATTTCTTAAGTGAGAACAAACTGGTTAAAATGTGTCTCAACAAATGTGATATTGCTTACTTAGTGTTCTCAGGGTTCACAGTGGGGTTTTCTACACATAATGATGTTTACTGTGCAAATTTAAATGTTCATATTGTGCCTGGTATCTTTTGTATGCCTCCATTTGTTCTTTTTCTCTCCTTTTTTTTAGAAATTCAACAAAAAATTTTTTTTTTAAAAGGAGTGTAATTTGGGAGGGTAATGTGGGGTATGAGCAAGATGTGTTTGAGAAAGAATCTGGGCTCACAGTGATTCAATAGCAGGTACATTGGGGCAAATATAGAAAGTGGTTATTGACCATGTTTGCAGTAAGTTATTTTCTTAAATCTAATTTTGTATAGTCCCTTGAAAGAAAGGTATTGATGGGATTAATATTAACTGCTTATTAGTGTTGGAAGAGCCTTTAGATGAATGGATGGGTAGATGTTTTTTTCACTGACGCATGTGCAAAATGGATGTGGAGGTGGGAAGGAAGAGATTTTGACAGTTGAAATGGGAACATGTGCGGCAGTGAGGTATTTTCTCTGTGGCTGAATTCATTTCCCAAACTGATGGAATTAGAATCTTCTAGGCTTTCCTTTATTGCTCCAGATGCTCGTACTACTTCTGAGTTCTTTTGAAGTGATGATTTGTTTTGCTCTCAGGGGGAGCAGATGGAGTCATTTTCCACTTAATGATGAATCAAATGGTGATAATTATTTTAGAATGCCCTGAGCCTAATGCGGGGTGTTACTTTGCCCTGGTTTTGTTCCTTGACTTAGAATTTTCATGCAGTAAAATCCAATGATTCTGGTATGTGGGCTTGCTATTGAATAACTACTGCTACAGCCAAAGGTGCATTGATGGTCAGTTTATTGCTCAGGACAGAGAGGTATAGAAGCAGCATGATACACATAGCCAGACGTTCTTTTGCGAGAGAGTTGTGAATTTGAGGGTGTATTCAACCTAGTTTCTAAGCTATTCTTTTATTAATGGCTTGTCCCTAGAAGAGAGCCAACTCCATGGTTATCTCAAAGAAGTGCTCACCCTGAGCTATTTTGTAATTTCTTTATATGAATATATATTACCTGCGAGATGTTTCTCCAAAGGATCTTCTTTTGCCCCTCTCACAGGTTCACTCACAAGAAAAGGACATCAGACCACACATACATTGTAGATTTGTGATTGTTTTCTAAGTACTCTCAACTCATGGGTGGCCCAGATATTTTATTTAGGATGGGAAAAAAATAATTTTGTCTGTGTTATTCATCTTGTGGTACAGGGCTTTTGGTGTCCTTGGAGTAAAAAAACGCCCTTCATTGGAATATGTTTCTTATTTCCCAGTTTATCACTGAACAATTTCTTCTCTAGTTAATGGTTTCTTTGCGGCTGGTGAGAGAAAGGCTGCTGGTTGGAATTTGCTTCTATTTTAGCATGCAGGCGTGCAGTATATTGACTGCGACAACGTTTCTCCAATATTGACCTATTTGGTGACTGACAATTGAGGTGCTCCTCTCTAATGCATATGTCAGTGCAGCTTGTCTTTCATAAAGATCAGCCTGAAACCACATTATTTTTCATGCACGGAATTTCTTAATGAGACCGAGTGATTTCTTGCAGTGACATTAATTAGTTACACAGCTTGGAGAGGCCCAACATTTCAGCACCCTAGAAAATCTTCCATTTTGGCTTAGAATGCCTGATCAAGGTAGATTGCCATCTGTCATATTGGTGCATGCCAAAGCGAAGGAGTACTTGGCAGCCAGTTCTGACTGAGAGAGATGGTTTCCATAAGGTGAAGTAATTTAGTAATCTTAGGGTGTCAGCAAATGGTGGTGCCAAATTACTGGAACAAATGGCCATTTAAAAAACTTTTTAATGTATTGAGAGTGTGCCAGCTGGCAAAATTCAATTGATGGCTGTTGTCACAATAGTGGAGTAGTAGGCATTGGGGTGTAACCCCCAAGTAGCTGAAGGTCTGGCCCCTTGACAATAAGCTCCCTTTAAATTTCTTTTCGTTATACTACCTATTTTCAGGAGCCCAAAGCCATGATCTTTGAGATGGATTTGAGTCATCCTTCTGTGAAATAGGAGGATCTTCATATCGCAACCCCTAAATTGCTGTAAATCTGCTGTACAAATATAGAAAAATGGTATGCAAATCACAACATCGTGAACAAAAACATAAAATACATAAATATAGACTTTCTAAATACCTTGAGTAAAATACAATAATATCAAAAATAAAAATAGTGTCATTAAAAATATTTTAAAACCATATTAACAACTAAAAAATAGAAATTTAAATGACCGATTTCCATATAACGCAATGGAATAATGTATTCACATAAAAAGATAACATAAATAGATATATAATTCACCCAATTTTTTTCATATGAAACTCACAAAACTAAACTTTAAAACATATATGAATTAGATTCTCTTTTGATGAATTAGCTTCTCTTTTTTAAAAGATGCAAATTTAAGAGATCTAACTGTGAGAGCAGTTCTTCCCAAATCATCCCGGCCCCCTGATATGCCTCCGTAAAAAAGTTGTCCAGAGATTTTAAATTTTGATTTGTGTTTTTGGATCATTAGAGAAGTAATTTAGTTTTGATCAACATTGCTAATCCGGGCTGAATTGTTTTGGATGACATTTTAAAAAATGGCGGCTGTGTTGTAGTGATGATGTAATATTTCAGGAACCATGAGACCTATATACTTCATTTTGGTGTCAAAACATAGGTTTTGGGGGTTAAGTAGTCTTATAGAGACAGAAAATAACTCCTCATAGCAACCCTTCTGTCATTTTCCAAAATGGTGGCTATAGTAGAGGAATAAGAGACATATATAGAAATAAAACAAATAATAATGTTTATTAATTCTTTTATGTATACACCAAACAATGTTTATGATCTGAATGTGAAAGAAAAAAAATGTTTATCACTCCTGTTTTAGACACATTTTCATAGTTCACTTTATTTATTTGTTTTGGCAATCACTCATGGTACATTTGCAGAATGTTGAACATTTGAGAAGAGCATATCGACAGGGACAACGTTTTGCAGCACAGGTTTTGCAAGTACATGTGCGTGTGTTAGTTCTGTGGGTAGAGGCTTTACAAATGTTGTAGATTTTAGCACCCCATCAATATTTTCCCAACCAAATTGACACGGATCTTTCTCTACATATGCATGATCCAAAACATTCAGAAATCCTCTGATCAAGCAGAACGCTGTTTTAATGTATCCACGTACAGAATATGACGTTGATGGAAGAGTCTTTTAGCAGGACTGATCTCTTGCTCTCACTGTACCAAAGATCGTCAGATGTGTGGCAGTCAAAACTCATTTTCCACACATGCACAAGGTTTTTTTCCATGTCTTTAAAGTCACATTCTTCTTCTGTCTCAGCAAATCCTTTTAGAAACTTCACAGGTTCAACAGTTAAAGCTCCAAGCTTTGTTCCAATTTTGCTCATAGATAATGTCATCTCCCGTAAGAATAGGTGCCTTGATAAGAACACTGGGCATCTCTGGGTCAAGATTCTTGCACAGAATATGAGGAGGGATTAAGTGTATTTTCTGCCTGTTCCATAAAATATCCATAACTCTGACAATCCTTGACATATGAACATGGCAACAAATCTAAGTAGCACAATAATACTATCTGGAACCATTTCAAACAGTTCACTCACACGTGGCACAACACAAAGGTTAGCCTTCTCCGATTTGCTGTTAAGTTCTTGAACACTATGGCCTGTACCTTTTGAATATATCTCTGCAGGCACCAACCCCTCATTGACAATTATTCCACTTGCAATAATTGAAATTCAGTGTTCACTGAAGCATCAGCAATGTTTTGGCAGGTTAACATATCCAAGTTCATCTTATTTGATGTTGATGACCAGAATTTATAAAGTTGTACATGTTTAGGTGTTGAATGTTTGATGCAGGTAAGGTCAATTTTTCCACTTGTAGACATTCATCTTATTCTCTTACATTCTTTGACAGATAGTTCAAGGTAATTATTCAAAGATAATTCAAAGATAATTTTCAAAGACAATGTGCAGTTCCTGCAAGGTGCACACTGACTTTGATATCTGTAGAACAGACTGAACGACCTCTCTGAAGTTTGCATGGATGAAATTGTGACCATTCACAATTGTGACATATGGGGCCAGATGTACGACGGCTTTTGCATGCGCAAACAGGTTTGCGAACCCGTTTGCGCATGCAGAAACCAATAGGGGTATGTGCCATTCCAAAATAGCGAGTCGCAATTTATTTGCGACTCGCTATTTTGGAATTGCGAGTCGCTATTAGGAAGGGGCGTTCCCTTCCTAATAGCGAGCGCAACCCATGTACAAACACTCGCAAATTACCACCCTCTTCAAGAGGGTGGTAATGGGGTCGCAAAAGGGAAGGGGTCCCCAGGGGACCCCTTCCCCTTTGCAAATGCAGGGGAAAATATTTTTTTTAGGGCAGGCAGTGGTCCCAAGGACCACTACCTGCCCTTAAAAAATGAAACGAAAACGTTTCATTTTTTTCTTTTTTAAATGCATCCCGTTTTCCTTTAAGGAAAACGGGCTGCATTAAAAAAAAACTGCTTTATTTAAAAGCAGTCCCAGACATGGTGGTCTGCTGAGCCCAGCAGGCCACCATACCTGGGAGGGCCTGCCATTCCCAATGGGGTCGCAAATTGCGAGAGACTCATTAATATTCATGAGCCTCTCAATTTGCGACCCCATTGGGAATCGCAAACAGTGTGATACACACTGTTGTACATCCAAAATAGCGCCTCGCAAATTGCAAGTTGCAAAAAACTCGCAATTTGCGAGGCGCTATTTTGCACGTCGTACATCTGGCCCTTAGTCCACAACAACAGCAATTTTCAATGAGGATACCTTTTTGAATTGAAATTCTTCAGGCAGAACATTTTTTGCGAGCTCTTGCATGAGTTTATGCTTCACTGGTTTGGTTGCAGCATCTCCATTAAATAATGCTTTTGTTGGAAGAAGACCATGCAACAGAATGCCCTTGATAAATTTGCCCCTTTCTTTTGCTACATTCATCTTCCTATGTGCTTGCAAAAGTTGTTTTTTTGTAACCTGTTTTGTAGTGGCTGGTTGGATGAAACTCTTACTATGGCAATTAAAGCGTGAAAGCTTAGCTTTAGTGATTATGTCAAACAGCTTTTTCTCTTTCAATACAAATCTCTCCTGCTTCAGTTCTGTATATAGCTTCGATCCATGTTCCAGGACATCTACTTGACGTGTCTTTATATTGTTATCCACAGATTGTTTGGTCACAAAGTTGTGTACTCACAGAGGCTCAGTCATTTCAGAGGGATTTCCTTGCTGATGCAAAAAATGAAGAAGGCTGTCAACATTTTTATGAAAACGTTCCCCTCTCTTTCACACAAGTTCGTGGTGAGTTTTAAGATGGTCCATTAATTTTTAATTTGTCATCTCACTGAAAACTTCGCAAATAGAAAGGACTTCATGGTAAACTAGCTGCCATTGAGCAACATATTCACTTTTACATGTCTAACCAACAATTCTCTTGGAGTTTTTCTGTGATCTCTGGATTGTCTGTTCCATTTTCATATCTGGAGCCACAGCATTGAAACTTCCCTCTGTCTTTCACCACAAAATGTTTTTGGATAATGTTTCAGTAGAGGTATGGTTTTTCCACCTCTAGCTTCTACACTGTTTCCAAATTCCAGGACCCATATCTCAGTTAGTTTATGTAATTGAATTTGTGAAACACAGTAATCAGTGACTCCACAGTCTTCACAGGCAACTGCCAATCACCTTCCCGATCAGCATGTACCAAGTTTTTCACTAGAGCTATCATGTGTAAAACACTTCCCCAGTAATTGTAAAGTTGTGATTTTTCTTCACATTCTTTGACAAAGTATACAAGCTTGGTTTTCAGGTTTTGAACTGAGTGTATTCAACATTGCCTGGCTTTGCATTATATCTTTTGAATGAAGTGCACCCTGTGCCTTGTTCACTTCTAAAATAAGATATGCAAAACCTACTTTGTCATACTTGTTACAGAAAGCATTCCAATGCAATGTTCCTATAGCCTCAGATATGATGAGCATACCTTGTAACGAACTAACATAATGAGTTCCGCTCAATACTGACTGGACAGGTGTGCTTCTAAAGATTTCAGCCTCAGTAAGTGCAGCGTCTCTGCCACATCTACTGAGATAATTTCCTGCATAATGCACCACAACTTTTGTCACATGGAAAATGCCCTTCATTGGATAAAGATCATCAAATTCTACTAGATTGCTCATAAAAATGTCAGCTACAATATGGAAAACACCTTCATTGCAGGAAATTGGCAGGATCGGCTGGTCTTCAAACTGAGCATGCACATTTTGTTATTTTTTAAGAGCTTTGTATACTGTTGTGTAGTTTGTGATTGGGGATGGTATTGCTGGTAAAAACCCAATCTTCTTCAGTGGGATGGTATTCTGGGCGATCAGAGCATGAATTCCAGGCCACAGAGCAACTAGCTTTTCTTCATCCTTCAGTCCTCACTGAATAAGCGTTATGATAAATTCAGTTAAATCAGCATTGTAGACCGCAGCATCAGGTAGAAGAAATCCATGTCTCAGCCACTTTGAAACTTTCTGGTAGACTGGGGCGTGCTGATGGCTTGTAGTGATTTTTCACACGTTGCCAAGGCAGTTGGGTTATAAGTTTGCAGCTTTGTTTCTTTATGCCTATAGCGGACACATCTTGTTTTCCAGCAGCTACTTCATTGGTACAGTCTTGAAAAAGCACCATGGCAGTATCATGTGTGCTGGATGTTCCAAACAAAGAAGAGCTGTCTTCAAAATCAAAAATATCAAGAGCAGCAATGCAGAATCGGCTAAAAACATAGGAGCATATTGTTAAGGAGCTATCTCTGAATTAACGGCACTTTATCGCAGCCAAAGTCGTGATAAATATACCCACCCATTCACAAGCCGGTGTTAACAGCCCACAGCACCAGTTTACCCGCGATAGCAGCCGCAAAAAACATCGCCACAGAGGACCCCCGCAAATATCGCTAATGATATGCAGAGTAGGCGTTCCCGTGACAAAAGCCGAGACAACAGCACACCTCAACATTCACAACGACCAGCCACATCCACGATAAAAACACAAAACAGGCGATAAGGCGCGTTAGCACCAGGAAATCTACACCTGCTCTGACCTGGTGTAAACTCGGACGGCAGCCAGCACCACAAAAGGGAGCACAGCCCAGGGCCACATCCGAAGGGCAACAGATGCCATGGAGCCACTCATCATGCAGCCCTGACACCCAAGAGGGCCACAACACCCACCCCCCAGGACCCCATCCCACACCCAGAACATCCCCCCCGGACCAACACAGACCCAGCACAGACAAAGACTGCGGAACCCCAGGAAACGTACCAGCCGCACAGACCCAACATCTGACAATGTCACTGTCCACTACAGGCTGAAAGGGACAACCAACCTACGCATCCTGACCATCATCGCCTAACAGGCCTACGGCAACAACACAGCGGACAACCAACATCCCACCCCACAGAAAGCTGATGGCGTGGCTGCACCTGTTGGCCCCTGGGACCCCCCATCCAACACCCGCCAGAGTCGGAGGAGTCTCACAACCAGCCACATCCAAGTCCCCCACACCTGTCCTGGACATCACCATCACCCTGGTACCCCAGTCCCCATACGTACAACATAATGCGCAGGATCCGCTGGAGACCAAGCAAGGACCATACGCCATAGCAGGATGCACGCACGTGTCGGGGGCAATACACAGCACACATGTACTACCTGTGCCCCCTGGTGACACAGCACACAATCACCGCAACAGGAAGCAAACGTCTCACACCAATGTGCAGGCAACAACAGAACACCGTGGAACACCCAACAATGTCACCTTCAAATACACAGCCAGTGTGCATGATACCTTCATCGTCCGACAGTCCATCATCAACCAGCGTTCCCAGGATGGCAACAAGGCAAATGCACAGCCCCTTGGCAATATACAAATGAACACCCCACACACCTCAGCTCCACAACCATGCAACTCACAACGCTGGCAATGCACACATCACAAAATCACATACAACAGGCACAACAATATGCCCACCCACCAGACACGACAGAACAACTTACAATGTCCACATGGGCAAGCCCTGAACATGAGCCAGTAATGGCATGGCACCTCAGCCACATAATAGCCGAATGTGGGGAGAGGTGGCAACCAGGCATGTGTGAAGGATGCAGTAGAACCATGATTGGGAAAGTACACAATGCCAAGAGTGCCGGAGATGTGCTGGACACCTCGCAGTATGCAGAACACACCCATATCCATGGCGACATACACCGCTTGTGTATGGAGTGTAGTGGAAGGTGGACGCCACCTTGTCACCCCAGCCAGTGTGGGACCTTGCGGAAATGTTGCCTGTTACGCCCCCTCAGGCGTCAGCGGAGTGGGATGGCCCGGCGTACGCCGCGCCAGCGTAGGGGTGTGAATAAAAAGCACGTAGGCCTGGGCGTGGTCCTCTTCCGGAAAGACCCACGTCTCTGCCAGGGCGGCGCCTCCCACCCCACCATGAGGCCGATGCCATCCTCGTGAGCGGAGTTGCCTGCGATGCTGTGCGCCTGCCGGACCCCGGCACGCTGGACCACAAACCCATCAGGCCAGCCCCTGCGCAGCCAGGCCACATTGATCACCTTCTAACACTGGCGTGTGTCAAGGAGGGCCCACCACGTGCCGGCGCAAGCCCCAAGCCCGAGGCCCGTGACCTTGGCAGCCACCTCAGACCATCACGGCCTCCACGACATAGGCCCGCTTTATTCCTTTTTCATTGACGTACTCCACTGCCGCCTTCGGCCTACTCTTCGGACCAGTAGGTCCCACATGTGGAACTGTGTCTTGAGTCATGAATGGCAGTGAACCCATATCCCGGCCAGCGGCCACAGCACCAGACCCCCCCAGGTCAGTGAGGCATAGTTCCATATGGGCATCTTGCGACACGTGGTGCCACTAACCCTGTTCAACGCCAGCCGTCAACACGTGGTGCCACTAACCCTGTTCAACGCCAGCCGGCTACACGTGGTGTAACTAACCCTGTTCAATGCCAGCCGGCTAAACGTGGTGCCACTGAACCTGAACAACGCAGGCCGGTGGGGCCATCCAAAGTATGCCGGCGACACTAGGTGAATGGGCCGTGCTGACCGCTGCCTCAGGCCTACACTACCGTCAGGTAGGTCACACATTTGGAACTGAGTCTTGATTACACCATGGCAGTGAGCATCATTTAAGGCAGTGAACAATTCACAATACACCCTTCGATGTGGTGGCAACAAGTCTGTGCATGGCATCACAACCACACATGTCTGTGGGCCTACGCGGAGTACTGCCCTCGGCCTACGCTGCGCAAGAGTGGGGTCACAGATTTGGAACTGAACATTGGTAATTCAAAAGGCAGAATACATTTCATCACACGCACGGAGAGGCGTAAGAGGATGACGCGTTGCAGTCCGGAAGGAACAGGATCATCGTTACGGAGGTGATTGAACACTACCGACAACTGCCACTGTGTCACTAACTCTGTGCCTTGCGAGCCAACAACACGTGGCTGTGGGCCACTGCTGACCGCTGCCTCTGGCCTACACTGCGGTCCAGTCGGTCCCATGTGTGAAACTGTGTCCTGAGTCATGAATGGCAGTGACCAGATGTCTACTGCAGGGGTGATATCAATAAACACCCTGCTATCAGTGAAGCAAACAAATGCATCACAAGCACACGACACGTGTCTGTGGGCCCATGCTGAACGCTGCCTCCGGCCTACACTGCGGTCCAGTAGGTCACAGAGTCTTGATTTGGCCATGTTGGAGTTCACATCTGTGTACCGGCATCATCGCAGACTGCATCCCCTCTGAGCACCTGTGCCACTAAGTGTGTTCCCCGACATTCATGGACACTCACTGGGTGTACATTGGTGGCGTTTGTGTCAATGGAATAGGGGCTAGTTTTCATCCTCATGTAGCTGATACCGAATTGTTGGTGAAAACGAGGGTTGTGCTCTCCACTCCTCAATTTGCTGCTTCCGGATAACATCAGACCTTCCGCATCATGCCCTGGAGGACACCTTCCACTGTCCCCCGCAACACTCCGTAACATACACCTCGGACATTGATGGGGACCTGCTCAGGTCGCATGGCCCATCTGACTGCACCGCAAGTCACCGTCCCGTGGCTGGATGCCTGTGCCGGCCGCAGTGCATCTGGGGCCACTAACTCTGTGCTGCTCAGGCCTGAGACATTGAATGGCCTCTGTAGCGATGGTCTTGGGGTCATCCACGCCATGTGTCTGTGGCCCTGCGCTGTCCGCATCCTCCGGCCTCAACTGCGGGCCACCAGGGCCCACACATAGCGTTGAGTCTTGACCGGCCCGGACGTCACATCACCGCAGGAGGCACACGCCACCACGGCAAGGACCACCTCCAACCGCCAACTGCCAGAGTCGAAACGGTGGTCCTGACAGACCTACGGAGTTGCTCAGAACTGTCGTGGATGCCATCATCGTCCTGATACCCTGCTCAGCACTCCAGGTGCCAGTGACTCAGTGCACCGCAAGCCATTGTCCATTACTGATCGAGTTTTGTGCTGTTGTGAGGTTGCGCAGCAATGTCACCTCATGCAGTGGGGAAGACCTGGGACAATGATGAGGAAGATGGGTCAAGTGTGCGGACGGGAGAAGGCACAGACAATGGGAGGGCAGGAGGCAACAGCCCCAAGGCAGGAATGCAGACTGGTGGTGGTAGTCAAGCTACACACCTGGATCTATTACTGGGTATTGCGCTGTGGACTGCATACGCAACTGTCACCTCAGGCAGTGTGGGAGACCTGGGACGTTGATGAGGAAGTTGATGCAGATGTAACACACCCCACTGCATCTGCATCAGGACTAACCCGAGGGTACACAATCCTAGCAATTCCTTCACATGAGCGAGCTCTTCTCTAGTGCCCCTATCTCAGTGCACTGCAACTCACGGAACCTCCAGACTGAATATTGGGTGACCTCTGTCCTTACTCCGGATCCCTCCATGTTGCTCTGCAGTTGACTCTGTTATGCTGGTGTTTTCTGTTTCCATTTCACTGGTGTCCACTGTTCAGGTTGTTGCCAGCACAAAGCACTCCGTGCGGGCTGGCTTATACTCACCCCACACACATCCAGCACAGGTGTCACTGTACATATGGCCCTGCCAATAAAGGGGCTGGGCGCACGTGCCCGTAGCCAGTTCAACATGATATGTGCATGTGTCCCTGTGGTCTTGTTGTGTGCATGGGGGCCCTGGGCCCTACGACATTACATTGTGCTGTGTACAGCGGACGCAGACATGTCACCGCAGGCAGCGGGCTAGAACCTGGACATGTAGCTTTGTCGTCATCCACTCAATTCGTAAGGGGAGTGGTCTGTGCCGTCGTATGCAGAGCCAACGTGGGTGTGTAACTGATATGTGCGTGCCCCTGGGCGTTGTTCTGTACTGGGTATGTGCATCTGCATGTGTCTCTATGGCAGTGTGGGTCTCCTTTGTGGGGTGTAGGTGGTCCCTGAAGGGTATTGGACACCCACGTATGTGTTGTAGTTCGCCTTCCATGGGTTAGGCAACGCCCGCACCTGTTGGGCCACCTCCTTTTGGCATTCTGACACCTGGCATTGGGGTGCCATGTGTGGGTCGGTGAAGTGTTGTGAGCCAGCCGTGATTGCGGGTGCTTCATGCTGTGTGGTCTGTTGCAGGGGCTGGGTTCTCCTCTGAGTGGCTTGTCTGTTCTGGTCCTGGTGGTGGGTTGTGTGGGATGTCCATGGGCTGTTGTAGGGCGTCAGTGTTGAAGGTGTGTTGGTAGTGTCCTGCATCACTTTGTGCCACTTTGTCATGGTATGTGCTGTGATTGCTATGTGTGTGTGCTGCAGTGTGCCACAGGGATGGGGGACATGTCCCTGGGTAATTGTGGGTGTGCAGTGTGCTACACCTCGTTGTGCATGAGTGGCATTGTGCCCATCACCCCCCGTCCCCCCAGTCTCTGTTGGATCCTCACCCTGTTGTTGTTGTGTCAGGTCCTGTCGGGCTGTGTCCGTACTCCCTACTCCTTGCACCCTCTCCACACTGATGACTGTGGCCTGGGTTTCCTCCTGCTCCTCCTGTGGCGCTGGACTGCCACTTCCTGTCGCCGTTGCTGCCTTCCTGGTGGCAGCGGGTTTGTACCTGGTTTAGGTTGTCAGGTCCTGCCAGCGCCTCTTGGCCTCCTGGGCACTGCGACTGCATTCCAGGTGGTCTGCTTGTGGGTCAGTTGCTGGTAGTGTTCTATCGCCTCCGTGGCCTTGGTCTTGTTTTCCTGCATTCTGCACCCCGTCTTCCTCTCCATTTTCTCCTTGGCCTTCCCCGACCCAGTTGTTCCTTGCTGGTGGTCTGTGGGGGTTGTGGGGTTCGCATTGACCTCTGCGCTGGGTCAGGGTGCATCCATGTTGCTACGTGCTTTGGCTTGTTGTTGTGTCTGTGGTTTTTATGGTGTAATTTCCCACCAGACGCGTGGGCTTTGCAGGCCTGAGGCTGCTTTTCGCTACTTTTTGTACCGCGATTGGCCTCATCGCATGATTTCTCGCGTTTCGCATTTTTTAGGCGTGGTGTTGATTTTCACGCTGGCATTTGACGCATTATCTGGTGACTATCGCATGGTACCGCCTTGTTGTGAATTCCACGTTGACACAGGGTTATTTTCCCGTGATAGGCTGCGTTATTGAAAGTTGCGTTACGCTACTCTTGCGGTAGTTATCACACGTTCTTGTGAATATACCCCATTTTTTTTTTTAAATGTAGCACTTAGAATTCGCTGTGCTATACTCTTAATCTCTATGTTTTTGGCACTTCCCAGTCACAGGCCCTTGGCCCACCCACACAAGTGAGGTATCATTTTACTCGGGAGAACAAGGGGAATGCTGAGTGGTAGGACATTTGTGCCGGCGCAATGATCCCACACAAAAACGTGTGGAAAAAGTGATTTTTTTTCAGCTAAATTTGAGGTTTGCAGGGGATTCTGGGTAGGGAAACGAAGGGGGATCAACGCAAGCCATACCTCCCTGGACTCCCCAGGATTTCTAGCTTTCAGAAGTGTGTGGGTTTAGTATGTTTCCCTAGATGGCCGCCGAGCCCGGGGCCAAAAACCCAGGTGCCCCCCCTTGCAAAACCAGTTCGTTTTGTGATAGATAATTTTGATGTCTCCACTATACGTTTTGGGCCCTTGCCTGTCGCGGGTAGTTGGCCCACCCACACGAGTGAGGTACCATATTTATCGGGCGACCTGGGGGAACGATTGGTGATAGGAAATTTGTTTCAGCCTGGTGATCCCACATCTTTCCCACACAGAATTTTGAGAAAAATTTGGTTTTTTCAGCTAAATTTGCGGTTTGGAGGGGATTTTGGGTAGAAAAACATTGGGGGACCCATGCAAGCCACACCTCCCTAGACTCCCCTGGGTGTCTAGTTTTCAGAAATGAGTAAAATACACCCTATGTAGGTAGTTACATTGAACTGGTCGGAGCCGCATTGCAATCGCAGCCCCTCGAGGGGATGCTAGCGCTTCATTCCAATCGTCTCCGTCTAGTGGGCCAAGATCTTCCTCCTAGGCCATCCTAAGTCTATTAAGTATGGTGGGGCTATTCGTTACTAGTGATTGGTAGATTTTGGAGATTTTGTGGTCTTGTAGGTCTCCCATGAACAGTTTCGCTTCAATAGGGCTGAATTCAGGGAGGGATTCAAGTGATTTCAGCCCTCTTTGTTGGATTAGCGGTTTTGTTTTGCCGGTGATTGCTCCCAGTTTGAGACTTAGAATTTGTGCCTTTATCTATGTTTTTGGGCTTCTGAGATTGTGCAGACTCCTTGATCAGTGGAGTTGTTATGGCCGGAGTTAGCCTGTCTATTTCTTCTTCTTCTTCTGGGGTTGCAGTTAACGCTTTGAAGAATGCTCGGATATTGTTAGTCTTTTTTCTCCCTTTCCTCTTTTGTTTTCGACATCTTTTGTTTTGTTCCCTGGAATTTTCCGGGCTTCCTTTCCCCGTACTTTGGCCTTGAGGGCTGTGATGGTCAGTGTCTTCTGGAGCACTCTCCTGTTGCCCCTGGGTGCGGCAGTGCTGTATGTTTAATTGTTCGTGGCATTCCTCTTGCTGTGTTTCTCTAGGCTGCTTTGGAACTTTTCCTGCAACTGCAGCATAGGTTTTATCTTTAATGTTCTCCAATAAATTTGAGCTGTTCCTGTCACCCCCCATGAAAGTTTGTACTGTTGGCCCGTTATTAGCTCTGGATTTAAGTATAGTAGGTTGGGTCAGCATCTCCTTTTTTGCCGACCCAGTGCCTCTTGGTTCTTGCAATGGCGTTTTGCATTTTTCTTCTGTTGTTCTTTTGTTGCAACCAGAACTACTGGGGAGTTCTCGTTCAAGGCTCTGCTGATTTAGACTCCCAGGATGTCCTCTTGGATAGCTAGAGTATGGATCTGTCAATTCTTCCTCGGGTCCGGGGTGCGGTTCGTTTTTTGCAGTGTTAGTTGCCTTTTTTAAGTCAGACAGTATCCCACCCAGTAGTGATGGAATTGTTGTAAGTTTATCCACGATAGTGTGACAAGTACAACTCGGCTGCAATATTTTTGTTTCAGCTTGGACCCTCTTGATCATGCTATTCATATCTGCTAACTTGTTATCAATGTTAGACACATGTACTGCTAAGAAATTTAGGAGGGATAATTGAATTTCCATTTTATCAGAGTGGTACTGCATGGCATTTAATGATAGCTGTAACGTGTTTAGCAAGGAAGACCATACATTTTCCACTCCCTTTGGAGACTGTTCTGTGGTTGAGTTTATGTCATGTTCTCGTTTTCTGACTTCCTCCTGAGGGATGACTGGGGAATATGAGGCTACTAGTCTCTCCCACTCCTCTGTTGTAAGCTGAGAGGTGTTGCCTGGTTTGGAGGTTTCCATTTGATCGTACTCTGTCTCTTCTGTTGTCGCCATTTTTTCTGGCTCTTTCCTTGCTCCCTCTGCCCTCTCTGGATCGTGGTCAGGTTGGATTATCTGATCTGGGGCCTGGTCTGTAATGGTGCTTGCCACCGGCCTGTCGACGTTGGATCGTAGGACTTCTTCTATTTGATCCGAAGCGTCAAGGTCCTTGATTAGTGGTTGTCTTAAGGCTTGTGGCTCAGTATTGATCTGTGAGCTAGATAAGTCAGGTGTTTTGTATTTGGCGAGCTCATGATTGTTGTGCCCAGCCCCTACTTCTGTGGTTGTTGGCCACGGGATTGGCAGGAATACGATCTTTGGCTCGAGCGGATACACCCTATCGTTAATGGCTATATTTCCAGTACTATAGTTTTCCACACTGCGGTCAGTGTTCGTCTTTCCTGCTTCAGTTGGGCTGGTCGTGGGTATAAGTATGTTCGATATCTCCTCTGCCAGTTCCTTGCCCTCGATGCCATTTCCTTGGTCTTGTCCTTGTCCAGACTTTATAAAAGTACCTCTTGCGTCTCTCGTCTTGTCTTGTATTACATTATCGGTATTTTCACCATCAACGGCAGTGTTATGCACTGAAGGTGCGGTTCCTGTTGCATCCCCTCCTTCCCTCTGCGCCCCCCCCCCCTCGGGCTCCATAGGAGAGGGGAGTCCCTTGAGGTCGCTAATTAAAGAGCTTAAGAATGAACCAGCGTCTTTCAGAAATGAACATTTTGAATAAATCTTTGGCTGAAAGCCCTTAATTGCTGTTCTGTTCAGGGTAGCGGAGTCTGTCTCTACCAGCATCAGATTTTCCGATGGAGACTGCTCCTGTACCAGTGCTTTGTTTGTTTCGGTTGGAGCGTTGCTCTTCCTGTTTCCTTGCCTTTTAGCCAGCGCATTGTTGGTTAATTTCCTTACTTTCCCCGACCTCATGGCGCACCTGTGAGAGTTGTAGTTATGTTATGTGGAACCCCCGAACAGTTGCTCGAATAACTTGCTCGAGTAGTTAGTTAATTGATTCGTCGAAGTATTTAGCTGATTTTCCTAATTTTCCTGTTGGATTTATGGTAGATTCCCTCCGACATTCTGGATTGTTTCTGGCACCTATTCACTTCCTTCCAGTGCAGGGCGCGAATATGCAGTGCAGTGCAGGGCGCAAGAGAGCCTGTGTTTTTTAGATGCTATGGGTGAGCTGGATATGTTTGCCAGCCAGGCCTCCCCGACTCCAACCCCCCCTACCCGCTTCTTGCTATGCTGTTTCTGCCACCTGGAGGGGGGGGGCTGGGCTGAGGAGCCCCGGTAATTCGCCTGTGCAATCTCCCTGCTCCCTGCTGCCACTTGCCTGTTTGCTTGCTCTTTCTCTGCCGTTTTCTGCTCTTCTGGCTTCTCTTGCAGCTGCACTGAGCCGGTAGTTCTTGAGGCCCCTTCTCCGCTTGTACCTGGGGCTGGCAAGGGAGACCAAGCAGTGAGTTATGCAGTGAGTTATACAGCGAGCCTGCAAGCCGCCTCCTTAGTCCTTCGAGACTCCTTGGGCTGGCCGTCCGTTGATGCTTTCCTTCTCGCCGCCTTTCTGCTGTTTTACTTTGCACTCCGAGGCCCCACAAAACCTGCTAGATTCAGGATGCAGAATGGGCGCAGGCAGGTGGGCGGATGGGTGCGGGCAGGCTGGCTTGCAAGCTGTGCCCGCTGAGGCCTCCCGGTGATGGCCTCCCGGAGATGCGGCAAAGCAAAGCGGCAAACCAAAACCAGGACCGGAACCGGCTCCCTTGTGGTATCTCCACTGTCTCCTCTGTCTCGTACACGTTGCCGTAGCGTGAGCTCCGTAGCTTAAGCTAGACACCGGGCTTGCGGGGTCCAGGGGGTCCAGGGGGGGGCGGGGGGTCCGGCGGTGTCTAAAAGCTCGGAGCACGGAGCACAGTGCTGCTGCTGCTGTTCGGAGCTCACTGCTGCTCACTCTCGCACTTCTGCGGCTCTCTGCTGGCCAAAATGCTCCAGGGGTCACAGTGCTGTAAGGAGAATAGCATAGAGTCCTACGTTCAGTAGGGATTCCAGTCCTGTAACACTAGGGAGTATGGCATGCCGAAATTGGAGGTATCGAAAGAACTGGGTCTTTGGCATCTGGTATTCTTGCTGAAGATCTTGAAACGACTTCAGGACTGTGCCCCGCATCACATCTCCCAGGGTGGGGATCCCTATATTGTCCCAACCTCGGAAGTCGACTAAGGCCGCTTGTTGAGGCAAACCCCCATTAGACCAAAGTGGCGTTTCCTTCGTCAATCTGCCCCACCATCCCAGCTTTCGCAGAGCCTGCCTCCACACCTGGAAGACTATCCTCGTGGCCGAGCGTAGAGCACTATGCTGAGAAGCGGAATATAGAATAGTGTGTAAGGTCGCAGTCCCCATGTATTGTCTTTCTACCGCATATGCGGGGTCACTTCTATCTCCATACCACCAGTCATTCAAGATCAAGAGGTGCGAGGCCATATAATACGATTGTACATCTGAGGTGGCTAATCCCCCGCAGTATGTTGACTGGAAACATGTCTTCAATGCCACTCTGGCTGCCTTACCCGCCCATAAAAACTGGCCTAGGACCGAATTGACCTGGCGAAACCACGCCAGGGAAACAGGGTAAGGGTGATTCTGTAGTTGATATAGCAATCGTGGTAGCGATACCATTTTGAAGATTGCCGATCGACCCGAGATGGAAAGGGGCATATGGGACCAGGTTTTCAGTTCTTCGCGGAAACGTGTCCACACCGGCACAATGTTTCGATCCCAAGACACACTCGCTGAGGCAGACAAAAAAAACTCCCAGGTATTTTACACCTATTGTGGTGACCTGTACTGCTGAGGCCCAGGTGCCCCGTTCCCTATGTTTCCCCAACACCCATAAGGTGGACTTGCAGGGATTCATGAATAGACCAGACGATTCCCCAAATATACGCATAATACGAAGTAGCCTCGGTCCTGTCTTGTTGATATCCGTCAAGAAGACCAGGACATTGTCCGCATACAATGCAATGCAGTCGGACAGCCCCTGAGTCCACTCAAACCCTGCCACTTGTGCATCCATCCGCACCCAGACCGCCAAGGGCTCCATCGCCAGAGCGAACAGAAATGGCGACAGTGGGCAGCCCTGGCGGGTACCCCGTCTAATAGGGAAGGTAAAGGAGACAGAACCCTCGATGCGGACCAAGGCCGTCAGGTCCTTATATAGTAGTTTGAGATAGGACAAGAAGCGGCGACCGATATTTAGATGATCTAGATCGGCAAACAAATACGTCCAGCTGAGGGAGTCGAATGCCCTATCCATATCTGCTAGAAGGAGTGCAGCCGGCTGATCCAAGACCCGAATTGCGTCCACAGCAACATGTGCTCTGTGAATATTGTGGCGCGTCGCTCTGTGAGGCATGAGGCCTGCCTGGTCTGGATGAATCAGGGAGGTAATATGGGATTGGAGACGATTGGCCAAGGCCTTGGCTAAGATCTTAGCCTCTATATTAAGCAAGGAGATAGGGCGATATGAGGCGTGTTGGTCCGGAGGCCGGCCTGGATTGTGAAACACGACTATCTTGGCATGCTGACAGTCCCGCGGGAGGCTTCCATATGTGCGCGCTTCCTCTACTACTCTAAGCAGATGAGGTCCCAATTTCGTGAAATACCTCTTAAAAAATGTGCATAGGTATCCATTAGTGCCTGGGGCTTTCCCAGAGTTTAAGTCTCCAAGGGCTGTAGACAGTTCCTCCTCTGTGAGCGGGAGGTCCAGGTCCGCCCGGGCCACATCGGAGAGGGTCCGGGGAGGAGAGTTCTCCTATGAAGCGGCGCACCATATCTTCCGGTAGGAATTCCTTCGATGCATAGAGTTCGGCGAAGTAACTTGCAAAACTCTCAGCAATCAAAGAGGGGTTCCAGAGCACCCTTCCATCAGGTCCTGGCACCCCACGGAGAACCATGGGGCTCAAGGCTCCCTGGCACAAACGGTGGAGCAGCTTGCTAGATTTGTCCCCCCACTGGTAAATCCTACTGCGGGATGCCAACCATGCCAATCGGGCCTCGTCCATTAATAAAGCTGCATGTGCCTGTCTCCCTAGCAGCAATTGACGCCATGCCAGACCACCCCCTTCCTCCCTACTATCTCGCTCAAGATTCATAATGTTGACTTCCGATCTCAGCAGTGATTCCCTCCGAGTTCGATGTGTCGCGGCGCAATACGATATGTCTACATCTCTTATGGTTGTTTTTAAGGCCTCCCATAAGGGTTCAGCTGTTGCCACCGACCCCACGTAAAGCTCCAAATACTGGTCAATGGCCTGTCCTATATGATCCCTATACTTTTCATCCTGCAGATTCTAGGAAGACAGACGCCATCGGAAAGGTGGTTTTGCAGGGCCTAGTTGTAGTGTGAGTGCCACTGGGGAATGATCAGAGAGTCCCCTCAGGAGAATCTCCGCCTCTCGTACCCTACCAGCCGCACTCAGTGGTACAAATATATAGTCCAATCTGGAGAAGGATTTGTCTACGGATGAAAGATATGTGTAACCCTGTTCTTCTCTGTGCACCCTACGCCAGGGATCCATCCAGCCCAGACCTGACACCAGGGAGTATAATTTGGTGGTCTGACGCGCTATGGATTGACCTCCCTGTTTCCACCTATCCCTTGATGTATCCATAACATCATTCCAGTCACCCCTTACGATTGCTAGCCCTTCTGGTATATCTGCCCATAGAGTCGTGAGACGCTCCACCAATGACCAGGTCAGGGGCGGGGGCATAAATACTACCCAGTACCACCTGCTCCTCATAAATAGTACCCATAATGAACACGTATCGCCCCTTGGTATCCACCCACGCCTTGGAGTGTTTATACAGAACCCTGCGATGGATAAGAATGGCTACCCCCGGGGATCCCCTCGTGAACCCGGCATGAAAGACTTGCAGGTATCCAAATCTTCGGCAGCAAAGGGCCTTCGTCCCCAGCATATGTGTCTCCTGCAACAGCAGAATATCTGCCCTATAGCGCTTGGCCTGCTGGAGTATGGCCCCCCTCTTTACTTTGTCAAGTGCGCCCCTAACATTCCAACTCACAATATGAAGATCACCCTGGGGGGCCTGTAACCTAACTGTGGGGGTTGCCATTAATAGAGCCGGTGGCTTTAACGACCAGGACGAGACTCAACCAATAAGTATGTCGTGGTTTAAGAAACCCATCATGCAGTGTAGTGAGACAGTGGAAGCAACTCCGATCATAAGACATAGAATGATCGACATTCTGAGTACAAGTAGTAGCCCTACATAACAGTGTTCCAGTGCAAATGAACAACATAAACAGCCCAACTACCCCCCACCCCCTACCCCAATACCTCAAAACTGCTGAAGTATCTGTCGCGGTGGAGGCGGCATGTGGACCCCAACAGGAGCCCCCCGCCTGCCTCCTCCAATGGATCCCCTGGATACTACCCATGGTCTACGGACAAACCCCCCGAACTATAAAAAGTCAAACGAGGGTATTAGCCCCTACTGTGTCTTCATCGGTCAGGGCGAGTATATGCAAATGTTCCCCAATTAAGAAAGTTCCATAGTATATCACGAAGCTGAGTTTCCTTGTCGACGCACCGAGGTAGATCTGCTGGCATCGCTATGGAACTGGGAGCGATGTCTGGATCTTGATCTTCTGTTCCCCTTCAGTTTAGATTGGGGCGGTTTGCGGCCCATCTCGCTTGCCGATGAGTCCGAGTCGAGTCTGGGCGACGTGTGTGGCCAGACCTTTACCGTTTCATCAGTCCAGTGGAAGACTTCTACGGGTGAATCAAAAAAGATAGTGAGTGACTGGTAGACCACTCGCAGTTTAGCTGGAAACAGGAGGGCATAGGGCAGCTTCAGTTCTCGGAGGCGGGCTTTAGCTGCCATAAATGACTGACGTTTCTGTTGGACCAGTCTGGTATGGTCTGGAAATATAAGGATACGAGTGTCCTCAAACTGGAGGGGTTCTTTAAGCCGGGCTTGTTTCAGAATAACGTCCCTGTCATGGTAATTTAGGATCTTGACTATGACGGGCCTTGGTCGTGCTCCCGGGGGCAGCTTCTGCAGCAGGGCCCTGTGTGCTCGTTCTATAACAAAGCAGCGGGACAACGATTCCGGGGGGAGCCAACTGACGAGCCACTTGATCAGGAACTGTTCCATGTCTCCCCCTTCACATCCTTCGGGAAATCCCACAAAACGTAGGTTGCTTCTTCTGGCCCGTCCTTCTGCGTCTTCCACCCGTGAAGCAAGACCCCTAGTAATAGTTTCCAATGTCGCCACCTTTTTCTTTAAAGTGCTAACTGAGTCTTCTACCCCTGAGACCCTGGTCTCGGCCTCAGTGATGCGCTCCGTTGCATTGCACAGATCCTGCCGAAGGAGTAGCACCTCGGAGCCCACCTCACCAATTTTAGTTTCCAGGGCGGTCCTGGATTGTGTGATCGCCGCCATCAGAGCTGCGTTGTCTGGGACGCCCGCATGAGCACCTCCCTGATCTGTCACGGAGGCCCCCGGTCCAGCAAAATGATCCATTGGGCTTTGTTTGGCCGAGTTGCTCGTCAGCTTATCTCTCGTCTTTGCGACCCTGGGCTTCAAGATCGTTGGGCATCAATACAGTGGGCCTCCCAGTCAGTCCCAAGGCACCAGCCAGGGTGCCGAGCCCAACGACTCGCAGGTCTGTCCTCCACTCGGGTTCGTCTTGCGGTAGCCTAGTCTGGCCCAGTGACTCATGACTGGGTAAAACGCGGGCGGAGACCTTCCACACGCAGGGGGCACCGAGTGCTCACTTGGCCGCTTCCGCGGGTAGTCGAGTCTCCACCCTCCCCTAGCGGGTGTCCCCCCTGTCTGCCAGTGCTCAGTACGTCTCCAGCTCCTAGGGGTGGCGCCCCCACAACCAGTCGCTGGCGTGACGGCTTGGCTCCCTGGGCAGCCCGATCTGGCTGACGAGACTTAGCGAGGAAATGCTGGGAGGAGGGGAGGCCACGTGTCTCCCTAGGGACTCTCCATCCAACCCCAGAGTCGGCCCCTACGACCCAGGTCCGAGATGCAGAGTGGTCGTAGCGGTGTGTTCCTGCCTACCCCTCAGATCCAGGAGGGCCGAGAATCTGCGCCACAGTAGGACGAGAACGGTCACCACACAGCAAATCAATAAGGCATATAGGTGAAGAGGAGTGCCATTAAGAATTCACCAGAACAATCTCCAGTACTCCCGGGGGGCCGCGGTCTCCCACTGGCCACAACGCAACAGTAGAACCCCCCTCGTGGCCCGATATGGCCACCGAGATGTAGCGCTGGGATGCGGGGGGGAGAAGGAATCGAGGCGCTCACCAAGCCGATACTGCGGAGGAAGGCAGGCACTCCATGCCTCGCAGCCCCTGTGCCGCACGTCAGTCAACCCACGAGTCTCCAGCCGGGCATAACACGGTCCCCAGAACCCTCCGGCCCAGGTACCAGACTTTCGGGGGGATGTCACTCCTACCTCCAATCCCCGACAGGACTGTCTGGAACCTCCCGCGCGGCCCGACTCGGCCGCCGAAGCACCACACGGGGAGGAGGGGGGGAGGGGGGAGCTCCACGCACTCGTCAGATCACTCCGACTGTGCCACAGCATACAATTATGCCGCATGTCGCTGCCTCCTGGCAATGCTGCTCCCGCAGAGTCCCTCAATCCACGGCAGGCTCACGCCCCACAACGCGCAGCAGCGCTCCGGGTCCGTCTCCCGTAGCTTCGATCGCCGGCCCTTGGGCTCCACCTCCAGTCTGCTCTCCGGGCTCCCAGGCCCCACACTCCGCCGAACAGGTCAGGACGACGCAATCGTGGCCAATCTTCGGACCGCTGGCTGCCTCGCAGGTTCCTCAAGTGCCACGGGGAATTTCTAAAATAAATTCTGCCGACCAGAGAGCATAAATGAAGGATGTTAGGAACGGGCGTAGCGGAGCTCGCCTAGTGCGCGTCCACCATGTTGGATCGCCAGGCCACGCCGGTTTCTGCTATTTTTTGGCAATTTTTTTCTAGGCTTTTTTCCACTGTATACGATTTGAAGAACCTATTGTTACAATTATAAAATATTTGATCCTCTTCACCCATCAGTTTCAATCTTTTGTGAAGTTTGTCTTTCTGTATTTCTGCAGCATCTCGAACTCTCTTCTGTCCAGCCGCAGTTGATGTTAGCTTTTCTTTCAGATTAGTTTGGCATACAACATATTTTCATTTGTTGAAGGAGTCCTCAGATTGTAGTTAACAACACTCGGTCAGGAGGTAAAGATTCTCTGCTGCCACCTTCTTTGCTCATGTTTATGAATTTTAATCCATGGAAAGCCTGAAACAAAAACAATGTTAGAATAAATTAATATGATGGCTAAAACATAATTATAGGCCCGCCATTTTGGAAAATTATGGAAGGGTTACTCTGAGGAGTTCTTTTCTGTCTCTATAAGACTACTTGACCCCCAAAACAAAATGAAGCATATAGGTCTCATGGTTCCTGAAATATTATATCATCATTTTTAAAAATGTCGTCCAGAAAATAGTGGCCCAGATTAGCAATGTCTATCCAAGCTAAATTACTTCTCTAATGATACAAAAACACAAATCAAAAATGAAAATCTCTGGACAATGATTTTTTATGGAGGTATATCAAGGGGCCATGACTAAAACCAGCAGCATCAACTCTAACCCCGCAGTGGGGATGCCACATGTGACAGGACATTTCACGTGCAGTAAATGTATTGTATGCAACCATTCTTTGGTAACAAAATGTTTCATTAAAAAAACTGTCAAAGCTGACCTTAAATATCACTAACTGGAATGTTAAAGATGTCATTTCCAACTGCCCCTGCAACTTAATCTACATTGGTCAGACCACTCAAAAAAGGTCAAGAATCTCATTCTACAAAACAAAAGCTGCATCTAATTTAAGGTAATGGAAGAACCACACACAGATATACATATATATAGACACCAGTCTTTAGTTATAATTAGGATTAGGGATTAGGTGTGGATGAAGGTATTGGGTGGTAAGGGTATTTTTAGGATAGCAGAAAGCGGCAAAATAAAGGTCAGAAACATGCAGGAAGAAGCAAAATAGAGATCAGCAATGAGTAGAAAGAGGCAAAATAAAGGCCAGCAACGAGCAGAAAGAGGCAAAATAAAGGTCAGAAACGAGCAGAAAGGGGCAAAATAAAGGTTAGAATTGAGCAGAAAAAAGTAGAAAAATGAGCAGAAAAGCAGAAGAATACACTCATACACTCATGCACCCTCTCACAGAACAACTCAGACACTCTCACACTCACTCAAACACTCACTCAGAGACTCAAGCACCCACTCACAGACTCACTCAAACACTCACGTACCCCCTAACTCAGCCATACAGCCACTCATGGCCCCACTCAATCACCAATGGGTGAGTGGGTCTGTGAGTAGCTGTGTGGGTGAGTGAGTGGCTGTGTGAGTTTCTATATGGGTGATAGAGTGGTTGTGTGAGTGGCTATAAGTGTGTATGAGTAGGTGTGAAAATGTTTGTATGTCTGTATGACTGGTTGTGTGAGTGGCTGTGTTTGTGAGTTAGGTGTGTGAGTGACTCTATCAGTGAGTAGCTGTGTGAGTGGCTCTATGGATGAGTGACTGGTTGTGTGAGTACTGGTATGGGCCTATGAATGGGTATGTGAGGGGTTATGTGGTGGTGGGAGTGGGTGTATGTGAGGTTCTTTGGGATGTGAGTGGGTGTCTGAGTGGTTCTGTAGATGATGTCATCAGTGATGTCATTTGAGATGTCATCAGTGACACATCAGTGATGTCACTAACCATGTCATGAGTGATGTAATATGTGAAGTCATAAGCAGTGCATTGCAGGTGCATAGATTATAATTAGCTCAGCTAGCTATAACGGCTGAATTTCACTGGTTATGTATGAGTAAAATCTGAGCCTAACTATAATGTCCCTCTAACCTTTGTTTTTTTCAGTGAATTTCTAAGCTTTTTATTTTTTTTTCCTAATTATAACATCCCTATAACCTTTGTCTTTTTCAGTGATTTTCTACTTTTAAAAAAAATTCTAATTCCTAACTATAACGCCCCTGTAACCTTTGGTTTTTTTAAGTGAATTTTTGTAAGGTTTTTTAGATTTTATTTCCTAACTGTAACAACTAACGTTTGGCACTGAGTGTGTGAGTGAGTGCATGAGTGCTTCAGTGGTTATATGAGTGTCTGAGTAGGTTTTTAAGTGGGTGTGAGAGAGTATGAGTTTGGCTGTAAGTGGGTGCATGAGTGTCTGAGTGTCACTGTGAGCTGGTGCATGAGTCTCTGAGTAGATCGTGAGTAGGTCAGAGACAATATGATTCTGTAAGTTGGTACATGAGTGTCTGACCATGTCTGTGAGTGGATGTACATGTCTGGGTTTGTCTGTGAGTGGGTGTACGAGTGCCTGAGTGGGTTCTGCTCATTTTCTGACTTTTTTCTGCTCACTTCTGACCTTTATTTTGCCTCTTTCTGATCATTGCCGACATGTATTTTTCCTCTTTCTGCTCATTTTTGACCTGTATTTTGCCTCCTTCTGCTTGTTTCTGGCATTTATTTTACCTCCTTCTGTTCATTTCTTACTTTTATTTTGCCACTCTGCTCATTTCTGATCTCTATTTTGCCTCTTTCTACTTGTTTCTGACTTTTTTTTCCACTTTCTGCGCATTTCTGATCTCTATTTTGCCTCTTTCTGCTCCTTTCAGGTCTCTATTTTGCCTCTTTCTGCTAATTTCTGACATTTATTTTGCCTATTTCTGCTTGTTTCTGATCTCTGTTTTTCCTGTTCCTGCTAATTTCTGACCATTATTTTGACTCTTTCTGCTTGTTTCTGATCTGTATTTTGCTTCTTTCTTGACCTTTATTTTGGCCCTTTCTGCTCTTTTCTGATCTCTGTTTTGCCTTTTTCTGCTCGTTTCTCACCTTTATTTTGCCTCTGTCTGCTCATTTCTGACCTTTATTTTGCTTATTTTGGCTCCTTTCTGATCTGTATTTTGCTCTTTCTGCTTGTTTCTGACCTCTATTTTGCCTTTTGCTGCTCGTTTCTGACCTCTATTTTGTCTCTTTCTATTCATTTCTGCTGTCTATTTTGCCTGTTGCTACTTGTATCTTTCCTTTATTTTGCTTCTTTCTGCTCATTTCTGACCTTTATTTTGCCTCTTTCTGCTCGTTTCTGATCTGTAGTTTGCCTCTTTCTGCTCATTTCTGATCTTTCTTCTGCACCTTGCTGCTCGCTTCTGACCTCTATTCTGCCTCTCTCTGCTCGTTTCTCACTCTATTCTGCCTCTTTCTGCTCTATGCTGCCCTTTATTTTGCCTCTTTCTGCTCGTTTCTGACTTGTATTCTGCCGGGACATAGCAGGAGCCGGCCCTGGGGGGTGGTATTCCCCAGGACCATTATTGGCTCCAGAAGGTGGCTGTGCCCCCCCTCCTTTGATCTGCAGGGGATGGCCCCGGGGAGATGGTGGTCCCCAGGGCTGTATATGGCCCCCTTTCTCTTTTTAAAAAGGAATTGGCCCTGTGAAGGTGGTGGTCCCTGGGGACGGGGTGGTCCACGTGGCCCCCATTAAATAAAAACAATAGCCCCAGGGAGGTGATGGTCCCCGGGGCAAAAATAAGCCCTTGGAGGGGGGTCGGTGCACTCCCCCTCCATTTATTTATTAATCCTCGCATGCCCTCGGGACCTGGCCCACCCTGGCGCTATATTTACAACAAGCGCTGGAGCCTGCACCTGTTTTTTTATATTTTGCCAAAAATTCATGACTTTTGTGAATTTGTGGCAAATATGTTTTTCTAAAAAAGCTTTTAAGCTATGGCGGGATCCCAGGGGGACCCCAAGACCAAGGCTTGAGGGTAAGGGTGTTCCTACCCTGCCCCTTTTCTTTTTTTATCATTTTATGTTCGACTCAGCTGAAGCCGAGTCACAAGATGGCTGCTAACACTTCATGCTTGAAGTGTTGACAGCCAATCAGAGCACTGCATTTTTATGCAGGAGCACGTTATTATTTGCAAATTAGCCATGATCACAGATATCCATATTTTTTCCCTTAAATTTCCCAACAACTACTGAACAGAGTTACACCGAATAACAAAAAGCACAATCTGTGGAACAAAAGCAAGCTTTCTGCTAAATTTGGTGTAGTTCAGTTCTGCAATTGGGGCTGCAGCCGTGTCTAAAAAGACTATGGAAATTAATATGGGAAACACACTTTTTTTGACCCCCCTTATTCTCTGCCCCCACTTGACGGAACACCCCGAAACTTTCCATGTACAACAAGACTCACTATGACACTTTTTGGGAAAATTTGTTAAAGATTCAACAAATGGCACCAAAGATTTAGGCAAGTCAAAAAACGATTAGCCTATAGAAATCGTCCTGACTATAACTACCCAGCGGCAACAGCCAGAAGGTTTTATTTATGTGCTGAAAAAACCAAAGTTTACAGGGACGTTATAATTAGGCTGACATTTCACTCATACAAAACCAGATAAATTCAGCAGTTATAGTTACCTGAGCTAACTATTACTCCCGCTCCCGCAATGCACTGCTTATGACCTCGCATATTACATCACTCATGACATGGTCAGTGACATCACTGATGAAATCACTCATGACATCTAAAATGACATCACTGATGACATCACTGATGACCTCTCAAATAACATCACTGATGACATCAGCCAAAGAAACGCTGACATACCCACTTGCACCGAACCCATACAAACATGCACACATCTCATCACTCATCCATACAGCCAGTAACACATCAACTTACCCATAGAGCCACTAATGGAACTACTAACTCACAAATACAGCCATTCATGCACCTAATCACTTACCAATACAGGTACTCACAGATCCAGTCATACAGACATAGACACACTTACACACCCATTCATATACCCATACAGCTACCGACACAGTAAATGAGTTAACCATACACCTACTCACTCACCCATATAGTCACTGACATAGCCACTAACTCACCCATACAATTACTCACACAGCCACCCAGTTACTTATACATATACTAAAAAATAAATACGCACTCACCTATACAGTGACTCAGAGAACCACATATTCTCCCATACAACCTCTCTCACACTCACTTACTCACCCTTCCACCACTCAACTACCTATTTGCTCACACATACAGCACACTCATACACCCACTTACTCACCCATGCACCCACTTTCACACCCATTGATGCATCGAGACAGCCACTCATGTTCCCTGTCACTCACCCATACAGACACTTATGATTCTGCTCAAACACCCATTCAGCCTCATGCACCCTCTGATTCACCATTTACAGTGACTGATACATCAACTCAGTCAACTCACACAACCACTCACTTACTCATATATGCACTAACACACCCACTCGCTCACCTATGAAAAAAACTCACACACCCATCATCTCATGTATACAGTCTTTTATATACCCAGTCACTCTTCTATACACCACTTTTACACCCACTCACTTACCCATACAGGCACTTCCACAGTGAGTCACCTTAGTATATATGTTTGACACTCAGTAACTTTTAGAAAACACTCACAATCACTGGATGATGTCATCAGTAATTTCATCAGTGATGTCATTTGAGATGCCATCAGTGATTTCACTGACCATGTTATAGGTGATGTAATATATGAGTCATAAGCAGTGCATTGCGGGTGCATGAGTTATAGTTAGCTCAGTTAAATATAACTGCTGAATTTCTCTGGTTTTGTATGAGTGAAACATCCCTTCAGTGAATTTGTAAGGTTTTTTAAATTCTATTGCCTAACTATAACATCTCTGTAATTTTTTGTTTTAGTGAATTTGTACGTTTTTTTAATTCTATTTCCTAACTATAACGTCTCTTTAACTTTAATTTTTTTCAGTGAATTTCTAAGGTTTTTTAAAAACTTTTTTTCATAACTATAATGTTCTGTCACATTTTGTTTTTACACTGAATTTGTAAAGATTTTTGAAATTCTATTTCCTAACTATAGGGTCTCTATAATCTTTGTTTTCTTTGGTGAATGTGTAAGTTCTTTTTAATTCTCATTCCTAACTGCAACTTCTCCATAACATTTGTTTTATGAGTGATTTTGTCAGGTCCTAAATTGTCCTTAGAGCTTTGGTTCTAGAATTAGCAGATGTGAGTTTGGTAACTTTATAAGTAGTCTTGATTTCAATGTCATTAGTATGTCATTGCACTCTGTCCATTCTCTTTGACATCCTAAATATATTGTGTAGTGTCCAGAGGTTATATTAACCCCTTCAAGAAGTATGATTGCTATAGTTGTGAAAGTTTTTGGATAGTTTTGACACTGTCAGGATTTGTAAAAAATAAGCACAAGAATGGTACACCATTCTCATACAAAGCAACCATAACATGGCAACCTCTTCAACTTTGCAGTCTGCAATCATTAGAAAGGCAGCAAATGAAATCATGTCTTTCATTTTAGAATACTCCATCTCCACTTGTAAATGGTTAGTATCCATTAACCGTTTCCCTCTCTTTCAAAAAGAGATTCCTATCTATGCGTGTTCGTGATGTTTTCATGATGATCATGGAGTAATCGCGGAAAAAACCTATATTTACCTTTAGTTTTTTAAATGTAAATACTGCAGAACAGTTTATTACATGGCCCAGAATTGGAAATTAAACTATATAATTAGTTATATTTTGTCATAACTCCTCTACTTTTTATAAAATGTTCTGCCTCTTTAACACCCTTCCCCTCAATACACTCTTAGCTGAGTGTGTGTATCAACCCAGTAGAACCAGTAGGTCACAAGTTCAAAGCACATTCTAGAAGCACCATGCTACTTCCAAATGAGATACAGCAGGTGTGGTTTACTCCACAGATTCAAAAGCATATACATGTCTGTATTACATTTCTTTTTTTAAACAACAGTCAATAATAGGACTTCCTGCTAATGCATCCAACACACTGTCTAATTTTATTCACTTACCTGCTGGCAACATCCAAAGAAATATCTATTTTTTTAAAAAAAGGAAAACACTTCCATTTTAACTGCTTTTCATTTGGAAAACTACTTCATTCAGCTCCAGCCTTCTCCTGACTGCTATTGCTCCTTCACTTCAAAATGCTTAGAATGTGGATTGTTGGCCAGAGCTATGTCTATTGGGTTAAAGAGGCTGCAAAAAATCGAGGTATTGACAGGGACTTGTGATGCCAAATGTGGAGATTACTTGGTTTGGCCAGAGAGGTGGTCTAATCAATTCTGTCCACAAATTGACAAAGCCAGGAAACATGTTAATAAAACAGTTTCTGCATTCATCAGAGACCATAACATGGGCTTGATCTATGGCAACAACCTGCATTTTGACATGCACGGAATATATAGAAATGTTGCAGTGCACTTTACAGACGAAGGCAACAGGCTGTTTCTAAGTAACCTGAAACTATGCATCCAGTCTTATGTGTAGCTGTCATATACACACAATCAACACAAAGGTTCTTGTCAGAGCCACCCTTGTAACCGAAATATTATTTTTATAAAGATCCTTTTTTTCGTTTTTGGGAATCTTCACTACGATGTTGTGATGGTCGTGAATAAGTCACGAAATCGTAAATCAAAAGCAGACATTCAACGGCCACCAGCACATGCAAAAATAATAGCAAAAATAATCCATTGTAAACATTGTACTACACATATTACTATATACATGGTTCTTTAAAAACATATTTAAACTCAATTTTTTACTGTCTTTAAGTACCACCTCCAAAACCTATTTTCCATCTTCGTGTTGATTCAGGGCATCGTGATGACGTCGTTAACTGCGACGATTGCGCCTTTTTCATAAAGTGTAAAACACACATATGCACACATATTACAGTATTTTACACACTAGGGGTTTATCACTGTATTCCCTAAAGTCATTCGTTTCTAGTGCGTTTCTATAAAAACCATCTCTAAAATCTATTTTCCGTTTTCACTGTAATACTGGGAGTCGCGATGACGTCAGTACCCTTGACGATCATGTCTTTTTTACAGACTGAAAAACACATATATGCACACATATTATAGTATTTTTGGCACTAGGGGTTTATTACTGTACACTTCAAACTCATGATTTTCTAGTGAGTTTCTATAAAACCATCTTTAAAACCTATTTTCTGTTTTTGCGGTAACACCAGGAGTCGTGATGATATCAGTTCCCGCGACGATTGTGGATACGTTGCAAAAACGCAAAGCAACAGCAGGAATTCAATAGCCACCACCACATTAAAAAATGATAATTATAAAATTCATTCTAACCATCACGCTAGATAAATCACTATCTAAATAACTCTATAAAAACATTTATCAGTCTCTCAATATCTCTATCACAGTGTGTATTAATGATTCACTGGGTTATATGAGTGGGTGCTTAAGTCTCCGTGTGGGTCTGTGACTGGGTATATAAGTCTATGAGTAGGTATGTGAGTAGACTCGTGAGTCTTTGAGTGAGTCTGTGAGTGGGTACAAGAGTGTTTGAGTGGGTATTTGAGTGGGTGTATGAGTGTCTGAATGGGTATGTGAATTGGTGTATAATTGACTGAGTGGGTATGTCAGCGAATACATGAGTGTGTGGCTGGATCGATTACTAGGTGCATTCGTGTTTGAGTGAGTCTGTGAGTGGGTGTAATAGCCTTGAGTGTGTCTGTAACTGTGTGCATAAGTCTCTGAGTGAGTATGTAAGTGGGTGCATCACTGTCTGAGTGGGTATGAGTTAGTGCATGAGCCTCTGTATGGATATATGAGTGGCTGCATGAGTCTCTGAGTGGGTAAGTAAGTGGATGCAAGAGTCTCTGGGTGAGTCTCTCACTGGGTGTAAAAGTCTTTGAGTGGGTATATGAGTAGGGACATGAGTCTCTTATTTAGGGGTCGATTCCGATTCGGGCCGGAAAAAGCACCGACCGACTCGGAGCCGGAATTAATTCCGACCGACACGTACCTGTGGCGCCCGACCCGCCAAGTACGATGCAAAGCGTGCAAAATCCGACCGACACGTACGGAACCCAAGCCGAACGACCGAGCCGCACGGAAAACAGCAATCCGGCCGGAAAAACACGCGAATCGAACCGACCGACACGCACCCGGAACAAATCCGACCGAAACGTACCCGCGAACTCCAAACCGCAAAGTACAATGCACGCGCGAAAACCACGACCGAGTCTTACGGAGGACAAGCCGTACGACCGACACGCATACAAAACTGCGAGCCGAAGTAACACAAAACACCGCGACCGACGCGTACGCAGCATAGAAAATAGCACAAACACAGCGTGAACGAAACGGAGAAGACCGTACGAGACAACTGCAGGGTCCGACTCGATCACAAGAACGTTTCCAACATGCACAGAAAGTACTGAGGGAAAATACACAAAAAAAGGCCAAACAAGCAATTACAAAGCCAATAAATACTGGGGGGGTGGGGACAGAGAACAAAGACACACCCACAACTCCACCCATATAAAGGACACAAATCCCAACCATGATCCTGTGCAAATCCTATTCACCTGCCAGCACACAACAGACAGCAACCACACACCCACAGCTCATCCCTCACACAAGCCACACACCATCAGCACACCAACAAATAGCTACCTCACATACACCCAACAAAACACACACTCACACACCCTCACCTGCACACCAACACACACATCACTCACCATCAACACACATCACCATGCCCCCAAAGAAGAATCACAAGTTCCTAGATTGTGAATTGGAAGTCATGGTAGACGAGATCCTCAGGGTAGAGCCACAGCTGTTTGGCGCACTGGTCCAACAGACACCCATCTCCCAGAAAACAAAGATGTGGGAGAGGATCATCAACAGGGTGAACGCACAATCACCATGTCTGCGCACAAAGACTGACATCCAGAACAGGTGGTATGATGTGCGCAGGAGGGTACGGGAGCTGCTGAAGAAGGACTACCTCCTGAGCAAACACACCGGCAGTGGCCCTCCTGCCAAGCCAGTATACCTCAGGCCCTGGGAAGAGAAGGTGCAGGCCATCCTACCGCCAGTGAGCGTCTATGGACTAGAAAACATCCCAGAGCCTGGTGAGTACACAACAAATGTACACAATATTCTGCCACAATACACACACACATCACTGTCAAGGGGAGAGTCAAACCATGCACTCTTAGCAATTACACAGCAACCAGAACAGAATCATCCCAAAATGTGTATGTAAGTCAGATAAACACAACACATGCCATCTCAAAGTTACATATAACCGTGTCATCACATGTACAAACACAACTACAACTACAGCTAGGCAGTGGCACAAATATAACTAACAAACACATCCAGACATGTAGCCACCACTACAACACCAACACACAGTGAAGACCACGGAAAGAAAGGAATTCTGTGTATGCTGGGCAAGTCAGTGTAGCCAATAGCATCATGGGAGTCGTAGTCACAGATAATGCTCACCCCCACAACTGTCCCATCAACACCACCATGAACCATGCGCACATCACAGGGAGTGGAAAAGGACTCACAAGATGGCTGACACTGGCTACTGCTGTGGGGAGCACAAGGCCCTGCTGGCAACTGTGCAACAACCAACAGCAGGACACCACTGACTGACATCCTGAGAGACAACTTGCACTCCCTGCAATGGAAGCACGTTCCATGGTGGGATATCTGGCTGGGTGGGAAGGAGGGCTCACAGCACTGACCATAGTCACAAGCACCTCCCCTCACACACCCCCTCAACACAAACTCCACATAACCCACCTGGGAGAATGCAATGCCTCACATCCTAACTCAAGATCCCACAAAGAACCACCACCCTGGGTTATGCTGTGTGAAGCACAGGGAGACTCTTGGGACTTTTAGCCAAACAACTGCCAGGACAACACTCCCAGCCATCCTGTCAGCACAGGCAGCCCACCCCACATGGAAGCAGAGTCAAAAGGAAGGAAGGATGGGCATGCTGGGAAGGGGGGTGGAGGCAATAGCATGATGGGAGTTGTAGGCACAGATATTGCTCATCCTCACAATTGGCCCATCAACACCACTCACAACCATGCTCACATCACAGGGAGTGGAAAAGGACTCACAAGATGGCTGACACTGGCTACTGCTGTGGGGAGCACAAGGCCCTGCTGGCAACTGTGCAACAACCAACAGCAGGACACCACTGACTGACATCTTGAAAGACAACTTGCACTCCCTGCAATGCAAGCACAGTCCATGGTGGGATAACTGACTGGCTGGGTGGGAAGGAGGGCCGGCTGTCAACCAAATACAACCAATGCAGACCATGTTCACACCCCAACAAATACATAGAAATGCCCAAATAATGCAGGACAATGTGCTACACCAATATCAACCCCTGACTGTGACAACTTAGGACAATGCAATGTACAGGCCCGCACCCAGAGGCACAGTCACAACTGTCAGGTGTGTCAACCATTGATGCCTGCAGAAACATAACATACATTGTGTGTGTCTCCCAAAAACAGGTGATGATGGGGACACAGCAGCAGACGCTGAGGAGTCCCAGTCCCAGGCTCAAGAGGATACGGAGCTCACTGGTGTCGAACAGCCTCTGCCCTCCTCGGATGAAGAAGACCAACCTGGCACCTCCGGTGCAAGTCATCATGCAGCACCAGCAGGACCACCAGCTGCAGCACCAGAAGGACCACCAGCTGCACCCCCTGCACCCACCCCTCCAACGACTGTCACCACAAATACCATCCCTGCCGACATGGACAGAACAAGGAGCACCACCAGCACATGGACCCTGGACCAACGTGGGGCCATGGACACCACCACCACCACCAAACCCCAAGGGGGACCAGGGTCATCTGTGCGTGCCACTGCACGCACTGCACATGTCGGCAGGGGTGGTGGGAGGGGTGGGAGACAGAGGTCGCTGCTTGCAGAGGTGTCTGGTGTGCATGATGACCCACAACTGGCACGCATAGCCGATGCGTACCAGTCCAGCACCGGAGATCTCAGCCAGGTAGTGGGGCTCCTCAGGGACATCAAAGAGCAGCAGGCTGCCCATCATGCCTGCTTGGACTCACATATGTCCTGCGTGGAGTCCAAGTGGGACACACTGCAAGAGATGACGGAGGTGCATAGGGACATATTACAATGCCTCCGCCAAATGACCAGCAACCAGTCTACACCTCCCTGTGTGCCAACAACATCTGGTGCTGAAACAACTGCAACTGCCACAGGGAGGGAGGATGACTCTGGCGGAGAGTCCCCTGCACCGCAGCAGCCTGTACTTGAGGGGCCCCCCCCAAAGAAGAGGGGTCGTCCGAGGAGGGGCAAGTGAGAGGCCGATGGCCATGTGCAACCCCCAGGAAGCCTGAACCTGTTCTGGATGATCACCTTTGTGCGCAAACTGTTCACCCTGTTGACGGCAACACAACTCCCACAAATGACATGGGGAGTACAAGTTGGACCAATGTCTCAGACAACTGTGACCCCGATACTGGGGATTTTGTCTACCATGACTTTCAATTCATCTAGGAACTTCTGATTGCAATATAAATGTACAGCACTAACCATCCTGTGCACTATTCACACAAATGTATCACAATAAACACACTAATACACCATACTTGCCTCTGTTGTGATTCCAACGTGGGTGCTGTCATGGGGATGATGAACTGCAAAATTACACTGTGTATGCGAACTGCAACAGCAAGTACAACACAGGCATGTGAGTAATGGCAACGTGACACATATGAGGGAGACACACCACCAGGGCTACACAACACATACACACCTAGGCCATCTGACTCATTGCCTACACTGATGTTGCCAGGAAAGACGGTGCAATGCCACACCTATTCACAGTTGTAGTCAAGTAGCCCACAGGTGCAGTAAGCAAATGGCAGTCAAATGTGTGACCACAGACAACGCACATCACAAAGTGAAGCACAGGTTTATTACACAGTTGCAACATGTCGTAACCACTACAGATGCAAGGTAATCCCACCTGGCAGCGGGCACACAGTCAACAACAACTGTAGAAGGAAGGAAGTCCATGGGTGTGGCGCACATCACCTGTAGGGACACAACAGCTACCACCCTGGAAGTACAATGACGTCGTCGGTGGACATAGTTGACCAAACGAATCTGAAAGTACCCTGTGAAGGACAGAAATGACACACAGTCAAAAGCAATGGAGAACAGGACAGAACAGCAAAACTCATGCACAATACATGTTACAAGATACCCACCCAGAACCAAGTTAGCATGTCAACACTGTTGGGGAGTACAGACTACCTGTAAGCACACATCGCTACACACATCCAGTCAAGTAGCCCATGGACACACTCTAACAGCACCAGAGCACCACCTACACATATCATGCCAACTCACATCATTGACATGACACCTCAGGATACTCACATTCAGCTAAAGAAGTTGGTGATGAGCTGTGTGCGGACATCACCATCATCATCATCATCACTGGCATCGTGGTCCAGGCCAGGATCCTCCACAGTTGGCGGATGTTGGTCATTGTCATCCTGGATGAGAGGCAACTCCTTCCGCACTGCCAGGTAGTGGAGCATGCAGCAGACGATGATAATCTTGCACACCTTCGCTGGGGCATATGGGAGGGACCCTCCTGTCTTGTCCAGGCAGCGGAAGCGGCTCTTCAGGAGACCAAATGTCCGCTCAATCACTCTCCTGGTCCGACCATGTGCCTCATTGTAGCGCATCTGGGCTGGTGTCACAGGGTTCCTGAGGGGTGTCAGCAACCACGGCATGTTGGGGTATCCCGAGTCACCTACGGACAGACAAGTGCACATTAGCTGACTTGGAAAAGTGGGCGGAATACTACAGATCAGATCACACACAATGGCACAAAGTCAGTACGCACCGACAAGCCAGGCACGCTGGTTCTGCATCTGTGCCATCATCCTGGGGATGCGACTACTCCTCATCTCAAAGGCATCGTGTGCTGAACCAGGGAAACGGGCACACACGTGTGAGATGGTCATATCTGCAAGACACACCACCAGTGCATTGACCGAGTGGTAGTGTTTGCGGTTACGGTAGGCCTGTTCATGTGCCTGTGGTGGTACCAAAGCCACATGTGTCCCATCAATGGAGCCAATGACATGCGGCATCCTCCCCAGGGCATAGAAGTCACTCTTCACGTCAGTGAGTCGTTGCAGTCTAGGGAAATAGATGTACCGGTTCAGGTATAGCAACATTGCCTCCAAAACATCGCGGAGCACACGGCTGAACATGGTCTGTGACATCCCACCAGCAGTCGCCACAGTATGTTGAAAGGTACCGGTGGCAAAGAAGTGTAGGGCTGCCATCACCTTCACCTTGGGGGTCAGCGCTGTAGGATACGGCCGGCCAGGCTGCAAATGTGGGGCCAACTGCACTGCCAAATCCTCAATCAGCTGCCTGGTGAAGCGGTACCGTCGGATGCTGACCCGTTCCACCATCGTTGCCAGGTCTGGTAATGGTCTATGGACAGCAGGAGCCCTGCAGTGCAGAGGAGAAGAAAGCAAGATTGTCAGTCACCCCACATATGCGGCATTGAACACACTCAATATCACATCATACATCATTATGAGGCACAACTACATGAAGTGTGCAGTTCCGTAAGGACATGTATGGTACATACATGGCCAACATCTGTCATCACGGTTCAACAAGTGGCATCAATTAGTCCCAGGTTGGCCCATTGGATATCATGAGGCCGTGTCACAGTTCCCATCTCCTGCTGCCATGTTACAATCACCCCCACAGTGACATGTGAGGACAGATGTGCCCCAGGCATCACAGCTCAACGACAGGTACATTCCCAGGGACCCTGTATTGCCACATGGACACTGGCATTACATGGAGTATCATGTATACACCACAGCAAAACAACCATGACCCCCACAGGTAGTGGTTCCACTTGCCTCTGCAGGACAGACATGGACGTCTGTGACACACACACGCACAACATCAAAGTCCATGCACAAACAACGTGGATGTGGAGACTGTCTCCCATTGTGCACATGAAATCAGAGACATTGTAAACACTACATGCACACAGACTGTGGAGGACCATCACTATTGTGCCACTGGGTCACCCTGGCTCAAACATACCGTCCCACATGGGACTCACGGGGTATGTGACATGACATACACCACCGTGAAATGTGACCATGGCACATGCTCAGATATGAACAGTTGCACATCACAGTGGTCATGTACACGTAACACCCAGGATCCTGTCCCCATGAACACGTGCACAGCCTGGGGGTGGCTGCCCCCAGGTGACACCCACAGGACAACATGTACACCAACATACACACAATAGGAAATGCAGCCTTACATGCCTTATGATACAGTTTGGACAGGCTGTGGTGTTGTAGGTGTGCCCCTCACTCCCTGGGAGCTATTTGTGGCTGGCATATGTTCATCTGTGACAGGCATGGTGACATATGCCAGTCACTTGTACAGGGATGCGTTGAACCGCAATGGACCGATCGGTGCACCCGGCCGGCCCATTGCATTCAATGTGTGCGGGTACGCGTCGTACCTCTGTACGCGTTGAACCGCAATGGACCGATCGGTGCACCCGGCCGGCCCATTGCATTCAATGTGTGCGGGTACGCGTTGTACCCCTGTACGCGTTGAACCGCAATGGACCGATCGGTGCACCCGGCCGGCCCATTGCATTCAATGTGTGCGGGTACGCGTTGTACCCCTGTACGCGTTGAACTGCAATGGACCGATCGGTGCGCACCCATTGTCAATGGCCTAGCCTGGCAACGGACGCGTTTTCGAAATTCGAACGAGTCGGTTGCTGGAAATTCAGTTGGTCACCCACAACAATGTTGCAAAATCATGTATGTCATGAAGTTGAAGATTTGAAGGATGCTGTGGGCGTGTATTGGTGCTGCTATTCCATGGATTGGCCGGATTCAGAAGATGCAAACGACTTGGACCTATCACTTTGGACACATGGGACAGTATCTGCCTCTGCAGCACATATATATTGCTGGCTGTTCCCCTGAGAGCTCACTTGCCTGCACTACATGCTCCAGGACGACATCTGCCACTGCACTGCTGCTGTCTCTGCCCCCTCTGGACCCTGCAATGGCACGTACTGTGGAGAGAGCCCCAGCCTTCAGCCTTGATGAGAACCAGGCCCTGCTGGACAGCCTACTTCCACAGTACATCAAGCTGTATGGGACACCAGGGGAGCAGGTGAGTGTTCTGTGCACTGCCTTTCTGAATGTGCATTTTGTCTGACTAGCAAGGCTGAAAGTCTGCACGCCACTGGCTAGCAGGCTCACTGAGTAGTTGTCACCCCCATAGTGTGTAGTGACATGCACTGGACAGGTATGGTGCAGTGACAGTGCATTTGAACAAGGTTTTACTTCCCATGCAATGATACCATGTAGTGACTTCTGGCAAACTGTCCATGGGCAGCGTTGCACTGCGTGTGTACATCATGTGCCCCTGTGATTGAGACATGTATATACAACTGTGTCATGCACGGATATGTTGCATGTGTAGTAATGGCCTTTTCACTTTGTCATCCTCACAGGTTAATGCCCATCGGAAGCAGGAGATCTGGAAGGACATCGTCCGGGCTGTCCGGTCCGTGGGGGTCTACAAGCGCCGGATCCGCAACTGCCAGAAGAGGTGGCAGGACCTTCGGGGCTGGACCCGGAGGATTGCACGGGTCCAGCTGAAGCTGTCGCCTCCTCGCAGGAGGGGCGGAACACGGACCCTGACCCCCACATGCTCCAGATCCTGGCGGTGGTGTTTCCAGACCTGGATGGGCAGCTGAAGGCCAGACAGCAGCAAGGAGGGGGTGAGTCAAAGACTGCACTGTGAACTCTGTATTACATGCTATGTGCCCTCCTCTGGCCTGGTTAAACTGCCACAGTACAGCAGTCATGTTGTCCAGGAGCCATGTCCCTCTATTGTGCACTGCCCACTCCTCATCTGATACCCAGGTGTGGCCCTTACATTCAGGGAATTGTGTCACTTGGGACTGTGTCCTTGCAGTTTGCTTCACTCAAGGTGGGGGACAGCATCTGTTTCCCTAACTCTGTTGTGGGCATCATGGGTGGGTCCATTGTTCACACAATGCCTGTGTTCGGACATGTAATCTGCGTGTTGCTTTGATATGCGGTCCACTTGCTGAGCTGAGCCACCACATGTGCCTGGGGTATTTGGCACACACCCATGCAGCCGGTGGGAACAATGTTTGGGCCCCAGGAGTGTGCAGATTACGTGTGTCACACATACATAGCCAGCTATCCACTGTCCAGGGCTCATCCCTCATTCATGTGGGGCAGGACAGTCATGCCTACTCCAGCCCATCCAATACACCTGTACTCCCACTCCCGTGTATCAGCTGACACGTTGTGCGCAGTGATTTGACCCCTCAGGTGTCTGCCTCTGTGTCAGTGTGCTGTGGATTTGTTGCCAGGACTGCTGGGGTGTTTCTCGGTAGGGGCTCAGCATGCCACTGGAGATGTGACCATAGGAGACGATACTTGTGTGTCACATAGGTGTTTGATCAGCTGCCCGTGCAGACTGGGGTATGCGAATGTGAAGTTCAGGCAGCTGTTTCCCATTCACAGCAGATTGTGAGGGGCTCAGGTTCAGAGGGTAGTGTCACAGGTCTCCCATATGTCCAATCGGTATGACCTGGACAGATGAGGGTTAAGATGATGTGTTGTGTGGGGATGTACATGTGCACTTGTGCAGCTCCAGGACTTGCATTCCCCATGACCTACTATTGTGACACAGTGCAGAGTGTTGTTGTCTGGCTGCCAAGTCATACATCACTGGGACAGTGATGTATGCCTTAGCAGTCATGCCTCCGCCATGACATGTGTCTACTTATTGGTGATCCTGCAGGGGAGTGACATGTGCTACATGCACACCATTGTGGCGATGCCTATCAGGACATGGGTGCATCATGGTGTCTGTGGCTGGTATGCATCACATCCATTTCCTATTTGACTCTGGGCATCCCTTTCATCCGGAAACCTGTACTGACTCAGTGGCAAGAGTTGTGATGTGTGCATGTCCACATGCTACACCGTGTCCTCTGCACTGTCCAACTACTGTGTAGGTGGTGCATGTGTCCACACTGGGGTGTTGCTATCCAACAGACACCAGACAGATGGGTGCAAGGCCATGTGGGATGTGAGTGCCATGGTTGGCATCAGACTGACAATTGGCTTCTCCTGTTCAGTTAGGGCACTTTTAGCAATGTTCAACTAATGATGCCAGGGCTTTCTCTGTAATGTGCTGTGCTCACAGTGGTGTGTGCGTTTGGTGCAGGTGACTGATGTCTGTCTGTTTCCCCATTGATTGCAGATACATCCACGGCCACGGAAGGGGACAGCTCCACGGACCAGGAGGAGCCGGAGAGCCAGACTGGGTCAGCAGCTGAGGAGTGGTCGGAGGGACCCAGTGGCACGGAGGGCGAGGGGAGCCACACTGAGGAGTCCTCAGCAGCATCCACCTCAGCTGAGGACCACAGCGGCTCGGAGGATGACTCCCTCATGGAGGCGGGTGTCAGCAGCCACCACACCCCAGCTAGTGTTGCTGTCCCCGCCACCACCAGCATCACCACCGCCCTCCCATCGGCTCCCATTCCCCAGGTCCGTGGAGGCTCCCATGTTCGGGAGCGTGTCTCCTTCGGGCCAGGCACCGCACCCCCTGCCCCTGTGTCCCCTGCTGCCCTGAGTGAGGAGTCTGTGTACCTCCTTCGCCAGCTCCATGTAGGGCAGACAGCCATGCTGAGTGTCCTCCATGCGCACACCGCTCTGTTGACTCAGCTGGTGTCGTTCATGGAGGGCATCTCATCGGGCATGTCTGACCTACAGAGGGGCAATAGGTCCATGGACTCCTCCCTGATGGCAGCAGTGTCCCTCCTCAGGCAGTTCCTCACCCCTCCTGCCTCTGCTCCATCCACACTCCCCATCACCTTACCCGTCCCAAGCACACACACACCGGCACAGGCACACACCAGCACACACACGTCCAGCACACAGACACACACGCCACAAACAAAACGCACACGCACGCACAGTCAGGGGACTGAAACAGACTCACAGGGGATGGGGCCCTGGAACACACACACGCATCCACAAGCACTGCACAGTCCTCAGTTGCCTCTCCCTCCAAAGCACCCTCCCTTGCCTCAACTGCAACCCCAAAGTCACAGCGGCTCTTCCTCTGTGACCTCGGCCTCATCCCCTACGATCCAGCTGCTCCAGCATCCAGGGGGAAGAGGAAGCCCACCCACACGGAGCAGAGTGCCCCCCGCCCCCGGACACCCTCCCCCAGGCACAGACAGACTGAGGCCCCCACCTGCAAGTCCCCCCGGAGTCGTAAGAGCAAGACCCCGCCGCCCTGCAGCACAGGCACCAGGTCTCCTTCCTCCATCCCTCAGGCCCCCACTCCACAGGTGCCCCCACCACACCCTGCCCCAGGTTCCCCCACCCACAGATATACCATCCCCAAGAGGATCCGGCCTTCTCCCCCTGCCACTTGCTCTCCCGGCACCACACCCCCGCTGCGCTTGTCTGTGCCACTGATGTGGTGAGGGTGTCCTCCCCCTCTGTCCAGCCCACCTTGCCTGTTCCCCATTCTCCTCCCCTGGAGGTAGGCACTGCAGTGGAGTCCACTACCACCCTGTCTGACTTGGGCACTGCAGTGGCGGACCTGTCCACTCCATCTGCACGGTCCACTGCAGTCGTGCCAGCACACACACCATCTGAGCCATGCCCCCAGTTGTGCCGGCACACACCATGTCAGACACCTCCACTGCAGTTGTCAGTGGCTCTCCAGCACCCACCACCCCTTCCCTGCCTCCTCCTGGTGAGCCCTGATCCTGTCCCTGCGGTGCCTGGCCTGCCCCCGGTTGCCCCTCCTAGTGGATTGTCCCTGGTTTTGTGCAGTGCAGGCATGCGTAGGGTGACATCTGCCACTGTCACCCTGTATTGACTTACTTGATGGACTGGCCATTGGCCTTTGTTGGAGCATTACTGTTCTCTGAGTTTTTGGACACACATATGCTGAATAAAGCAACTTTCTGTTCTCTAGTGCTTTTGCTTCTGATGTACATGTTGTTGATGATGCTAACCATGCCCTTGCTGCAGTGATGGTGATAGTGATTTGGTCTCATGATAATGAAGTGTTACTGTGCAGGAACACATGTGGTCCAGGGGGAATGTGTCCTATCCTGTGGTGTATCCATGTCATCCTTAGCAGCATCTGAGGGTGTCATGTGTTCAATATTTGGCAATCTGATTTCCTACATACATTAGCAATTTCACATCTGTGGCTTCCACCCCTGCACATCTGTTGTGCCTGCCATTGTTCAATTTGTCTACTTCCCTGACCGTGTGGCCATCTCCACTGGACATGCAGGTTTGGGCATCAATGGGGAAGGACTCATCTGTGTTGTCAGTGCAACATTGCTATACAAGTGTGTTGGATCTGTGCTGATGATTTCGTTGGCACTCCCATGACCAGGCTGATGTGACGGGAGCCTTCATTTGGTGCTAATTGTTGATTGTGTGGCCAAGTGCTCAGCTACATGATGGGGCCCTACTGAGGCAACATATGGCACAGCTTTCCTCACACAGGAGTGGAGTCCCCTCATGGCAGTGTGTACTCCTGTGACATTGCCTGTGCCCAAGGTGTGTGTTGTATGAGCATGTCTGTGTGTTCACTTCCGTTTTGCTGTGCATGCTGGGATCCCTAATGTTGTACCTGTTTGTGATGCTTGCTGAGTTGACCTATGTTCCCCCCAAGTCTTCTCCCTGGATTCTCTGTGATGTGGGTGCATGGCACATTTCTGGTCATCAGGGTGTCACCCATAGGTGTGTTTGCTGTCAGGGCTGAGTTTGTGTGCAGACGCAGATGGGTCACAGTCAGGATTCCCCTTGGCACTTGTTGTTTACACCTGTCATGTGATTTCCAGTTTGTGTTATCTTTCAGTGATTGTGACACGTTGTGTGTGTGACTGCTGGCACTCCTCAGGGTCCGGGCTGCAATGTTGGTAGTTGTCTATGTGTGTTCTTTGTGGGTGACCTTAGCTTCTTCATTGGTGTGTGACTGTGGCTGGGATCCCATTGGTTGGTGTGGTATTGCCGTCATGTCCATGTACAGCGTAGTGTGCAGTGTGTCAGACATTCAGGAGTCTTGTTGAGTGGCCATGTGTGATGTGTTTCTGCACCTTGGTTCCCACCCACCACCCTGGGATTGTCATGGGTGCATGTGCAATGTCACCAGTGCATATGTGCTTCACTGCTGCACATTGTTGGAGGTCGAGGTGTGTGGTGTTGAGTGTGTGCAGATGAGAGTTGTTGCCCGGCTAGACCCCTGCCTCCATGTTGGCCTTGGCTTACTGGCTGTGCTGATTGATTTGTGCTTGTGTAGGTGTGATGGTAGTTTGTTGCTCAGGACACATGACTGTGGTTCACAGTGTGAACGACATTTAGCTTTGTCATCACAGTGGGATTGTAATGCAGCCCAGGGTCACCACATTGTGGGGGCCCTCGGGGTAGTGCTGTGGTGTGTCTGTGTCTTGCTGTGTCAGTTGCTGTTCCTACATGCTTGTGTGACATGTGTGATTTGTGCTCCCTCTCATCTGACAATGCCTGATTGCCCACATAGGGGATTTGGATCCATGAGTTACCTTTGTGTGGCACTGTATGCACATCTGTGTAATTGGTATTCAGGCCTCCTCATGTGTTGTGTGGTTGCCTGGGGACACTGGCACCCCCCCCCCCTCACCTGTTGTGTTTGATGTGCAGTGTGGGTCTGCCTGTTTGTGTTTGTGCATCTGCACCACTGCATTGGCATATCTTAGGTGTGCCATTGGCTGTATGTTGTTTGGTGGGTTTCCCCTGCTGTCCCTGGGACTCCTAGGTCATCGGTCAGCACAATGATCATGGTTTGTGTGTCCCATTGCTGCCATGGTATGGTATCTGTTCACCTCACATCTACAGTCTACACAGGGTATCTGCATTTGTGTGCCCATTGGTGCAAATATGTGGGTCTGCATTCTGATGGTCACTTCTGTCATTGTGTCATTGATGAATGTTGACAGTGTCAGCCCTCTTGGGTGTTGTTTGTCTGCACATGGCCAAAGGTATGTCTTATTTGCACTGCAGTATTTGCCTCCCCCAATCTATGTTGCAATGGGACACATGCACTACTTTGCCACTGATGTGTTTTATGTTATGTGACCAGGAATCATCCATGCAGTTTGGCAGTTGCAGCTTTTTCTTTGTCAACACTTGCATTTTGGCCACAGTGATGATGGGGGTTTGGACCCCATTGCCACAATGTTCAAAATGTGCTTCAGCTATGGACCCCACACTTACCTTTTGGTCACTGTGATGATGGGGTTTTGGACCCCATTGCCACAATGGTCATGGCCTGCTTGCATTGTGGGGGCCACACACATATATGTGTGGCACATGTGATAGGGGGTCACATTGTATGTTCAAAGTCATGTTCAGTGTTGTAGGCATTTGACACAGTCTACACACGCTTGTCATGGTGTTGGGGGATGTCTTTTCTTGCATTCCCTAGGTTGTGGTGTGCTGGTTGTGTCATGCATTGTCCATCCTATGAGCGGGGGTGGTGTTGGTGGTAGGCATCCAGCCCCCATGGGCAGAGGTGGTAGTAGTGACAGGCATCCAGCCCCCCATGGGTAGAGGTGGTAGTAGTGGTAGGCATCTGGCACCCCCTGGGTAAGTGTGGTAGTAGTGGTAGGCATCTGGCACCCCATGGCTAAGGGTGGTAGTAGTGGTAGGCATCCAGCCCCCTGGCTAAGGGTGGTAGTAGTGGTAGGCATCCAGCCCCCTGGCTAAGGGTGGTAGTAGTGGTAGGCATCTGGCACCCCCATGGCTAAGGGTGGTAGTAGTGGTAGGCATCCAGCCCCCTGGCTAAGGGTGGTAGTAGTGGTAGGCATCCAGCCCCCTGGGTAAGGGTGGTAGTAGTGGTGGGCATCTGACACCCCCCTGGCTAAGGGTGGTAGTAGTGGTAGGCATCTGGCACCCCCATGGCTAAGGGTGGTAGTAGTGGTAGGCATCCAGCACCCCTGGCTAAGGGTGGTAGTGGTGGTAGGCATCCAGCCCCCCTGGGTAAGGGTGGTAGTTGTGGTAGGCATCCAGCCCCCTGGCTAAGGGTGGTAGTAGTGGTAGGCATCTGGCACCCCCATGGCTAAGGGTGGTAGTAGTGGTAGGCATCCAGCCCCCTGGCTAAGGGTGGTAGTAGTGGTAGGCATCCAGCCCCCCTGGGTAAGGGTAGTAGTAGTGGTGGGCATCTGGCACCCCCTGGCTGAGGGTGGTAGTAGTGGTAGGCATCCAGCCCCTGGCTAAGGGTGGTAGTAGTGGTAGGCATCCAGCCCCCCTGGGTAAGGGTGGTAGTAGTGGTGGGCATCTGGCACCCCCTGGCTGAGGGTGGTAGTAGTGGTAGGCATCCAGCCCCCTGGCTAAGGGTGGTAGTAGTGGTAGGCATCCAGCCCCCTGGGTAAGGGTGGTAGTAGTGGTGGGCATCTGGCACCCCCATGGCTAAGGGTGGTAGTAGTGGTAGGCATCCAGCCCCACAGGCTAAGGGTGGTAGTGGTGGTAGGCATCCAGCCCCCCTGGCTAAGGGTGGTAGTAGTGGTAGGCATCCAGCCCCCCCTGGGTAAGGGTGGTAGTAGTGGTGGGCATCTGGCACCCCCATGGCTAAGGGTGGTAGTAGTGGTAGGCATCCAGCCCCCCTGGGTAAGGGTGGTAGTAGTGGTAGGCATCTGGCACCCCCATGGCTAAGGGTGGTAGTAGTGGTAGGCATCCAGCCCCCCCTGGGTAGGGGTGGTAGTGGTGGTGCGCATCCAGGCCCCTGTGTGCATATGTGGTATTGGTGATGGGCATCCCGCCCCTATGGTGCTGCTGTTGCTGGTGTAAGTAAATTCTGCATCCCTCTGTGTGTGTGTGATGTGTCGTGTACGTGTTGTATGTTTTTGTGGTTGGTGTCTGACTTACCTTCTGCGCCGTACGCGTCCGTGCCTGTTCCGGTAGTAAATGTAGAATATTGGTAGGATCGGAACGAAGGGATTCATGGTTGGTTCGTCTCGTTCATCTTTCTCGTTGCTTCGCGTCGTCCTCGTCGCTGGCGTGTTCGCCTCGTAGCCGTGGATCGTGTTGTGGCGCGAATCGGAGCTTATGTGCGCCTCTCCCGGAAGCTTTGACGTGCCGGACGTAGCGACGGGTTCGGCGCGTACGGAAAGCGCATCGTACTTGTCCGGCCGGACGGGGCTGCATTTTCCCTTCCGTGCGACTCGATTCGGCGTTTCCGGATTCGCCTCGGTCGGAGAACAGGACCTGGATTGGGTGAGTACGACTCGGCCGGATTCTATGCTGTTGTGCGCATCGTACTTACTCGTTCGGAATAATGTATGGATCGGTCGGGAAACAGGCATTCGCATGGCTTTTTTCCCGACCGAATGGTATTGGGTGCGCCTCCGACCGAGATCGGAATCGGCCCCTAAGTCTATGAGTGGTTGCAGCAGTGTCTGAGTGGGTAAGTGAGTGGGTGTATGAGTGTCTGAGTTGGTATGTGAGTGTATGTAAGAGTCCGTAAGTGGGTATGTGAGTAGGCATGTGAGTTTTTGAGTAGGTCTGTGAGTAGGTGTAGGTATATACGTTTCTCAGTGAGTCTCTGACTGGGTGCAAAAGTGGCTGAGTGTGGTGTGTGAGTACGTGTATGAGTGTCTTAGTTGGAATGTGAATTGGTATATGACTGTCTGACTGGGTATGTGAGAGGATATATCAGTTTGTGACTAGTATCCATGAGTTGGTGCCTAAGTGTTTGAATGGGACTATGAGTGGGTGTATGAGACATTCACTGTGTGATTCACTGGGTATATAACTCTCAGACTAACTCTCTCAGTGGGTGCATGAGTCTCTTACTGGGTATATGACTGATTGCATGAGTTGTTTTGTGTGGGTTAGTAAGTCGGTGCATGAGTCTTTGAGTGGATATGTGAGTTGGCACATAATTCTCTGAGTGGGTCTGTGACTGGCTACATGAGTCCTTCAGCAGTTCTATAAGTGGGTGCATAAGTCTCTGAGTAGGTATATGGATGGGCACATGAGTCTTTGAGTGAGTTTGTGAGTGGGTGTATAAGTCTCTGACTGGGTAGGTGAGTGGGTGTGTGAGTGTCTGAGTGGGTATGTAAATGGGTGAATGAGTGTCTGAGTGGGTATTTCAACGGGTACATGAGTCTGTGACTGGATCTATGAGTGGGTGAATAACTGTCTGAGTGGGTCTGTCTATAAGTGGGTGTGTGAGTGGAAGCATAGGTCTCTCTGTGGGTCTGTGAGTCAGTGCATGAGTGTTTGAGTGGGTCTGTGACTGGGTGCATGAGTCTCTGACTAGGTCTGTGAGTAGATGCATCAATCTCTCCGTAGGTGTGAGTGGAAGCATAAATCTCCTAGTGGATCTGTGAGTGGGTGTGTGAGCGTCTGAGTGGGTCTGTGAGTGGGTGTATGAGTCTCTGAGTTGGTCTGTGACTGGGTGTATAAGTCTCTGACTATGTATGTGACTGGGTGCATGAGTCTCTGACTGTATCTGAGAGTGGGCGCATGAGCCTCCAAATTCTTATGTGAGTAAACACATGGGTCTCTGAGTGGGTATGTGAGTGGGTGTATGAGTGTCTGAGTGGATATATGAGTAAGTACATGAGTATGTGACTGTGACCAGTGAGGATGTGTATATAGATATAGATACTTTTTGTTTCATATTTCCATCTATATTCACAGAGACATTGTGATACACGCTACATCCCAGTGACGGTACATGGGGGCCACACTGGCGGTCACGGTGTCATCACGAATATCGCGTGCTATAAAAAACAATAATTTTTGGACACATAACTTGTGTCACTAACACACCCATTTCTCAAACAGGGGGTCAGAGTACCTCCACCCTGACCCCTCATGTTAGCTTTCACAGAAATTGTCAGCCTCTGGAACAATTCCTGATCGATAAAATGGCAGTCGCAACTTTCTGGTGCACGCTTTGAGGTTTACCTCGAACACGTCGCGATTGAACTGTGATCACGGCAAAACCGCCACAACTTTCTGTTCAGGTTGTGTCCAGCCTATTAGAGCATTCCTGCTGGTGCTCGCTTTCCCGATTTACCTTGAACGCATTGCGATTTAACCACGATTACCGCAAAGCCGCTGCGAAATATCCACAACCAGAAATATCACTATATTGCTCAGATTTAATTTCACAAAAACTACTGAACGGATTTGCACCAAATAACAAGAAGCACAATCTGCATAACAACATCCACCTTTCTCCCAAATTTGAAGTAATTCAGCTGTTGGGGCTGAAGTTTCGACAATGTGTTCCTATGGGAATTAACATTACAAACATACCCTTATTTCACACCCCTATTTCTAAGTCCCCCACTGCACGGATTACCCCCAAACTTTTGATGACACACAGAACCTACTTTGACACTTTTGTGGAAAAATGTTATGAAGATTGGTCAAACAACTTCAAAGTTATAGGCACGTCAAAAATGCTTTACCTATGGAAACTAGGTCCTAACTATAAATACCTACTGGTGGTTGCCAGTAGGTAGTTATAGTTAGGACCTAGTTTCCATAGGAAAATCATTTTTGACTTGCCATTAACTTTGGTGCCGTTTGACGAATCTTCGCAAAATATTCAAAACTAATGGGGCGTTCATAGTCAGCTGCTGTCTTGAAACTTTCGGAGTGATCTGCCAAGCGTGGGCCGAGAAAAAGGGGGGGTCCCAAAATGCTTTTTCTCCATGTTAATTTCCATAGGAAACTTAAGACATGGCCACAGCCCGAACTGCTGAACGGAACTACACCAAATTTGGCAGAAAGGTAGCTCTTGGTCCAGAAAGCACGCTTTCTGTTAAATGGTGTAAATTCATTCAGTAGTTCCTGAGAAATTTTAAGATTTCTCAGATATACAACTGTGGCCGCGGCGGATCCACAAACCCTCCCGGAACGAGTGCCTGAGATCTGATATGCTGCCAACACTTCAAACCAGGAAGTGTTGGCAGCCATCTTGTGACTCGGTTGAACCGAGTCACAAGCAAAAACATTTTAAAAAAAGAAAATGGGCAAGTTATAAACACCCTGACCCCCTAGGCCTGTTCAGGGGGTCCCCCAGGGATGCCCAGCCCCCCAAAAAAGCATTAAAAAAAAAAATTGGTGGGATTCGCGGTGGATCCGCGAATCTGGACAACATTTTTTTACAAATTAAAATGAAGGGCAGGCTACCGTGCTTCCTTTACTTTAGGCCCCTCGTGTGGGCCAGGTCCCGGGGGCAATTAAAAATAAAGATGCGGGCCCGTGCAGACCCCTCCACAGCCTCGGGTACAGCCACCTTCCCGGGGCTATATTTAATTATAATGCGTGGGGGGCTCCAGCCCCCATGCAGCCCCGGAGACTGCCACCTCCTCAGGGCTAATTTTGTGAAATGCGGGAGGCCACATGGCCCCCAGCACCCCCGGGGACCGCCACCTTCCCTGGGCTATATTGAAATAAGATGCATGGGGGCTCCAGCCCCCTTGTGCAGCCCCAGGGACCGCCACCTCCCTGGGGCTAGTATACTAAAATGCAAGGGGCCACGCGGCCACCCCGCAGCCCCGAGGGCCGCCACCACCCTGGGGCTATATTGAAATAAGATGCGTGGGGGGGCCCTTCCTGGAGCTGTAAATGGCCCTGGGAACCGCCACCCCCAGGGCTGGCTCCATAAATGTCCCGGGGTGTCCACACCCAGGACATTGCAATTTGCTATGGGATGGCAGGAGTACCATCCCATAGCAAACAGTGTGCTCCAGCTTGAACAAGCAAGAGTATTTTGTTCTTCCTTGTTCAAATCGGAGCACACTTTGCTTTTTACACCCAGGGAGCTGCATGTCAGCAGCTCCCTGGGTGTAAAATGCAATGCCGGCTCCTGCAGGAGGCAGGAGACGGCCGGGACCGCGAGCAATGTTCCCTCCAATTTCTTTCCACTGTGTGCAGCAGTTTAAGATCTCTGTGCACTGCAGACAAGTCTATGTGCACCAAGGATCCAATGATGCATGCGAGTGCTGCGCTCAGCTATGTAAATCTGTAGCAATCGACTCTCCAAACTTATGTTTATAACAATAGCGAAAAAAGGTGCAGTTCACACATAAAGCTACATTTAATAAGGTTTTGAGACAGTTTTGTAATGTCGATGCACTTCGTCATGACATGTATTGTTTACTCTAGTGGCACCTGCACCCCAAGTTTAGAAAAGGTTAGGACCATTATAAGATGTTGCTGAAGGTAAAGTGGTGGCCTAGAGACAATGACCTGAAAGGGTTAGAGCTAGTTAATGCAGCCTTTATGGGCCCAGAAGAGGGGGTTGAGGTAGGTGGTATTCGTTACAGCATATGATTAGAAAACATCCTCCAAAGTAATCCTAATGGTGAACAAGTCATAAGTGACTAACGAAGAGAGTGGTGGTCGTCTTACCTGCAAGAGTGTGAGCTCTGAATCATCAGGGTAATCATGGACCAGTAGGAGTATGGGGTCTTGGCATGACGTCTGATGTTTTTCTTCTGCTATACTTTCTCCTTCTTGCCTTGCTACCCCTGAGTCTCTACCCCTTCAGCCCCTGACCTCCACTTCCCAGGCTCTCCTTCACAGAATCCAGGACCTCCACAGGTGTTAGGTCTGTGGACTTTGAACTTCACATTATCTACTCACTAAATCTGTCCAGGAACATTATCAGCGTCCCCTCACTCCTGGACAGACCCACTATACCACTCTACTCAGTGGCATTTCTATCTGCTGATCCACCATGGAGCTGGAAGCGCAAGTGAACGTATTTTTCTCATCATACTGGTGAAAACCAAATAGGGCAAAGTGTGTCTATGATTTTGAACAATTTTGAGAACTGTTTGACTCCAGCTATCAAAGTTGAGTTCAAGCAGGTACTGGCCTCAGACTGTCACATTGAGAACCTTTGCTTGGAATCCTCCAAGCTAAAATTGGGTGTCTCTAATTCACAGTCTGCATAAGAAGGATCAGTGACATAATATCGAGGACCAAAATATCGATTTGACAAAATATCGACGGCAAAATATCGAAGTACAAAATATAGTCTCCCTATCTACAAACAGGTAAGTACCAAAATATCGAATACAAAATATCGTTTGTCAAAATATAGAATGTAAAAATATCGAATTTCTAAAATATGTTAAAAGTAACATTAACGTAATTAAATAATAAATATAATTAATTAAAACATACTTAAAATTGTTTAACAAATGTTAAATTTAATAAATGTTATATATGTAATAACTTTAAAAAATGTAAATCACTGTTGGATAGCGGGAGTGTAAAATTTACTATTCCCACTCCAGCGAGTGTAATAGTAGGGAGAGCGTTGGATAGCGGGAGGGTAAAAATTACTATTCCCACTCCAGAGAGTGAAACAGTAGGGAAAGTGTTGGATAGCGTAGGGGTAAAATTACTATTCCCACTTCAGTGAGTGCAATAGTAGGGAAAGCGTTGGATAGCGTAGGGGTAAAAATTACTGTTCCCACTCCAGTGAGTGCAACAGTAGGGAAAGCATTGGATAGCGTAGGGGTAAAAATTACTATTCCCACTCCAAAGAGTGCAACAGTAGGGAAAGCGTTGGATAGCGTAGGGGTAAAAATTACTATTCCCACTCCAGTGAGTGCAATAGTAGGGAAAGCGTTGGATAACGTAGGGGTAAACATTACTATTACCACTCCAGTGAGTGCAACAGTAGGGAAAGCGTTGGATAGCGGGAGGGTAAAAATTACTATTCCCACTCCAGAGAGTGCAACAGTAGGGAAAGCGTTGGATAACGTAGGGGTAAAAATTACTATTCCCACTCCAGAGAGTTCAACAGTAGGAAAAGCGTTGGATAGCGTAGGGGTAAAAATTACTATTCCTACTCCAATGAGTGCAATAGTAGGGAAACTAATTATTTAATATTTAAATAAACATAAATTAATTATCAAAACCAATAAATAATTATTTACAATTAATTATCAATTACAATTGATTTAATAATTAAATATTTATAAATTTCAAAAAATAATATTTATTAAAAATTAATTACCTATTAATAATTAATTAACAACCAATTAATTTTCAAAACCAAATATGTATTAAGTAATACCAAAAATCCAATAAATAATTAGTTAACAAAAAATTAGTTATCAATACACAAAAATTATTTCAATAATTAATTGTTTACAATTAAATGACTTCCCACCCTATTCTCCTATAAACCCACAACACACTCCACATAATAAATTAATACAATTAACATATTTATCAATTAATCAATTAATTACTATTAATTACCAAGTATTAAAATGTATTTACCAATTAATAAACATTATTTACCAATTAATATTTAATTAACAATAAATTAATTATCAATACCAATAAATAAAAATAATAATTTACTTAATTACAATTAAATTACTTCCCACCCTATTCCCCTATAAACCCACAACCCGCTCCGAATAATAAATTAATACAATTAACATAATTATCAATTAATCAATTAATTACTATTAATTACCAATTATTAAAAATTAATTACCAATTAATATTTATTTAGCAATAAATTAATAATCAATACCAATAAATAAAAATAAATATTCACCTAATTACAATTAAATTAATTCCCTCCCTTTTCCCTATAAACCCACAACCCGCTACAGAACTAAAACGCAAAAATAATTTAAAAACAATTATTAATTCCAAAATATTAACATTTAATTTACTTTCCACCCTAATCCCCTATAAACCCACAACCCGCTGCGGAAGTAAAATACGCAAAAATTATTTTACATAAATTTCTTAACTTAAAATAATAATTAACCATACATTACAAAAATATTATACACTTTTAACACATATACTAACATACAAAACACTTAAAAATTCGATATTAAAAAATCAATATTTTTTAATGCCTATATTATGTACTTCGATATTTTGACTGTCGATATTACTTACCTGCAATTCGATATTATTACCCACTATAATATGTCCATTCGATATTATGTCCATTCTATATTTTGTACTCGATATTCTGTCAATTCTATATTTTGGATTCGATATTAAGTCTCATTACCGCATAAGACACTGCCTCTACTTCTGAATTGATTGTGGGGTGAAATCCTACAAGATGAGGAGTAGGGGCAAAAGTTGTTATGTAATGCGTGGATAGTCATGAGAAGTGTCATTTTAAACAAAGTGAAAGTAAATGCAGTCCTTACAAGTGAGCAGGTGATTGTGACACTATAAAGACCACTACTCCTTCAACAAACCCCAGTAACAGTTACACTTATTTTTGCTGCGCCCCTTTTAGAGACTCCCCACTTTTTCATCCCATTTAAAGCCATCCATGGTGACAAGTATGATTTCTCCTTTTGCTGGCAGCACACTTGACACATGAAACAGACTGAGGTGCGGACGCTCTGTGCCATAGCAGGGGATTAAGAACAAATGAACAACTTTCTGAAGTCCAATGCAGAGTGGGTAGTGAATAGAGGTTGGCGAACCAACTAATTAACAGGGAGAGCTGAGCCAAGGATTGGCTCTGGCTCTAAGAACCGCTATACGAGCCGAGCCCTGAAAATATTTGCCATCTAAATCGTGCTACAAACATTACGTTAGATTGTAATAAGTTGTCTTTGAGATTCAAGAAAGAGTATTTCTTCAACACACAGAAGCATTTCACCTTAGCACATCAGTATATTTGTAAAGTATTTCTAAAAAGTGGGAGTTTTCAAACATGAATTGAAAAACCTTCCTACCTGGGCCCTGATGACCATGCTATAAGTGAACAAAGAGGCAAGTCAGTTATATGCAAGAAATATGGCCTAGATTCCTATTTTGGATAGAACAACTTTATAAGCTATTAAATCACACACAAGAAAAGTTTTTTTGTACAGCACACATCCTGACTCAATCATTTAAAAATGGTCTTATATATGATAACGAACAAAAAAGTTGCTCAGTGAAATAATGTATTTGCCTAAGATCACACAATTTGGTCAAGCAGAAACTGATCCTAGGTTTTCCAGTTTCAGGCTGTGCACTTCAGCCACTAGATTGGTATCTCTTAGTGCCATCAAAGGTTAATGCTTTGGGCTTAATTCTTAAAGGATGTGATTAGATTTTGGTCCCAGGCAGAATCCACCTTTTATTTTGTGCAGTTTTACCCAGCGCTTTACAACAGTTAACATATATTTAGTTTTATCAGTCCTCTGCTGCATCAGGCTCCCAGAGGCCACTGTTGCTGCTGAATCCTTGCAGGTCCCCCACTTGACAATAATAATGAAATCAGCAATTTAACAACTGCCTGCTCCGAGTGCTGTCATCCACCGTAGCAAAACCCATGCACGTAAGAGACTTTCAAGTCCTTTCACACGCATTCTGCTCTTCAATCCGGCCTTGAAAACTCGCTGGCACTGCAGTTCAGCTCCAAGAAAGTGAGCTTTTTGTCACACCGCTCACAAACCATGTCTTGTTCTTGCATGGAGCAGTGAAGTGCGCACTGTGGGAGAGTGTGTGCGCGCAGGTGAAAAGCAGTGTGCGCGCCCGCTCAGGTGCACATGCTACAGGGAACAATGACCGCAAGGGGTTCAGGCTCTCCCATGGTCCCCAACCAGCTGGCCATGCCCCAGGGAATCGAGTCCCAGGGGCCAAAAATGGCCTGGGGAGGGGCATCGGGAGGGGTGCGTGCGGCCCCCCTCACATTTTATTTTTCTCACATTTTAAAAAATGGGTCCACAGGGCCCAAAAGGGTCACAGGAAGGGGGGTCACACAGCCCCCCTTCCTTATGAGAAAAAAAGCAAAAGCCGGGTTGTTGGCCACTAAGGACCCTAAATAGCCAAGGGGACTTCATCCCCCTACAAGTAGTGAGTCAGGATGTGCGTTTGCAGAGTGGTGGAGAAAGGGGGCATGGCCTGCCATCAGATATCAGAAATCCTGCTGTATGGGACTTACTGGAGGTAATAGGAGGGGTAGTTGTCCCCTAAGGACGTCCTTGAGGGCCAACTACCCCTCGTCTCACTTCCAATAAGTCCCACACAGCATGATTGCTGAGAAGTTGTCAAAAGCCACATCCACTTTCTCCACCACTCTGAAAACGTGCCTCCTGGCACACTACTAGTTGGGAGATAAAGTCCCCTTGGCTCCGGAGGGACCTTGGGGGCCAAGAAGCCCTCCTGGTACCTCTTGTAAGCCTTAAGCAGTGGAATTCCTGAGAGTTGGTCGGAGGCTGAGCACCCTTTCTCGACCACTCTGCAAACATGACTGCCAGTTAAAAAACCTTAGAAATTCACTGAAAAACCCAAAGGCTACAAGGACGTTATAGTTAGCAAAAAGAATTTTAAAAAAACCTTAGAAATTCACTAAAAAATACAAAGGTTACAGAGATGTTATAGTTAGGATCAGATTTTACTCATACAAAACCATAGAAATTTAGCCATTATAGTTAGCTGAGTTAACTATAACTTGTGCCCCGCAATACACTGCTTATGACCTCACATATTACATCAATCATGACATAGTCAGTGACATCACTGATGACATTGCAAATGACATCACTAATGAGTTTAAACATGCTTTGAAAGAAGTATGTATATAGTAGTATGTGTAGTGCAATGTTCAGAATGGATTTTTTTTACATATTATTTTTGGATGTGATGTGGCCATTGAATGTCTGCTTTGGTTTTCCGCTTTCACGACATGTCCGGGGAAATCGTGATTGCGGTCTCAAGATTCACTGTGAAAACAGAAAATAGGTTTTAGAGATGGTTGCTCTAGAAATACACCAGAAAAACATGAGTTTATTTGTGCATGTATGTGTTTTCACTTTATGGAAAAGGCGCGGCCGTCGTGGTTAACGGCGTCATCGCGACTTCCCGAATAACCGCAAAAACAGAAAAGAGGTCTCAAAGACACTTTTTAAAGAAACTTTGTGGAAAAATATCAATTTAAACATGCTTTGAAAGAAGTATATATATGGTTATATGGAGGGCAATGTTCAGAATGGATTTTTTAAATAATATTTGGGGATTTGTTGGTGGTTATTGAATGTCTGCTTTTGTTTTCCGTTTTTGCGACGTGTCCGAAGGGATCACGATGTCATCGCAAATATAAAAAATGTAAAGAAATAAAACGCTTATTAATCCACTGAAGAAAATGCAAGCTTATAGAAATACCCCTTATAGAGGCATTTGAGATAGAAAATACAATATAAAAACCCTAAAAATTCAATAAAAAAATCATGAGCTACATGGACGTTATAGTTGGGAAATAGAATTAAAAAAACCTTAGAAGTTGAGTGAAAAAACCAAAGGTTACAGGGAAGTTATAGTGAGGATTTAGCATTTAAAAAACCTTAGAAATTCAGTGAAAAAAACAAAGGTTACAGGGGCATTATAGTTAGGAAATAGAATTAAAAAACCTTCGAAATTCAGTGAAAAAAACAAGGTTACAGGGACGTTATAGTTAAGCTGGTATTTCACTTGTACAAAACCAGAGAAATTTAGCAGATATAGTTAGCTGAGCTAACTATAACTCGCGCCCCCGCCATGCATTGCTTTTGACCTCACATATTACATCACTCATCACATAGTCAGTGACATCACTGATGACATCTCAAATGACATCACTGATCACATCACTGATGGCGTCATCCACAGAACCTCTGATGCACCCATTCAAACTCCTCCTTTCATACACCCACTCCAACTTCCACACTACCATTCTCAAAATCATTGACCCACCTATACCAGTACTTACATACCCACTCTCTGATTTATAGGTCTACACACACATCCTCTCAGTATGTGTGATAGATTAGGTGCTAATTAAACTCTGTGACTACATGCAAGGCAATCAATAAAGAGTTTTGTTTCGGAGATGCTAAAAGAGGGCACATATGTATGCAGTCCTAGATGCAGTGGAATTTTTTTTATATTTCAAAGAGTCAACCAAAATTGCTCCAATTGCATGAAAGGTAGGGAGCAGGACAGCACCATCTCTACTGATATGGCTCTGTTTATCTCTCTTTCGCCCTGTGATGGCCCTCCTTTAGGCTGGCTTGCACCAATATACAAGGGTGTGTGCATGATTTCAAGCATATGTCGGGACCCTTACAGTACATAATTCTATGCTTTGGCATAGATTACCTCTTTGTTTTACATTTTTTATTGATTTTAATAGATATAAGCCATGTTACAAATGAGTTGCACATGTGAAACCAGGAACATCATTTAGGCATCCATACTACTACAAGCATGTATAGTTTAAGCAGGTGATAACTTTCATATAAGATATTCAAACAAGTGTGAAAAAAAGAAAAAAGAAGCTCTAATGCACCCACTCCAGTAAGTATAAAACATGTCTGTATTTGTTGCATTAGTCCTCGGTGACTTAAACCTTATAGTAGTCTGAGCAGACCATTAAGGTATTTAGTGGTTATTGCAAGATAATATGTAGTACAGCACATATGCAAAGTTAGAAAGATTTTGAGATTAGAAAACTTCTCTAAGGTTATGCTGGCCCAGAGGAGGTGTACATTTTTGGTGAAAATCGCTGTTTACCATTTTTAGAAGGTAAGGATTGATGTGAACAAACATGGATAGTTGAATGAGCACACTTATCTTTCACCTAAGGTGTAATCTCTTGATGTAAAGTAGCTCATAGCACTGCTTTGTGTTACTCTAGGGCTACTTTCAGCATGAAATACATTTTGTGCTGAAAAGTGAATGCCAAAACAACAGTTTACTCAGGTTAAAGTTACTTTTGTGACACAAACCTTGCATGAAGTTTTAGTACATCTGGGACATGGTATTCTAACTCCTAACAGAGCGAAAATGCATATATTTTGAGGGGAAGGTGCAGAATTATTATTATAAATCCAATCCCACAATCATTGGGGAAAATGTATGCATTGGGGGTAGGGTGGGATCAAATTCATTAGCCAACTCCAAATCAACATAGATTGAGGAAAGTGCATATTTTCAGGGTAGTCAGATTTACATATATGGTGAGGAGGGGGGAAGATTTACCATTCTAACTCCAAACCAGCAAACATTAAAGAAAGTGCATTTATGGGGGGGAGGTAACGTAGAGCTCAGACTTAACACTCTAGATGTTGGAGAAAGTATAATTTTCTTGGTGTCTCTGATTTAATATTCTTACTCTAGCCCAACAAACATTGGGGAAAGGTCAAGGTTGGTGAGCATAGATTTACTATTTAATCTCCAATTTCACAGACATTGGGGAAAATGCATATACTGGAGAGGTGAGTCAGCTATTCTATTCTAACTACAATTCAATAAATACTAGGGAAAGGACATATATAGAGGGGTCAGATTCACTATTCTAACTCTAATCCAACATACTCTGGAGAAAGTGTTTATTTTGTAGGAGATCTCATTTAATATTCTAACTCCAGTCCATTAAAAATTAGGGAATATGTGTGTTTGGTTGGGGCAGATTTAATATTCAATCTTCAATTCTTGAGGAAAAAACATATATACCTATTCTAACTCAGATTTGGTAAATGTTGAGGAAAATGTGTAAATTCGGTGGGATCAGATTTTTCATTCTAACTCCAAACCCACAAACAATAGAAGTCATATATTGTGTGGGAATGGGTCAGTTTTTATATTCCAACAAACATTTGGGAATGTGCATATGATGAGGGACATTGGCTTTGGTGTTCTAATTACTACCCATCATTGACATAATATCGATACATATCGAAACACAGAAATATTGGAATATAAACATTGTTAACAAAAATATCGCCTTTCTATACTTAACTAATAAAACCACAAATATTGAGAACACGAATGTTGTTAAAAATATTGATTTTTACGTGTATCGGTAACATAAATATTGGAAACAAAAATATTGTCGCCTTTAAATAAACATATAATAGGTAAAAGATATCGATTTACACAATATCGACTACAATGATATCACCAAAAAACATTGTCATTAATAAATATAAAACACTATCTTTTACGTGAAACAATTACTTAGAATAAACATAACACGTTTTATACACATACTTAAAATTAAAAATATATATTTTACATTACCAAAATGTTTACAATTCACCATATTAAAATATATAATTAAGCTCATAACAATATAACCCAAAAAAATAATACTTCCATTAACTACAAACATTTATATAACAACTTAAATATTTATATATATTTATATACACGTGTTTGTGTGTGTATGTAAAATTATATTCAAAACTATCAAACTACATATCAAACATCATAAATAAAACCTAAATTATTTACCATTGAAGTAAATAACTGATAAATAAAATCAAACATAAACTAAATTCATCAAGAAAATTAAACTCTAAAGAAACGGAACCAATGAAATCACACAAACAATTTAATTAATTGAACAATATAAAAGGTACACTTATTTTATAAACAGAAGACTTCAAAAACAACAATCACTGCAAGAATTGGAATCTCTGCCAGATTCTCTAACCAGACACTTACAGAAGAAATGTTTAGATAACAACAACTACCTAACCAAGTTACATTTATATTTGAAATAAAACTTACTTGTAAATAAACTTTAAAATATAAAATAACAAATAGATATCAAAACAATCTCCAACTTCCATCTCTTTACATGTAGCTCCTAAATGAAAACACTGCAACTTTGAAAAGTTAGAATATACATAAATTATTTAAAGATATACACTAACCCCAATAGCTAGTAAAAATATAGCTAATGACCTCAACCTCTACAAACTACCAACAAATAAACATATAAAATTAAACTGATGCTTTGTTTTTCTTCAAACAGAAAATAAAGCACCTGGTCCACAATAGTACACCCCCAACGAAAAAACTGCAAAACAATATGAAACATATAAAAAGAAAAGACATGTAACACATAGAAGTAGTTGCATAATTTAATATTAAATTAACAAACGTATAAACCTTAAAAAAAATTATTTCTTTTTACTATTACACTACTTTCAGATACAATGACAAAACGAGACAAAACCATAACATCCCAGAAAGGAAAGCAATTACTATGTCACATGGGGTACACATACAATCAAGCAAGTGCATTGACAGAAAATGTGAACTTGAAATGTACCAAATATTATTCTGATGCATGCTATGGGAGGGCCACTACAAAAGATTATTTGTAATTCATGTAAGAGAACACAACCACTCCCCGAATGTGACAGAAATAGAAGTAAGAGAGGTATTGCAGGATATAAGATTGACAAGCATTAGTTCCTAGGAACCCACAACCAAAATCCTAATAGATATACTGCCTAAAGTCCCCAAACAAATCACAGGCAAACTGCCATCTATACCCACTTTAAAACATGTATTTGCACAAACTAAACAGGCCACCATTGATACTCCTCCTGCCCCAGAAGGTACCAAGACATAGAAATGCCTGAACATTTAACAAGGACACATAATGAGGAACCTTTCCTTTTATATAAAAACCTAAACAATGATAAATGAATACTAATATTCTAGACAGCAAATAACTTACTAAAACTAAGCCATTGTCAAACCTGGATGATGGGTAGGACCTTCAAAATGTGTCCCAACCCATTCACTCCTATATACACCATACATGGTGAATATCAAAGCACAAATATCACTTTTATATACATCCGACTACCAAATAAACAAAGCAGCACTTACTATGACCTCTTAAACCACAATGAACATAAACCAATAACTACTACCTGCAAAAAATAATCATAGACTTGGAACAAGCCATGATTCAAACTATTTTAAAAATGTTTACCCACACAGCCATACAAGGCTGTTACTATCATTTCAAATAAAGCAAGTGTAGAATATGCTACAAATAGCCAATTTGCCTTTGAAATAAAAAAAATGACAACACTAGCCTATGTCCCTATCACAAAGGTAGCTAATCACTACAATATATTGATAGAAATTCCTTTCTACCAATAAGACAGATTAAGCCCCCCATTGGATTATTTGGAAAAGAATTGGGTTGGCAGACTGCATCACTCTGGACATAGACCCCGACCCAAATTCCAATTACCATAGTGGAATGCAGTGGAAAAATGCCACAATTCCTTCCAATGTTCCCTAGGCAGACCCCAACTTGCACTCTTTAAATTTACAGAAGCATTACAAACAGAGCAACGCTACCAACAACTATGGGGCCGATTCCGATGTCGGACAGACTCAGGTCCGTCCGACATCGGTCAGGAGCCGTAACCGACCGACCTGCTGTCGTCGGTTACGGCCCTGCAAGTACGATGCGACCGAACCCTGTTCGGTCGCACTCGTATACTACACAATGGGAGCATGCATTCCGAGCGGAATGCATGCTTGCATTGTGGAAAGCAGGGTGCAGTTCATCCCTGCACCCTGTGGCCGGCACCCCAAGGTGCCTGCCACCGGGTGCAGGGATCAACAGAGGGGCACCATAGGTGCCCCCAGGCCGCCATTCGGCGGCCTCGCACCCATGGGGGCCCTACTGGGGGCTCCCAAAGACAGTTACCGACTGCCTTTTCGTGCCGGAAAGACCGGCACGAAAAGGCAGTGAAATACTGCCATCGTACTCCCTCGGTCATGAAGAGGCGGCCGGGGGAGTACTGAAGGATTTCCGGATGGCGGACAGGCTCTCTGAGCCCGTCGTAAGCCATCCGGAAATCCCAGTCGGATTCCTTTCCGACCGAGCCCATCGGAATGGCTCGGTCGGAAAGGAATCCGGCCAGCACGTTCCGATTCGGTCGGAAGGGCTCCGACCATCGTTCGGTGCCCTTCCGGCCGAAATCGGAATCGGCCCCTTAGAGTGGATCAATCTGTAACCCAAATTGCACCTAAACTTAGCAAACAAACCACAAGAATGTACAACATGCTCCAATGTAAGTCAAAATCTTCATAAATAACAAAGGAATAGATTACTTATAATAATAATAACCTACAAAAGTCTCAAAAAACTGTCACAAAATCTAAACCATCATGACAAATCCTTTTTAATATAGATAATAAACATATTTTATTACATCAGTCTAAACATTAACTAAAACTTCAATCTTAAATAAGACTGAGATTATAAAATAATATATAAATTATTTACATGAGAAATGTAGACCTAACCAACTGAAAGGCACAAAAAATAAACTCAATCCATTACGTAAAATAAATACAACACATAAACCAACATTTCCAAATAACAATCACATAATATTTACACAAACAATAAAATATAACATTTCCCACCCAAAAGAAATAAAATAAATATGAATTGCGTTTCTGTAGCTGCAGATATTCCTCTGTATCGATGTAATCAAGAATAATAATCTATCAAAAATGGGAAAAAGATTTCCCAAAAAGCCCCCCAAAAAATGCAAATATCTAGGAACTGTAAAAACCTGAAAAAAACAAACCCTGGAAACGAGAATAAAAGGAAATTCAGTGTTAAAAATATGTGTTTATTATAAACCAAATGTGATTTCCTTAAAAAAAAAGGTAACTCTGAATTCACAGAGGACACGTTCATTGACAAAAAGCTGTGAAGTAAACAAACATTCTGCAAAAAATATTACAATCCGAAAAACACATATACATTTGACTTAATCATCATAAAATAATTAACATACACAATAGAGCATAACATGATACAGTACTAAAAACAGTGTACGAAACCCCAAACCACACACTACTGAGAACCACTACTAATAATATAACTAAATAATCAAAACAGAAAGTTGCCATTTTTCTGCCCTTATCACTTGTGTGCCTGTAGCCTGGCCTGGGGCACATGACTGGGTGTAACTGAGAGTTAGACTTTGTGAATTCCTCCCAGACATTCACAGATTAGAGGGATTAGGTGTGCCTAAATGGGCCATCTGCTGGCAGGATGGGGGGTAGAGCTAAGCATAGCCACTCTTGCAACAGAATAGCATGTGCACTACCTTCACACAAAGGGTTTAACAACTCCACATTGTTACTGAAGCCAGTTTGGAGGCAGGGAAGGCAGGAAATTCTATGTACTTCAAAGCCACTGTCTAGAAGCTTTTCCCAACTTCCAGTACCAGGGCACCAGGGTATAAAAGTAGGATCTCTGACACCAACTCTTCAGTAAACCTCTGGACCTGTGGATACAATACCAGGAAGAAGGCCTGGTGTGCTTTTGGAAGGACTGCCACTCTGCTGGACTGCTGCTGTACAAGACTGCTGACCTGCCTGGATTGCTGCCCTGTTTGTCCTGCTGCTCTGATGCCTTCTACATGGGTACAAGGACTGGATGTTCAACTGTCATAGTACCACCAGAGTGACTCACAAAGGCTAGTTTGCTGACCTGTTCATAGCCACAGGGAACAAAAGGCTTCCTCTATCTTTAACCCACACTTGGACCCAGCCTTGAGTGAGTCCTGCCCCTCCAAGTGGTGCCCCTCCAGTCCTGGACTCTTGGCAGTGGTGCTAAAAATGCGCAGATAGCCAAAATCCAAAAGTGGTACTTAGAAACTTTTGGGCTAAAAACTGTTCTGAGAACCAGGAGGGGACCGGGACCAACCTGCTTGCCTATCTATCCGAGGTGCATCACTGGTCGGACTGACTTTGTGGCTTCTTTTGCTACGTTCTTCTCCGCATCAGAAAATCTATTTTTAATGGTCTTTCACCAAAGCGGTATTCAGCATCATGGAACTGTCTTCTGTCTCGTCCCACTGGAGGTGTTCAACCTCTATTTCAGAGACTAGTGGCTTGATTCAGAGTTCGGAAATCCCACTGCTGCCATCGCGTCGGCATCAGATTCCCCGCTGCCAACAAGGCGGTCTCTCTGCCATATTATGATGTTGTTGGCTTCCAGAATGAAAGACCGCCGGAGCACCGCTGATACTGGCAGCCATTTGCAGACCACCTCAACAGCGGGTGGGGAAAAGCAGGTGTCAGTGGGTGGTAAAGAGAAGTTTCACCTCCGTTCGAATTACGAGTTGACTTTCCAGCGAGCTGACCATGACGGTGGGACCGCCTGCTTCGAGTCAGCGGAAACTAATGATTTGGGGTGCTTACTCACCCATTTCTTTTCCTTCCCTTCCTGAATCCCTTCTTCCAGGTATTTGTTCACATCTGACATGCATATGTGTACACTACAGTCAAAAATATACAAACCTGCATCGACATACATGAAAAAATAAACAGCACTGTCTGACATCTCGCCATGGGACAGCGGGAACATCCGAAGACCGCTGCTGCAGCAGTCTTCTTCGGACCGCTACTGCGGCAGTACAGCAGTGGGAGTACCAAGCTCGGGATCAGGCCCTAAGTTTGAAGGTAGAAATCTTCACTGTGACTTCGACCCAAGGTTATCTGGTGGCAACGCTCCCTTCTCCGTTACCTTCTGCAGCCTTGCCCCACTGAACTTTACCTTCTTAGAACATTTTCTTCAAGACTTTTTGTAAGGGCCGGATTACAACTCTGGTGCAGCGGTGTGACCGCCCAATGCCGCCTCCGCTGCGCCAAAGCCACACAAGCACCGCCGACCAGATTACGAGTTGCAAATGTGCAACTCGTAATACGGGCTGCGGTTCTTTGGCCTTTCCCATGAAGGTACCTTGAAAACAGGCACCGCAATGGGAATGGCCAAAAAGTTCCAGCACGACATGGACAGTGACGTCCATGCAGTGCTGGAACTGGGGGGAATACAGAAGGGGCACATGTTGTGCCCCCCCTGAATGTTTCCCCAGGGCATGTGGGACATGGGGGTCTACAACCTTGGTTCTTGCACAGCCAGCTTTTCCATGGCGATGCTCCTCCATGAAATAGCTGGTGGTGCAAGAATCAAAATATGCTAAGTGGGACTTCGCCAGTCCATGCTCAGCATATTGCGTTGTGGCGCTCCTGTGCCACCGGCAGGGAAAAACTGTCACAAGACCGCCAGACTCGTATTCAGTCCCTATGTCTTAAGGTACGCGCTGATCAGGCCAAATTGACTGCTTGTATCCAAACTGCGCTCCATCACGCAGTACTCCACTTCGGCCTGGTCTCACAACATTAGATGTTCAGTGTTGGCGTTTGATCTTGTAGGTGCTATTTTTCAGTAAAAACTTTCAAAACTCATAACTCCAGTTCTTCTGATTGGATGTTTGTCATTGTGGTGTCAAATATTTTATTAACATTTACCTATTTTTCTAAATTGAATGGGATTTTTTTTGGTTTGTATTTTCACTTTTTAATCTTTGTGTGCTTCAGACATTCTTTACACATTGCCTCTAAGTTAAGCATGACTGCTTTTTGTGCTAAGATACCCAGGGTTAAGCACAGGGTAATTTATTGACTTTTTTGTGGTTCACTCTGCAAGGGATTGCGGCTGTTGCTTGAACAGAGCTCACACCCCGGTCAATCGACAATACAATTTCTAACATTTATCTGTGTATAAATGTTTATTTTTATATTGAAATATCTGTGTTTGATAATGTAAAAATGACTATTAAATAAACTTTGAAAACATAAAAACAAAATTGAAAAATTTGTCTCAGCCTTATTCTATAAAATTTGTCATTAATAATATTATTTATTACAAGCCTATAAGTAGCATATTTTTATTTTTCTAAACACTAACAACACTGATGGAATAACACAAACTATTTCTACTACTTACAAATGCCATTTAAACAAAGGATTTCACAATAGAATTAGAACATTAAACACTTACACTCCAATATAAAAAATGTTTTAGAAAGTGTTAGGCACTTAAGGAATAACATTTACTATTCCCACTCCAATCTATACCAATTTGGGGAAGGTGTTGGACACTAAAGAGGTGAGATTTACTATTCCCACCACAATCTATAACAAGTTGGGGAAGGTGCTAGACACTGAAAGGGTGACATTTACTATTCCCGCTCCAATCTATACTAATTTGGGGAAGGTGTTGATACTAAAGTGGTGACATTTTCTATTCCCACTACAATGTAAACCAAATTGGGGAAGGTGTTGGATACTAAAAGGATGACATGTACTTTTCCCACCCCAATATCTACCAATTTGGAGAATGTATTGAACTCTAAAGGGGTGACATTTTCTATTCCCACTCCAATCTATACCTGGTTAGGGAACGTTGTTGGACACTGAAGGGTAACATTTTACCATTCTCACTACAATCTATACCAAATTGGGGAAGGTGTTAGACACTGAAAGGGGTGACATTTACTATTCCCCCAATTTTAGGAAATTAATATTTATAAAAAATATTAATGTAACAAAATACATTTACAATATTAATTTAACATCATTGAAATAATGTTCTTTAAATATACATTAAAATATCCACTTTTTAAAATCTCCCTGCCGCTAAAAACAAATATAAATCCATCATTTTTATACATTATTACAACTAAAAACACAAATTTCAACAATTTCATAAATAATTAATAAATAATCTGACTAAAAACATAAATGAAAATAAACATATAGAATCAAAGACAATACAATACATTTTGTACAAAATATTACTTACAAATGATATTACATACAGCAATATTTTCTAAATCAATATTTTTTAAACAATATTAAAAACAACACCTAAAGTACATTTTTTACATTCAATATTCCTATTGATGATATTTTTGACATCCCGATATTCTTGACACAATATTTTTATATCACAATCTTTTTATTTTGTCCGAACACTGACAGTTCATATGTTTGGAATGACTGATTAACTATTCTAACTACAATCTAACTAACAATGAGGGAAGATCATATATTGAGGGAGGACAAATTTAGCAGTCTAACTGCAATCCCACAAATATTTGGGTAAGTTCATAATAATGGGTGGAGTCAGTTTGACTCCATCCAAACTCTAATTCCAGAAGCAGGAGCGGTCAGATTTAGTATTCTAACTCCAATCCAACAAACCTTTGGGAAAGTGCATTAGTTGGTGGGGGATAGTCAGATTTACTTCTCTAAATTTCATTCAACAAATTTTGGGAGAAGGGCATGTGTGGGAATGTCACATTTACAGCTCTATTAAAAAACAGTGAGACAAGTTCATAATTAGGTAAACTAAATTTCCTGTTGCAAGAAAATCTACAAATAATATGTTTTCATTATATTAAATTATTAATTTGAAAAGTATATTTTTTAATTTATCATTCATGTTTTGGTTAAACGTATATTGTTCAGCACATTTTTATTATTTTAAATATTATTGGGGTTCAAATAAAATTGTATTAAGCTAAAAATGTAAGTTAAAATAAAAATCCCTACACACACACAAACACAAACAAATATATATATATACTAACTTAATTACTAACCACCACTTTTTTAGTTCATAATGTTGTAAAAACATTAAAATGCAATGCTTATGAAATCCATTTATAGAACTTTAATTCCTCAATATTTATGCAAACTAATCATCCAACGGCTAAAGCACTACTGACTCTCTGAACACAACCCACATCTGTTTTAATTAAGAAATGCACTATAAAAAAAAAATCCAAACATTAGATTGTAAAAATTGTAAAATGGTGCTCCTAAATTACATATGTTTATCACATATGATTGATAAAAAAATAAAAGCCTTAACTTTATGGTAATTAAAATCAAAGTTGAATTAGAACACCAACCACCCAATCTGACATTAAACCCCACACACCAATATTTAAATTGAAATACTCTGTTCTATATGCGACAAGTTAAATAAACAAAAGGTATAGAAATATTTAATTATTATATCATCTATTTCAAAAACATTTTAAAATCGAATGCAAAAATTAATTTCAGTATAAATATTTAAATATAACTCACTACCCTTCAAAAACCTCAAAAAAATAAACCTCCCCAAAAAATATTTAAAAACAAAAATTAATAGTCAAAACTGAAAAAAAGCATTCATATCTGAAATTGTTGCAAAAAATACAGACTACAGAATTAATGAGAACAACTTTAAATATCACAATATTTTACCAAACAGTTTTAACATTAACAATTTTTGCAAAAAGAAAAAAAAGTATATACTTACCCCCCATCTAGGCCAAGGCCATTGAATATCTGTGAGATATGGGAAACTCAGGGGGGCGCATCTTCACATACTGCATGAGGGGGCATCATTTTGCATTACGCCACTGGTCAAATTATGTGGTGAAGTTGATACTCAGGTGCCATAATGAAAAATGTGCATTGATGAAACAAATTGAAAACTGTTCCTAAATTCCTCTAACCCCATTGTGACTTTCCATGCTGAGCACAAAAATATGGTAACTTTTAAATGGAAACCTTTAGACACAAACTCTCAGATTTCTATAGATTATACCATTTTGTGTAGTTCACATCTGAATAGACACACCAAGACACTCACATTTCAATCAGAGAATCAGTCATTATGTGGGGTTAGTTGACTTCCTGGATGCTTACAATCATGTCTGGTAGTATCTCTATTTCGAATACACAAAATTAGTTTGACATCCCCCTAAAATGCCTTACAATTACTGTGAATCTCAATGCGAAAACAATCACTTGAAAAAACAAAAAAGAATTATCAAAACAATAAATATTTGTTTCAAATGTGGCTTACGTGAGGAGAAATATTTGTACCTTTTTTTTAGAAGTTTTATATAGCGCGAACTTGACCTGAAGGTATTTAAACGAGCACCAGTTGCGTTACAGACGGACATATTAATTTTGTTGGGCACGGGGAGATTAAGTGATTTGCCCAGAATCACAGGATATTGAGCGTCTCTGCCGAGACCGAGACTCGAACACGGTTCCCCAACTTCGAGGTTGAGAGCCCTAGCTGTTAGGCCACATCCACGCCATTATGATTCAATGGTAGAGCAACACCCTAGCTAGAAGTGATTTCCAGATCGTTTAGCTTGTAAACGGCTCTCTCATTTAGAAGAATTGACAGTTGTTTTGCGGTGAAAAAACACAATCACTATTCTGCTGATCCTCCAAAATGTTAGCAACGTCCAATGCATTTCAATGGAAAATAAAATCAGCAGTAACCTTTTCCTCAGTTTTCACAAAATTAGGGGGCTGATTCACAAAGTCATTTAGGACTGTTAACCTAGATTGATCGCTATAAATTGCTCAATTTACATTGCCTGTCAGGTAACTACAAAAGGATGATGGCAGTCATAAATCGGTTAACTACTGTGTGATTCTACACATGTGCAACTCAGTGGTGGCCGGCAGGGATCGCGGGCAGAGTGTCGGGGGTGGGGGTTGGAGGAGGGGGACGAGGGGGTGAATGTAAAAAGAATTAAAAACTCACCTTCTCGACGCAGCGTCGCTCCCCCACGTCAGGACTCTGGAACCAGGAAGCAGCCAGGCTCCTCTGACCAATCACAATGCTGCAATGCAGCGTTCTGTTTGGTAAGCACCCTGGCTCCCCTGACCAATCACAATGCTGCAATGCAGCGTTCTGATTGGTCTGAGCGTCGCGGTTCGACGCTCAGCCAGGAACAGGGATCCTGGGCATGTTCTCCGCGCAGGCTGTATTGCAGCCTGCGTGGAGAACAGGGAAAGTGCGCATGACTGTTTGGTCGGCCCAAGAGGGCCAGCCAAGCAGTCATGCACACTTAGGAGTGGGCAAACCACTCCTTCCCTGCCCTGCTCCGAGAGGAGAGTAGCCCCGCCCGCCCCAGCCGCAAGAACAAATAAAATAATAATGTTCAGTTATTATCATTTTATTTTTCCTTTAGTTACACTGCTTAAAAGCAGTGGGGCAACACTCCTCCACCATAGGGGAGGAGCCGCTACTGGTACAACTTTGCAGTAGCAAACCCCACAAAGAAGGTGGGAGTGGGAGGCCTGGTTTGACATGCAAGCTTGTTAACTCCCACAGACATCTGAGTTTTTTTTAATTCACACGTTTCTCCTGGCCGTTTCCCACCTGAAAATGGTCTGAGATTTACTCCAGCAACCCACATTTTTTGTAGATGTAAAAAAAATAGAAGAAGCAAATGATTTTACCAATCAGGCTGTCTTTCCTTAAAGTGGAAATTTTACACTGAGTGTAACAGCATTGTGGAAATGGCAAAATGACACATGGCATTCTCAGTAGTGCACATGGAAAACAGTGTACAACTACTAGAAATGTTTATGAATTCCCAGCAGTCATATACTTATGTCTATACATAAAGGTAAGCATTTGTAAATGTACACATTTTCTTTCTGAATCTGGCCCTAAAACTATAAAAAGGGACACCTTTTATTCTGAAATATGGCTGATATTTGTGTAATTTTTGGGAGAATGTACAAAGAATTCGCCCTCGAGTTCTCATTTCTTCTGCCCAGTAGTTGCAATATTCTTTGCATCAAATAGAAATACTTCAGAGAAAGATTCTTGGTTGCCAGGGAGATTAGATCATTTAGCCTTAGCACAGCACAGAGCAAATTACTTCTACACCCACTCCTCATTTCTAATCTTTGCTGTTTACTAGTTGAGTGTGGTACAAATTTTAATAGGGGAGCCGCAGGCATTTCTATATTTTTCCTGCCGATATTTCAGGACAAAGTATTTCCGCTGTTTATTATGTTGCATGCAGTGCAAACAGAATTTAATCTTCACATATCCGCCAACAAAGTAATCTGCATAAGCGTAGCAAACAGCGTGTACTATGAAATAAAGTGATCCATCCTAGAAAAAAGTTGTTTGTGTAAAAAATAATTCACATATTGTTGCGGCATTCATTCGGTCGGAAATAGAATCTACGTAGTACTTTCATTGTATTATCATTTATGCATTCATGCATCAATGCATGCATTCAATAAATGCGTTCATTTATATGTTTGTTTTGTTGATTCTCAGGTTTAGTAATCTTGAAGAGAGTGATAACAGTTAATCTATGTGAAGAGCATACTGATTGTCTCTCGACAAGCTAGCTTGGGTGCTTATGAAGTGCAGAACTGTTAACAGAGGAGAAAAGAGACTGTTATGTTATTTGCCAGTGGTTCAATAACAGCCGCCGAGCACCAATAGGCTGTTTCAAAGAAATGACGCAGCGTGGCGCTGCAAGCAATTTAGCAGTGCCACGCTGCATCCTTTAAAAAGCGCAGTGATGCACAGTATTCACATGAATACGGTGCACCCCTGTGTTTCCCTTGCGTCAGTGCTAAAAAAGCTGCCTAGCGCCAACCCAGACACCCTTGCGCAATGGGGCAAGGGTGCCTGCGTTGCAGGGATGATTGTTTATGTGCATGAAGGGACACCTTCCTGCACATAAACAGTCATTAAAGGTGAGTTGCTCCTTCTATCTGTGCTGCAGCACACATGGAAGTAGCAAAAAATTAGGAGAAATAAAAATATTTCTCCTTGTTGCGCCACATAGATGCCTGCTTTTCAATGACGTTAGTTTTTGGCGCTGCCTCAGATTTACAGGTCCTTGTAAATGTGGGTCAGCATCAAAAAAGAAATGGGTGTTGTGGTGGAACTCCCACAGCAACACCCATTGCACGCCTCTTTGATGCTGAAAACTGTGTGAAAGAGTACGATATTTACAATGGGACATTAACCCACGAACAGTAGCTTTCCGCCACCAGAGCGTCATAAAAGGTGATGCTCCAGTGGCACAATGCCCTTGTGAATATGCCCCTATATAAGTATGGGTTTTATTTGTCTTCCCACTAAAGCGACAAGTATAGTTGCACTCTCCTTTGAGTCTGCCTTAGCTATTTTCCCGTAATGGGATTAAGGCAAACTTGAGTCTTATCAAGTTCCTCTTGTGTTTTATGGGTAAATCCAAGTATTATTGTTTTCTCAACATTTCATATGTTTTTTCAACAATGCAAATATGATTCCTTCCTTCAACCCTAGACTAGGAGTAATAAAAGGATAACAACTTTGCTTCTTTCTTACCAATTTTCCTGTCTGGGAATTTCGCAGATCTTTCTTCTGATCTCCTCAAATTCAAGGTTCCTCGCAGACAGAGGCTCCAGGGCTCTTCTCGTTGGCTAAAGACTGCCACAGAATTTCTTTCACAGAGTTTTAAGGGGCATTTCTCATCTTCGCACAGAAGGTCACAAATGCGGTTTGTAATGCATATGCTTGTTTTGTGAAATTATTCCGGTCGCACTAAACTGTGCTATAGGTGTTATGTTAGGTATTAGTATGACCATAGAGTATGTGTATCTCCTTGTCTTACTGACCTCGCGTTCCATGGAATATGGAACGCGATGCCTGTGAGGTAGTAGGAGGGCAGTTACAACCAGGACTGTGAGCTGAGTAGACGCGCCTGTTGTGCTCCTGTACCTGCCTGTTATCACTTGGAAATAAAGTACTTCAAGAGCAACTTCCGTGGTTCAATCATTCAACAAATGGCGACAAGTGGGATCTAAACCAACCGGACCACCACATTACGAAGTTTACCATTTGAAAGCCTCAAGTGAAAGCTACAGGCAGAGGTTACGGCACCTTACACATCGGAATGATGGATTTATGCCGCATTTGATCTCACGATACTCTTGTGAGCTACGCATTTTATTTTTAGATAAACTTTTTTTTTAAATACCTTGATCCAGGCCCCACCGCACGATGTTTCGAACGCCCCGTTCAAACTCCTGCTGCCTGGCAACGCGCTGCTGTTCCTCGTGCTAAGCGTCTGCCTCTCCTTTTGTCACTCTGCCGATTCATCCAGCATTCGATAGGGCACGCTGTGCGCTACCACGCCAAGCGTCACAACGTCACGCACAGCGGCCATTTTGGCTTGGGATTTTTTTTTTTCCTTCTCATCGTTTTCAAGCGCTGATCACATTACTCGTTTGTTTTTATTGATTTTCAAGCGAAAAGGAAGCGCAACGTCAGCGTTTAATAAATAATAACCCTGGAACATTGTGAAAGCCAGCGTCTGTTGTTTTAAAAAAAAAAAAGACATTACGAGACTAAGGGGCCGATTCCGATTCTGGCCGGAAAACATACCGACCGACTCGGTACGGGAATGTAGTCCGACCGACACGTACCGGCGCTGCCCGATCCGCGTAGTACGATGCAATGCATGTGAATTACGACCGACTCATACGGAACACAAGCCGAACGACCAAACCGCACGGAAACCAGCTCACAATTGGCCCATCAACACCACTCTGAACCATGCTCACATCACAGGGAGTGGAAAAGAACTGACAAGATGGCTGACACTGGGTACTGCTGTGGGGAGCACAAGGCCCTGCTGGGAACTGTGCACCACCCAACAGCAGGACACCACTGCCTAACATCCTCTAAGCCAACTTGCACTCCCTGCAATGGAAGCTCGTTCCATGGTGGGATATCTGGCTGGGTGGGAAGGAGGACTGACAGCTCTGACCATAGTTACCAGCAGCTTTTCTCCACACCCCCTTAACATAAACTCCACACAACTCACCTGGGAGAATGCAATGCCTCACACTCTAATTAAATATCCCACAAAGAACAACCACACTGGGTTATGCTGTGTGAAGCACAGGGACACTTTTGTGACTTGTAGCCAAACAAACGCCAGGACAACACTGTCAGCCATCCTGTCAGCACAGGCACACTACCCCACAGGGAAGCAGAGTCAAAAGGAAGGAAGTATGGGCATGCTGGGAAGGGGGTGTAGGCAATAGCATGATGGGAGTGGTAGTCACAGCTCAACATCCCCCACCCACATGGCCCAGCAAGCTCACACTGAAGCATGCACACCTCACAGGGAGTGAAAAGCCACTTCAAAGATGTCTGACACTGGCCTCAGCTGTGGGGAGCACAAGGCCCTGCTGTGAACTGTGCACCAACAAACAACAGGACCACACTGTCAGCCATCTTGCCATTGCTGTCACCCTCACACACAGTGAAGTCGACTCAAAAGGAAGGAAGTATGGGCATGCTGGGAAGGGGGGGTGTAGGCAATAGCATGATGGGAGTGGTAGTCACAGCTCAACATCCCCCACCCACATGGCCCAGCAAGCTCACACTGAAGCATGCACACCTCACAGGGAGTGAAAAGCCACTTCTAAGATGTCTGACAATGGTGCTCTGTTGTGGGGAGTACCAGGCCCTGCTGGGAACTGGGCACCAACCAACAGCAGGACACCACTGACTGACATCCTGAGAGTTAACCTGCACCCACTGCAAGGGTGGCATGCTTCATGGTGGGATAACTGGGCTGGGGGAGAAGGAGGTCCGGATGTCAACCAAATACCACCAATGCTGGTCATGCACACACCTCAACATTCACATTGAAATGCTTCAGGTTGGCAGGACAATGAGCCACACCAATATCAACCTCTGACTGTGACAACTTAGGACAATGCAATGTACAGGCCCGCATCCAGAGGTACAGTCACAACTGTCAGGTGTTTGAACCATTGATGCCTGTAGAAACATAACATACATTGTGTGTCTCTTCCAAAAACAGGTGATGATGGGGACACAGCAGCAGATGATGAGGAGTCCCTGTCCCAGGCTCCGGTGGCCCCTGAGCTCTCTGGAGTGGAACAGCCTCTGCCCTCCTCGGATGGCGAAGACCTACCTGGCACCTCCGGTGTGAGTCATCATGCAGCACCAGCAGAACCACCATCTGCACCCCCTGCACCCACTCCTCCAACATCTGCCAACACACAGACCACCCCCACCGACACGGACAGACAAAGGACACTGAATGACAACAGCACAGGGACCCCAGCCCACCGTGAAACAACGGACAACAACCCCAGTACCAACCCCCAAGGGGGCCTAGGGTCACCTGTGCGTGCCACCGCAGGTCCCGCACGTGTGGCCAGGGGTGGTGGGAGGGGTGGTAGTCAGAGGTCACTGTTTGCAGAGGGGTCTGGACTGCATGATGACCCACAACTGGTACGCATTGCTGATGCGTACCAGAAAAGCACCGGAGAGGTCAGCCAGGTAGTGGGGATCCTCAAGGACATTCAACAGCAGGAGGCTGCCCATCATGCCCGCTTGGACTCCCACATGTCCCGTGTGGAGACACACATGTCTGGCATGGAGTCCAAGTGGGACACATTGGAAGAACTGACAGCGGTGCAGAGGGACATATTGACATGCCTCCGCCAGATTAGCACCAACATGTCCACACCTCCCTGTGTGCCCACAACATCTGGTGCCGCAACAACTGCAACTGCCACAGGGAGGGAGGATGACTCTGGTGGAGAGTCCTCTGCACTGCAGCGGCCTGCACGTGAGGGTCCCCCCAGAAAGAAGAGGGGTCATCCGAGGAAGGACAACTGAGAGGCCAATGGCCATGTATATCCCCCAGAAACCCAACACCTGTTCTGGAAATTCTCCTTTGTGTGCAAACTGTTCACCCTGTCGAATGCAACCCAACTCTCCCACGTGACATGGGGAGTTTAAGTTGGACTAATGTATCAGATGACTGTGGACTTTACTCAGGACATTTCTGCTACCAACACTTCCAACTCATCTGTGAACTTTGGATTCCAATCCCAATGTACAGCACCCATCATCCTGTGCACTATCCTCACACATGTATGTAAATAAACTCACTAATACACCATACTTGCCTCTGTTGTGATTCCAACGTTGTTTTTGTCATGGAGATGATGATCTGCTAAATGACACTGTGCATGCTAACTGCTACAGCAAGTTCAACACCGTCATGTGAGTCATGGCGACGTGACACATATGAGGGAGACACACCACTAGGGCTACACAACACATACACACCAGGGCCATCTGACTCATCGCCTACACTGATGTTGCCAGGAAATACAGTGGAATGCACAGACACCACACCTATTCAGAGTCTGTGTTAACTAGCCCACAGGTGCAGTAAGCAAATGTCAGTCAGATGTGTGACCACAGACAACGCACATCCCAAAGTGAAGCACAGGTTTATTACACATTTGCAACATGTTGTTTCCACTACAGATGAAAGGTAATCCCATGTGGCAGTGGCCACACAGTCACCATGTGTAGAAGAAATAAAGTCCAGGGGTGTGTGGCACATCACCTGTAGGGAAACAACTGCTTCCACCCTGGAAGTTGAATCATGGTGTCGGGGGATCCGAGTTGACCAAACAACTCTGAAAGTACCCTGTGAAGGACAGACATGACACACAGTCAAAAGCACTGAAGAACAGGACAGAACTGCAATACTCATGCCCAATACATGTCACAAGATACCTACACAAAACCAAGTTAGCATGTCAACACTGTTGGGGAGTACAGACTACCTGTAAGGACGCATCACTGCACGCATCCAGTCAGTAGCACATGGCCACACTCAAACAGCAACAGAGCACCACCAACACATATCATGCAAACTCAGATCATTGACATAACATCTCTGTATACTCACATTCAGCTGAAGAAGTTGGTGATGAGCTGTGTGCGGACATCACCCTCATCATCATCATCATCACTGGCATCGTGGCCCAGGCCAGGATCCTCCACAGGTGGCGGATGTTGGTCATCGTCATCCAGGATGAGAGGCAACTCCTTCCGCACTGCCAGGTTGTGTAGCATGCAGCAGACGATGACAATCTTGCACACCTTTGCAGGGGCATATGGGAGGGCCCCTCCTGTCTTGTCCAGGCAGCGAAAGCGGCTCTTCAGGAGACCAAATGTCCGCTCGATCACTCTCCTGGTCCGACCATGTGCCTCATTGTAGCGCATCTGGGCTGGTGTCACAGGGTTCCTGAGGGGTGTCAGCAACCACGGCATGTTGGGGTATCCGGAGTCACCTACATACAGACAATTACACATTAGCTGAGTTGGAAAAGAGGGTGGAATACAACATTGCAGAACACAACCAATGGTACAAAGTCAGTACACACCGACAAGCCAGGCACGCTGGTTCTGCATCTGTGACATCATCCTCGGGATGCGACTACTCCTCATTACGTAGGCATCGTGTGCAGAACCGGGGAAACATGCACACACATGTGAGATGCTCATATCTGCAAGACATACCACCAGAGCATTGATAGAATGGTAATGTTTCCTGTTCCTGTATGCCTGCTCATGTGCCTGTGGTGGTACCAAAGCCACATGTGTCCCATCAATGGAGCCGATGACATGTGGCATCCTCCCCAGGGCATAGAAGTCACTCTTGACGTCAGTGAGTTGTTGACGTTTAGGGAAATAGATGTACTGGTTCAGGTATCTCAACATCGCCTCCAAAACATCGCGTAGCACACGGCTGAACATGGTCTGTGACATCCCACCAGCAGACGCCACAGTGTGTTAAAAGGTACCAGTGGCAAAGAAGTGTAGGGCTGCCATCACCTTCACCTTGGGGGTCAGCGCTGTAGGGTATGGTCGGCCAGGTTGCAAATGTGGGGCCAACCGCACCGCCAATTCCTCAATCAGCGCCTGTTGAAGCGGTACCGTCGGATGCAGTCACGTTCAACCATGGTTGCAAGGTCAGGGAATGGTCTATGGACAGCTGGTGCCCTGCAGTGCATAGGTGAACAAAGAAAGATTGTCAGTCACCCCACATATGTGGCATTGACCATACTCAATATCACATGATACATCATTACGAGACACAAGTACTTGATGTGTGTGCCGTTCTGTATGGACATATATGGCACCTACATGGCCAACATCTAACATCTCAGTTCAACATGTGTTGACAACAAGTTCCAGGTTGTGCTATGGGAAATCATTAGGCTGTGTCACAGTACCCATGTACTGCTGTCACGTTCCAAACACACACCACAGTGACAAGTGAGGACAGATGTGCCCCAGGCATCACAGCTCTTTGACAGGTAGATTCCCAGGGACCCTGTATTGCCACATGGACACTGGCATGACATTGCGTATCATGTACACGTCAGCAAAACAACCATGACTCCCACAGGTAGTGGCCCCTGTTGCCTCTGCAGGACAGACATGGATGTCTGTGACACACACACGCACAACATCAAAGTCGATGCACAAACAACGTGGATGTGGAGACTGTCTCCCATTGTGCACATGGAATCAGAGACATCTGAAACACAACATGCACACAGACTGTGGAGGGCCATCACAATTGTGGCAATGGGTCACCCTGTGACGTACATACCATCCCACATGGGACTCAGGGTGTATGTGACATAACATACACATACACATCCTGGAAATGTGACCATGCCACATGCTCTGAACTGAACAGTTGCACATCACAGTGGTCATGTGCACAACACACAAAGGATTCTGTCCCCATGAACACGTGCACAGCCTGGGAGTGGCTGCCCCCAAGTGCCACCCAACAAACCACATGTTGACCCCCATACACACACAGGTAATGCAGCCTTACATGCCTTAGGATACAGTGTGGACAGGCTGTGGTGTTGTAGGTGTGCCCCTGAGTCCCTGGCAAGTAATTGTGGCTGGCATACGTTCACCAGTGACAACCATGGTGACATATGCGAGTGACTTGTACAGGGTCGCGTCGTACAGCAATGGACCGATCCGTGTGCACGCATTGGCCATTGCATATGATGTGGACGGATGCGTGTTGTGCTCCGAAATACGCGTCGTACAGCAATGGACCGATCGGTGAGCGTGCATTGGCCATTGCATATGATGTGGACGGATGCGTGTTGTGCTCCGAAATACGCGTCGTACAGCAATGGACCGATCGGTGTGCACGCATTGGCCATTGCATATGATGTGGACGGATGCGTGTTGTGCTCCGAAATACGTGTCGTACAGCAATGGACCGATCGGTGCGCACGCATTGGCCATTGCATATGATGTGGACGGATGCGTGTTGTGCTCCGAAATACGCGTCGTACAGCAATGGACCGATCGGTGCGCACGCATTGGCCATTGCATATGATGTGGACGGATGCGTGTTGTGTTTCGAAATACGCGTTGTACAGCAATGGATCGATCGGTGCGCACGCATTGGCCATTGCATATGATGTGGACGGATGCGTGTTGTGTGACGTAATACGCGTCGTACAGCAATGGTCCGATCGGTGCGCATGCATTGGCTATGGACTGACATGGTAACGGACGCGTTTTCGAAGCTTTTACGAGTCGGATGCAGTGAATTCAGTTGGCCACCCACAACAATGTTGCAAATTCATGGGTGTCATGAAGTTGAACTTTTGAAGGATGCTGTGGGCGTGTATAAGTGGTGCAATTCCATGGATTGGCCAGATTCAGAAGATGCAAACGACTTGGACCTATCACTTTGGACACATGGGACAGTATCTGCCTCTGCAGCACACATATAATGCTGGCTGTTCCCCTGAGAGCTCACTTGCCTGCACTACATGCTCCAGGACGACATCTGCCACCACCACTGCTGCTGTCTCTGCATCCTCTGGCTACTGCAATGGCACGTACTGTGGATAGAGCCCCAGCCTTCAGCACTGAGGAGAACCAGGCCCTGCTGGACAGCCTCCTTCCACAGTACAGCAAGCTGTATGGGAAACCAGGGAGCAGGTGAGTGTGCTGTCCACTGCCTTACTAATTGTGCATGTTGTCTGACTAGCAAGACTTACAGTGTGTACACCAGTGGCTAGCATGCTCACTGAGTAGTTGTCACCCCCAAAGTGTGTAGTTACATGCACTGAACAGGTATAGTGCAGTAACAGTGCATTCCAACAAGGTTTGACTTCCCAGGCAATTATACCATTTAGTAACTGCTGGACAACTGTTCATAGCCATAGTTGCACTACCTGTGTACATCATATGCCCCTGTGATTGAGACATGTATATCCAACTGTGTGATGCACGGATATGTTGCATGTGTTTTAATGGCCTTTTCACTTTGTCATCCTCACAGGTTGATGCCCACCAGAAGCAGGAGATCTGGCTGACCATCGTCCGGGCAGTACGATCTGTGGGGGTCTACAGGCACAGGATCCGCAACTGCCAGAAGAGGTGGCAGGACCTTCGTGGCTGGACCTGGAGGATCGCAAGGGTCCAGCTGAAGCTGTCGCCTCCTCGCAGGAGGGGCGGACACCGGACCCTGACCCCCCACATGCTCCAGATTCTGGCGGTGGTCTTCCCTGACCTGGATGGGCAGCTGAAGGCCAGACAGCAGCAAGGAGGGGGTAAGTGCTAGCCTTTTCTGTGTACTATGACTAACATGCTCTATGCACTCCTTTAGACTGGTTCCACTTCCACAGTACAACTGTCTTGTCATCCTGGACTCATGTCCCTCACTTGTGTCATGCCCCCTCCTCATCTGATACACAGGTGTGGCCCTTACAGTCTGTGACTTAGGTCACTTGGGTACTGTGTACTTGCAGTTACCTGTGGTTCAAGTTGGGGACAGCATCAGTTACAGGAACTTTGTTGTGGACTGCATGGGTGGTACAATTGCTCACACAATGCCTGTGATCTGACATGTACTCTGGGTATGGCTTTAATATGTGTTCCAATTGCTGCTCTGACTCACCACATGTCTGGGGTATGTGCCACACACCCATGCTGCAGCAGAGACCAAGGTAGGAGCCTCAGAAGTATGTACATCATGTGTGTGACACATGCATAGCCACCTGCCTAGTGTTCAGGGTAATACCATGTTGCACATGGACCAGGACTGTAATGCCTACTCCATACATTGAAGGCACTCTGTTCTCCCACTCCCGTGTGTCAGCATACATATTGGGCATTGTGAAGAGTGCACTCAGGTGTCTGCCTCTGTGTCACCGTGGTGTGGCCTTGCTTTTGGACTCCTGGAGTGTTTAACAATTTGGGGTGGCCAGCCATCTGAGTTGTGACTATAGGATCTGCACATTGGTTAATGCATAGGTCTCTGATCCCTTGACTGTGCACAATGGTGTATGAAACATTGAGGTGCAGGCAGCTTTGGTTCATTCTCATCAGACGGTGAAGTGCTCATGTGTATGGATTTGTGTTTGCAGTTACTCAAATGTCTCATTTGATTGACGTGGGATCATCTTAGTCCTCATGATGTGGGTGGCCAGGGGTGCACATGTTCACCTGTCAGCTACAGGGCTTGCATTCCCAAAACTTCCATGATTGTGACACAGTGTAGACTGGTGTTGTGTGTATGCACTGCCCCTGTGACAGGAGACAGTTATGACTGACTTGCCAGACAGGCCTGTGCCATGACATTCAACTCGCAAAGGGTGATCCAGCAGTAGTGTGATATGTCCTGCATGCACACCATTGTCGCATTGTCTATCAGGAAATGAGGACATCATTGTGTCTGGTGATGGAAGCAAAACCCGCATATCGACAGAGACTCTGCCCATCACTTTTCCTGACACATGTACTGAGTCAGTGGCAGGAGATGGCATGTGTTTGGAGTGACACATTTCCATATGTTCTCTTGGATGTCCAACAACTGTGTATGTGGTGCATGTGTGCACATATGATTAGTCGCATACAACAGGCACCAGACAGATGGGTGCATGGACAGGTAGGATATGTGTGGCATGAATGACTGTCAGGCAGACAATGGGCTTCTTCAAATCAGTGTCAGCACTTATTGCAATGTCTAGCAAATGATGGCAGGGCTTGCTCTGTGATGTGCTGTACTTACTGTGGTGTGTGTGGTCAGTACAGGTGACTAATGTTGCTCTGTTTATCCTGATTGTTTGCAGATACATCCACGTCCACAGGAGGAGACAGCTCCATGGACCAAGAGGAGCGGCAGAGCCAGACTGGGTCCACTGCAGGGGAGACCGAGGGACTCAGTGGCACGGAGGGTGAGGGGAGCCACACTGAGGAGACCTCAGCTACAACCACCTCGGCTGAGGAACACAGCACTTCCAGTGAGGTCTCCCTTGTGGAGGCGGGTGTCAGCAGACCACAGACAAAATCAAGCAAGTCTGTCCCCGCCACCACCACCATCTCCACCCTCCCATCTGCTCCCATCCCACATGTCCGTGGAGGCTCCCATGTAGGGGAGCGTGTCTCCTTCATGCCACGCACCGCACCCCCTGCTTCTGTCTCCCCTGCTGCCCTGAGTGTGGAGTCTGTGGACTTGCTGAAACAGATCCATGTAGGGCAGACATCAGTGCTGAGTGTCCTCCATGCACACACGGGTCTGTTGACACAACTGGTGTCATTCATGGAGGGCATGTCATATGGCATGTCTGCCCTACATCGGACCAATCAGTCCATGGCCTCCTCACTGACGGCAGCAGTGTCCCTCCTGCAACAGTCCCTCACCCCTCCTACCTCTGCACCATCCACAATCCCCAGCACCCTACCTGTCCCAAGCACACACACACCGGCACAGGCACCCACCAGCACAGACACAAGCAGCACACAGACACACATGCCAAAATCCAGACGCACACACACGCACAGTCAGGGGACTGATACCTCACTCACAGGGGATGGGGCCCAGGCACACACACACGCATCCACAAGCACTGCGCAGTCCTCAGATACCTCTCCCTCCAAAACCCCTTCCCTTGCCTCACCTGCAACCCCCCGTCCCAGAAGCTCTTCCTCTGTGAGCTTGGCCTCTTCCCCACAGATCCATCTGACCCAACGCACAGGCAGAAGAGGCGACCACCACACACAGAGGGAGTGCCTCACACCCGGACACCCTCCCCAGGCACAGGCAGACTGGGGACCCCATTAGGAAGTCCCCCGGACCAGGAAGGGCAAGACCCCACCACCACCACCACGCAGCTCCACCACACAGTCTCTCTCCTCCATCCCCCAGGTCACCACTCCACAGGTTCCCCCGCCACACCCTGCCCCAGGTTCCCCACACACACCCATACCGCATCCCCAAACTGCTTAGGCCCTCCCCCTTATCACTTGCTCTTCCACCCCAACCCAGACGCTCGGCCTGTTTGGGCCACTGGTGTGGAGACCGGGTCCCCCCCTCTGTCCTGCCCACCTCATCTGCCCCCCCTTCCACTCCCATGGAGTTATGCACTGCAGTGGAGTCCACAACCACCCCGTCTGACTTGGGCACTGCAGTGGGGACCCAGTCCACTCCATCTGACCGGCCCACTGCAGTGGTGCCAGCACCCACACCATCTGACTTGTGCCCTACAGTGGTGCCGGCCCCCACTGAGTCAGACACCTCCACTGCAGTTGCCGGTGACACTCCTGCATTCACCACCCCTTCACTGCCTCCTTCTGGCATCCCCTGATCCTGTCCCTGCGGTGCCTGGCCTGCCCCTTGTATGCCCCTCCGAGGGGGATGTCCCCTGTCCGTACAAGTGCAGGCAAGCAATGGGTGACAAGTTGTCACATGTCACCCTGTTCAGACTGTGAATGTAGACTGGCCATTGGCCTTAGTTTCTTTTGGACTTCCAATTTTTCATTGACATTGGCTGAATAAAGCGTCTTTTTGTTTACTAGTGGTTTTGCTTTTGTTGTACATGATGTAGATGAGTATCATCATGCATTTGCTGTTGTAATAGTGTTCAGATCAGGAAAATGAAGTGTTGCTGTGATGGACTCCATGTGGTCCATGGGATATGTGTCCTAATCTTGTCTGGATCCATAGCATCCTTTGCTGCAGTCTGAGGGTGTAATGTTCAGCATTTGACACAGGGATGTACGTTTTGCATTTGTAATTTAACATCTGTGGCTTACACTGATGCACATCTGGTGTGCTTACCACTGTTCAATGTTTCTATTTCCCTGACTGTGTGTCCATCTCCACTGGACATGCAGTTTAGCACATCAATGTTGAAGGCCTCATCTGTGTATACAGTGCAACTTGCTTGACACGTGTATTGGGTATATGCAGATGACTGAAGTGACACTCGCGTACCCAGGCTGATGTGAGCAGAGCCTTCAGTGTGTTGTAGTTGTTGACTGACTGACGGAGTGTTCTGCTGACATGTTTGGGTCGTGCACAGACAAGGTTTGGCACAGCGGACCTTCCACAGGAGTGGAGTGCCCTCATGGCAGTGTGTAATCCCGTGACATTGCCTGGGCCCGTGTTGTGTGTTGTGTAAGCATGTCTGTGTGTGTTCCCTTCCCTTTTCCTACACCGGCTGTGTCCCTACGGATGTTCCTGTTTGTGATGCTTGCTGAGTTGTCTTGTGTTCATCCAGCATCTTGTACCTGGTTTCTCCGTGATGTGGGTGCATGGCAAACTAATGTTCATCAGGTTGTCATCCCTAGTTGTCTTTGTTGTCAGGGCTGGGGATGTGGGCAAACGCAGATGAGACACAGTCAGGATTCCCCTTGGCACTTGTTGGTTACACAAGTCATGTAATTTACAGTTTGTGGTAGCTTTCAGTGATTGTGACATGTTGTGTGTGTGACTGCTGCCACTCCTCAGGGTCAGAGCTGCAATGTTGGAAGTTGTCTACGTATGTTCTTTGTGGGTGACCTTGGCTTCTTCATTGGTGTGTGACTGTGGCCGGGATCCCATTGATTGTGGTGGATTTCACGTCATGCCCATGTACGGCGTACTGTGCAGTGTGTCAGACATTCACGAGTCTTGTTGACTGGCCAGGTGTGATGGGTTTCTGCACCATAGTTCCCACAACCACCCCTGGGATTGTCATGGGTGCATGTGCAATGTCACCTGTCCATGTGAGCTTCACTGCTGCACATTGGTGGAGATCAAGGTGTGTGGTGTTGAGTGTGTGCAAATGGGAGTTGTTGCACGGCTAGACCCCTACCTCTATATTGGCCTTGGCTGACAGGCCGTGCTGATTGATTTGTGCTTGTGTAGGTGTGATGGTAGTTTGTTGCTCAGGACACATGGCTGTGGTTCACAGTGTGAACGACATCTACCTTTGTCATCACAGTGGGATTATCATGCAGGCTAGTATCACCACAATGTGGGGTCCCTGGGGGTAGTGCTGTGGTGGGTCTGTCTCTTGCTGTGTTAGTTGCTGTTCCTACAAGCTTGTGTGACATGTGTAATTTGGGCTCCCTCTCATCTAACAATGCCTGATTGCCCACATAGGGGAATCCGATCCATGAGTTACTTTTGTATGGCACTGTATACACATCTGTGCAATTGGAATTCAGGCCTCCTCATGTGTTGTGTGGTTGCCTGGGGACACTGGCACACACCCCCATCACCTGTTGTGTTTGATATGCAGTGTGAGGCTGCCTGTTTGTGTTTGTGCATCTGCACCACTGCATTGGCATATCTTTGGTGTGCCATTGCCTGTATGTTGTTTGGAGGATTTCCAATGCTGTCCCTGGGACTCCTAGGTCATCAGTCAGCACAATAATCATGGTTCGTATGTCCCATTGCTGCCATGGTATGGTATTTGTTCACCTCACATCTACAGTCTCCCCAGGATATCTACATTTGTGTGTCCATTAGTGCAGATATGTGGATCTGCATTATGATGGTCACTTCTGGCATTGTGTAATTGATAAATGGAGACGATGTCAGTCCCCATGGGTGATGTTTGTCTGCACATGGCCAAAGGTATGTTTTATTTGCACTGCACTGTTTGTCTCACCCAATCTATGTTGCTATGGGACACAACCACTACTTTGCCACTGATGTGTTTGTTGTTCTGTGACCAGGAATCATCCATGCTGTTTGGCAGTTGCAGCTTTTTCCATGACAACACTTACCTTTTGGTCACTGTGATGAGGGGGTTTGGACCCCATTGCCACAATGTTCAAAATGTGCTTCAGCTATGGACCCCACACTTACCTTTTGGTCACTGTGATGATGGGGTTTAGACCCCATTGCCACAATGTTCAAAATGTGCTTTCAGCTATGGACCCCACACTTTCCTTTGGTCACTGTGATGATGGGGGTTTAGACCCCATTGCCACAATGTTCAAAATGTGCTTCATCTATGGACCCCACACTTACCTTTTGGTCACTGTGATGATGGGGGTTTAGACCCCATTAACACAGTGCTCATGGTCTGCTTGCATTGTGAAGGCCACACACATTTTTGTGTGACACATGTGATAGGGGGTCACATTGTATGTTCAATGTCATGTTCAGTGTTGTAGGCATTTGACACAGACTACACACTCTTGTCATGATGTTGGGGGATGTCTTTGCTGACATTCCTTATGTTGGAGTATGCTGGTTGTGTCATGCATTACCCGTCCTATGAGTGGGGATGGTAGTAGTGACAGGCATCCAGCCCCCCATGAGTAGGGGTGGTGGTTGTGGTAGGCATCCAGGCCCCCATGAGTGGGGATGGTAGTAGTGACAGGCATCCAGGCCCCCATGAGTAGGGGTGGTGGTAGTGGTAGGCATCCAGCCCCCCATGAGTAGCGGTGATGGTAGTGGTAGGCATCCAGGCCCCCATGAGTAGGGGTGGTGGTAGTGACAGGCATCCACGCCCCCATGAGTAGGGGTGGTGGTAGTGGTAGGCATCCAGCCCCCCATGAGTAGGGGTGGTGGTAGTGACAGGCATCCATCCCCCTATGAGTGGGGATGGTAGTAGTGACAGGCATCCAGCCCCCCATGAGTAGGGGTGGTGGTTGTGGTAGGCATCCAGGCCCCCATGAGTGGGGATGGTAGTAGTGACAGGCATCCAGCCCCCATGAGTAGGGGTGGTGGTTGTGGTAGGGCATCCAGGCCCCCATGAGTAGGGGTGGTGGTAGTGCTAGGCATCCAGGCCCCCATGAGTAGGGGTGGTGGTAGTGGTAGGCATCAATTCCCCTATGAGTGGGGATGGTAGTAGTGACAGGCATCCAGCCCCCCATGAGTAGGGGTGGTGGTTGTGGTGAGGCATCCAGGCCCCCATGAGTAGGGGGTGGTGGTAATGGTAGGGCATCCAGCCCCCATGAGTAGGGGTGGTGGTAGTGGTAGGCATCCAGGCCCCCATGAGTAGGGGTGGTGGTAGTGACAGACATCCAGGCCCCCATGAGTAGGGGTGGTGGTAGTGGTAGGCATCCAGCCCCCCATGAGTAGGGGTGGTGGTAGTGGTAGGCATCCAGGCCCCCATGAGTAGGGGTGGTGGTAGTGACAGGCATCCATCCCCCTATGAGTGGAGATGGCAGTAGTGACAGGCATCCAGCCCCCCCTGAGTAGGGGTGGTGGTAGTGGTAGGCATCCAGGCCCCCATGAGTAGGGGTGGTGGTAGTGGTAGGCATCAATTCCCCTATGAGTGGGGATGGTAGTAGTGACAGGCATCCAGCCCCCCATGAGTAGGGGTGGTGGTGTGTTATTGGTAGTGGTGATAGCAATGTTTTTAATGTAGCTCTTGACAATTTAGATAAATATTTTGCCCCCAAAGTATGCATTGGCATTACTCGCTACAAATTTTTCCACAGGAAACAACTAAAAAATGAATCTGTTGATGACTATGTTAGTGAGTTAAAGAAATTGGCTGCTGATTGTGCGTTTGGAGGGTTATTAGAGGATCTTACACGTGACCAAGGGGTCATGCATGCATCAAATCCTGCTATTCAGGAACGCCTTTGGATCAATGGTGATGAATGTCTGGATGACATTCTCGCTTATTGTCCGTGAAGGCTGAGACATCTAGTAGATGTGCTAATGCTTTAAAAACAGAAACGGATAGTAATGATACTGTAGCCAAAATTAGAAATAGTGGTAAGAAAAGCTTCAGCAGCAGACAAAAAACTGAAAATTGGGGCAGGTATAAACCTCACAATGAACCTCCTAAATGTTATAGATGTGGCAGTCTGGAACATTTAGCTTTTGCAAAGAGTTGTCCTGCTAGGAGAGTTAAATGTACTACGTGTGGTGTATATGGGCATTATACTAAAATGTGCAGAATAAATAATAAATCTGTTAAATGTGTTCAAGAAGACGCTAATTCTGACAGTGAACTTAGCAGTAATGATGAGCAAGTCTCTGAGTGTTCATATGCTGTTAAAAAGAAATTGTTTCTAAACATCACGGATGGATGTTTACTTATTGAAAACAAACCTGAATGTTGGATTCACATAGGTGGTGTTCGTGTTAAAACGTACGCCGACTCTGGCTCACCTTACTCAATAGTCAATGAAGACATTTGGAATAAATATTTTGTTGGCAAGGTGGGTTCTAAACTATTTAGCTCCGACATTGACCCAGAAGGTTATGGTGGTGAGAAAATCGATATTTTAGGTTATAGATGGTTCAAATTTGAATTCAAGAATCGCCATTCATATGGCAAATTGTACATTTCAAGAAAAGGTCCGTCTGTCCTTGGATGGAAGGATCAGAAAAACTTACACATTATTTTGGATCCTAACTCTGCTGAGCAAGTTTTGGTCTTGGACGAGGGCACTAGAATTGGTGAAAAACTTTAAAAAAAAATTCCCTCTGTTTTCCAAAAGAACATAGGCAAACTAAAGGGTTTTGAACACAAGATAATCCTTAAGGACAACCCTATTCCCAAAATCCATAAAGTCAGGAGTATTCCTTTAGCTCTTGGAGAGGATGTTGCTAAAGAACTTGACAGGTTGGTGTCATCTGATATTATTGAACCTGTTGAGGCTTCATCATGGGTTTCTCCCTTAGTTGTCGTTAAACGCAGTAATGGAAAGTTGAGACTTTGTGTGTATTTACGCCATTTAAATAAAAATATAGTAATTGATCAATTCCCATTACCAAAAATTAACGAGATGTTAGCGTTATTAGATGGTGCAAAGTGGTTTTCCACAATTGATTTATCCGCTGCCTATCACCAGATTCCCCTTTCTAAAGGCAGTAAGAAATTTACTACATTTGTTACCCCGCAAGGTTGTTATCAATTTAAGAGGATACCTTTTGTCTTGGCGTCCGCTGCAGCTGTTTTTCAGCGTTTGATGCACCAATTATTTTCTAATGTGAAAAACACTAAATTCTTTCAGGACGACATTCTTGTCTATGGAAAAGACAAGATTGAACATGATAGAACCTTAAATGATGTTTTGTCTATTTTAGAGTCAAAAGGATTAACTATTGAGTTTTCTAAATGTACCCTTGCTAGCAACAATGTTACCTATTTAGGGCATGTTATTGACTGTAATGGTATCAGACCAAAGTCCAATCTTATTGATGCCATTAAGTGTGCTCCTGCTCCATCTAGCAAAGATGATGTTAGATCTTTTATTGGTCTTGCTGAATTTTGTTCAAAATATATTCAGAATTTTGCATCAAGAACATTTAATATTCGGCAATTGTTAAAAAATAGAAACAAATTTGAGTGGTCCCCTGAGTGCCAAAGGATTTTGACGATATCAAAGGTTGCATTACTAAAGTAGCTTCTTTAAAAAGCTTTAACCCTGAAGCTAAATGAATTATCACAACAGATGCCAGTATCAAAGGTCTGGGTGCTGTACTTGCTCAGGTCACTGCCAATGGAGAGGAGCATATCATTGCATATGCTTCAAGATCCTTATCACCCACTGAAGAAAAATACTCGGTTATCGAGAAAGAGACATTAGCTTGTGTGTGGGCTGTTGACCATTTCCGTGCATTTGTGTGGGGTAAAGAGTTTATTCTGCGATGCGATCACAAACCTTTACTCAGGGTTCTTACCACTGAAGGCACTATTAATACCTCTGCAAGAGTTGCCAGATTGGCAATTAGATTACAGGACTACTGTTACAAGATGGAATTTGTTCCTGGTAAAAGGAACTGTATTGCTGATTTTCTTTCTAGGATGCCAAACAACTTGATGTATGTGAGGATGAAATTTGGAATTCTTTTCAGGTCGCTTTGGCTCAAGATTTTTGTGATAGTGGCATTTTGAAAGAGGAATGGTATAATGAATATTTGAAAGATGCTGAATTATGTCAGGTTAAATCACATCTTAGACAAACTTGGCCACGGTGGTTAGGTAAGGATCATTCCCTCAAGCCGTTTTGGGAGGTAAGATTTGAATTGAGTATTCAAGATGAAAATATCTGGAGAGGTGAAAGAGTAATTCCCCCTAAAAGTTTACGTTCATCCATCATTGCTTTATGTCATGAAGGGCATTTTGGCATTGTTCGCTCAAAACAGATGGTTAAGTTGTCATTTTGGTGGCCTGGCATGGATGTTGACATAGAGGCATTTGTACGGAATTGTGAGTTATGTAAGTGTGCTGACAAATCGTTAGTCACCTTCAAACCTCCGTTGGGGGTCATGTCCAAACCAAGATCTCCTTGGGAATATACAGCTATTGACATCATGGGTCCTATAGGTCTAGAACAGAAATACATCTTAGTCCTTATGGATCTGTTTTCCAGATGGCCTTTTGTTAAGGTTGTCGGTAAAGCTGACACCGATGCTGTTCTTCAATTTTTGGACCAATCATTCCAGATGGAGGGTATTTTGTCGGTTTTATTGAGTGACAATGGGGTATAGTTTATATCAAATAAAGCAAAGGAATATTTCAAGAAGTTTGGGATTAAGCACAGAACCACATCTCTTTATAATCCAAACAGCAATGGTATGGTCGAGCGCTTTAATAGGGTTATAAAAAACGCTATTCAAATGTCTGCCAAACTTGGTGATTGGGAAACTCAAGTTTTGAAAATGGTGTGGGCCTATAGAGTTTCAATTTGTGATGCCGCTGGTTACTCACCTTTTGTCCTTATGCGTGGTAGAAATCCTAAGACCAAATTTAACCTGGGTGGTTATTCAAATCCAACATTGTTCATTGGTCTGAGGATACTGTTAGAGAAAAAGCTAATGCTCTTCAAACAAAAAGGAAAGATTGGTATGACTCTAAACATGGTGTGAAAGAGCCCAATTTGTCCGTAGGGCAGTGGGTCAGGATAAAGAAACCTGGTAAGGTACCTAAAGAAACCAGCAGTTTTTATGAACCTCTGCAGGTGATTGAAATTTTGAACAATGCCGTTCGCCTTTCTGATGGTAAAGTTTGGAATCTCAAGAGAGTTGCCAAATGTTCTGCACCTTCTTCAGGTATTAAATTGAAATCTATGTTGGATGATTTTGATGATACTTTGTGCAAGTCTAGCTCTGTTAATGACTCAAATGTGAATTCTCCAGCAATTGTTGATGGGAATGTCTCATAGAATTTGCCTTGTCAAGGATCATATAATCAGGAGCCTGCAATTGATAACTCTTCTATGCTAAATCAAGAGACACCCTTTTCGGATTCCAGACAGTCCAAACGAGAAAAAAGACCTCCTGTTTGGCTCAAAGATGATATTTCTGAGAATTTTCCTTTGTAAAAATGCATTTGCATTGTATTGGTTTTCGGGTTCTATGTAATTATATTCAATGTTTTTTTTGTTTTTTTTTTGGAATGTTATTTAAACAGGATGGGGGGGATGTGTTATGTTAGGTATTAGTGTGACCATTGAGTATGTGTATCTCCTTGTCTTACTGACCTCGCGTTCCATGGAATATGGAACGCGATGCCTGTGAGGTATAAGGAGGGCAGTTACAACCAGGACTGTGAGCTGAGTAGACGCGCCTGTTGTGCTCCTGTACCTGCCTGTTATCACTTGGAAATAAAGTACTTCAAGAGCAACTTCCGTGGTTCAATCATTCAACAATAGGGAAGCAGGAATAGTAATCTGTATGCTCAATATTGCAGTGACTCAAGCCATTTGATTAATTTACAAGCAAAAGTTATCATACCATGAGCCAGGGTTGGCATCAATTTGCTGGCAACAGCTTACAACATTGCCCCTGTGTTAGGCCCTGTCACCTTATTACACAGCTGAGTAAATGGTATTGCTGGGAACCATTGAGGCCCACGTTACTGCACAAGACGAATCACGGAGCCCCCGTTCTTCGAACCATATGTTGAAGTACGACTAACAGTTAACCCAATCTAGGGCAATTCCCTCAAACTTCCAAGAGCCTTTTCTGTTTGCCTTAAGATCAGAGATTATGATTTTAGTCTTACTTTTGTTTATCCTTAAATTGTTTTCCTGGCAGCATGAATTGAGTGCAGTTAAGGATTTCTGTACCCTAGCAGGTGTCTTATCCATTATTGTGGGGTCGCTTGCATATTGCAAATGGGTCAATTTATAATCCCACAATTTTTGGAAAAAAGACTTACAGAATGGAGCACCAAGGCTGATTCAGAGTGGTATCAATTAAATAATAACGGCATTTGGACACAACCTTCCTTCAAGGCTTGTTCTTGTATCTTCTCTGATACAGTTAGAGATTTCCTTATTTTTAGCCGTGTGTCAGAATACAGGCTCATGATTGGTTCTAGTAGGGATACTGGGACTTCCCAGTTTTTCAACTTGCATCATAGTTTGCCCCTAGGGCTGTTGCAAACTTTATTAAAGCGACATATAATAAGTAACACATTGTTTTCACTGCAGAGTGTATTAAGAGCAACAGAACAAGTAGGTTGTCTTCAATGCTGCATCCTATTTGAAATTCTGTTTGGAACACGGTTACTAATCCTATGCTGCTAACCCAAAATTCCAATTCGTTAAGCAGGAGGCTGGCAAAGCATTTGCCCTCAATATTGGGCAATGTAATAACCAATAGTTAGCAGAGTCATAAAATTGGCCCTTTCATTGAACGGGAACAGCTGTTAGAAGCCACTTTGTAAGCTATGCAGGACCTATACAGAAGGGAGAGAATCTGTGAACACTACCAGGATATGTGCTTTAAAGACTGCTGCAGGGATTCTGTTTATCCCAGGCGACCGGTCCCTGTGGACAGATTTCAATTTTGTATTCTCCTATGTGATTTCCTGGCTTAAATTGTATATACCTTAAGTGAGTTCAAATGCCGAAGGGTCATCGGATGCATATAGTTTTGATATAAGTAGACCATTCAGATGGAGTAACACTAATTTTCCCAACTTCCCATTTTAGTCATTTTATTGGCCTATGTCAGCTGGAAACCCTATGTAAGACAGTGTTTCATTCCTCATGTGTTTAGGGACCGGATATTGTAAAAAATGATCAATGCCTAGGATCAGAATAAACTCTTAATCGGTTATTAATGTAAAAAAATGCATGGGAACCAGTGTATAATCCAAAGTTGCTTGTCTCTGGATGGATATATGGCAATAGACAGGCAGTCGATCGATTTCAAACCGAACATTTAATAGTCAGAATCCAAGGCTCTGCAGTTTCTTCATTAAAGAGTCTTTAAAGTTGTCTTTTGTCTGTGCCAGAGCCACGATGGGGGAATGATCCAGTTATAAGCCTTCTCTGTTTGGGAATCTTTATTCTTGTGCTCCATAAACAAGTTTAGATTGAAATCTCCTCTTATAATCCACATGGTGTTAATATGTGTTGTCAGGGGTTACTTAAGATGGTAGTTATGGCTTCTGTGATTTCTCTTTTACGTTAATATGTAGATAACCTATTATTAAAATGTTACATCCCTGTGGCACCTTTGATTTTTAAAGGACAATTTGACTTAGAGCAGGAAGGTCATTTCCGAGATAATTTTTTCAGTGCTGTTACAGATGTCAGTGGCGCCCCCTCCGCTTTGGCGGAGGAGCATCGCCCCCCCTGTCAGCAGTTTAAAATATGTAGAAATAAAACGATAATAACACGGGTTTAAAACCCGCTTTTTATCGTTTTATTTTGCTTGTGCCAGGGCTTGGGGTGGGGCCAGGGTTATGATAGGCTGGAGGGGGAGTGGTGGGCTCTACCTACACTGGGCATGTGGTTTTTGGCCAGCGGTCTCAGGCCAGCCGAAAACCACATGCGCAGTGACCCCTCTCCAACCCCAGCTGCATTGCTGGGGCTGGAGAGAGCAGGCACAGACTCCCAGTCTGTCCTGGAGCGCATATTATCGGCACTCAGGCCAATTCTGAAACTGCTCTCATGTGAGAGCAGCTTCAGGATTGGCCGCAGGGCTGGCTGGGAGCCTGTGCCTGCCTGCAGCAGCGGAGAGGAGTGGAAGAGCGCGACTCGATGTGGCAGCAGGTACGTTTACTTTTGTATTTTTTTTTCTTTGTTGTCTCCCGTTTACCCCCCCACCAACACCTCTTTTGTAAATGTTTTTCTAATTTCTGTTGTCCCTCGTCCGTCCCCCCGCCCTGCCTCTTTTACCCAATAGGAGCCGCTCCTGACATAGATTCATAGGCTGCTGGAGGTACAGCCTTCTCAGCAGAATTTTGCCCTGGGCTGAAAAATACACTATAGCTCGACAACAGGGGTGAAGTCAAGACCTCACTTAAAGATTAGCAGACGGGATACACCATCACAGACATAGCAGATATAAGAAGTGCTTACAGCAAATGGCTTAGCCACCACGTTTTGACAGAGTAACCCATTTGCCAAACTATCAATAAGGCACTTAGTATATTTTTTGTCAATCGAGATTTGAGTCAAGGCTGAATGCTGTAGTTGGTCAGGGCTCTTTGTGGCTCCATACCTTTTATACAAGGACCCACTAAAGATGTTTTCCTCAAAAATAGAAAGTTCTAAACCTGACAGACAAGGAAGTCTTGCATATCGAGGTCACTCTTTTCTCAGGCAACCTTAGCATCATGTCCTAGTCCTCTAGAGGTTAAAAAACTCAGTCCCAACATATTTTAGGTGCTTGATAAATTTCTCGTTATTACTCCTAAAGAGCATTAAACTGTTAGGGTAAGCTCCTAGGAGGCTAAGGGCCTGCTTTAGTTCTTGGCGAGACTGGTCATGCCATTGCTTTTCTGGTGGTGTTCCCACCTTCCGCCTTGGTGGTCCGCCCGTTTGATTTAGATGTTAGATGATTTGGATATAGTGGATGTAATATGAAAAAATACTTGGTGTTTCATCATTTAATGCATCTTAAATTTATTTCAAATGTAGGTCTTTGTGCTATAGTTTTATCACCTGCCTCGATTGATTTGGGCCTGTTTGGAGTGTAGGACTACTGGAGTAGAAGTGTGATTAACTTCATCGAATTGCAACAGATCAATTTGTTGATGTGTTTTTGTATTTGCATGCCCCAATGTATGCCCCTTCTACATTGTCCACATCCTCTACCCCCTTCTTAGTGGATAATTCCCTTATTCCAGCCACTGCACTGAAGCACCAGCACATAAGACCTAAACGAAGACCTTTGTGTGCTATGAAAGGCATATGTGGAGATCAGACCCCGTAGCTTTGTAATTGTATTTATGAATGTGGGAAGTAGCACTTCAGTAGTAGTTCTGCACATACTTGAATTTGGCCCCAAAAATCCTGAAGATTCCAATATAGTTCATATATAATGAGCAAAACTGTGTTAACAAAAAAACAACCAGACAAAAAAGTAGAGAAAAACAATTTTAGATCAAAATATAAAAATGAACTTCAAATGTCCACTCAGGAACCAGTGCAAATAACACTTATTTTGGAAGTTCAAGGATAAAACCATGAAATGTACGACATCAGTGGGAACTTGTCTCAAGTGAGTCTGAATCGCTAGCCTATGGACAAAGACAGGTTTAAGACTGAACCGCCAATTCTATTCCTCAAGAAGAGGCAAAATGTTGTCAAGTATCAACACAGACTCCAGCGGTCATGTAAACAATATATAGGGGCATTCAAGAAGTTGGAAAACTCAAATTCAAAAGCTCAAGTGGGAGAAGTTTCTTTTGATGGCAGATGCGCAATAATCCCTTCTTTATATATTTCCTGGAGCTCTGGCAGGTTCACTTTTGAATGATCAAGTGGTATATGTAGTAGAGTTATTTCACATTTATATATTGCACAATTCACTTTTATTACAGCATGAGCTCCATTGGCCAGGCACATGGTTTCAAGGCCTTATAATCAAATGATGTGGTGTATTTGTGCTTTCTCCAGAGAGCACAATGGTCCAACTAGTTTTGAAAATTCCGTAAGGATTTGTCAAACAACGCCAAAGTTCTTGGCAAATGAACAAATGCTCTTCCTATGAAAACTACATCATAGAGAGAAAATGTCCCTTTGTGCACAGTCACACATATTATGCTGAGTTTTATTGCTGGGTTTTAGACTCTGCACACTTGGGCACTGCTGTTTTAGTGCCCAGTGTATGTGATATGACTGCTAAAGCATGTAGAAGTTTGATGATACCTGACTGGTGCAATTAACTCTCCCATAGGCCTTTGTAAATGATGAAGACTCTGCTCTAAATTTAATTTTCCCTTCCATTGCACTACATAACGGTTTTTGGTATTGACCTTTTATCTCGTTAGGTGCGGTTGTATGACGTTACAACGCATGCCATTACAACGCATGCCGTTACAACGCATACCTTTACCCCGACTTGCTGACGGTGGTGCGCTGGAAGTTGGAATAGTATAATTTACTATTCCAACTCCAACACCTTCTACCTCCTGCAACAAGCCTTTCGCGTTGTAATGGCATGCGTTGTAACGCTACCATTGTAAAGGCTGTTTCCCCAGCAGGATTACCATCTTCTGCATAATAACTATGTTTAAGGGTCATCCCTTCCGTCATCCTCAGCCGGCATGACACAGCAAGGTAGAACCCCTGACGGTACCTTTTGGGTATATAAACACCACATCTTTGCTTGGGCAGGCAGAGGAGAAAGACTTCCATGCTGACACACTGACGCAAGATGCTGAGGTACCTGCACGCAGACACTCCAGCACGCAGTGGTCTGACATCCCTTGCGGGGTGTCCATCTCGAGACCAAGACGGGGTCCTTCATTCTCTCACACCAGGTAATGGGGTTGGTTTTATCCTATGGGGATTCTTGGCTTTACACCTACATACATGTTAAGTACACTTTTAGGTACATCTAGTTAGTGTTGCCTCGTAGGAGTACGCATTATTATTGTCAAGTATTCACATACCTGCCTATATTCATTGTTTTAGCACTATGGTAGAAATCTACTATCCATTTACTCTGTTGGTGCTTATAATCATTTATATCTGTATCTGTCTTATGGTTGTTTCAGCACACCTATTTTACACTAGAATGACGCTGGTTCGATAAATGCTTATTGAAAACGTCCCCACCGTTTATTCTGTGTATCTCTCTAAGACAAAGTGAGTACGAGTGACTGAGCGAAAAGTACTGTACTGTTTACAATGATCCCTGATGGGACAGGGTTGTCATGTTCGATAGTTGCCAGGAACTATTCTCTCCTTGGTAAAAGGAGTCTACAGTGGCACTGTGAGCTAGCTGGTATACAGGCAAACATACCCTGTGGGGGTGTCTGGAATCAGTTTGGACACCAATCCCACAGTTTATATTGTCTAAACGCGCAGATCCTCTATCGATTATAGCAACTACACGACACATGTACATTTTTGGTTCCGGAGTGGCTCAGAAGCACCCCGGCTAAGGAGAACCTGTACAAAAATATAAGGTTACATAACTTGGAAAGCATTCGTAGACTGTAGGGTAATCTTCGGGAGAGATGTCTGTCATCTGGGCCTGTCTTTTGTTCTTCGTTGTCCGTGGTCCGGTGTCAGATGGCTGTTGTCTATGCTTCGGTGTCTAGTGGTTGTCGCATGCGCGCCTAGGGTTGTTTTTGCCTTGGTGCGGGGCAGAAAGAGTGTCTCTTAAAAACAAAGGTACAAAGTCAATTGAACTCCGAAGTACTTGAGCGACTGGTCTTTTGATAGTCATTTGAGAGTCCTGGTTAAAGGAATGGTGGGCTGCAGCAATGTTGGTGCACTCACAGTTCGATCGCTGACCTGTGAGGTAAGAGCTGTGGTTCATAGGTTAACTTTGAAAAACACATTTGTGAGGCAATTTAGTGGAACATTCCTGTTTCATCTGAAAAATGATCCTGCAATATGATTTTACTGGGAAGCGAATTTTCCTATCGGGATTGGATGGCAGTGGAAGACATTTCAATTACATTAGTGAGGTTTTTAAACTAATTTCAGTGAGCCTTAGAATTTTGGGGATGATCAGGGTTTTCTAAAATAATTTTAATGCATTTGAATTTTGGGGACGACTGGGGATTTTCAAACTAATTGTAATGCATTAGAATTTTGGGGATGACAGGGGATTTTTAAACTAATTTTAATATGATTCTTATTATGAGTTTTTTCCTTCTCTCCTTATTACAGCGGGGACAGTATTTTCTATGCAGGCTATTCTGTTCAGAACGCAATGTTTTAACAGGTGCTGAGGTGTCCTTTTGACCTATCTGGGCTGCATGTGATTGTGAGGAGAGGCTCATGTTTAGTTTTTAAGTTTAAGTTTCTATTGACACATGTGTGCCCATTGGGTCTTTTGCACATGCCGTGAATTGAGGTTTCTCTAATTTGGCCACATTTCTGGGACCTGCTCTTGTTTTGTAAGGGTCAAGAACTTTTGGACTCTTTTGTGTGGGTCTCGGTGGTTTGTTCCCTGTACTTGGACGTTGCCATGTCTAACAAAGGATACTGGAGGTGGTTGGAAGGTCATGTGAGAACCCCTTGTAGGGGACCAGCAGTGGGAAAAATGGCTGGGACTATTTTTGCTTGCAGTGTTTTCTCAGCAAGAGTCAAGGGTCCCTTTGGGACTTTAGGTGTATGGCCTGCTGGAGGTGGCATAAATAAACTTGGTGGGACTTCCCAGTGGATCAGGTCTGTGAGCTGGGTTCTTTTTTCGGGGCTTTGAGGATCCTTCGCTGGGCTGATGTTCTGTGGACCCTGTGGCTAGAATGCAGCTATGGCTGGGATTGGGCCATCCCCTTCTTTGGATGCTGCCTCATGGAGCCCTGTGAGTGTCATTTTGATCAGCTTGGCATGGTTGGCGTGTCCACCCCCGAACTCCGGACGCGGGCTGAGAAGTTGATCTGTGGAGACCCTCTAACTCCCACTACTCCCCTCTCCCTGAGACCCTGGATGTTCTGAATCCATCGCTTCTGGCAAGGTGTGTTGCTATGGGTCGACCTTAGAAGGTTTTTGGAAGCATTTTGGGGGAGAGGAGGATGGAGCCGAATGCTCTGCCACTAGCGGGGAGTCTGGTGTGCAGTTGGGGGCTTATTGCACAGTGAGTAAGCAAACTGAAATGGCTGCTACTGGTGGATTTATCTAGTGAGTTGGTGCTTTATTAGTAGGAGGCCCATGGAGCTCTAGGGTTCTCTCAACTTCCCTTCCTCAAATGCCTAGAAGGTCCGGCTTCCACCACTGGAGCATTCGGCCAGTTTTGGAACAATAGGTGGGCGTCTATTTGGAGGAGGCCTGAAATACTTTGGAGATTGAGGTCATTTTGATCTGTTAGTTGTAAGCAAATGGGTGGATCCTATCCGAAAGACGGCCGCATGAGGGACAAGACCCAATCTGTGTTCGGCACTTTCTCGTCAAGGAGCTGCACCCATGAGCTCCTGATTCAACATGTTTGCCGGAGTTTTTTGAGGAAGAAAAATGCACTCATATTCGTGGTATTTGAAAATTATGTTGTCAAGAGAGCATGTTTTTGATTTATAATTCTTTTATTTAGTGCAGGTGATTAGGTTCACAGACAGGAAGAAAAGCAAAAACAGCCGACACATGTTTCGCCCGTGGCACCTAATTGGCCGAGGGCTTTCTCAAGGCAATAACTTGTCCATGTGTTAGATAACAACGTCAAAGGTACGTCCACTTTCGTTGCTGCGGTCCCGATACTGATGCACGGCTGCCCGGGGATGCCGGGAGTTGAGCATGTTCTTGCGCGCCTGGGTGGTCTTTGGTGAGCGCTCCATATCTGCCCCCTGGATTGGCCAACCCCATTACAGGTGTGCAAAATTTTGGTTATCTCGAGATTTTCTTAAAATTAGTTACCAATTCAACTCTTATCTGGGGGAACTCGGTCTACGGGGGTGGTACCAAAAATTCAAGTTACTGGTTACAAGCTCAAACACAACGTGATGCATCAACAAAAAAACGGTTAACATCAAAATAGAGACAGTAAACCAATGAAGAAATAACAACCTGTAACAAAGTGCAATTGTTAGTTCAGGGTAGTGCGGATTGTTTTGCAGCAGCAAACAGGCAATCATTAACTTTGTGATTGGGAAAAGACGGTTATTATCACCTAAAAGCATTGAGACATAACATTCAAACATGCGGCTTGATTTGCAAAACTTCAACAGCACCACAACATCAATAAATGCATAAAAATGTATAAAATTTAATAGAGACAAAAAAGGTTGACAGAAAAAATGGTTATTTTGTCCAAATAACTTACGCCTCTCCGAGAGGCAATAGCCCGTTGAGAGGGGATGCTCTGCACAGTATGTGGAGCTAGGTTAGTCTAATTGTCTGTCACTATTGGTTCGGCAGACAAAAATTAGCAATGCTTTTAGCAGAGAAAAGGGAATAACCTCATAACTTTTAGTCCTCTGTGGCCTGACACAAGCTACACATGATTCACCATGGTCAGAATTTTTGCCTACTTTCTCAATTACACCCTATATTAGACCCGGGGGTTGTGCGTATCACTGCCTAATGCAGAGCGATCCAAGCAGAGAGAAAAAGAGGAACACTTCTCAATTCTTTTATCAGTGTTGGAATCAATAGCCCTAAGATCCTTTGTAACCAAAAAATCTGGTTTGAGGTGTTGGCTCTATATCACACCCACAGCCCATGCAAACTGACTTGCCACCAAGCCCAGGGGTCCAAACTATCCCTTGCTAACACCAAGGGACAAGGTGAACCCTGTTCCATGCCCATGTTCAGGCTGTCCCTTGCTAAAACCTGAGTATGAGGTGAACCCTGTTCCACGCCCAAGATTAGGGTATCTCTTGCTAACACCCGGGGATGAGGCGAACCCTGTTCCATGCCCAAGATCAGGCTACCCCTTGCTAATACCCGGGAAGAGGCGGACCCTGTGGTCTACACCCAAGGTCAGGTAGCTACCTTTGTCTTCTTCTAGTATGCTGACTAGGGGAAAAACAAAAGAAGTCTACGCGCTTGCCCTAGTTTGCCATACACCACAGGTTGGGACTAAGGATCAGATGTAGTCTGTTACCTCCTGATGGCCACCACTGGATGGACCTCTGCCTCGTGGATTCAGCAGAACTTCTAATCAATAATGGCTTCTGCTCATGGATTTGTTTGCACAGATGTAAATACGTTCGGGTCAGGGTCCTTCCCTTGACAGCAGTCGAGCCTGATGAACCACTCTCTCCTGGCAGGCTCAGCAAAATGTTGCTCAAATATGAATTTACCTTAAATAAATGAAAAGACAAGTGGCATTTGACAGTTGTCATCTCGTACATTACAGGGATTGACAAAGTCATGGCTGTTTTGGTCTGAACGTACATTGACATTGTTCTTATTGGTAAGAACAATATTATCGTACAAGCATGGATTATGATGTACATTGGTATCATTATTTCTAATGTCGGCGTTGCTGTGCGGGCACAACTTATGGTATACATTGACATTGCATTGACGGGCATTGTCATGGTCATGTAGGCACAGGCTATGCCATACGTTCACATTGCATTTACTGATATTGCCATTGTTGGGCCTGCACATATTATAAAATTCATTGACATCATATTCACCCATTCCAACATGATTGACAGGTTGATCTGAACGGAATGACCAAGGATGACTCCTTTGAGCTGAGCAGAAGGGTGGGGGCTGTGCCCCTCCTGTTGACATCACAGCATCAAATCCTGCATGATAGGTCTATCTGAGGCACATGTAAAACTTTTGCATCTTTCAAAGGGAGCCGACAGGATGCTGGGACAATTCTTTTTTTTTTTTTTTTTTTGTCCTCATACATGGCATTCGGCGTATGGCTAGGGCTATGTGCATATTGATTGGGGAGACCCACACTTTGCCTCTGCCCAGGAAGCCAAGGCCTTGTTAAACTATGCGTCTGGAGCTATATTCGATCTGACTACACTCCAGCCAGGTTTAGTATGCCTTAATCATTGGACTTTACTTTGTCATCTCCTCTTTATACATTTTCCAATTAATGAGTCCCCCTTACATGGCTTCTTCTGAAAGCATCTCCCTAATTGGTCTCCACATTTTAATCCGTCTAGATAAACCTTTGGCACAATCTAACCTACAAATATTTTTAACATATAAAATCCATTCTCTTAATGACGGTGCTGACTGTATTACCCATTTCGTGCAAATTTCTCTACGTGCCATAATTATCAAAGCAAATAATAAGTGTGCTTGAGGTATGTTCGCTAAATAATTTTCATTACCTCTGTACATTATCCCGAAAATAACAAGTTCAAGGCTTACCTGGACTTTGATTCCTAGTGTTTTGGAGACAAACTCACCCACCTCACACCAGAAGATCTGGATTACCGGACATCTCCATAACATGTGCACGTCGTCCGCATTTTCCAGTCCACACTTAGGACAGTATCTTCTCGTGCCTCCTCCCATTTTGGCCAACTTTTTTGGGGACCAGTAAGCTCTATATGGAGTAAAGAGATGATTTCTTCTTAAAGGAGCAGGTCTGATATTTGACCAAAGTGCTGCATATGATACTTGCCATAAGGTGTGAATATCTGCGTCTGGTATGTCCGTTCTCCAAATCTCCTCTGGTGCAGGTAGCTTGCTGTCCTCCGCTTCCACTAGCATCCAGTACCACTTGGATACTTCCTTTTTGAATACTTGGTCTTTCATGAATTCTCCCTCCCATTCTAAGTCTGAGCTGAACTGCTTTTCGTTCCGAACCCAACTTGACAATTGGAGGTATTTGAGTCTTGCCAAGGTGTAATTTGTTTTTGAGGCAAGTGTATCCCAAGCAATGAGAGAGTCTCCTTCAATTAAGTCTCCCCAAGTTGTCAAGCCCGCCCTCAATAAAGGGAGGGCTAGGATAAACAAGAGACACTCTGGGGTGCCTGGAGAGTTCCAAATTGGTGCTTTGCTACTGTAATATCGAATACCCATGAGTCGTTTAATTTGTACCCAAACTTCACAGGCCGCTAGCAAAACCTTGAACCTGATCTGTTAAAAAAATTTAGGGTGTCCATATTTGAATAAGAAAAATTTCCCTTCTGTCGGGAGATCCCTTTTAACGCCCGTAAATAGGGTGGCGAGTTTTGTACATTATCCATAAGAAGATGCCTGGTATTTTTAAAGAAAAAGGCCCAATGATATAATTTAAAATCTGGCAGGGCAATTCCCCCATCCACTTTCTTTTTGCCTAGTTTTTTCCATGCTATTCTTACTGCTTTATTTTTCCACACGAAGCTGTTCAAGTCACTTTGCAGTTTCTGCAACCATTCTGATTTAAAATGTAATGGTAAAGCGTTAAAGATGAAAGTGAACTTCGGGAGAATCATCATTTTAATCAAATTCGCTCTACCCAAAAGAGATAACGGCAAGTGCAACCATGATTCCAATAAGGCCTTTGATTCCAACTGTATTCTCTTAAAATGTATGAAGGCTATGCTATTCAAATCTTTGGTTATTCTAACTCCCAAGTATCTAATCTCTGGCTTTTCTAGTTGAGAGTTTGTTGGTCCATTCCACGTCATGGTTTCCGTTTTTTCTTTATTCACTAAGTAGCCAGATATTGTTCCAAATTTTTCCATTATTTCCATTATTCGTGGTAGTGCCGTCCTAGGGTTCGGTGTATATATCATCAGATCATCCGCATATAAAGCTGTTTTTATTTCCCAATCTAGATATCTAAAAGGGGTAATCTCAGTTTCTAATCTAATTCTCCTGGCCAAAGGTTCTATATAAATGTTGAATAATAAAGGGGACAAGGGACAACCTTGCCGAGTCCCGCGCCCTATCTTAATCGGCGGTGAAAGTGAACCATTTACCACTATCCTAGCTGTTGGGGTTTCAGAAATTGCTTTTATGGTGTTTAAGAAATTTTCCCCCAAATTATTTTGTTTCATGACTCTGTACAAGAACGGCCAACTTACTCTGTCGAAGGCTTTAGCAGCATCTATCATTATTACAGTTAGTGGTGTTTTTGTAGTTGTAGCTACATCTATGGCTGTAATTAATTTGTGTGTTAAATCCTTCAACTGTCTATTTTTCATAAAACCCTTTGGTTAGGATGTATAATGCTCCCCAATGTCCTACCCAATCTTGCCGCTAAAATTTGAGTAAAGATTTTATAGTCACTATTTAGTAGCGAGATTGGCCTGTATGAGTCACATCTTGACGCCTCTTTCCCAGGCTTTAATATTAAGGTAATTATGGCTTCATTCCATGAGGTTGGAATAGCGGTCTGGTGACTATGTATACTATTGAATAATTTGTGTAAGTATGGGATTAAAACCTCCTTTAAGACTTTATAAAGTTCATTAGGGATGCCATCCGGACCCGACGCCTTCCCCCTCTTTAAACTGGAAATTGCTTTTTCTATCTCAAGGCTGGTGATTTCCTGATTTAACATTTCTTTCAAGTCTGTGTCTATCCCAGGTAGGGGGTCCTGATCCAACCACCCATCTAGCTCAAGTTGGGAGTCTCTCTTCTCTTCAGTATATAATTCTTGAAAGAAATCTCCAAATGCCTTGCCTATGCTTGCGTTATCCTCGCATGTAATTTGGGAACCATTCTCCTGTATTTTTTTGATCACGTTTCTCAATTGATCTTGTTTTACCTTCCACGCGAGAAATTTCCCGCACCCTTCCCCATATTCATAGTGGGCCATTCTACTGGCATCCCATCGTTCTTTAATTTTCCCTTCCAAAAATTCTGACAACTGCCCTTTAGCTTCATTTAACTTATTCTGTAGTTCAGGCCTTGAGGAATTGTTTTGGCAACCTGTAAGGGTTTCCTGTGCTATTTTAATTTTGTCTTCATATGCTTTAATTTTTTTCTCTCCTCTTTTTTATAAAAAGCAGCCTGACTAATCAGTCTCCCCGGAGATAGGCCTTAAAGTGTCCCAAACTATATGTGGTGCTGCTGATTTTGAATTTATTTCAAAAAATTCAGCTACTTCTTCTTTTAATTTATCCCCCACTTCATGTTTCGCTAGTAGTGTTCTGTCTAGTGTCCATCTATTTTCTGTTGCATTTCCTCTAGTAGTCATTTCTAGCCTCACTGCTGCGTGGTCCGACAAGTGCTCTGGTAGATGTGTGACCTTGATGTTATTTTCTCTTAGTCTCTCACTCACCAGAAATAAATCGATTCTTGAGGCATGAGAATATTTTTTATTTTGATATGTATACTCTTTTTTATTGCCAACATTTGATCTCCATATATCTATTAGCCCTAGACTCTTTATCAATTGTTGTAAGCTCTTTCTCATTTAGGTGCACTTCTAATGTGTTGTGATGATGATCTGTCTAGTAGAGGATTCATTAAAATATTGAAATCTCCTGCCATAATAATATTATATTTGGATTCTAGTAAATGTCTATATAGTTCATTAAGAGGGCGGGGTCATCTATATTAGGTCCATAGTATCCTACCAACGTAAGGCCTAGTTTGTCTATTTTGATGTCCACTATTACCCATCTACCCCCTTTATCTACTTTGGAGTCCTCTATTTTGACATTAGCCAGCTTTTTAAATAATATAGCTACTCCCTTAACATTACATGATTGCCTAGAGCATACCATATGTGTTATCCATTTGTTCTGTTTAAGTATGTTTCCCCACTCGTCTTCTCGTAGGTGTGTCTCCTGCAATATAATTATGTTGTTGTCAGACAATTTAATTAGTTCTAAGATCTTCCTCCTTCTTTTCTGCACTCTCAGCCCATTGACGTTCCAGGATACTATCCTAAGATTATTCATTTCCTTCTCTCCTTTGTCCTCGCCTTAGTTCTTGTTTCTTTAAGTCCTTCTTTCTGATATCTATTTATGTCATGTATGAGGATATTTTTTGATTTTTCCCCTAATGCTCCCCACCCAATGCTCCTATTTACAAATAAAAGTGTGCATTTTTCTTGGTGAAGTCCTCCTCCCACCCTAGGGAACCCTCCCTTTTTCCATATGGGGTGTCGCATTGCACCCCTTGAAGCTCCGGCGTTCCTATATCTTCTAGTTTTTAATATGAATTTTTTGACTATTTATGAATTCTATCAGGTTCTCAACCTCTTTAACTTCTCTAAAGTTATACATTTTATTTTCCCACATGACTTTCAAAGTGGCAGGGAATTTTATTTGCGCTGTTGCCCCTAGTGTCTCCAAATTTTTGATGTGCTTCCCTAACTCCCACTGTCGATTTAATGTGGTGGTGGATATGTCTGATCTTATGTAGAAGGACCAGTTATCTTTTTGAAATGTTTTTGCTTTAAGGGCTGCTGAGAGTATTGCCTCTTTGATGACATAAGTGCGAAAGTTTATTAATATTTTCCTTGGCTTGTCCCTTTTGGGTCCCGTCTGAAGGGATCCCTATGAGCCCTCTGTATATCTTGTTCCAGATCCCAAGTTTGAAATTCTGGCATAGCCTCCTTGATAACGGTCACCACAAAGTCTTTCACATTCCCTTTTCTAAACCTTCTGGTACGTTCAGAAGTCTTAAATTATTCCGTCTGGAATTATTTTCTAGTACTTCCAGCTTGTCCTTGATTTCCTTTTCACTACTTTTTAATGTTTTTATTTCTCTTTGATTGTCCTTTACCTCTTCTTGTAGCCCCTCGAACGCTGTCTCCATTGCTGTCATTCTTGCTGTTAAATCAGCCATTTTAGTTTCCAGATTCGCACAGGATTCTTGTATTCTCATTTGATTATTCTCCGATATGGAAAATGTATCTTTTATCTCCTTTGAGAGCTGAACCAACATTGAGCTTACATCAAGAGGGTTTCCCTTTGTTTGTCCATCTACTTGTTCCTTTGGACATACGTTCTTTTTGATGGTATTTAAGGTACATTCGCTTCCTGAAGAGGCAATCGAAAAATGTCCCCCACATGCTCCCCCTCAGGTATAACTGTGTTGTTTGTATCGTTTGTATCATGTTGTTCTAATACAGAATATTTGTTTGAAGTGATTAAATCAGTTTCCGTCACTGTCTGCTTACTCCCAGACATAGTTGCCATAACTGCCACAGAACTTTCTGTAGATTGATTCCCCAGTGATGCTGGTATGTCTGTGGATTCTGCTTGTTTCAATTTAAAGTATGATCTCAGGGATGGCGTAACTCTCGGCTTTCCTGCGTAAGTTTTATTTCGCCTTGTAGTTTTCTTCAACTTATTTGCGCTATCCTGTTGTTGATTTAAGGGTGTTTTTGTTGCCAAGGAGGGTGAAACTCGAATCAGTACTGCACCACTACCTATCCCCTTGTCTTTATCTTTGCCCCCTCCTCCTTCAGTTAACAACTGAATACACTCCGCGTTCACTCAAGGAATATCTGTTTCTTGCTGAATCCGTAATTCTATGCGTTAAGCCCTCTTTGGAAAACACTTTGTGAGAGCTGTTTAATGCTCCGGTGGGCAATTCAATAGTTGTTTTACAAATTGTCTCAGGGATTATACGACCTTCCCCCTTAGCTGATTTAGCTGTTCTGGCTTGCCCTGACTTATCAAGACCAAGACCCACTACTCCTCCTTCCTCTTCTATTTCACGCAGTCCATCACCATGTCCTACTATAGATTTTTTCTTCTTTTTCGACACTACTCTGCCTCCTTTTTTTGGGGTCATATGGTATTCCACACAGTGATTCAGGTATTCTCCCTTACTAATATTTTGGCATTCAATAATTATTCTTTTATTTTGTAAACAATCCTTCCCCCCTCTTGAACTGACAGTCACACTCTTCTGTTCTTTTACCTTTTCACCGTTGCTCTCCCTATGCGGTGCTCCTGTCCGTTCCTGGGTCCGTTCCTGGGTTCGTGGCTGCCTCAGTCCTGTTCTCACCCCGCCTCCGCTTCCACAGATCCCATCTGCTCAAATTCCCGACACCCGGAAGACCCGGCAGCCCAGGTGCACCACCGCGCGCCGATTCCCACACAGCAGCTGAGCCGCGCGCCACCACGATAGACCGCTTACGGTCGTGACCTTGCACTCGTCTCGCTCCACTACCGCACCAAGGTCAGGGGAAGCTGCCAACGCCACCATGAGCCGCTCCCAGACACCCAACTCTACGGTCTCACAAAATCCGCCGTGGGCTGCTCCCGCTTTGCTCTGGAGAAGAGCCGCACTGCTCACTGCCGTTCTGCTAAAGGAAAACCTGGAAGAATTGCCGGTAAGACCTGGTAGTTCCCTTATCTTTTCTCCATAAATTATGTTGTGCTACGGAACGCCGGAGCGCCCGACCGTGCTGTTAGCCGGCCGCCATGTTCCCTTTCCGATGCTGGGACAAATCTTGTGTATCCCCTGTTTGGCTGCTGAAGGACCCTGCTTTTGTCCTACCATATTTATGTCTCTTGGTTTGGTATAGTCAGAGGGGCTACTTCACACTGGACTTTAGTGTTAGTTGTGGGTGGACACTAGTGATTTTCATAGTCCACTTCCCTACACACTCTGAGCCCTCAGGACCCCAGTTTAGTGTGATTGAAGACTTTCACTATCTTGAAAATGCCCTGTCATCTATAATGTTGGGCTTGTTTGGAATAAAGCAAACAGAAATTACTGAAACATTTGGTAGGCCAAGGCCTGGGAACATTTGCTTCATTGGTCAAAGAGGGACTAGGAGTGTCTTAGAAAGGCCCCCACCTACAAGCTGGTGAACCCTACAAAGCTAGACCCTTATGGTGCCTTCCTTAGAACTATTTCTGGACCTGTTGAAGAACAGAAGAGCACTGGACCTGTGACCTGAGATGGGCCTTGAAGGACTGGAACTGCTCCACTATGTATTCAGGACAAAGAAGTGGATTCCAAGAGTCAGTTGGCTGGCCTTCTTCTGGATGGCTACAGGGACACAACAAACTGCAAGAGGACTTTTCCTGGAAATTCCTAATTGACTAGGGACAACTGGAACTTAAACTGGACTTTGCTGGTGGCCTCTACCAAAGTGACACCTTGAGGGTCTGTAAATATCCCCCCTAAGATCTGAGAGTCAATACACGTGTACTTATTGTGGTTGTTTGAGCACCAGATGAAAGTTTGGAGATTTTTTCTCCAGATTAGTGGGACTTAGAAATTGTTTAAACTTTTGGCTGTCCAGATTTTCACTGGGGCCAATCCACTGGGTGTATCCGTCTCAGGCTCCATCATGGCCAGCCTGAAATTGCACCTTGGTCCTGGGATACAGCAACCATTGACTATCATTTGTGCTTTACTTTTTCTTGCAGCACTTTTCACTTAAAGCTTTAGACATTCACAACCTTATTTTCCCCTATTAAATTTTTGATTTTAGTGTCACTTTGCTTACTAAATTTGCCTCTAGTTTTATAAATTGGAGTGGGATTTCTACTGTTTTGTGGGTTTGCCTTCATAACTGGTTTGGTACTTCTAAATTATTTACACATTTCCATTAAGCATGTCTGCTCTGTGCCATATCTACCAGTGGTTGAGCTCAGTTTTAAATGACTAAAACCTAAGAATAGACCTAACAAGATAGTGCCTTTATCACTTGGGGAGGACACCAATCTACCCCAACGTATAAACCACTTTCTCACATCCTCAAAATACTAAATGAGGGAAACTCTTGTCTACTAATACTATTGGACCTGTCTGCAGCGTTCAACACCACCAGTCATACATCCTTGCTAAACATACTTTCAGTTCGATTAAACAGTGCTATGTTGGCCTTAAAATTGTTCCAGTCATACCTGACAAACAGAATACAATTCATGATGCTCATCTCCTTCCAGTCATCAACACACCCTAAACTGTGGTGTGTCCCAAGAATTCTCCCTCTGTCCTTACTTGTTTAAATTGTACCTGGAGCCACTGACAGAAATGGAGCAATTCAAGACCATAGCTTTGTAATAATATGCCAGTGATACTAGGATGTACGTTGTCAGCTCAGATTCTCAAAGATTTAGCATCAGGTTAGTGTTACTTTTTCAATATAAACCCAACGCTTAACCTGTTTTGGGACATACAAACCAGCACTCATAGGTATTAGTGTTGATTTGTGAGGGAAAGTACAGCAGAGCAGCGAGAAACCCTGCTTTGCATTACTTTGTGTCAAGGGGCTGTTACATGGGTGGTACATGGGTGTTCCTAAGCAACAGAGGGCACAGAGGATGGCAGCAGCACTTGCGCGCACAAGCGTCAACAAAGGGTTGTGCTCTTTTCCCTGTAAGCCCCAAAGGAGAAACAATGGTCTCCTTCATGAGTTTTAGGCAGAGTCTGCACTTATAACAAAACATCAGGGATTGAGCAATCAAGCTCACTGACGAAGAGTTGTAAGTGAATCTACCTACACACGCTGAGCGATCCAAATACAAGTCGCTCTCACACCAGTCCTGATGAAGGACGACCCACAAGGGCTACCTAGGGCCAAAACATGTCGACCTACCACGACCAACCACTAGGTGCTGCGGATCACTAACATGTCCACCAAAGCACCATTTTAATACTTGTATCCCTTTCCTGACCAACAAAATACTTCATATGGGAACAGAGGTAATTTTAACTCACTTTTTTTTTACTATCCACCCATCACTCATGTCTGCTGTAAACCAGACAGTCTCACACTTGGTGAATATAGCAGATCACCTGGACAACTAAACACTCAGGTGAGAAAGACCCGAAGATGAAGCTACTCACCTAACCGGAGGAGCGGAGAATCAACATATACTGCGCCCTTTGTTAGTGTGAATGAGAGTCTCCTTTACAGATACAGAGGGACTCTGGAAAGCTGACACCTGTGATTCATTCCCTCTGATTGCGATTGTGTTCCCATGCAACCACCCATACTTTTTGACGCTAAACCCTATTCACTAACATTGGTAGAAAGAGTTTAGCATCAAAAATTAATGAGGCTGAAAAGCAGGCGTTAAACGGATAAATATTTTAATTTCTCCTTGCTTTTCTGACTTTGCATGCGTGCTGCACTGTACAGCACAAATACAAAGTAGGAACAGCTTTTAAACTTGTCTAGGCATAGAATCATCTACAGGAAGGGTAGGCTTCCTGTGCAAAACCTATGGTAGACTCAGGCACACACCCTAGCACTATAGCGCTAAGGTGTGTGCCTGGCGCACGGCAGCTGAAATCAGTGATAGCGCTAGGAGGAGGGGAGGAGAGTGCCATATCTCTGTGAATATGGTGCTCTACTGCTCTCTCCTAGTATCTCAATGCAGCACAGCATATTTGGGTGCTGTGCTGCGTTGCCTGACACCTTTCAGAATCTGGACCACCATCTCTAATCCTTTAAACATAATCAATCTGAAAGACTTCTTCCACAAACTAATTGAATTGATGTGAACCATCTCATTAAAACTAAAACGTTAAAAGATCCTTAATATTCAGTATAGAAAAAACCTGAAATACAGTGAACATGGCTATTAGACAAACCATTTGCACCTCGTAAAGAAAATCAAGAAGTCCAGACCACAATAAGACATTCGATCTGCGTTCAAGCTTTGATATATACAGTGGTAATGCTATTTCAGTTGGGCTACTGTTAGACCTGTCAGCCAAAGGGTGGTCTTTATTCAAACTTTTTGCCTTCACCACATCATCTGACTTCACTTTGTTGGCTTTAGGACTATGGGCACATTACCACTGCTAACCCATGCTAAAGTGCTTATGCTTACCCCCTAAAACATTGTAAAATTGACATACACCTGATAGCATATTTAATTTACTTATAGATCCCTAGTAAAGTGGTAGACCATATATCCAGGGCTGGTAAATTAATTTCTACAAGTGGACCTGCAGCACTTATTGTGCCACCCCCTTAAAACACGTCCGAAGCCTACCATTTCAACCTGATGGCAGTTTCAAATTGCCAAATCGACTTGGCAAAATAACTCCTTTGCCAAGCCTAAAACTCCCTTTTTATTGCATATAAATTACCCTTAAAGTAGGCCCTAAACAGCCCATAGGACAAGGTGCATTATAATTAAAAGGTTGGGCATGTACTTTTAAGTTTTACATGCCCTGGTAGCGAGAAATGCACAGATATGTTTTTCACTTATGTGAGACGTACCTCTGATATATAACTTTATAGTTACTTTATTATACTGAATAAGTGATAACGTTTGATTGGGAGCAGGTGGGAAAGTCATGTTTGGTGTCTGATGAATTGTAAGTTAAAATAATTTTTAATGGTCAGATTTTAAGTGACAATTCTAAAAATGCCACTTTTATAAAGTTGATATTTTCTTGTCCCAACTATTTGAGCTTTCTGCCGGTGTCCTGGGTCACGACTGTGAATGGCTCTCCTGTCTGGTTTGTGTATTGCTCCCGGATAGTAGCATAAAGGGGGTCTAGGCATGGACAGGATGGGCCATCAGGCAGAATGACTGGGGAGGGGCTTTACCAAGGCCCACTTACACTTTCAAGGGCTTTGCCTCCTGCACACATCAAGGAATCCGACACCAGGCCTTCCCTTTTGTCATCATCAGAGAGTTTGCTGCATATATAGTGGATGGGGAAGAACTTTCCAGAACCAGATGTTGGTGTAGGACTGGGAGCTCCCCACATTAAACCTGGTACCAAGTATAAATATTGGACCTCCAGAGCCACTCTTCAGAAAACTCCTGGATCTGTGGAAGTTACAGAAGAAGGACAGTCCTGCTGCCATGGGACTACCCTGCTGCTTGAAGGACTGACTGTCTGTGTGGGAAAGAAGATTGGACCTGCTTGCCTTAATCCCAGGCTACCCAGAGTGACTCCAAGGGTCAGTTGACTGACCTCCTGTGTGAGCTAAAGGGACACAACAAGCTTCAGAGGCCTCCCTGCAACTGTTCAGCTGACCTGCTTTAATTGGACCTGCCTGGACCTGCCCGAGACCTGCTGTTAGTCTCTGATAGAGGGAGTCCAGATCCCCAGGAGGTACCCCCAGGTCCTGTACCCTTGGCTGGCATCAGTGAGAACTCCTCCCAAGTGAAAAGGTGAAAATTCTGAAGTTTGGGCTCCTCATGAATGGGCATGTCCATGCCTAGACTCTGCCGATTGTGACAACCGCGAACACAAAGTTCCAGTGAAGCCTGCTCTTCACGTCAATAACAACCACGAGCAACAACTGGCAATGGGAAACCTGCACTTCATGCTACATCAACAACCATGCACATTGATCTTAAACATGAACCTACACCAACAACTGGATGCAACGCCCAACCTACTCTTCACGCTACAGTGATAATCTGCAACGCCTGTCCTGCTCCTCATGCTACAGAGACGACCATCTGCGATGTTCAGCCTTTTCCCCACGGCCTCCTCGAACAGAGCTCTTCATGCTTGACTTGAGAAGGTTACTTTGCAGCGGGACAAAACTGATCCTTATATTCGACCCGTGCTCCATCGCAGTTGGCCTGAACTTGTGACTTTCCCCCAGTCTAGTGCGTTCAGATGATGGCGAGTGGTGCTTTGTGCTTTTAGGTGTTATTTTCAATACAAATATTAGAATTGAATATCTCCGGTTCTGCTGATTTGATTTTTGTCACTCTGGCATAATTTTAGTTTTTTAAATTCTCTCCATTTTTCTAAATTGATATGGGATTTTTCTTGTGTTTTGTTTAAACTTCATTACTGTTTGTGTGCTGCAGAAATACTTTCCACATTGCCTCTAAGTAAGGCTTGAATTCTTCTGTGCCAAACTACCAGAGGGTTAAGCACAGGTTAATTTAGTGACTTTTGTGGATCACTCTGACAAGGATTGTGGTTGTTGCCTGAGTGGGTCTTCCACCCTCATCAACCAATAACCCAATTTCTTATAAAAGCTTTGCACTGTTTTGGAAGAATTAAAAGTAACATTTGACTCCTTTCCAAACTGTACAGTTATAATCATTGGATACTTTAATGATAATCTGTAATTTCCATATCTGAAGAACTTTGTGCCAGAACATTCTCCAGACTCAAATTTCAACTTCCCTTTGCCTATTTGTGCAGCATAGTCAGTCAGCAAAAAGCAAAGAACATTTACATGTTCAACATATTCAGTGATGTAGGATTCTGTATGCTGAATGGAAGACTACCAGCAGATCAACCGGCACAACCTACTTTTGTGTCTTCAAACTCAAAAAGCAGAATTGACAACACTTTATTGCACTATACTGCTTTCACCTTATGCAAAAATGTTCTAATTATCCCAGGAAAGAAAGTGATCATGATTCCCCAGCAAATAACTTTATATCTAAATCATACCTGCTTCTATTCTGAAGACCATAATATTATTTACTTAGTAACCACAGTACATCAGAGCACTATATATAAAATGGGACGGAAATAACCAGGCTAAATTAATACAGTTAGAAAAGCAAGATTTTATTTTAAGGTTTTTCAGTGACTGGGAACACTTTTTAGGGCCAATATTTAACTTCCTTTCTACAAAAAATATTAATACGTCTCCTTTTCATCCTAACCATAAGGATTGGTTGCTCAGTCTAGCAAAAACAAAACATCAAAGGCAAGTAAGAGCTCTTTATAAAAATCCATGATCCAAATGCAGGATCTTCTGATCAAAACGGAAAAAAGTCATATAAGATGGAAATATGAGAATTGCTAAGTAATGCACAGGAAGCAACCTGGCAACAACTACACACTGCAATTAAGGATAATAACTCTAAACTATACTGGTTACTAATCGGTCATGGTATCCAATCCAATAGAAACATGACTGACCAGTTCACACAACACAAAACATGGCATACTTATGTGAATGAACTCTATGCAAAGAAATATTTTACCACTTTTGATCTCCCTGAAAATGTTAATTAGCTTTTTTCACATCACAGAAGGTGAAATGATTTTGCTCATCAAACATTCATGTTCCTCAAAAGCCAGTCAGTCAGTCAAATAACTTTATTTGATCTTAAGATAGGATTATAAAAGTACAATACATCCACCAATCGAATCACACAAGATATCGCAGCATTCAATATATTACAAGACATAGCAGTTCAAAGTTTACACAAATAATCCAATTCATAATGTAACATACATAATTCCACATAAAACAGCCTCATAAAATGTTTAAAAGAGAAAGCTGATCAACTGATTATTTTTAGAAAGCAATAGATTTCCTTGTCGTAATCGCCAGACAGAGATAAGAGGCAAGACAATAACACACAAAAGGATCAGACAGCATTTGAAAAAAATACAAAGCAGGGCGACATTGTGTAAATTTATGTTTCCATATAAGTGGAACAATGAACTTCTCATGATGTGTTGAATAAAATTTACAGAAAAAAATAAAATGCAAATTAGATTGTGAAGAGGTTCCATCACACGGACAAACTGGCAATTCATTTGGTGAGTAGATTCCCGTGGGAAAGCCCATCATATATGGTATGAGGTTTAATCAGAATCGCATCAATATAAAATGATGTCGCATATTGGTAACAAAAGTTAAATATGAGTTTGAGTCGAAGGGGATAAAAGGTAAACCTGAGTATAATTTTACCATAGTTTTGTTATGATTTTTTTCATGCCTATCATTCCACCTGTATGTTAAAAAAGATTTTTAATTTCAGCTTTCGAGATCTTTTGACAGTTAGCCGGGTCCCTATAGACAGATTGCAATCCCAAGGCAGTTAATGTTTCTTTACATATTGGATCCAGGGAACACTCTGTGCCTGATCAAGGGTTAAACAATCCCTAATAATGTTTTGTGTTAGGGCCACAGTTTCCCTTCTCCAAATTGAATACCATAATAAAACCGGAGCTAAACAGATTTAATCTGATATATAAGGTGCGTTCAACTCTTTGTGCAAATTAAAATTAGAACAGCTTTTAGGTAATGCTAAGAGTTTTTTTGTAAAAGCAGTCTTCTATACTTTGTAGGGTGTCAATATTTAGGATAAACAAATGTGAGAGCTAGGACTTTCTGTGGGCCGTCCTTGTCCCTCGGTATATATTAATAAACAACTAGGACGGACCTGACTAGCAGTTTGTCTGACACTGCAGTGCCTGGTTTTTTTGGTGTACGTGTGATGAAGTGGTGTGTTAAAATACCTCTGGGTCTCTACCTGATAGTTACTTTATTCCCAGTGGTCCAGGGTATGTTAAAAACAAGTGGATAACAGAAAAAGACTAATAGTTGCGTCTTAGTTATCATCTAGGTCGACATGTTTCAGCCCGTGTAAAAAAATTTGGGGGCTTTCATCAGGACCTTTCTCACAGTGAATTTAAAATAGTGGTGTAAGTGAAAAAGTGAAAAGTGAGTGGCAAAAGCAGTTTACGCCACCTGTGTATGCATTTTATAGCACACGGGCTAAGGTGTGCTAAATTATGCTTAGTGGACTAACCGTAATATGTGTCCACCTCTGTAAAAGTACCTGTAAAAAGAATTTACAAGACAAGACAGTACAACATGTAACATGTATAATATAGGCAAATGGAATATATGCTTATTTCATCATTCATTTTGAATATAATGGTGATTTGTTTTAAAAAACACACGAGCCTTCACGCAATTTCCTGCGCCGCACCAATCACGCAAATAACCACGACTTAAGTGCCTTGTCTGGTTCTATCACAAGCATGTTTTTTCCTCACTTACAATAGCATATGGCATGCATGACTTGTGTATGATTGGCGCCACACGTCCGTATGACACTGTGTGTTTTTTAAAACAAATCACCATTATATTCAAAATGAATGATGAAATAAGCATATATTCCATTTGCCTATATTATACATGTTACATGTTGTACTGTCTTGTAAATTCTTTTACAGGTACTTTTACAGAGGCGGACACGTATTACAGTTAGTCCACTAAGCATAATTTAGCACACCTTAGCGCGTGTGCTATAAAATGCATACACACGTGGCGTATACTGCTTTTGCCACTCACTTTTCACTTTTTCACTTACACCACTATTTTAAATTCACTGTGAGAAAGGTCCTGATGAAAGCCCCAAAAAGTTTTTACATGGGCTGAAACATGTCGACCTAGATGATAACTAAGACGCAACTATTAGTCTTTTTTTGTTATCCACTTGTTTTTAACATACCCTGAACCACTGGGAATAAACTAATTATCAGGTAGAGATCCAGAGGTATTTTTAACACACCGCTTCATCACACGTACACCAAAAACCCAGCTCCACTGTAATCAGGTGTCGCAGCACAGCTGAGTAGCATTCGGCTACTCAGCTGGGAACCCGATGATGAAGCATGACACCAACCAGGTTGGTGTGTGAGGGTTCTTCAAAAAAACCCTTGCGGTGCCAGGCACTGCAGTGTCGGACAAACTGCTAGTCAGGTCCGTCCCAGTTGTTTATTAATATATACCGAGGGACAAGGACGGCCCACAGAAAGTCCTAGCTCTCCCATTTATTTATCCTAGTACTTGGCAGCGTACAGCTGCGAGAGCACAAACAAATTCTCTCACAAACATCCCTGGTGAAACCCACCATGGCAGAACACCCGGGTCTCACTTTTTCAGAGGAAGTGGTCAACGATATCTTGGCAGCAGCACCACTGCTAGCTGATCTCAACATTTCAAAAACAATATCACAAAGTTCTGACTGGGAAACACTAACAGAGATGAAATGTAACCACATCAGGACAATATTACATGGGGTCATCCTAACGGAATACCTCAGGACTAATACAGCACCCAGAGGTTTAATAGTATTCAACGCCCCAAGGATCTTTCTGGACGATGCCACGTTCAGGAGAGATTGGGCCAAGATCGCCTGGCAATGTACCAGAGATTGGATCGTATTGATCATACAAACAGCAAAAAGACTGTCAGATGCAATACTAATAGAAATCACGGTCACTGAAAACCAATTCCGTACCACACTGACAGCCTTCAAGAAGCGGCTGGACGAGATCAACAAAGATATTTAAGAATATAAAGAAAATTTGACCCAGTCAAAGATCCAGAAATTCCAAAAGGATCTCAAAAAATTCTCTTATGCAAAAACATATCCATACTCAGAGACCGATTACCAACAACCAAAAAGATCAGATTCTTCAGGAGGCTCAGAAGATGACTCCTCAGTAAGTAGCGGCTCTAGTACAGATAGCTCAAGGAACAGACAAAGAGGCAGAGGAAGGCAGAACAAATGGCAGCAACCATGGCAACAAGGACAACCAGGAAACCAAATGCAGTTCCACAATCCTTACGCCCAGTTGCCTCCACACATGATGTTTGGGTGGAACCAACCATACGCTCGACCACACACTCAATTTATGAACCAGACCCAGCGGTTTCCTTTTTTAGGGAACGGTCGCAGAGGAAGAGGCAAGCGCAGAAGACAGCCCCAGGGACACTGGGAAGACGACCAGAACCAGGGAGCGAACACCAGGAGCAAGACAATGGACCAACAACCAGGAACGCGCACCAGCAGGAAAGTAGCCAACTATTCTGAACACATTCTAACGCCAACAGAAAAAGATCTACTGAACAAAGGCCTCGGATTCGTACCTACAGCCCGTCTTGATAAGTTCCGCCTCCATTGTGAAATGGCAGAGTTTGTTAGAAAATTAAAACTCAAGGCTTTCTTCAAGGACCAACCAACAGAGGCCAACACACAGGAAAATGGTGATACAGGGCTGAAAACAAAATCGAATTTCATGCCACCACCGAACACCATACCGGTTGAGGTTGCTGCATTCGAACAGGCAGTATTTAAGGACATTGAAGCCCTTAAAGAAGAAAAGACATTCAAGAACACCAATAAGAAAGAGTTCGACGGCACTAGTAACCCTGAAAAACAACGAAAAAATCGTGATCAAGCCAGCTGACAAAGGCGGAGGGATAGTGCTCCAGGACAAACCCGCCTACAGAGCTGAATGTTTACGCCTTCTCAGTGACAGACGTAACTACTTACCATTGCAAGACGATCCTACAGGAAGACTAAAGACCACCATCCAAGAAATGGTAAAGGAAGCAGAAGAGAGTGGACACATCAGCAAGAAGGAGGCTCATTTTCTTACCAACTCTACAGGCAAAATCCCTTATTTCTATACCATCCCTAAAATCCACAAAAACAAAATACCACCACCAGGACGCCCGATAGTATCGGGCATTGGTTCTGTCCTCGAACCATTGTCTAAATTTTGCGACTTCTACTTACAACCTATTGTACAGGCTACCACCACCTATCTCAAAGACACTAAAGATCTTCTTGGACAAATCAAAAGCCTTACCTTTGATCCCAATACATCGTTCTTGGTAAGCCTGGACATAGAAAGTCTATACACGAGCCTACCGCAAGACGACACGCTTAGGGTACTGGAAGTTTCACTAGACACCATCAACTGGGAACACAAAACCCCGAAATCGTTCATCCTTGCATGTGCAAATCTGGCACTAAAAGAAAATTATTTTGAATTCGAGGGACAACTGTACCTCCAAACATACGGTACATCAATGGGCAACACTTTTGCCCCCAGTGTGGCAGGGCTGTATGTCTATAACTTTGAAACCACACATCTATTTAATCCCAACATTTCACCAATCACCAATATACGATTCTACAAGAGATACATCGACGATGTTCTCCTCATCTGGGAAGGTACTGAAGAATCCTTGGAGTCCTTTTTCATGTGGATAAATGGTCGAGACCCCAACCTAAAATTTACCCACACCAAGAGCTGGAGAACAATCACATTTCTAGACTTAGATATCTCCCATGCCAATGGAAAGCTGGATACAAAAACACACTTCAAGACGACTGCAAAGAATTCTCTGTTACACTATACCAGTTTCCATCCTCGGACTCTCAGAGAAAATCTGCCATATGGACAGTACTTGAGACTACGAAGAAATTGTAGCAATCTCCATGATTACAAAGATCAAGCAGAAACTCTCACACACAAATTGAAAGAAAGAGGTTACCCTAAAAAGATCACTGAAAGAGCAAAGAAAAGGGCATGCAACCAGAACAGAGATGCACTCCTTGAACCAAAACCATCAATCGAACAGTCCATCCCTCTGACCTGCATGACCACTTTCAATGCCGTATCCAACAAAGTATCCAATATCATCCAAAAACATTGGAAAATACTCAATTCAGGCAACCAACAATGGGAAAAACCCTTGTTTTCATACCGAAAGGGAAGGAGCCTCAAAGATAGCTTAGTCTCAACCAGGCCACCACAACAGATTAAACAAATGAACACCATACATAATGCATGGGGTCTTCCAAGAATTACAGGCCACTTCCCCTGCGGGGATTGCAGCGTGTGCCACTTAACGAAACCCACGAAATCTCTGAATCTGGAGCCTGGCAAAGTGTGGGAAATACGCAAACACACAAATTGCAATACTGCCAATGCAATATACCTAATCACGTTCCCATGCAATTTAAGGTACGTTGGCATGACCAGTCGGAAAGTGAAGATACGAATCTGTGAACACAGAAGTAATATTCGGTGCAAGCGAAACACAACGCGGATGACAAACCATTTCCTAGAGAGGGGCCACACCACAAATGACATGGAATGGTCCATCATTGAACACCTGGAAATCACTACCAACAATGCCCAACAACAACTGCTGGAGAAGGAACAGCGATGGATATATCGATTATCCACCCATCTTCATGGGCTAAATGATAACATTCTGTGGAATAGCTTAAATAAATGACCCTGCCCGCGCACTGACTGTGATACCGTAAAAACACAACTAGTCAAAAATAGCTCAAATCTATAATGACTCAACTACCTTGAGCAATCATTGTCAGGGCAATACCTGCCCTATATTTTGATATAATTCCCACATCTTAGAGTGAACCACCTTAATCACTCCTCGTGATCCCTAAACAAATCCTCCACTGATGTTTGTAAAGTTTCCTTTAATCCATAAAAATATTCCCATCCTAGTCTTAGGGTGGCAAACACATAACCTCCAATAGTCAAACTGCGCTGTTAAACATTTACCCATTATTAGTCTTAATGCGCTGCACTGGACCCTCTTAACATGGACTACCAGTGTTCATACGCACCACTGACCTCATATGAATAGCTCGGTATTTTAGTGAGCAATGCAAACGAAAACCACAATTTTAGCCTGGTTGGTACACACGCTTAATGCGGGTGAAAATGCAGCGCATGCGCTGTTTAACATGAGCACACCACGCTACGGGGGTTAGCGTTCCAGGCTTCACAAGCCAGTCACGCAGTACATGTGACGTGCTGCCGGCCAGCAGCTCCCCCACGCTTTCGCTCTACAAATCCAAACACTGAGACTCTACACGAGAACCTTCCTGTTCCTGTGGAGACCGGAGTAGGTGCAAATGCGGGTGAGCTCCTCGTAACAAGTAAGTCCTCCCCAGCAGAGTCAGAAGTGCGCGCCCTTCGCGCACAGTCGGATTTCGTTACTTTCTTCCTCCCCATTTACATAAGAAAGCTAAACACTGCAATTTCTTTACCTACCAACAACAGAGAGTGAATCAGAGGTTTCCCCCTCCCGGGACCAGAGTTACGTTGTATTTCCGTAAACAAACGTAAATATACCCTGTTGTGTATATATATTACAATACGAGGACATATAAACCCTTGGGTCCACATGAATAGTCATGGGCAGCGCTCATCACGGAATATATTGATAGGGCTAAACCACGCACGGCGCATTTTCAACCGGAAAACACGCGTTTTTTCAATCGCCGCTAGTAGGCTGCATAATACTGAGCCTTCACGCAATTTCCTGCACCGCACCAATCACGCAAATAACCACGACTCAAGTGCCTTGTCTGGTTCTATCACAAGCATGTTTTTTCCTCACTTACAATAGCATATGGCATGCATGACTTGTGTATGATTGGCGCTACATGTCCGTATGACACTGTGTGTTTTTTAAAACAAATCACCATTATATTCAAAATGAATGATGAAATAAGCATATATTCCATTTGCCTATATCATACATGTTACATGTTGTACTGTCTTGTCTTGTAAATTCTTTTTACAGGTACTTTTACAGAGGTGGACACATATTACGGTTAGTCCACTAAGCATAATTTAGCACACCTTAGCGCGTGTGCTATAAAATGCATACACACGTGGCGTAAACTGCTTTTGCCACTCACTTTTCACTTTTTCACTTACACCACTATTTTAAATTCACTGTGAGAAAGGTCCTGATGAAAGCCCCAATTTTTTTTTACATGGGCTGAAACATGTCGACCTAGATGATAACTAAGACGCAACTATTCGTCTTTTTTTTGTTATCCACTTGTTTTTAACATACCCTGGACCACTGGGAATAAAGTAATTATCAGGTAGAGACCCAGAGGTATTTTTAACACACCACTTCATCACACGTACACCAAAAAAGCCCAGCTCCACTGTAATCAGGTGTCGCAGCACAGCTGAGTAGCATTTGGCTACTCAGCTGGGAACCCGATGATGAAGCATGACACCAACCAGGTTGGTGTGTGAGGTTCTTCAAAAAACCCTTGCGGTGCCAGGCACTGCAGTGTCGGACAAACTGCTAGTCAGGTCCGTCCCAGTTGTTTATTAAGGGTGTCAATATTTGCCATTCCCCAAATCCCTGCCCCATATGTGGCTGCTGAAATTGCTTTTGCTGAATAGATCTTTTGAATTACCTCCAATAGCTTAAAGCCTATTTTCTTTATAAAGGAATATATGGCTAGAATACTTCTTTCTAGGGTGTTACATCTGTTAGCTACCATATTTGTCCATGAGACCGAACTGTTGAATAAAACAACCAAATATCAAAATGTTTGAGTAATTTCAACTCTACGACCCATAATATGAAAAGAGGGCAATCTTCTGGGTCATTTTCCCGTAATCAAAATATAGGTTTTTATTTCATTGACCATACGGTCCAATGAAGCTATATAGAGGACATACTCATCAATAAGCTCTTGCAATGCTACCCCTGTCCTGGCTATCAGTACTGCATCATCTGCGTACATTAGTATGGGTATGCGCATTCTGTTTACCATAGGGACATCTATTGAAGAATTTACCACTGTGGATTCAAGCGCATTTGTGTAAACAGAAAACAAAAAGGGAGCCAGGACACAGCCCTGCCTGTTGCCCCTGAGGATAGGGAACCATCTTGTGCATTCCCCCTGGCTTCCATACCGTACACAGGCTGATGATTGGGAATACAGTTGGCGGATGAATGTTATAGTGGCCTCATCTACACCCATTTCATTTATAATTTTCCACAATTTGCAGTGTGAGACACAATCAAACGCTGCCTAGAGGTCCATAAATGCCATGTAAATTCTACCTATTTTAGCTAGGGTATACTTGGCTGCAATCAAATTCAAATTTAAACATTGGTCCAGGGTCCTTTTCCCTTTTTAAATTAAAATATTATTTTCTGTGGCCCAATCTTCTAATCTATTTAATAATAGATGGCCCATCAGCTTAACTGTGCCGTCTAAAAGAGAGATGGGCCTATAGTTTTTAGGCAATGATTTGTCACCTTTCTTATATATTAGAATAATGATGGTCTTCTTCCAAGAATCGGATGGGCCAACTACTGCAATGATAATAAACACATTTGTCAGCAGTGGTATCCAGAGATCTAAGTTATCAAAAAACAAATCTATGGGGCCTCCATCTGGACCAGGTGCTTTGGCACAGCTACATTGCAGTAGACCACATTGAAAATGTTATAACAGTTTGAGTATAATTAGTTTTGGTATTAGGGGTAAGCTTTTTCCCTTCAAGGACAGACCCAAATATATTAGTATAGTGGGAGACCCAAGAGTCCTTACCCACGGGGACGTCTGGGTTTGGGGCTGTGTCTTGTTTCAGAAAGGGAGAATTAATTAGAGCCCAAAACTCTCTTGAGTTTTTTGAAAGTGCAGCATGTCAGAGATTATCCCGCGCCTCCTCCTTCAGAGCACCAAGTCTAACCTTCCTGGATTCCTTATATTGATAGTGGAGATACGTGACCATATCATTATCTCTAGGTTTATTTCTTAGTACCATGTGTAAATTGATGAGCGCCTTGGAGCATGCGGCATCAAACCAGCGAGGCTCCGTTGATTTACAGGGCATCTTCGAAGACAATAACTTGCTTTTCACAACACTCAGTATTGATTCAAAAGCCTGCATGATACTCGAAGGCTTAGTGTACGGGTCAAGGCAAATCATAATATCATTATGTGTAGTCCCAACTATACTAGTATCAGTTCATCTTTATGTATTTCTTGACCCATTTAAGAACTATACCTTTCTTTCTTACTATAACAGGTGCTGGAATCCTCCTATCCGACGAGTTAAAACATTCTTTCCATTGGATTTGGGAGGCGATAGCAGCATGATCGCTAAAAGCTGTGATAAAAGTTTTAACATGACTAAAAAAAGGTTTTAAGGGAGCCGAGACCACCAAATAATCAATAGTAGAACCTTGTATGATAGGCCCCAATGTTTTTTCAAAAGATCAGTGGATTTGTCTATCGGATTGAGTATTACCATATTCCATATAGTCAGAAGCCTGTTCAACGAGCTTCCATAGGGGTTATGTAGGAAATTAGGTGGCATATCCCCATCATTATCAATTAAGCCACATATTGGTTTTGATATCCTGTTACAGCCGTGAGCATTAAAGTCGCCCATCCATACTATATTTAGGGGGTGGTGATGGCTAGTCATGGCCATATCAATCTCCTTCTCAAGTGAATCTATCACCTGAGTCATACCACCCTTAAAATTGTTGTTATAAAAATTTATAAGCAGCATATCCTCAGGTCCTTCACCCACTATAAGGTGATAGTAAGGGGATTCATCATAGATGCCAGAAATGTTTACGCTTAATGTGTTTCTAATTAGAGTAAGTAGACCCCCTATTGCTCTACCTGACCTGGAGGGAATTCCCAGAATATGGAATTTATGAAATCCATCGATATGGGTGGGACCAGTTTCCCATGTTTCTAGTAAGCAAACTAGATCAAATAGGTGTATAAACCTGGTCCATTCCAAATTACCCATCTTTTATCTGAGCCCATCTATATTCCAATTTAATGATCTTATCATGTCTTTACTGGGTTCAAAAGGGTAGCTACCATTTAAAGAGTTATCTACAGGGTGAAGAGATGTTTGCTGGGCCACCCTATCTGCCTCCTATCAATCACATGTCTCAAGACCTTCCAAGACATACATTTTTTTATTTAGTGATATGGCCCAAGCATGATTATTTTTTATCTAGGGCACATGAGAAGGGGGGGGGGGGTAGTGGGACTACAACCATAACCTGATCCAAGTAGCTTAGCTCCCGGGGGTCTGTAAAAGAATCCTAATGGTAATGCATGAATCTGCTTAACCGTCGAGGGGCAGTTAGGGAGAGTGTCCAGTAAATGTTTCACAAGGCGTTGATCATTGAAATTTATTATTATGCAATCCCCTCTTTACATTTTGGCTGTATTACCCACCCATGGGACTCTTCTAGCCATAATGATGAGGTTTGATAGATCTGTGATGCATTAAGCATATTTTGTCAACCAGTGTAAAGCTTTGTTCATCACTTGCTGTGTGGATTCTAGCTGGGTACTATTCAATTCTGGGGTACTTACTAAAATAATTACAAATCGGCAGGCTGCCGGGGGAAGATTTAAATTTAAGTAATTCTTCTGCTGGTTCAAACCCTCCCACCCTTCCCCAAACCGATCCTGCTTCACTCTACATATAAAATCTGATTTTAGTAAAGACGAGGCCTGTTGCACCCGCTTAGTGGGTTCAGATTGCAGAACCTGACTCCTAAGAAGGGGAGTTGTGTTATCTTTGTGGCAATGAATAGGCAATTTGGGTGGCACTGAACTTTTGGGATTTGCTGGTACAGACTGCAACTAATAATTACTAAAATCATCCTCTCCCATGTGAGCATCCAAACCACCCTGCCTCTGAGAAAGGATCACTAAAGGTTCTCGCTTAACCACCAGTTGGTGAGTGGACTTTGAGTTATCATAACAACTATTGGCCAGCATAACCCCTGGTACCTTAGATACCCTCTCATGTAGACCACCCCCTCGCAAGGAGGGTAAAGCTAAAGAGTCTTCAATTCATTTTAGTCTGTCCAATAATGGTTTTAAAAGTCGGGAGGTGGTTTGCTCCAGGTCCACATAAGGTGTCACAGTCTCTAATGGGGTAACTGTGGTAGAGACCCTCCTAACACCAGTGCTCAATTTTGGGGGTTTATGCAACATCCCGCCCCCTCTCTTCTTTTTCACAGGTGGTTCCTTAGGAGACTCCTGATCTCCAATAACACTTGGGGGGATTGAGGGATAAGAAGTAGTACCGGTGATCAGAGGGGAAGGGGTTACAACCATTAGAGGTGGCATAACATTGTCTGTAGTGACCGTTGGTTGTGTCAAAGGTCTCACCTCTCCTCCGGACATCCTTCTTTTGGCCAGCTCTATTTCCTTTGATAAGGCATCCGCAACTCTTGAGAGAAATGAGCCCAGTGGATTAACGACCTCAGCCCCTTGATCACTAGATTTAGACTTCCGTTTGCCCATAGTCCTTAAGAATAACTATAGATGGAAATAATAAGAAATACTGGAAAAGAAAGGACCAAAGTTAGAGGGGGGGCCAGCCTCCTACGGCTCCGACGGGCGTGGACAGGACTGCTAAATCAATTATCAAACTTAATAAAATTTAACCAGAATAATGATTTACAAATCAATTTAGGAAAAACAAAGGTAATGACATTTGGTAAGACCAGGGAAGGACAGAAGTGGGCTATTTATGACAACCCAATGGAACAAGTCACCTCCTACGATTAGTGTGACAGTCGATAATAAATTATCTTGCTGCAACCATAATGAAAATAAATGGAATAAACCTTCCATCATTCAGGTCAATCGAGATTTTCTGGCATTTGTGGTGTGTCGGGCAATTAGTCAATCACTTAAAGTAATCAACACAAAGCTGATGTCATTTATTTTGTTTGTTTTAAAGATAAGATTTATTTAGTAATTGAGTTAGCACAATACATAAAATACAATCATATAAATGCAATATGATGAACGGAATGATACAGATCATATTGAAACCTAAAAAAATTGCTATAGAGACAATAAAGGAGAAATGGAGAAAAAGAAAAAGAGAGTAAAAGAGAATCTCACTTTATCCTATTCAGAACAAAATTACAAAGGTACAATATCATTGCTAAAAACAATAGAATCAAAATGTGATTGAAAACAAGATCAATAGGTTATATCCAGTACCAATAGTGGTAGTAAAATGTCAGGGTGGTTTAGGAGCTTCTTGAATCCTAGGGTTATGTAGGCAGGCGGATTTTGCAGAGGAATATAAGAAATTGGTCACCGGTAACCAGAACAGATCTCTTTTGATGGTGAGTAATTGGATTAACATATGCTCAATCAAGTCTGTGATTGTAGCATCACCGTACCATCAAGCTTGAAAATATACATTAGTAGAATTTTTACATGTTTTTGTAATCTGTTAAAATGCAAGCACAAAAAGTAAATCTAGTATATGAATAGTATCTGAATAGGAAGGCCATTCCTCTGAAATTCTCCCAAGAAATATTTTTGTGAAAATGAAGGTTATATGTGTGTGGAAAATATGGCTTTTCTGTTTCCATACTTGTAGCCAGAATTGGTGTGTAGGGAGGCATTCAAATAACATATGTTCAAAGTTGGAATGAGTAATATTGCAGGACCAACAGGAGGAGAAACGTGTAGGATTCATTTTATGGAGAGTGGACAGGGTTATCAAGAGTCTATTGTAGATAAAAAAAAATGTTTGGGTGGCATTAGCTGCTCCTAGAGGATTTCCTTATTTTAATCCAAATTTTGTTCCAGATATGAATTGAAAAGAGGTCTGTAAATCAGATTCCTATTTTAATTCCACAACTGTTATAATATTATCAAGCAGGAGACGATTGTATGTTGATTGACCACAGAAATGAATGCCATGTATTTAACTTGATTTGAGGGGTGAAGGGAAAAACATGATCGAGCTAGTACGAAAGGGAGACAAGAATCATTATCAAACAGTTGATAATTCCAACTAAGACTTTTTCCGTGCCATGCTTTCCAAAAATAGTTGTATTATTTATTTTACTGTTTATTATGCCATATCGATGACTGTAGGAATTGTTCTTTTGTACTCTGTTGGGAATTAAAAATTGTTTGAAGGAGATTACATGTATTTTTGAATGGGGAGAGATAAGGATAAAGGCTTGTGAGTAAACGTAAACAATTCCTGAAAAGAAGCAGAATGGAGAAAAGATTTTTCAATCCCTATTCATAGGGGAGGAATAATAGAGTCATCTTCAAGCAAATGCTGAATGGTATGTGCAAAAATCTATCAAATTAACTCCCCCATATGTTTGGGTCACTTAAGTTTTTCAAGGGACATGCAAGATTTTTATTATTCCATAAGAACTTGGACAAGATACAGTATATATATTCTTTTTATAGCAATTGTAGAGAGGGAAATAGTATTATGGGGTTTATCATCATCCATATCATATCTAGGCATCCCCACCAAGAAAAAACAAAGGTTTCCATCTAGAAGTAAGAGATGTTAGTGTTGCGTGAACTTCGTTCATATTGAGGGATACAGTGGCTTTTAGTGAAGCATTAAACCATAGTACAAGATATTTCATTTGATCTGTGTTCCAATGAAATGAAGAAGAAAGGAAGTCTGCATGAAAACACACCTTATTTACTGGGAGAATTTCACACTTATCAGCATTAAGTTTATATCAGGAAATGGATGCAAAGGTTTGTGACTTCATTTAGAAAGGCTGGCAAAGAAGTTTGCGGTTGTGAGATAAAGAGCAGAATGTCATCTGCATAAACTGAAAATTTTAATTGTTTGTCCCCATATTGAAACCCCTCAATTTCTGAGTATATATGAAGTTTTGATAAAAAGGGTTCTAGGGAAAGAACAACCAATACCGGAGAAAGAGGGCAACCTTGTCAAATGCCATGATGAAGGGAAAAAGACTGAGAAATATGGCCATTGACCAGGCGCGGCCCGTGGTAGGAGTGCCGGTCGGGCGGTGACGTGGGGCGGGGGAGGGGCAGGGTGGGGGGTAGTAAACTACGGATTAAGGCAGAATACAGGTAAGTGAACATTTAAATAAATAAAACGAATTTCGTTGCGCGCACTGCATTGCATTTGGCGATGCAGCGCTCTAACGAGATTCGTTTTATTTATTTAAATGTTCACTTACCTGTATTGACCAATCCGTAGCTTACTACCCTCCACCCTGCCTCTCCCGCGCCCCACGTCACCGCCCGACCGGCACTCCTACCACGGGCCGTGCCTGCCATTGACTATGATGGACGCACTGGGAGAGGAATATAATAGAGAGACAAGCTTAATAAATTTAGCACCGAAACCAAACCAAGAGAGAGTAGAAAAAATAAAAGGCCAACTAACTTGATCAAATACTTTTTCAGCATCCAAAGAAATATCTGCTAAAGAATGCTTATATGATTTAGACTTACCTAAAATATTGAAAAATAGTCTGGTGTTGTCCGAAATATGCCTACTTTTAATAATACCAGACTGTTCCCTTCCTATTAGCTTAGTTAATAGGGGATCCAGACAAAGGGCAAGAATTTTCACAAACATTTTATAATTCAAACTAACAAGGGAAATAGGCCTATAATTTTAACAGAGTGTGGGGTCCTTGTTTTCTTTAGGGATAAGACATATTAAAGCATCCTTGAAAGAACCCCCAGCAGATTTAGAGGAGATAAAATAGATAAAAAGTCAAAGTAATTTGGATGTGAGAAGTTTTAAGAAATGTGAGTAAAATTCTATAGTGAATCCGTCAGGCCCTATGGCCATCCCTTTTGATGGAGCGGATAGCAGTTAGGATATCATCATTCTGAATATCATCATCTAATGACGAAAATGTATGTTGGGATCATAAGATGGTCTGATAGGGGACACATATTGATGTATGTTGTCATGGTTAACATGGGATTCTGGAGTGTAAAGAGTCTGGAAAAAGTTAGTAAATTCTGATAGTATAGCCTCATTTGCATGAACGGTACGCTAATTAGCAGCCAAGAGAGAGTCTATTTTAGTACAGTCTTTTTTTAATTTTGAGGTAGTTTGCAGGACATTTCTCTCCGCCTTATTTTGTCCTCCCTACTATTTGGCACAGGCTTTGAGAAGAAATGAGTTGCCATTTTATGTGGAGATCTTATTAAAAGCAAATTTAGTTTTATCAGCTCTTCCAGACAAGCTTTAGAATTTGACAAGGAACAAAGGTGTTCTATTTGTTTGATACAGTTCATAATTAAATCTAGTTTATTAGAGGAAGATTTAATTTGTGAACCACAAAGGAAATAATGAAAACTCTAGAAGCAGCCTTAAAATGTCCCAGAGTGTCTGGGGGGACACGTCTGTAGTCTCAATTTCAAGAAAAAAGGTTTTCACAAAGTTTTCAAAATTTGTGTAAAATGTATAATGTATTGTGCAAGAGATTTGAAACAAACAGTCAATTTAAATTTGGGAAGCATGTGAAGGGAAGAAAAAAGTGTATATTGGAGGGTAGGGTTACATAGTCTCCAAGCATCAATGAGGGATCTTTGGGATACAACAGATGTAAATTTGGAGTGCATGTGTGATGGGCTAAATTTAGATTCAGAATATCGATCAATAAATGGGTTAATAAGCATATTACAGTCACCACCAATGTTCCCTCTAATTTTTTTCCTCTGTGTGCGGCAGTGTAGGGTCTCTGTGCGCTGCAGCCATGGCTATGTGCGCCAGGAACCAGACCGCGCGTGTGTGCAGCGCCAAATATCCCTCCAAACTTTTGCTTAAAAACTGAAAGGACTGCATTTCCACACATATTAGTCAGTTATTTGGAGTGAGAAGGATAGCGGAGGGATAGAAGGGGAAGAAGGGTTTGCATTCATATAGCACCTGTTACCCCTGATGGGTGTTGAAGCGCTTTTCTGGCAAGTAGCACGCTATTCCGGAACCCATAAAGTATTAGTGTTGAAAATTAGTATAGTGAAATATGAAGAAATTCGAGTGGTGGATATGTTATTCAGTTATTTGGAAAGAGAAGGGTAGGTGGCGGGATAGAAGAGGGAAAGAGGTTTGTATTTATATAGCGCTTGCTACCCCTGATGGGGTTTTGAAGCGCTTTTTTTGTGAGTAGCACGCTACTCTGGAACCCATAAGGATTAATTTTGAATTAGTATAGTGAAATATGAAAGTAATTTGAGTGGTGGCTATGTTAGTCAGTTATTTGGATTGATCAATCTATTATATTTAATAACTGCTGGGTAGGAGTACAGTGATGAGGTCTGTGCTGAAAATTCTGCTTCACAGAGCCGGCGCTGTGGCCAAGCAGTCTGTCCCTTCCCTTCTTTGTACGCTTTGGGGTTAGGCATTTACCTTGCATGGATGGAGTGTGTGCTTCTTGTTCACTTATTTATGGATCCTTTTTGGCTTTAGTAAGTGTGGCATGTAGATGGGGGCATCACTCACTTTCTGTAATAACATCCATCCCCGCCTTTGTTGCCCAGTTGTTGCAATAAGACCGCAATAGCAAACTGGCCATGAAGCCAGTCACTGCTGCAGCTGAACATATTATAGGCCTGATGCTTCCCCAATTACCGCACAATTCTTTGTTTTATTTTTTTGAATTTTTATTTCAGGTTTTCACAATATTAGCCACTTCTGTCTGCAAAGACCATTTAGAACTTAGTTCTGGCTGTGAAGTGTCCAAGATGGGAGACAAGTTGACTTTTCTTAAAATGCCATGCATCACCAATCTAAGCCTTCCAACCAATATCCTGCCCTTATGTTTCACAATTCCATGACTTCATCCACCTTTAAGTTGCTGTATCTATCTGTGGTGTCCACCAGGCTCTGTGAAGCAGAATTTTTGCCCACCTTTAGAAACGGTGATGGCAGGGACAGCGTTGTGAATTTGTGCTCTATTCATGTAAAGCGATGCAAGATGCTGTGTTGAAATCTGCTGGCAGAGTATTCTATACAAACGGAACAATCTGGCGCCTTGTTTTATTCACAAAGGTTTAGTGTATCTATGCCTGCCTACTTGAATCTGCAAAGGGAGTGCCAGAAAGGTCCCCGCATTCGCCAAGCCATGAGTTATCACAACTACAACTTTTCCGATGTGTTAAATGAATGTGGACAAAACGCAGTTAATGTGTTTAAAAAAATAAAGAGAACCTAGCAACCTCACCTCCTCCCTTACTAAGCTGCAGTAGGAAGCTGTCCTCCACAAAATGATAGCCTTTGGCTTGTTAGAGGAGTTTAGTTAATTGAAAACCTAATGGCTCGGTGTTGACTGTCCTCCGATCTGAACTGTTCGCAAAATGAATATCACTTTCCATAAGTTGTTAGCAATAGCATGAACAACTGTTCTCTACAATTGAATTATTGTTTTATGCTGGCAGCTTGAGGGGTGTTTGTCCTGTAAAGGAGGGTGTTTGTGGAAGACATTCCTGGGCCTTTCCACGCTGCCACAAAACTCCTTTACTAGATGAGGCACAACCGATGTTGAAATGAGTGAGTGACTTTTTTTTTTTTTACTGTTTATTTGTAAATAAAGCTTATGTCATTGGGTGAAACAAGTGTTTGGTATCCCTGTTTGCCTTACCATTAGTTGGATCAGACGTTCATTCTTTAGGACTAGATTTGGGGAATGTCCGTGCCACCAAATGTGGTTTCATGTAGATGTCCCACGTTTTTTTTTTTTTTTAATTAAGAGTAGCTGTGTATAGAATGTAGTATTCTTAGAACATATTGCTTTGTAGTGCCTTGGCCCATTTTCATAGGTCTAATACTTGTTTTGTTCTTAGCTCGGAATAAAGGTGGGTTACCCATATACTTATGCTGTGCAGCAGCCAGCTCCTTAACTGAGCACTAATGCAGGCAGAGTGAAGTGCCTTCTAACTGAGCAGATCACACAGTGGGAGGGTGAGTGGGTGGTGATTGGGGACTCGTGCAGCTGATGGTAACTTTGGGATGTGGAGCAGCTGTACACCTAGAACCAAACCTGTTTTTTCACAGAATAACATTTTCTTCTAGCTGTGTACAGCACAGTTTAAACTTTCAGTCGAAAAGCTCTCGTTAGTATTTGTGGAGCTGGGGTCGAGACTGCTGGAGCGCCCACCTGGATGACGACGTCCAAAACTCCTGATCCAGGAACGTAAGAAGCCATGGGCCAGGGGGCGGTTGGTCATGTGTGGGGCATGTTTACGAAAGGCTAAGGCAAGGCAAATGACCATGTGTATGACCGGGGTGTAAGTACCTTTTTTCAGATTTGTTTTGATAGTAAAACCCACTCTTCTTTCACTGTAACCCCCTACCAGCAAGGGAGTCTGTGCGCCTGAGAGCCACGAGGCCGAAGAGAAGGGGACTCGCAGTGTGTATATACCAGTTTGCAACTTAGTATTTAAAAAAAAAAAAGCTTTCCTCGGGCGGCTGGTGGTGAAAATATGTTCATTACTAATGCAGAAAAATATAAAAGTAGGCTCAAAACCTTGCAAAGAGAAGTGTGATGCTGGGGCAGGCTTGGTCGATTAGAGTATATAATCTAGTATAGTGAGCAGCTCCAACCTTTAGAAAACAGGCTGGGTTGAAGGGGATGTAATAACCAGTTTCAGGAACTGCTGCAAACTTTAGGGAACTTAGGTTATCAATATAGATTCGTAATCGCTTTCCAGTGCCAGTGCTCCTGTTCTTTCACCTGTGCCATTTCACTCTCTGTAGCAACCATGGACTCTCTTTCTCAGTTTTTCTCTTTCTGAAACCCATGCTGCTGTTCTCTTTCGTGCCCATGATCTCTCTTTTGCCCATGCCCTGTCTGGGTCACCCGTACTCTGGCTTTCTCTCGAGACTTGTGCATTCTCATTTTTCTCATGGTGCTTGCATGCTCTTTCTGTGTCCGGGGCTTGCTTTCTCTGGCACTCGGACGTGCTGTCTCAGCCTGACTCTCTCGCTCTCTTTGTGAGTACTCACCCCCCTTTCTGTTGCTAGTTTAGGTAGTCAGCCACGAGCTGATTAACTCAGTACAAACATGGTGCATGTGGGTGAATTCTGCATGTCCATTTGTTCTGGGCCTCAGCTTACCCTGTCATACACCCACATTTAACATTGCTTTACATTGTGAATTTTGTTGGGCGCTAAAATTAAACTACTTACGTACTCCCTTAGCCCAAGTGCAACTCCTCTCCCAAAAAACAGGAGCCCCAAAGAAAAGCAGAGTCTTAAACACGACGTGTGCTTTAGCACACGCTGTGTTTGAGAGACTGCTTTTCTTTTCTTAATTGTGCACAGCTGCGGGGCTGATTGTGACCCTTTGAGATAGTATTCTTGTGAACTGCAGCGCACACGGGCGCTGCAATTAACATGAATACTAACTCAAAAGCCCACAATCAGCCCCGCAGCTAGCACAATTAGAAAAGAAAAGCAGAGTCTCAAACACAGCGTGTGCTAAAGCACACGTTGTGTTTGAGACACTGTTTTCTTTTCTTAACAGGAGCACAGCTGCGGGGCTGATTGTGGGCCTTTGAGTTAGTATTCATGTTAATTGCAGCGCACGGGCTGCAATTAACAGGAATACTAACTCAAAGGCCCACAATCAGCCCCGCAGCTATACCCTCCCAAAACCCTCAGCCACAGGAATTACCGTTTTTCGCGCCGCTCGCGTTTTAAAAGCGGCGGCGCGAACGGTCTCGCGGGATGTGCGCGCCAAATACAGCACACTGCGCGCTTGTGGTGACTTCGGTGCGCGCGCGCCCACGCGCGCAGGTTATTGGGAACAGTGGTCACCACCCATAATTAAACATTCATCATTCAAAGACATCAATTTAGATAAGATCTCAGGCCAAAAAGCTTTGTCTGAGGTAGTGGGTGCATAATAATTAAATATAGTTATAGGTATTTTATTAATAGTCAAGGATGCATTTACCCACCTCCCCATAGTGTCGAATCTTGAGAGATAACTTGAATATCCAAGGATTTATGACATCAAATAGTCACTCCATTAGATTTCTCTGTACCCGGGGAGACAAAAATGCGTCCAACCCACTGTTTTTTAAGTTTAAAGATTTCTTTGTCAGGCACATGAGTTTTTTGCAATAAAACAATATCACCTTTTAGTTTGAAAATATGAGTTAAGATCCTCTGACGCTTTATAGGTGAGCCCAAACCTTTAACATTCCATGAAACAATTCTAAAGACATCTAAAAGGTATCAGATACATTCTAACCTTAAAATATAATAATATTAGGAGAAATACAATAAGATCATTTAAATGATGAAATGAATCAAAAAAATAAGCAATGGAAGAACAGTAGAAAAGGATAGTAATGAAAAGATTGGGTAAAGGCATGAGAAAAGCAGGAATAAAAATAGAAAGGAAGAAGAGCGAAAGAGGAAACAATGGAAATATCGAGAGGAAGAACAGTACCAAACTGGAAAAAATTCAAAAAAGGACATACCTAAAAAACAAACTAAAAGATGAGGGTGGTGGGACCATGAAAGGGGATGACACAACCAAACTCTGAACGGTTCACAAAACGAAGAGGATATCAAACCACTCAAAACAAAATCCTGATGAGACAAGGAACTAACCTAAAAGAAAGATATAAGCAAAGCAAAACTAATTAGAACAACTAAGATGCGAAAAAACATTAACCATAATTTCTACTGAGTATAAAAGTGAGAAAAATATTAGCAAAGCTATAGAAACATATATCAGGTAGCATTAAATTTGGTAGTGTCCATTGCCTCTCCCTTGCAATTGGAGTACATTTTTGTAGTAGGGAGGGATCCTCATAAGTAGTAGTCTTGGTATTGTATGTTACTTTGAATAAACATGGGTGAAATAAACTGAATTTGGCATTGAGAGAGCACAGAGCTGGAGGCATATCAAGAAATCTTTTTTGTCTTTCCGCTGTAGCCTTGGCAAAATCTTGCGTAAAGAATAGATTGTACCCGGACCATGAAACACGACCTTTGGCTTTCACTGCTTTGATGACCTTAAGGAGGTCAAAGTATTCTAAAAAATAAAGGATTACTCCTCTAGGTTTCTGTGAAGTTGAGGCAGGCCAAGGAGAACGATCAAGTCTATGTGCTCTTTGTATGTCCAAAGGAGGGGAGGTAGGTAAGTCCAATACTTTAGTCAGAAAAGTTTAGAAAAACGATGCGAGGTCAAAACCTTCCACTCCTTCAGGCAGGCCATAAATGCACAGGTTGTTTCTCCTGTTTAGATTTTCGATGCCCTCAGCATGATTAAAAAAAAATTCAGATTGCAGTGACTGAACAGTGAGCAAAGTATCTTCAAGCACTTCAACCCTTCGTTCCATTTGAATAACCCTATAATCTATGTAAGACCATTTTTCCTCCATTTGAAGCTTCCTGTTACTGTCTTCCATGTACGGTTTGAGGGCTTGAATTTCAAATAGAAGCTCCATGGAGACCATGGTAGTGGATTTTATGGGTGAAGGGGGGTTGATTTTAACTCTTTTATGCAACGAAACAATAAAGGCTGCAGGCTGTTTGGAGGGTAGTTTATTCCCAGATGTGGAGTGAGCATCTGATATGTTGGCGCGAGAATTCTGACAGGTGCCCCAAGAGTCATCCATAACTCCCAGTGCAGAGAAAGGGTTGGAAGAAATTATTTTGGTACCAGGCTTGGAAATCAGAAGTTTGTTTGCGCTCATTGTGAGGTTCCTGGTTTTGCCCATAAGTGACTGAAATATACAGTGAAGGAGAAAGAGCACCACAGTCAAAAGCAAATGCTAGGCAAATGTAAAATATTGGTTTCAATAAATGTTCTCCTTATTTAGAACACAAATGAGTAAGAATGAAGAAAAATGTATGTTAAAACTGGTATTCAATGCTCCATAATGTTTATTCCAGATGCAGCAGCATTTTGTGGCAATTAGGGGCTGAGTACTTCATCAAAACGCTCTGAGATGAAAAACAAAATGGTGGGCATGACATACTCCTCAGCGCGCCCACTGAATTTTGCAGGGAAAATACATAAAGTAGCGCTGCCCATGAACCTGCAGCAGCTATGAGGATTCCCCCGCCAGGTTCCATCAAGCCTGCATGAAGAAATATGAATGTGGCTCATCTCCCTGCTACAGCCGTCACAGAGCTCTGCGGAAGGTGGCCAACCCGAGCCGGCACCAATCCACGCCCCCAGCTTACGCCATTTCTCTTATATGTTTCACATATCTTCGAGGACCATATTATAGACACACAATAAAATCTACATCACCGAGATAAAATCATTGTTAAGTTTACATCCTTTGACTCCAGAGGTCCAGCTTTGAATTGAGTCAATATTACCATCATTATTTGACTTACATAACAGGGGAAAACTAAACTATAATTGCGATTGCAGCTCAGCTGAAAAAAAAATTTCAGTTGTCATTTATCATAGCTAACTGTCGTACTATGAAGGAATCAATAAAATACTCCTTCTCTTCACAAGATTGCCAATTTATAAGCAGATTAATGAACTTTTTAGATCTAGTTTATCGTCATTTACAATCAAGTTGTTGGTATAAGTGCTCAGGTTAAGATTTTAACCATGATTTTAAACTGACTTTTTATTTATACTATTCATTAAAATTATTTTTTATTGGTTCTATGCAATAAAATGCATTTTATTAATATTTCCCACAGGTCTGTTGCACTACTTCTCCTACACTCCCCCACCTCTGACAAGCACATCTCACTGTCATCATGCAATTCCCCTTCCTCCCACTCATCACTTCCTTGGTCATTACCCAGCTCCAACACATCCTCACCCGCGTTCATGTCATGAATGGCCTTACCAAACACTTCACCACCCTTCACAACAGGTACAACCCTGTTCACCAGTGTGGATTATTCAACATAAGTGTTAAGTGAACAAGCCCACATTGTAGGGAGGGCTGCCGTAGAAGCCCTATGTCTTCAGACCAATGTCCGGGGGCCGTTGTGCACCCTAATGGTTACACCAACTGTCTGCCAGCCTCACCTGCTGACCATGTTGCTCTGTCAACTGCCCAGCTGTACCAACCAGACAGGTCCCCCACACTACGGGGCCCTTGATCCGTATGAGCTCTTGTGGTCTCAAACACCTCCTGTCACTCATCAGGCACAGACCACCATTGCCACCCCCCAGCACAGTGTCCCAGTGTGGACTCAGGCGCCGAAAGACCTGCCAAGGCTCTCACCTTCATCACCTGGCGTCCCTTCTCAGCTGCCACCTCTCTATCCCTACACAGGCATTGCCAGTGCTCCCCTATTTTTTCTATAACCCACCTCTGCTCTCCGATGTGAGCTTCTAGGTCACCCCTTGCCATCTGGTACGAGACCCAGCCCTATCCGGCCTGTGTGCAGCCTCATCGAAAGACTTGAAAGGGCTCGGCTCCTCCAACTTCCCTTCATCATCCACCCGCATGAAATGTGTATCACTGTCCCCCTGACATCTCCCCACTCATGTCATCCGGAAGCTGTTACTCCTCCTTCCTGCATTTACCTGGCAGGCCTTTACCAGGCTCTGCCTGAGACCCATAGCACATTGGCGCGGCCTTGGCTCTAAAGGCATATCCAGTAACGGGGGCCCGACTTCACCCAGGGCCCCGTAGCTACCTTAAGCCTTTGCGCATTCTCCCCCATTTGGCTCCACCCCTGCTGGCACGTGTTGTAAAGGCAGGCCGCTCTCCAATGCGACCTGCCTAAGCATGCGGGGAGACTCTGCTTCCTCCCTGGTGTCCTCTTTATAATCTCCACAGGTGACGTGCTTCTGATTCGCTCTGCCGCACCCCGCTTACCTCCTATTTTATCCAAGGAAGGGGACAGGCTGCAAACGCCAGCCGATGCCACAGGCGTCGGGCGGCATATCAGGACCCAGGTCCTGTTGTTTTTAGCACAACGTCAAGGACACCAGGCCTGCGTAGGACAGAGCGCCCTGGCACACCTGATGACCTCGAGGCACCCCTGCTGAGCAAGGAACCCCTTATGCAGAAAAAATGTCCCAAACTGCACAAACTTACAAGCCCTCCAGTAGTGCAGTGAGGAGTCATGAAGAGGCTGTTCCCACCTCTCTTGACCCCTTATATTGTACTCCTAACTCCCGCCACCGCCCAGGAACCCACCTATCCTGTCAGGCCAATTCCATGTCACGAAATTTCCCGGAGGAAGACTAGGATGTGCCTTTTACTCCCCGCAAACACCTCCCCACCCCCACCCCACGGACCCTCATTGTAGAAGACATGGCAAAGCTCCCAATGTTCTTTCGAAAATCAACAGCGTGAACCAATGCAGAAATCACTGGTGCCAAGAAACGCTTGTAGGAAATAATTACCATGTGTGGAAATTTTAATTTATACTAATGTTTACTGTTGTTTCAAGAAAACATCTCATAGAAATATAGGTCATGTACATATTTAAAGATTGTGAAAACAGCATTGTTTACTGGTCATTTAAAAGGGAACCGCTAGATAGTAGACGGCTTTTGCAGGAAGAACCGTACCTTGTGTAAATATCTGCCTATGCCTCTTTTAATTATCCCATCCTCTCTCTATGTGAATCATCTCCATTCTGCAGCACCGACCGCCCTCTCACCTGTCATACTAAACGTAGCCCACCTACTGCAAACAATGCGGTAGGAAACAGCCGTGATGATTTTAATGCGATGCAAATGCCAATGCACATTTCCAGAGCTGGAAATATTGCTTCTGCGCCCGAAAGAGTGTCGAGTGCCAGCTCCAGCGATCAGTCTGAGGATCACAATCATAGTAATTTGCAGAACTCTCCGGCTTGATTAGCACTCCTGTAAAGGGGACGATTCTATGCAGTGATTGCTGCAGATGTGAGGAAAGTAATTACATGACGGGATTCATACGGGAGCAGCGTGGCCTCGTGCAGTCTGTGACTCCAGCAAGACAAGCTGCTTCTGATCACTCCTTCCAGCGGCGTGTTGCTGCATGGAAGTCCTTGCACTAGAAAACAAGCACAAAGAACCAAACTAGTCATGCTGCCATTTTGTTTATACTCTGTTACGCTTGCTTATGCATATTTTACTAGATTGCCTGTTGTTTTTAGCACAACGTCAAAAATTGCTGAGACCAATTTTACAAAAATATGGCATTAGAGAAAGGTTGAAAGCAGCCGCCAACTTACTACTAGTGAAGATGCGGTTTTTAGACGTATCCTGTGGCTTGGGGCGATTTTTAATGTTTGTGGACAAATTCTTTGCAAATGTCTGAGTATTTCATTCGTGTACACATTCGGTGGAATTTTAATGCTATCCGTTGCGAATATGGGCATATAGTTTTAGCTTAGAATGGTATTATAATTTTATGTAATCATTTCTATTCCTTGTAAAAAAATTATTTTTTATGGTGTAAATGTTTTAAAGAGTATGGTCTAAATGAACATATGTTTTGACTGATGCTTGCTTTTCTGCTGTTGTCCCTTTTAACGTAATTCACACAGATGTGCCGGTACTAATGCAGCAGCAAATGGATTTGCCGTTATGTTTGTATTTGAAGCTGAACACAAAATTGTGCTGTCTCAATTTTCATCGCTGAAAAAAACTATGTTACCTGTGTGAAATGTTAAAAATGGGAAAAACAATGTGCAAGAATTTGTGCAAAAGCTTTTTGTCTACTTGCTAACATTGACAAAAACAACATCAGAACAAAAACACCCAAATGATCACCTGATTTGATGGCTGCCTCTATGAGATGAGAGAGAGCCTCCTACAGGTCTACCAAGTACCTGTTTTGAGAGATCCCATGGGGCATAGTGAGTTGCTCTTGAATATCTTAGGTATATTGAATATTGAACCTCCAGGCATCATCCTGCCTTCAATCTCCAAATAATCTGTAACGTTGCTCCACTGAATATTGCATTCAGTTAGTCCTGGCATCCTTGGCATGGTTTTTCCCCCTAACCTTTTGCCTTCAGACCTCCTGTTTTTACTGACTTCGTTTTTGCTGGCCTTAGGACTTTGCACATATTACAACTGCTAACTAGTGCTGAAGTGCTTGTGCTGTTTCCTAAAACATGTTAGATTGCCCTACATCCAATTGGCATATTTAATTTACATGTAAGTCCCTAGTAAAGTGACACTACCTGTGCCCAGGGACTGTAAATTAAATGCTGCTAGTGGGCCTGCAGCACTGATTGTGCCACCCACTTAAGCAGTCCTGCCAAGTATCACGCACCAGGTGTGACACTCACGCATTTCAGTGCGGTGTTCCGCATCACCGCACTGAAATGCATTGTCACGCATTTTGCCGACTCGCCAGCTCGCGCCACCGGCGGCGCCTGTGCAGGGCTCTACTGCTCCGAGGAGAGACGTGCTGCCACTGCCAGCAGCTGCTCTGGGCTGTAAGTTCATAAAGTTAATCACCGGCATCATGATCTGACTGCTCGAGAGCGCGGCTACTAGGCTACAATGTAACAATCGTGCCTCAGCCTGCCTGGCTCCTAATTATTCCTGCTGCGCGGCTTAGTTTGACACACACACTGCTCTTGCTGCCAATAAGGGGCGGGGGGGCGGGGCCGTCCTCTCAGCAGTAAATGCTACTGGCTCACACAGCCAGGCACTCACCAGGGGCGTGATGGTAATGATGTGACCGGTACTTGCCGTCACGTCCGGAGGAAGTGAGCACTCTGAGAGGCAGAATCGGCGGGGGATTCAATTTGAGTCAGGGAGTCGTCCCCGCCGTGGCGTGCAGCACTGCTGTGTCTTCGTGCGCAGCGCCGCAAATTAGCGTTGCCAGCCCAGACCGGCGCGGGGACTCGCCGAGTGACAACCACTGGCGCACCCCCAGTGAATTCACACTGTCACCGGCGCGGCGACACAGTGCCAGGACAGTCACACACAGACACTCTGAAGTGTCGACTCATGGCCGCCCGCCGCGCAAGAAGAGGCAGACGGTGATGATCGCGGGCGGCGGCGCAAACTAAACCTTACCTGCAGCCAAGCGGGGCCCGGGGGACGAATGTGTCAGCAGCCTGCAGTCGGAGAAGAACAGTCTGCAGTCGCAGAGACTAGTGCTGCTGTGCATCATGCAGTGTAGAGCTAAATGAATTTGCTCCCGTTACTAAAGTTGAGCAGAGACGCCCCAGCAGCTCTGTGAGCGAGTGGCTGCTGGCAGCACCGTGCGCGCGGCTTGTGTTATCATCTGGTGCAGTTGCGGCCGGGCCTGTGTGACAGGCTGGCTGCCTGCGCAGTGCAGCCGTGAGCTGTAAACATTAAACAACTTTGGTGTTTTTGAAATACAGCCAGCCTGAGGTTGCCTGGCTGTGACCTATAATGTGACTGACGGAGTGGATCAGCCTGTCTTAGCCTCGTCAACACTGACTCTCGATACTTAATGTCCGGTGTCGTCTGTGGCACCGGGCGGCTCGAGTGAGTCCGCTGACTTAGTCTGACTCTCTAGGCAGCAGCTGATGATGAGATCCGACCGTGTTTGGGGCCTGTCACATCCTCTTGGAAACTCGAGTGGCAGCCTGGCCCCCCTGCCCGGGTCCTACGTGGGACACAGAGCGGCCTGGAGTCCAAAGGGCTGTAATGCATCATGCGAATATTATTGATTGCCAATGCCAGGGTAGGAGCCAGGGGCCCCAGTTGGCGTAGGCTGGCTAAAAGGAAGGATGGTCTCATTGTTTTTCTGCTGGCCCGCAGGCAACACAAGTGTCAAACTAGCGCAGGTCCGATGTTCTATTTCCTGCCTCAGCCTGTCCGGTACAGTGAGCACCAGCACTGATGCCAAAGTTAAAGGACAGCAGTCGAGTGTAATGTATGCCACAACTCTCTGCAGCACTGAGCCCCTGACAGATGACAGTATGATCATCTTAGAAAGGGGCAGGAGGTTAGTCAACTTCTTTTTCAGATATTTTGTAGCAGTTTCAATATCTTTTTAGAGCGTCTCATTGTTCGTAAGCGTGTAATTTCTGATATTTATTTCTGTCAATGCACTCATTGCTTGGTTTGACTTACGAAAAAGTGGCAATCTAAGTGTTACACATGTTGTCATTGAATGCCACTTCTAAGTACACTCAAATCATGAAAATATGATACATAAGAAGTCTGAAAACTTGGCAGCTATGTGTAAGTGCCTGCGTGATGGTATAATCTCCTAGATGTACTTGCTATGTACTTGCTATGCTATAAAATGTGCTTTTTAGGCTAGTGCACAGTCATGAATCATCAGATTAGTGCCTGCCTGCCCTCTTTAAGTGAGAACGGCAGTCATGGTTAGTGCCCTTCCATTTCTTGTGCATTTCAGTGGTTTTAAGATCTTCTTAGAGTTTTGTGTTGCTGAAATGGGTGTAATTTCTGCTATTTATATGTTACCCTTGTCTTCATTGCTTGATATTGCTCGCGAGAAAGTGTCACTCATAGTCGTTGAAATGTCACTCATATTTACACTGAAATTATGAAAATGTCACACATAGCAATTTGGAACCTTGGCCGCTATGCTTAAGTCGCACTTTAAACATATCTCAAGTCTGCCATTGCAGCCTGTGTGTGTAGTTTTAAACTGCCATTTCGACCTGGCAAAATCTTTTGCCAGGCACAAACCTTCCTTTTAATACATGGAAGTCACTCCTAAGTAAGGCCCCGGACAGCCCCGTGGGCAGGGTGCAGTGTATTTAGCCGGCCTGTGCTCCATCGTAGTCAGCCTGAAATTGTGACTACGTCCCAGTCCAGCATGACTGGATATTCACAGTCGGAGCTATCTGCTGTTGGGCACTATTTTTACTAACATTTTAAAATTGCATATCTCCGGTTCTACTAATTGGATGCTTGTTGTTTTGGTCTTGAAGAAAGCTCTATGGGCCAGGTATACGACCCACCAATTTGCAAGTCGCAAATTGCGTCGCATTTGCAACTTGCAATTTGCGACTCGCAAATTGGGATGCACAACAGTGTCTGAGACACTGTTTGCGATTCCCAATGGGGTCGCAAATTGCCTGCCTCACGCATATTAATGAGGCTGTCGCAATTTGCGACCCCATTGGGAATGGGTGGCACTCCTAGGGATGGTGGCCTGCTGGGGTCAGCAGACCACCATGTCTGGGACTACTTTCAAATAAAGCAGTTTTTTTTAAAATGCAGTCCGTTTTCCTTAAAGGAAAACCGGATGCATTTAAAAAATAAAAATGAAACTTTTCATTTTCATTTTTTAAGGGCAGGCAGTGGTCCCTGGGACCACTGCCTGCCTGTTAAAAATATTTTGAGAGCCACTCACAAAGGGGAAGGGGTCCCCTGGGGACCCCTTCCCATTTGCGAGTGGTTTACCACCCTTCTGTGAAGGGAGGTAAACTGCGACAGTTTTGCGACTGCAATTGCGGTCATCCATAGCTTGAGGAGTCGCTATTAGGAAGGGACGCCCTTGGAACGCCCCTTTCTAATAGCGAGTTGCTAATCCTATTTTGCGAGTCGCAAATTGATTTGCGACTCGCAAAATAGGATTAGTACATGTGCCACACGTTTTTTGCGGTCGCAAGTGGGTCTGAAACCCATTTGTGCCTGCATAAAACGTTAGTACATCTGGCCCTATGTTTCTAACTTGGTGTGGGATCCTTTTGTGTGTGGTGTTTTCACTTTATTTCTGATTGAAGTGTTGCACAAATACTTTACTCATTACCTCTAAGCTATGCCTAACTACTCTGTGCCAAGCTACCAGAGGGCTGAGCAAAGATTAATTTAAGGTTGGCTTGTGCCTCACCCTAACAAGGATTGTGGTTGTTTTTTGATCCGGGCTCACACCCCAGTTAATCAACAACCCAATTTCTCACAAGTTCCCCAACACACACTAAATCCAAAGATACCTGTCGGTTTCACCCTTGTTTATACCAAATTCAGTCGTGAACTGCTGAAATGTTTTGCTCAAACAAGCCCTTGATCATCAAGATGTGTATCATGTCCCATTAACTACCTCTTCCATCTTCCTCACCACAGTCCTTACTTCATGAGCACAGCATTCATCTCTAAAATTAAAAACACTATTACTTCAATGCCCACACCAATATGGCCCCACAGGAAGTACAGTGAATCTGGGGACATATAGGAGGAGCCAAGGCAGAACCCTTCCTGTTTTTCCTTCTGTGACTAACACATCTGGTTCACTCATGCTTTCAGGTAAGATGTATGTTGTTTTCTTATTTTATATTTATAATGTTTTTTGTGTGGCCTGCTCTAGTAGCTGCAGTTGGCAATTCATCTTGTTTGTTCCCAGTGTGCTACATCCCCCACTGAGCGATTGGGAGGCAACCGCTACTCTTGTACCTGACGCCCGCATGATCGGGGCTGTGCACGGTCACTTTTACTGATTTGGGGCTGCTCTCCTTTTCTTTTCTTTCAGAGCAGCTATTTTCAAGTACACTTCATTGTTTATGGGATCGCTTGCCTTTTCCATGATTGTGGCATTCCTGTGGCAATATGGTCTATCGCATAGGTGCTGCTAGGCAACACTTCAATGCGGGAAGTAGGTTTGACATTTAAGCATGTTTTATCTCCTTGCTAGCATTTTTGCAGCCATGGAGGGCAAGCACGCTTGTAAACGCAAGCATACAGCCGAATCCAGCTTAGGTGCAGAGGATCCTGGGCCTTCTTCAACCTATGTTTATGCACATCTGTGAGATATCAATCTGCACCAGTCATTAGTTAATAAAGCAGTGGAGCCTGCTTTTGCAGCGAGGGAACAACCTTTACCTAAGGTTCCCAGAGCATTTCCTGCCTATGATCCAAACACTGACCTGTTGGAGGAGGAAGAGCATAGAGGTCACTTTATTCAAGGGTCAGATTTGAAGGAGGTTCTTGCGCATATTAGAGAGAACCTTTCCTTTCCAGATAACTCTGCCCAGAGCAAGTAGTATAATTGAAAGGAACCAGAATGTTTTCCTATTCTTAAACCGGTCTTTTGCCTGCTTTCCAGAGAATGAGCTAGTATTGAGAAGGTGTTATTTCTTCGTTTCTTTTCCCAGAAAATACCCTTTGCAAAATTTCTCAGATGAATTTCCCACTTCTGTTAAAGTGGACTCCCTGATGGCAGGTTTGGCTTCCAGTGGTATGATTATTTCACTATTAGGGCAGTTGCCTTTACCACCTACACTGTGAAGTCTCTTCTTCACTACTTCTGGGCACTGGCAGAAGAGCTACAGCAGAAGTATGATGGGACATCTCTTCTATCAATTATGGAGAGTCAGGGCAGATTCCTTTCTGATATTACTTTGGACACTCTCTCTGCTGCAGCTTCAAAGTCAGCAATTGCAGCACATCGACACATATGGATGAGATCTTGGAGAGCGAATAATGCACAGAAAAGTCTCCTGAGCCATCTGCCGTTTTCTGGATGTTGGACTTGGCCCTTTTTGCAGGGTCATCCCTAAACTTTTTGCCTTTCTCCTAGCCTTTTTTCTGACATGGTGTTGGTGGTTTTAGGACTCTGGGCACTTTAGCACTGCTGTTCAGTGTAAAGTGTGTGTGCTCTCTATGGTAAACATGGTAAGATTGGTCTACACCTGTTTGGCTTATTTAATTTACCTGTCAGTCCCTTGTAAAGTGGTATCTCATATACCTGGGACTGGTAAATTAAATGCTACTGGTGGGCTTGCAGCGCTGATTGCGCCACCCACCAAAGTAGCCTTTCAACTCTGCCATTGCAGGGCCTGTGCGCGCAGTGTTACTGCCGCTGTGATGTGGCACCTAAAGTGTGTGCCATGTCTGTGACCCTCCCTTTTACTACATGTCAGTCACCCCTAAGGTAGGCCCTAGCTAGCCCTATGGGCAGGGTGCATTGTAGGTAAAAGGTAGGACATGTACCTTAAGTGTGTGACATGTCCTGGTAGTGACAAACAGCCATTTTGGTTTCTCACTACTGTGAGGCTGCCCTCCCATAGGAATGCATTGGGGATTCCCTGATAAGTGTTTCAGTGGTAATTTCTGATATGAGAGGAGCAGCGTGGTCAAGTTTGGTATGTTTGGAATAGTGATAAATGCTACGCAATGGTGTGCGCAGATTTATTATAACTATTTTAGAAATGCCACTTTTAGAAGTTGGCATTTCTGTGTGCTATGTGTCTGCCTGCCTGATGTGGATTGCATGTCTGGCTTTGGAGTGACAGGGGCTGGTGAGGTGTGTGTGGCTGCAGGAGGGGCAGCGTGAGTCAGCGCTAGGCTGAATAGGGCATCTGCATTTGGAGTAGTGGGAGGAGTAGTCCCCTGAATAGGATTGTGCCTGCCCTAGTGAATGCTGGCTCCGCCCCCCTGTGGTGTGTCTGATGACGAGCCCCCACCTGACAAAGGGGAAGAGGAGCCTTTTAAACAAAGTGCTCCAATTCCCCCCTGAACCAGTTTAGGCTGGTTCCCCCAAGCCCTGTGGCAGGGCAGACAAAGCAGTATGTAGTATTTATAGGGGCTGTGACCCCATGAAGGGTGCTGTTCCTGTGAGTTGGCGGGCCTGTTGCTGCTGCTGGGCTCCAGGAGGAACCACCACAAGGAGCTGCCTCCCTGCTGTAGGGCCCTGTGTGCTGGCCTGCCTGGGCCCAGCTTTGCCCCCTTGAACACTAAGGACTTTTTCAAGAACGGTGGGCTTAGCGCCTTCTGAGCGCTGTACTTTATTTTCCAGGAGAGAGGAGCTGGCCCGGCTGCAGCGAGAGGCTGCGAGGGAATCCCGGCATGTGGGATTCCCCCCCTGTGCTCCTTATTGAAGCGGGAGCCCACCCCGCTTTATGCATCTTTGAAAAGCGGGTGACCACCCCGCATTGGCGTTCTTTTTATGGCGGGTGCCCACCCCGTGGTTGTGCTGCTTTAGAAGCGGGTGCCCACCCCGCTTTTATGCTGGTTTGAGAGCGGGTGCCCACCCCGCATTGGCGTGCTCTTTGGCGGGTGCCCATCCCGCTTCTGGTCTTGGTGACGGGCGGATGCCCACCCCACACTGAGGAGCCGCAGAGAAGAGGTACCGCCAGGCCACTGCCAGCGCGACCTGGAACTCAGGCAATACTGCCTGGTTGTGGGCGGGGCCAGCTGCCTCGCGGTAGTCCGGAGCCTCGCGGGCTCCACATCGAAGTCCCGGGTCCCAGGAGGCGGGCCCGGGTGAAGTCGGGAGAAGCCCCGGGGCGGGTCTGGCTGAGGCACGCTGTCGGTGCCTGAAGACCTGCCCGGAGAGGAGCAGAGTCCCTGAGCAGCCCCGGTGAGTGGGGCGTTACTCGGCCTATTGTCGGTGCCTTCCCCCTGCCAGTGGAGGCACCAGAAGAGCCCAGGTGAGAGGGGCTCCCCGAGGCACATTGTTGGTGCCTGAGCGGTCCCGCAGGAGAGCGGGCTGCTCCAACAGTGGGGGCCATTTTCTTTCAGAGTCCCAGTGGGGACCCAGTAGGCACAGTGGTGCCAGGGCTAATTTTTTTTACTCAGCTGCACCGCCAGTTAGCGGCAGCTGCAACGTGGGGGCCATTTGCTTTGAAGAGTCCCAGTGGGGACCCCGGAGGCACTAGTAGTGCCAGTGCCAGTTCTTCTTTGCGCTTATGTGAGGAGCCCAGCTGCCTTGCGAGAGCGCAAGCAGCTGCCACGTTTGGGGGTCATTTCTTTGTGATAATATAGGGGTGAGTTGCACCCCACGCCCCAGCACAATTGCGCACTTTGCTTGCTGCATCGGCAGCCAGAGGGCTAATTGGATAGCCCTGGAGTAAGCCCCGACATTTGGGGCAGAGGGCATTTGAGCCCCTAGAGAAGGCAGGTTGGCCAGGGGGTCAGTTGTAGGTTGGTAGGGCGCAAGGCCCTAATGCGATTTATGTGATGCCTATGACAAATGTGATTTATGCACCATGATTAATACCTACTGCGTAATGTGTTTATGCTTATGAGGTTATTGCATAATGTGTTTATGCTTATGAGGTTATTGCATAATGTGTTTATGCTTGTGAGGCCTATTGCGTAAGGTGTTTTATGCTTAGGAGGGTTGGGCCTAATGTGTTTTTATGCCTACTGTGATGCAGACATAGTGCATTCATAATGCTAATGTGATAATGCTTAGGTCATTATGGTACCAGTAGTTACTGGTTATGTTTTATATTTACTTACCTGTTCTGATGGTTCTGACGGTGGCCCGATTGGCCCTGTCCTGTATATAATCCCCTGTGAATATTGCCTAGTGCCAGTTGGCACAGTGTAAATGTGTGATTATGTTTCTAATGTCTTTATGATAATACAAAGGCTATTTTTTATATAACCTTGTGTGGAGTTCCTTTTGTGGTGTGCCTAGTGTGTTGCTGCTGTGTGTGTGTGTTGCGCAAAGGCTTTACACATTACCTCTGGGATAAGCCTGACTGCTCGTGCCAAGCTACCAAGGGGGTGAGCAGGGGTTATCTTCAGCGTGTAACTCCCTTGCCCTGACTAGAGTGGTGGTTTCTGCCTGGCTTTGGCGCAAGCCTTAGCCAACCAGAAATCCCATTTCTAACATTGGTTGTCAGCGGTGAGGATAGGACTTGCGTTTGCGCAGTACCACAGCGACAACTGGTTGCACTACAAACTCTGCATTTAGATAATCACATGTTTGGGGATTATTTTTCCTGAGTTTTATTTTTCTCCTAAAAGTGTCATTTTCAAATTGTGTACTCTTGCTTCAGATCTTACGCCTAGGTGTCTTGTGTTGTACTTGTGTGGGTTTAAGTGCCCTGCCAGAATGGAACCTGACTTTAACACATATGATCTGTTGCTGTTGAACTACAGTCTAGAGAAGCTAAGGGGGTTCTGTGATGAGAGAGGCTTAGCAGTGAGGGGGGAAGACACTCAGGTATTCCTTAGGGATGCCCTGCTACAATGGCAACAGGATAGATTGAGACGTGAGGACTCTGAGTGGGAGAGGGCCCAGGCTGCACACCAAGAGGGTGGTGGGTCTGAGGGTGGCCCTGAAGAGTCTGAAGAAGAGAGAGAAAATGACAGGGCAGGGACGCCAGTAGATAGTGAGGATCCCATAGATAGGGAGTCCCTTGCTGGGTCCAGTGCCGGGGGCAGTGCCCCATCCCTTTCCCTGTCCCCAGAGGAGTGGGTAGATAGGAGGGAAGAAAGGGAGCATCAGCTGGCTTTGGACACGCTCCAGTCGGAGTATGCCATGGAGATAGCGCGGCTGGGTTTGGATGAGAAAAAGGCCTTGTGGGCCCAGGAGTTGAGACTCAAGGGCCAAAAAGCTAGAGATCGAAAGGGTCTTAGCGCAGGAGAGGATGGCGGAGGCAGAGAGGGCCTTCGCCAGAGAGAAACTAGCGCTGGAGGGTAGGTTATCCACTGAGTGCAGTTTTAGTTGTCTGGATTCACCAGTGAGGGTGGGGTCCATTGGTGGCAGCAATATAGAGTCCAGTGCAGGAAGTCCCACTCCCAGATCCCAAAGCGTGGTACCTAGTTCCCAGGAAGAAGGTGTCACACCTGAAGGGTTTAGGTTGAGGTTCAGGGGCAGTAGGAAACTGTCTCACCAGTCTTGGGGGGAGTTTGTGGATGAATGTTGTGATGCACTGTAAGGTTGGGTGATGAGTAGCAAGGCAAATGATTTTGAAGGGCTGTTCAATCTGGTTGTCAGAGAGCACATGTTCAGTAATTGTTTTCCGGGGTTACGCCAACACCTGTTGGAGTGTGAGTTCTCTGATCCCAGGGAGCTTGCACGGGAGGCAGACCTCTGGCTGTGTGACGGAGGGTCTGAGGAGGCATTGGGGAGTGATCCCAAAAGAAGTGGCTCAGGTATCTTCCGGTCCTGTGTGGTGGAAGAGGTTCAGCGTAGCCCAGCTAGGTCCCAGTGTAGTGGGAGGGCTGTAGGGGCTCACGTCCTGTCTCAGTGGAGAAGGAGTGAGTGTGGGACTGTGTGTCCCAAGGTGCCCGAAACCCAGTCTCAGGGCCTTTCCCTAAAGGAACACCTGGTTGGGGGCCTAGGCTATACTAGTAGGCCATTTGAGGAGGATCTCCTAGTGTCAGGAGAACCTGGAGCGTCTGTAAATGGAGCTCCAGTGGTTCTGGTGTCTGGCGGTGCCGCTCCAGTTGGGAGGTTGCAGAAGTCCAGATTGATGGGTGAGAGGGGGATGTGTTCTCCAGTGGGAGAACCAGTGAGTCAGGGACCAGCCAGAAGGACTGAGTCTCCTAGGAGTGACCATGGTGACACCACTTCTGTCCTGGGGGATCTTCACGCACTGTCAGATGGAAAGGGATCGGGAGATCTGCGCCAGGCAGACTGTCATGCAACACGTGAGTCATGTGTTACCCTCGGGGGATACTGTGTGAGTCCCCAGAAGTCCTGGTGTGCCAGGCAAGTGTTCAACCGCAGGGTTTAGACCCTGGGTTGGGAGACCAGGAGGACATCTGTAATCAGTGTCCTGACCGGGGGGATACTGTGTGAGTCCCAGAAGTCCTGATGTGCCAGGCAAGTGCTCAGCCGCGGGGTTCAGCCCCAGGGTTGGGAGGCCAGGTTCAGGATCTGCCTGACCTGGAGGGAAGGACATATGTAACCAGTGTCCTGACCAGTTTGGCTTCCAGGGGTACCACTCCAGGTGGGAGGGTGCAGCACTCTAGAAGGGGGTGCAGAGGGAGGGATTCCTCGCCTCTGACCCCGGTGCAACCTGAGGGTTTACACCCTAGGTTGGGAGCCGAGTTGCTGGAGAGAGGTCCTGAACTGGTGGGAGAGTTGTGTTCTGAGGGTGCCTCTCCAAGGAGGAGTGTGCGGAACCCTAGAAGGAGAGGTAGGGGGAGGAGAGCCTCGCCCGTGACTTCTGGTCAGCCTGAGGGTGCGGACCCTAGGCTGGAGGATCAGTGGCAGTTTAGAACTGCACTGATGAGAGGAAGAGTGGAGAATGGTTACTATGTGCCAGGGGTTACTGCCCCCCACTCTGTGAGATGGCAAGGACCAAAGACATCTGGATGGCCTAGGTCCTGGTCCTGGCCGTGGACAACTAGGCAGTACCAGTGGGGTAGCTTAGTTGGTCCTGAGAGCTTTGACAGAGGGAACCACATGGGTTCAGTTTGGCGTAGAACTGGAGTGTGCCCCTGCAGTTGCGGGCCCGCGTCCGTGTTCTATCGCCCAAGGCAGGGAAGTCCATCAAGGTGGTGATTGGTCTACCCTGCGTCTGGCTGGAAGGGGGTTGTGTTGGACTTGGCCCTTTTTGCAGGGTCATCCCTAAACTTTTTGCCTTTCTCCTAGCCTTTTTTCTGACATGGTGTTGGTGGTTTTAGGACTCTGGGCACTTTAGCACTGCTGTTCAGTGTAAAGTGCGTGTGCTCTCTGTGGTAAACATGGTACGATTGGTCTACACCTGTTTGGCTTATTTAATTTACCTGTCAGTCCCTTGTAAAGTGGTATCTCATATACCCGGGGCTGATAAATTAAATGCTACTGGTGGGCTTGCTTCAAGAAAGAACAGGGAAACCCTACTCACTAAGGAACCAGGGTAATAGTTATATAGGAAAAACAATGGTTCCTGTGGAATAATATACTATTAGGTTATGATACATAAGCACAATCGTGATTTAGAGGGTTAGATAATGGCAGAGCGCGAAGGAACCACTAACACACCGATTCCAGTGTAGTATATTTTATGGATTGTTTAAACAATAAAGTTAGGAGTAAACATTATACATCAAAACAACATTTGTGCATAGTGTCCCAAGTGACAAAGGGAACCTAAACCAAAGTGACAACGTGAATATTAAATAAAGGAAAATAGTTGTGCATCAAGGAAATAGAAGAGTTAGAAAAAGAACTCCTTGAGGGTGACGCAGTAGCAGAGGCAAAAACACTACTAGATAAATTAAACAAAACCATTGAAGACTTCAATTCATTTGAACTTAAAAAGAAAGCTGATAAAGTTTCCAAAGATATCAAAAATTTCTCAAAAGAGAGAGCATACCCATATCTGAGAGAAGATTACTACACCACTGTTGGTAACCAAAATAGACAGAACACCTGGGGCAGATTCAGAAGGAATCAACCAATCACATTCTCAGAATCTTCAGGAGGGTCAGACGACTCAGACGCACAACCAGGCCCGAGCCGATCTGACAATCACACAGGCCAGCCTTTTTTAGATCGCGGAGGCAAGGCGAAGGCAAAAACCTGGCATCAGTACCCAGGAGGAAGACAAACACGCAGGAAACACTACCAGTGGGGACCCCAACCCTTTTAAATTGTGAAGTAAACCAAATGGAAACTATTCCCATTTTTAACCTGTCTCATCATGTCATGTCATCAGCTGAGATATCGCTCTTAAGTAAGGGGTTGTCCTTTGTTATCACAGAAAGAACCAATTTTTTAAATCTCAAAGCAGAAATCTTTCAGTTCTTTAGAAAAATAAGATTGAAACTATTTTTCAAAGATAAAGAACCCAACACACAAGACTCATTCACAGGACTACGACCACCCTCCACCTTCTATCCCTCAAATGGCATGATGCCACCTGAACTTCTGACTTTTGAGAAGTTGGTGATACAAGGCATTGATAGATTCAAAACAACCAAGACCTTTATCCCTTACAATATCACACTGTTAGAAAGACAAGCTCTTACAGCATTGAAAAATGATGATTCTATTATACTGAAACCAGCTGACAAAGGTGGGGGAATGGTGGTACAAGACCGCAATGACTATGAAACAGAGATCAACAAACAAATCAGTGAGAAAAAACACTACAAAGTACTACGCACTAACCCCCTTACAGATATCCGCAATGAGATTTTACAAATAACTACTATGGCCAAAGAAGAAGGGTATATCTCCAAAAAAGAGTTTGAATTCCTCAATGCTGAAAATCCCAGAACCCCAGTGCTTTACACCCTACCCAAGGTTCATAAGAGCACGACGAGTCCCCCTGGTCGCCCTATACTATCAGGTTGTAGATCCGTTCTAGAACCCATTGGGGTTTATATAGATTACTTAATTAAGGAATATGTTCCCCTACAAGAAACATTTGTTAAAGATACCATGTATATGATTAACCTGGTAGATGGGATGCCATACAATTTGGAAACTGACATGTTGGCTACCTTAGACATCAGCTCACTATACACCAACATACCCCAGACTGAGAGCATAGCAATCATTGAACAATTGTTAGAAAGTAGACCTAGACCCATCCAGGTACCGACCACATTCATCATCACACTATTACGGATTGCCCTACAGAGTAATTACTTTCTATCAGGTGGCAACTACTACCAGCAGTGCTCTGGCACCAGCATGGGAGCAGTTTTTCCGCCAAATCTGGCAAATATTTATATGAACTATGTGGAGCAAACATTTGCTCTCAACATTGACAATGTGTACCGCTCCAACATTAAATGTTGGAAGCGGTACATAGATGACATCTTTCTGATTTGGACAGGAAGTGAGACAGACTTTGGCAATTTTGTTACGTACCTTAACACTATCCAGACCCATCTCACATTTACATCCACAGTACATAAATCCACCATCGCATTCCTGGATTTAACCATCAATCATGATAAAGGGAGACTATACACTTCCCTCCATAGGAAACCCACTGAAAAGAACACCCTCCTCTCATACCAAAGCCAACATCCACGTGCACTAAGGGATGGACTGCCCTTCGGCCAATTCCTTAGGCTACGCCACAATTGCACCCTTAAAACAGACTACAGGCGAGAGGCGGAGATACTAAGGACCAAACTAGTCACGAGAGGGTACCCCAACAGACTTGTAAAAAAGTCTCTCAAACGCGCCTGGCACTGCCCCAGGGAAGAACTTCTCAAGACAAAAGAGAAACCTAATCTCAACAAGATTGTATGTGTCACCACCTTTGGCACACACACCAATCAAGTCCGCAACCTGATCACCAAAAATGTAAATATTATCCAGAGTATTGATCCCACAATAGACACACCTCTGTTTGCCTACAAACGAGGAAAAAATATAAAAGATCATCTGGTCAGGTCATCTACAGACTTAATCACCAACAGGACAAACACATTGATTACTGCATGGGGCCTACCCAAAATGAAAGGACACCACAAATGTGGCAACTGTGTTTCCTGCAATTTCACGTTCAATACCAACACATTTGAACATGGTAGTGTAAAACACGATTTACAATCATTCTCTAACTGCAATACAAAGAATGTTGTTTATTGCATATGGTGTCCGTGTGGCCTCCCCTATATTGGACAAACACAGCAACCGGTCAAGGCTCGCATTGGCCAACATCGCAGCCGTATAAGCAGATCAGTTGAAAACGCACCACTTGTGTCTCATTACAATGTAAAAGGTCATACTGCTAATGAAATAAAGTGGCAAGTCATTGAGATCGCCACTCTTCCAGAAAGAGGAGGTGACATCCTTCAGATACTCCAACGGAATGAATGCCGCTGGATAGATAAGGTGAATTCAATAAATGAAGGGCTTAACTCTGCTGAGGAATGGAGAGGATTTGTCACTACCCTTCGCTAAACAACTGCATGTGATATAACAATTGTGGCCTGAATACACCTGTATGTCATCTGACATCCGACTATGCTTGCTCTAACAGCTTTATTTACTTCATTCTCGCTGTGACACTTGAACTGTATATATTAGATTCACTCGTATGCAATATGTGTTCACTAACTAAGAATTACAATTGTGAAATGTCTGCCCACATACAATGTTCACACTCCATGAAGTGCCCAGCATGCGTGTTTGCATATTATAAACACCGGCGAAATTCGGAATTTTGTAAATATATAAAGTATATATGTCATTTTACCTGCTCTTCCCTATTTAGTACCCATCACCTGTATTGTGCCCTAATTCCCACCTATTAACAGAGTATTTACCACTGTCATTAGCGCAACAGCCCCACCTTGTGCCACACATTTTATTTCTTCACCTCCCACTGAGGTCTTTTTCACTCTTTACCGATCACGGAAACGGAGCACTGGATTGCTCGGTGCAGCGGTTTTCCCTAGCTAGGTCTGCCGGTTTCCCTTGGCAAAAAGAGCGGGAAACCCTGTATATAACAATCCTCTCTGGATGAGGATCTCTGTCATTGTACCCGATCAAGCTGACTGACGCGGCTTTTCCTGAATCTACATGCGGAGCGCTGTCCCGCTTTTCCATTCTTCTACCGAGGCAAGAATTGGCACATCCAGGCCGCTTAGCCCTTGCGCTCAGCCCTTAATTCAGTAATCTGACCCCTACATTATTTTAATTTCCAGAAATACTCTCAGTGCATTGTCACTGTTAATCCACAAAGGTATTCTACAATGCTACGGCTGTGGCGTATAACTAATTGAGCCCCTCTGGCCCACCTACATACCCCATTGGATTGACAGCCTGTCCTCACATTGAGGTAAGAACCTCGGTGTAACTTGTAATTGATTATACATAGCGCATTGTCCAATTATCAGTAATTGCAATATTCTTCTTTACTTCTTTTCTCACAATCACAGTACCCGGACGGGTCCTCATGTGAGTAAACCTTTTCCTCTTTTCTTCACGTGTGGCACATCATTTTCACAAGGCTGCGCAACCATATATTCAGATACCTTTTATCCAACGGCCTTCATTTTATTTTTCCTATTTTCGCATTTGTGTCGGTATATGGGCCTTATGCTCTTTTTATTTCAATCCCGTTTAGATGTCCCTTCATCAATAGTCCTGAAGAGACCCCACATTGTTTTGAGGGTCGAAACGCCGTCGACAAACAGAAGAAGCGAACCATTTCCCCAGCACATATCATTGTATATAGCTGCTGTTCACATGGAATCATTTTGATAATGGTCGACTTGTACAAACTGTGGAAACCTTGTATTTAATATTCACGTTGTCACTTAGGTTTAGGTTCCCTTTGTCACTTGGGACACTATGCACAAATGTTGTTTTGATGTATAATGTATACTCCTAACTTTATTGTTTAAAGAATCCATAAAATATACTTCACTGGAATCGGTGTGTTAGTGGTTCCTTCGCGCTCTGCCATTATCTAACCCTCTATATCGTGATTGTGCTTATGTATCATAACCTCATAGTATATTATTCCACAGGAACCATTGTTTTTCCTATATAACTGGTGGGCTTGCAGCGCTGATTGCGCCACCCACCAAAGTAGCCTTTCAAACCTGTCTCAGGCCTCTGCTATTGCAGGGCCTGTGCGTGCAGTGTTACTGCTGCTGTGACGTGGCACCTAAAGTGTGTGCCATGTCTGTGACCCCCCCCTTTTACTACATGTCAGTCACCCCTAAGGTAGGCCCTAGCTGGCCCTATGGGCAGTGTGCATTGTAGGTAAAAGGTAGGACATGTACCTTAAGTGTGTGACATGTCCTGGTAGTGACAAACAGCTATTTTGGTTTCTCACTACTGTGAGGCTGCCCTCCCATAGGAATGCATTGGGGATTCCCTGATAAGTGTTTCAGTGGTAATTCCTGATATGAGAGGAGCAGCGTGGTCAAGTTTGGTATGTTTGGAATAGTGATAATAAATGCAACGCAATGGTGTGCGCAGATTTATTATAACTATTTTAGAAATGCCACTTTTAGAATTTGGCATTTCTGTGTGCTATGTGTCTGCCTGCCTGATGTGGATTGCATGTCTGGCTTTGGAGTGGCAGGGGCTGGTGATGTGTGTGTGGCTCCAGGAGGGGCAGGGTGAGTCAGCGCTAGGCTGAATAGGGCACCTGCATTTGGAGTAGTGGGAGGAGTAGTCCCCTGACCCTGAATAGGAGTGTGCCTGCCCTAGTGAATGTGGCTCCGCCCCCCTGTGGTGTGTCTGATGATGAGCCCCCACCTGACAAAGGGGAAGAGGAGCCTTGTAAACAAAGTGCTCCGATTCCCCTCTGAACCAGTTTAGGCTGGTTCCCCCAAGCCCTGTGCCAGGGCAGACAAAGCAAATATGTAGTATAAATATAGGGGCTGTGACCCCACGAAGGGTGCTGTTCCTGTGAGCTGGGGGGCCTGTTGCTGCTGCTGGGCGCCAGGTGGAACCGCCACGAGGAGCTGCCTCCCTGCTGGAGGGCCCTGTGTGCTGGCCTGCCTGGGCCCAGCTTTGCCCCCTTGAACACTAAGGACTTTTTCAAGAACGGTGGGCTTAGCTCCTTCTGAGTGCTGTACTTTATTTTCCAGGAGAGAGGACCTGGCACGGCTGCAGCGAGAGGCTGCGAGGGAATCCCGGCGTGTGAGATTCCCCCCTGCGCTCCTTATTGAAGCGGGAGCCCACCCCGCTTTATGCATCTTTGAAAAGCGGGTGCCCACCCCGCATTGGTGTTCTTTTTATGGCGGGTGCCCACCCCGTGGTTGTGCTGCTTTAGATGCGGGTGCCCACCCCGCTTTTATGCTGGTTTGAGAGCGGGTGCCCACCCCGCATTGGCGTGCTCTTTGGCGGGTGCCCACCCCGCTTCTGGTCTTGATGACGGGCGGGTGCTTACCCCACACTGAGGAGCCGCAGAGAAGAGGTACCGCCGGGCCGCTGCCAGCGCGACCCGGAAGTCAGGCAATACTGCCTGGTTGTGGGTGGGGCCAGCTGCCTCGCGGAAGTCCGGAGCCTCGCGGGCTCCACATCGAAGTCCCGGGTCCCAGGAGGCGGGCCCGGGTGAAGTCGGGAGAAGCCCCGGGGCAGGTCTGGCCGAGGCACGCTGTCGGTGCCTGAAGACCTGCCCGGAGAGGAGCAGAGTCCCCGAGCAGCCCCGGTGAGTGGGGCGTTACTCGGCCTATTGTCGGTGCCTTCCCCCTGCCAGTGGAAGCACCAGAAGAGCCCAGGTGAGAGGGGCTCCCCGAGGCACATTGTCGGTGCCTGAGCGGTCCCGCAGGAGAGCGGGCCGCTCCAACGGTGGGGGCCATTTTCTTTCAGAGTCCCAGTGGGGACCCAGTAGGCACAGTGGTGCCAGGGCAAATTTTTTTTACTCAGCTGCACCGCCAGTTAGCGGCAGCTGCAATGTGGGGGCCATTTGCTTTGAAGAGTCCCAGTGGGGACCCCGAAGGCACTAGTAGTGCCAGTGCCAGTTCTTCTTTGCGCTTATGTGAGGAGCCCAGCTGCCCTGCGAGAGCGCAGGCAGCTGCCACGTTTGGGGGTCATTTCTTTGTGATAAGATAGGGGTGAGTTGCACCCCACGCCCCAGAGCAATTGCGCACTTTGCTTGCTGCATTGGCAGCCAGAGGGCTAATTGGATAGCCCTGGAGTACGCCCTGACATTTGGGACAGAGGGCATTTGAGCCCCTAGAGAAGGCCAGTTGGCCAGGGGGTCAGTTGTAGGTTGGTAGGGCGCAAGGCCCTAATGCGATTTATGTGATGCCTATGACAAATGTGATTTATGCACCATGATTAATACCTACTGCGTAATGTGTTTATGCTTATGAGGTTATTGCATAATGTGTTTATGCTTATGAGGTTATTGCATAATGTGTTTATGCTTGTGAGGCCTAATGTGTAAGGTGTTTTATGCTTAGGAGGTTTGGGCCTAATGTGTTTTTATGCCTACTGTTATGCAGACATAGTGCGTTCATAATGCTAATGTGATAATGCTTAGGTCATTATGGTACCAGTAGTTACTGGTTATGTTTTATATTTACTTACCTGTTCTGATGGTTCTGACGGTGGCCTGATTGGCCCTGTCCTGTATATAATCCCCTGTGAATATTGCCTAGTGCCAGTTGGCACAGTGTAAATGTGTTATTATGTTTCTAATGTGTTTATGATAATACAAAGGCTATTTTTTATATAACTTTGTGTGGAGTTCCTTTTGTGGTGTGCCTAGTGTGTTGCTGCTGTGTGTGTGTGTTGCACAAATGCTTTACACATTGCCTCTGGGATAAGCGTGACTGCTCGTGCCAAGCTACCAAGGGGGTGAGCAGGGGTTATCTTCAGCGTGTAACTCCCTTGCCCTGACTAGAGTGGTGGTTTCTGCCTGGCTTTGGCGCAAGCCTTAGCCAACCAGAAATCCCATTTCTAACACTGGATCAAAGCTTTTTGGTACACATCTGAAGGATTTGGTCATGAAGTCTGTGGAGGATCGCAAATTATTGACCCCATTGACTCCTCCATCTAGGGAGAGTAGTTATGGACTTCAGAAAGCATTTGGACAAAATCCCAGCATAAAAAAAGTTCTTCTCAGCCCTTTTGTGAGAGGCTATGTAGCTGTGGCAATCTCTTCACAGACAAGTCCTGGCAGCAACCTTCAGTCACTCCAGCCAAGCTTTTTACTCCCAGAGTGGGTGGGAGAATACAGACTTTTGGAACAGCATGGGAAGCCGATGACTCAGATGTCCTGGTACTACCGTCAGTAAGGTAAGGCCACCTCGTCAAAGTTTCATCGCCTCCAGCACATTATTTAAAGTGGACCCCTGTTCTAAGGTCACTCACCTGGTCCCAACTGCAGAGATGACACTGGAGCCAATGCTGGACCTCCTATCCCTCCCCAGGACAATGCAGATCCAGGAACTAAAACCTGAGAGTCCTCAATGGCTCCCGGGGGAAGGGGATTGGGATAAAATTATAAAAGAGTGACCTGCGGTACTGGATCTGCTCAACGGCTGTGCAATGCTGCATAAGAGGATTTGTCACTTCTGAGACCTTCAACTTTTGTGAGGTAGATGTGCACTGGACCAGAACCTCCAGCTTTGCAATGACGCAATGCACTGGAAATAACAAGAAGAGGCAGTTACCCTCAGTACACTAACAATATAACAGCAGAAATACCAAAATCACAGACTGGAGTGTCGCACTCTTAAGAATAAACTTGAAATACAGATTGGAGTTATTGGCACTCCCAAGATACACTTGGAGCAGATGTGGGAGTTATTGCACTCCTAAGGATACACTCAGAGCAAAGGTTTGAGTGACTTGCACTCCTAGGGATACACTTGAAACACAGGGCGGGGTGCAAGGTTGATGCATATTTCAAAGACTCTGAAGTGCTTTCTCTTGGCACTACTGTGACAATTCTAGCATCAAAGTTGTTTAGAGGGTTCAGAGTATAAACACACAAGAAGCGCCAGAGTAATTCACAAAGAGGACATGAAGGAAAAATCTATAGTTTTTGAAGAAGGGGATACTCGGTCCTGTTTACTACGTTAGGAGATTTAGTGCACAATAACCTGATATCAAGTACTTGGCCTAGTTTTTAAACTTGTCTGAAGTTCGAAGAAGATCTCGAAGCCTTGACTCGGGGAGATGCGGGGAGGTCTGGAGTAGCTGTGCAGGAGGGAGCAGGGAGGAAGACGACGAGGGAGCTAGTGCCATGGGAACCACTGGTTCATATGGACATTAAAGAGACTGGAGCGCTTCTTGTTTCCAGCAGGACTTTTCAGGTGAGTGGGAAGGTTGAAGCTTTGTTCTGCTGGGAGTGAGGCCAAGCCACGGTTTGGGTTTGGATGGGGTTTATATACCCTCTCGAAGGCTCAATGGATGTAGCTAGATCACATGTGGTAGGTGGGGCACACGGTCGTCTAGAAGGTTCTCGAACCTTGGGGAAAAACACGTGTCAGTACACTCTTTGTGACCTTACAGAATGGGCAGGTGCAATTTGTTAATCAGAACTAAATAACAGGAAACAAATGTATCGTTTTCACTCGAACATGCAGAGTGGGAAACAACACCACGGCCCCAGTAACAACGAGAGCAAGTCTTGCCATTGGCTCACGGATTCTGGGGATAGCTTGCAGGGGCTTAATGGAAAACTACACCAAGGCCCTAGGAAAAGCAAGGGTAGCTAATCCATTGGTTCACGGGATGTGGGGAATGCTGGCAGGGGTTAAAGTGTAATAGAAATTACAGGTACTGGGGAAACATCAGTGAAGAGGGTGCTGAGGGAACACTAGCCATGAGGGTGCTGGGGGAACACTAGCCATGAGGGATGCTAGGGGCGCATCAGTCATTAGGGTGCTAGGTGAGCACCAGCCATGAGGGATGCTGGGTGCACATCAGTCATGAGGGAGCTGGGGGAACATCAGTTATGAGGGATGCTGGGAGAGCATCAGTCATGAGGGAGCTGGGGGGACATCAGTTATGAGGGATGCTGGGAGAGCATCAGCCATGAGGGAGCTGTGGGAGCATCAGTTATGAGCGATGCTGGGGAAGCATCAGTCATGAGGGAGGTTGGGGAACATCAATAATGAGGGATGCTGGGGAATCATCAGTCATGAGGGAGCTGGGGGAACATCAGTCATGAGGATGCTGGGGAAGCATCAGTAAGGAGTATGTCAGAGAAACATCTGTAATGATATAGCATGCATAGGAAGCCACAAGGGTAAAGCAACATGAGCCCTGTGTTCAGGGGGGCCCTTGGAAGGTGGGGGCCATGGGCGATTGCCCATTTTGCCCATGCCTTAAAGCGTCTCTGTTCTCGTGTGTAATTTATAAAGATAAGGATTTAACCAATACCAGCTGACAAAGGGGTAAATGCATGCTTAGAAATAAGATCATACAGAATAGCAACATGTACTTAAAAGATATTATTAGCCCAACCTGAACCGTCCACTACAAATCCCCCCTCCAACATTTAAAGAAGTTCTGCGACCCTCACTTTCACTCATACATCTTTGCATATATCTTGTATAATTATCTCAAAACTTTCTTCGTGTCTGTTCTGAGGCAGTATCCTTTACTCAACCGCTGGTGTTCTCACCTCGCTCTTAAAAATGTTATTAAATGCTACTCTAGGGCGCTCCTTCAACCCAGGGGATCCAAAGAGGGAGATCGACAGCTCTGACAAACCTCTCTGCTCCCTGTCAAGTCTATTTTTCATATCTCAGACTCATGAATACTCAGGAGGTCTTTATGTTCCCTCCTTAACAGCCCCTCCCAATCTCTGCCAGACCTCCTGCCTCCAACATTCTCATTTGCTTTTCAAGCACAAAACACGCTGCCTATTTTTGTGGCAGAACTGGATCATGAAAAAATTTATAATTCACGTTGGCAACAGACAATCTTTTTCTGTGACTGCACATGTGAATGCAATTATAGAAGCGTTCCCAGTGTATGTTATGGATTTTTAATAGCCTAGAAAATTAGCAGGCAATTATATTTACATCAAGCAGAGAGCAGTCGTCTGGTTCATGAGTCAGATCTGAGTTGGCAGGTGGGCAGTGGTGTGCATTACAGTAACTGATGTTTACTTAGATCAGATCTCGAACCTTGGCACGGGCACACCAGTGATTCCTTCGTGAAACAGACGGTATAATTTAGCAGATGGTTTACAATTATTCATTGGAATTGATATGCATTGAGCACGGACATTTTGGATGAACAAAGCTGACAAAATGGCTCTGGCCGTGCAGACGGACCGATGATGTCTAGTTGTTTTTGCATTGCTAAAGTTTCACTATAATTTTCTCTCGAAGTCACTCAAGTATTGTGTCGCGATTTTACGGTTACAAAACGGCAATAATTTGTGAAATACCGGCATGCAATTCGTGGCGATTATCAGCTTTAAAGTCTCGAAGTTGCTGGACAGGAAGAGATTTGCATCAAATACGTAACTTAGATTACTACATAATACAGACTATGTTAACGTGCCTATGTCAGTATTAATAACAGAAAGAATATCTTCATATATTATAGATGGGACTGCAAGAAACGGCGGGCCTCATTTACTATATTTTGAGGCACGGCAGAGCAGCAAGCCTTCCGGCTGCGTGGCCGTGCATCAAAATAAAAGGGCAGGAATGCGCCATATCTACAAGATACAGGCATTCCTGCCTTTCTCCCCTGCGCACAAACAGCAGCCCTGCTCCAACGCAGATACCCTTGCATCATGCTGCAAGGGTGCATGCTTTGCGGGGATGATTGTTTTTGTGCAGGAAGGGACACCTTCCTGCACAAAAATAATCATTGATTGCATTTTCCTCTTTCTATGCGTGCTGAGAAAGAGGAAAAAACAGGGAGAAATAAAAGTGTTTTTCCTCACGCCATTCCTACGCCTACCCTGGGGAAGCGTAGGATTCTGACGCATTCCCAGCTTTACAAAATGTTGTAAATCTGGGAATGAGTCAGGTTCTATGGAATTTGATTGGAAACTCCCAAAGCAACACCCTTGGAACGCCCCTTTCATGCAGAGTTATGCGTGAAAGGGGCCCATATTTAAAAGGCCATGAAAAGAAAAGACACACAGGGTGACTTTACGTGGCCTTGTAAATATGGGCAAGCCCGCTGAACTGCGTCAAAAAAAGTGACGCACCGGTGGCATAATGGGCTTGTAACTTAGGGCTACATGCATCAAAATTGTAAATTGCGAATACCTAATTGTGAATTTCTGAGAATCGCAATTAGGTAATCGCAATTTACAATGTGTGAAACTCAAAGAGTTTCATATATCGCAAATCGCTCTACCTCATTAATATTAATGAGGTAGATCGCAATTTGCGACCCCCTAGGAATCGCTAAAATCACGCGGATGGTGGCCTGCTGGGGTCAGCAGACCACCATGTCCGTGATTGCTTTTAAATAAAGCAATCTTTTTTTTTTAAATACAGTCCATTTTCCCTAAGGGAAAACGAGTTGCATTAAAGAAAAAAAAAGAAAAGTTTTCTTTTCATATTTTAAGAGCAGACAGTGGTCCATGGGACCACTGCCTGCTCTTAAAAAACGTTTTTACAACCATTCCCAAAGGGGAAGGGATCCCTTCCCATTTGTGAATGGGTTACCACCTACTTGAAGTAGGTGGTAAAATGCAATTTTATTGCGACTGCATTCACAAAACATTCATACATACCATTAGGGTGCGCTATTTGGAAGGGATGCCCTAAACACGCCCCTTCCAAATACCGAATTGCAAACCCATTTTGCGATTCGGTAGCATGTTACTGAATCAGAAAATGGGTTTTGATGCATGTAAAAAGCCTTTTTTGCGTTCGGAAATGGGCCGATTCTGTGAATCGGTCCATTTGCGAACGCAAAATAGCTTGATACATGTAGCCCTTAGCCCCTTAATTCCATGCAGCAGCATTTATTCCATTTACTGAATGGCACATATGTCAAGCATTTAGCACATATTATTCATCTGTCAAGTTGAATGCTGTGCCATTATATATATAAATATACACACATATGTTACCTACTGGTAGTCACCAGTAGGTAGTTGTAGTTAGGATGTAGTTTCCATAGTAAGAGCATTTTTTCATTTGCCAACAAGTTTGGCATCATTTGATGAATCCTCACGACATTTTCAAAACTAGTTTGCCACTCACTTTAGCTGCTGTCTTGAAAATTTCTGAGAGATCCGTCAAGCAAGGGCTGAGAAAAAGGAAGTGTCCAAAAGTGCATTTTCCCCATGTTAATTTCCAAAAGAACTTTAGACATGGCTACAGCCCCGAACTGCTGAACAGAATTACACTAACTTTGGCAGAAAGGTAGCTGTTGGTCCACAAAGTAACCTTTTTGTTAATTGGTTAAATCCGTTCAGTAGTTTTAGAGATATTAACCGATATCCACATTTTTATATATAGGGATGTGGTGGAACCGTGACCCCTCCGGGTCTTGTGCTGAGATCGATTGGCTGCCAACACTTCAAACCAGGAAGTGTAGTCAACCATCTTGGGACTCGGCTTAAACCGAGTCCCAGAAAAAACATTTAAAAAAAAGAAACACCCTGATCCCTTAGGCCTCTTGGGGGGGTCACACAGGCACCATGATCAGTTGGAAAAGACTTCAATTACCAGCTGGTTGAGGCCGGAGCTCTGAACTAATCAGGACTAGAATCCGCACAATGCTCCATATGCTTACTGAGCAGGCTTTTATGCTCCGCGACTCACTAAGAGGAGATAATCAATTTTTTAATTTTTAAACGCGCGCCTGAACTTACTCAAAGTGGATTGTTTACCTGCATTAAGGACTCCATGCCCCATAATGCACCCAGGGATAGTGTAACGACCACACGCCCATGGGTGGTGGGTATGGTAATGAATAAAACAGGAAATGATGTATGCAGGCCTCAGGTGTGCTGTTTATGCCCATGAAGAAGGGGCTTTTGGCCCTGAAACACATCGGCAGAGAGAAAGTAACGGCGCAGCATGTAAGCAAGCTGTATAACCATGCTGGATGGCAGAGGATTGTCGTGTGCTCTCTCAATGCTTCAGGGCAATTTTTGTTGAAATCATATTTGCGCACGGCGGCCCGGCCGTGGGGAGAGCACCATCATCAGTTGGAAAAGACTTCAATTACCAGCTGGTTGAGGCCGGAGCTCTGATCTAATCAGGACTAGAATCGGCACAATGCTCCATATGCTTACTGAGCAGGCTTTCATGCTCCGCGACTCACTAAGAGGATATAATCAATTTTTTAATTTTTAAACGCACGCCTGAACTTACTCAAAGTGGATTGTTTACCTGCATTAAGGACTCCATGCCCCATAATGCACCCAGGGATAGTGTAACGACCACACGCCCATGGGAGGTGGGTATGGTAATGAATAAAACCGGAAATGATGTATGCAGGCCTCAGGTGTGCTGTTTATGCCCATGAAGAATGGGCTTTTGGCCCTGAAACGCGTCGGCAGAGAGAAAGTAACGGCGCAGCATGTAAGCAAGCTGTATAACCAAAGTAAATAATTGGCAGCCCGAGCAGATAGCATGCATGTAGTAGTAACAAAATAAAGTCCAAATATCCGTCCTGAATGTATTCTTCTTTGTTTATTCCAAATTGACAAGATATCATTCACTGGTATCCATCTTCTTTAGCAACATGATTTTAAAACACAAGCCATGCCAACACGTGTTTCGTCCATACGGCTATACGCCTAGGACTTCATCAGGGCAAAGATCAGTATTACAAGAACCCTTAAATAATTAACGGTCGCATCAAGAAAGAGGTCGTAGTAAACCTAAAGTTAAAATGTGTCCTTTCTTCTAATAGCACCCATAGTCCAACGATCAGTAATATGAATTAAAATTCATCGCGGTCAGCCACATATCCTAAAGCCGACTTCATCGGTAGAAGATCCTCGTGTAAGAGTAACAGCTGTTGTGTAATGACCACACGCCCATGGGAGGTGTGTATGGTAATGAATAAAACTGGAAATGATGTATGCAGGCCTCAGGTGTGATGTTTATGCCCATGAAGAAGGGGCTTTTGGCCCTGAAATGCGTCGGCAGAGAGAAAGTAACGGCGCAGCACGTAAGCAAGCTATATAACCATGCTGGATGGCAGAGGATTGTCGTGTGCTCTCTCAATGCTTCAGGGCAATTTTTTTTTAAATCATATATATATATATATATTTATATATATGTATATGAATCAAAGTAGACATTGGCAAACATGTATATAAGACCGACTAAACTAAACATTTTTAACTTAATGTAAATAATAAAGTATACATATAAAAAGTTGTATTATTTAATACTTCACCATAAATATAGAAATAATACACACACATATTTTTAATGAATAAAATACCATTTCAACAGTTTGGAACAAATATAACATTAATGGAAAAAAATGTATATACATATATAAATATACCACAGATGAATTTAAGTTCTTAAAGATTGAAAAACCAGTGACGCCAATTCTTTATTTTATCCCGAAAATCCATAAAAATGCTCACAAACCACCAGGAAGGCCTATAATATCCGCACGGAACAGCCTCCTAGAAAAGACGTCACAATATGTAGATTATTATTTACAGGACTTTGTACAGATGTTGCCCTCATATGTTAGGGATACTAGTGATTTTCTCCTAAAGATACAGGACATACAATGGCAGCAGGACTATCTGCTAATAGCTTTGGATGTGACATCTTTATATACATCCATTAAACATCAGGATGGTTTACGTGCTCTCCAATTTTATTTAGAAAAAAGGACTCCCGAATGTATACAACATACTAAAATGCTTTTAAATATGGTTGAGTTTTGTTTACACAATAATATTTTTCTATTTCAGAATACTATGTATAAACAACAGCGTGGAGTAGCCATGGGTGCCAGCTTCTCCCCCAGCTATGCATGTTTGCATATGGGTTGGTGGGAGGAGCTGGTACTCATGAAGGAACACACTACAATAGTTAAAACTAATATCAAATGCTGGTTACGGTTTATAGATGATTTGTTTTTGATTTGGCAGGGCAATGTGAATGAAGCAGAACAATTTATAGCAGAGCTAAACATCAATAATCACAATTTGCATTTCACGTCAAATATCAGTTCAACATCCATTAACCTTTTAGACGTAGAAATATATATCAAAGATGGCATACTGGAAACCAAGTTACACAGGAAGCCCACTGCTGGCAACGCGATATTGCACGCGAGCAGTTTCCATACTCACCACTTAATTCAAAGCATCCCCTATGGGGAGATGTTACGTTTAAAAAGAATCTGCAGCAAGGAAGAGGACCTAAATGAGGCACAACAAGCTTGTGCCAGCAGATTCAGGGCTAGGGGATATACGAAACAATGTATTGACCAGGCCATAAAGAAAAGTAGAGAACAGACAAGAGGCAACCTAATAAGAAAGAAAAGCAGAAAGGATAAACAATTACAAGAATCGTCTACTTTTAGATTTATCCTTAAATACAGTCAACAAGACAAACAAATCAGGAAGATTATCAGAAAAAACTGGCCATTGATCTTAGATGATCCAATCATTGGCCACACTCTTCCTAAGCGAGCCTCCATAACCTATACCAGAGCTACTTCGATGAAGGATGTCCTGGTCAAAAATGACCCCTTTACACAAACTAAAAATACATGGTTATCACAGAGAAAGGGGTTTTTTCGATGCAGGACGTGCAAAGCTTGCCAGTTTGGAGTAAACAAGACATCGTATGTGACTCCTTTCAGCGATACAGAAAGACCGATTGAAAAAGCTCTAACCTGCAAATCCGACTATGTTGTTTATATTTTAGAGTGTCCCTGTGCCCTTAAATATGTAGGGAGCACCATATTACAGGGACACAAACGCATATTACAACATATTAGAGCGATCAAAAACAAAGACACAACGTACCCTGTGGCGAGGCATTTTGAAGAAAAACACAACGCAGATCCCAAAGAATTGAGATATTTCTTAATAAATGCCATCCCACCATATAAACGAGGTGGGGATAGGGAAAAGGCGCTCCGTAGGTTGGAAACCAGATACATTTTAGACCTCGATAGTAAACAACCAGGAGGCCTTAATATTACTGAAGAGCTTTACACCTGCCTTTAGTAATTATGATCCAAATGATACAAATTCATTAGATTAACTAAATCAATCCCAGAATTTACTGGATTATTAAGAGATTGAAGGATAATCAATGAAAAAATCATAGAACAGCTATTTAGAGGGTAATTAAGATGATTAAATAATAATATGCTGCTACCAGGCCCCTTTAGATAATATATTAAAATTATAACACTTTTTTACACTTTTTTAGATATTTTTATATGGTCTTTTAGAAGGGATTTAATTAGTAACATTTTTTTTTACACTATATTTAGATTATTAGCACTGGTTTATTATAAAGCAAGGTTGGCAGAATTTAGACTTCAATTACTTAGTTTTTATTCAATTGTACTGTATAATGCACTGGTATTTAAACCTGGATGTAAAGAAAAATATTTTCGATTTTATTGAAAAGCCATGGTTCATGATTTTAAGGTATTTAAACCATTATTTTGTTAAAATGCATTGACATGATTGGCATTTTGAAAGTTCAAAAACAGTACTGACAAACAGAGTATATATTTACAAAGATATATTTATACTATAATTTCTATGTCCAAGTCAGACCTTGCACTTTAGGCACCTGTCACTTTAAATGCAAATGAAAGAAAAAAAGAAAAAAAGTATAAAAACTAGGTGAGACCAGTCACGCGCATCATGTGATCAAGGCACTTGTTGTGCCGAAACGCATTATGCTGCTAGTGCTGTTTAAGAGCTCCATTGATTAAAAATCTGCACTTCATCTGAGGTCCGTGCTCCATCGTTTTTTTGTGGTAAAAGAGTTGGAGTTACCTGGATATATATATATATAGTGAGTGAAACGCGTCATGGCAGGCATTATGCCTGTGTATCTCTATGGACTAATTTGGAAATAAACTGCACTGTTTCTCCACGACATCGAGTCCTAATAACTTTCTTCCGAGTTTGGCTGAGGTCCGTGCCTGTTGGTTATGCCGGGGATAGGCAGACAGGATCCTGGTGTGTGAATATATATATATATATATATATATATATATATATTACTTACCAACAATTGATGCCTTTCATTTGTTTCACTGCCCAGAGGAAGGGAGGTGTCCCGAAACGCGTAGGCAGCACTGTGTGGGGAGCTGATCTGTGTGTGTAGCCTTGTGTTCGACCTGACCTCCAGTGCGTGCGTTCCATCCGGAGCGGCAACCTCCTCTTTCATATATATATATATATATATCAAACCACGCTGCATTCTTTTTCAAAAATTAGCTGCTGAGGACAACAAATTGCTTTTCAAAAGCGGTATTTATTCCGTGATCAGACCAGCTCGACGCGTTTCGGGACTACTCCCTTGTTCACGAGTACTGTGTCTGTGATTTCGTAAAGTTAAATAACCACGTGGTTTGTTTTTCCAACAACAGTGAAGACAGACTTCCGTTTGCCGAGTTACAACACTCGAAAACGTGCATTTCTTTCATACATTAAGTTGCTTAATTCATTAATTTAAAAACACCAAACATAAGTAAAAAATTATATACATTATAGAACAGTGAAAAGATAAATTCAATTTCTATTTATAAATTGGCTTGTTACCCAAACTTGATCAACCAAAACAGTGTCTCTGAGATGATAAATAAAACAAACCACGTGGTTATTTAACTTTACGAAATCACAGACACAGTACTCGTGAACAAGGGAGTTGTCCCGAAACGCGTCGAGCTGGTCTGATCAAGGAATAAATACCGCTTTTGAAAAGCAATTTGTTGTCCTCAGCAGCTAATTTTTGAAAAAGAATGCAGCGTGTTTTGGTGTTTAGAGGTTTGCCCCCTCGCTGAGGACCGCCGTTGCAAGTGGAAGGAGATAAGGCAACTGCAGTGCGGCTGCACTGCTTAGCGGCTTGGTTTATTTTGAAATCTCCTTCCCGCTGAGAAATAGACATTTGGCACGGAGCACCGACAAGAAAAGACGGGCAGAGTCAGCGAGACTTAATTGTCTCAGAATACGGAAGATCCGCCAGGTCAAAGTTGTCAGAGTGCCACGAACGAGAAATCCTCAGCAAACGGACATCATAGGCTTCGGGAAGTATGGTTTAGCCTTGATGTTGCATATTAGCGGTACCGCGGTAACTGCGGTTTGAAATTATCTCCGTCATGATGATGTCGACCAAGAATGTGAAACGGTCGGAGGCAGCAGGGAAGATGTTTGATAATTTAAACATTGCTGATAAAACAGAGACCAATGCGCCCACAGGTAGCTCAGAAGGTATACAGAATAAAAGAGAATTGTGGGATCAAGTGTGGAAAGCATTGAAAATAGAACAGAACAAATGGTGGGAAGCAACGACCCTCCAGAAATACATTGAAGTCGGAAGAATACCCAGAGGACTCCGGATTTTTATTACACCAACTTTTGAAGACCCAGATCCAGAATTAGTAAGTGAATGGGCCACAAATAACCATAAGTGCTCAATGGTGATGTTGGAACTACTGGTGAAATACGGTAAGAGAGATGGTGAAAAGCTGTCAGAGATGATTGACAGAATTATACAGCAATTGCAGGCATTATGTGAACAAGATGAATTTAAAAGAGAGATGGACAAAATGGAACGCAACCTCGACAGAATCGAGGAAGATATTAAATTAAAGAAACAGCGTAAATTCCAACGTGATTTGGTAGATTACCAAAGAGGGCAAATTTTAACATTCGCAAAAAGATATGATAAACTACGGAGTGGAACAACAACAGCAGCCCCAAAGGCAGGAGGCAGTTTGAAAGCATCAGGGAATATTGTGAACCAATCAAGCATAGAAAATATCGTCGAGGGAAGTGTCAACAGTGAAAGTGACGTGTCAAGTGTCTCCGAATACGAAGGAGTAAAAACCAGCATTTTAACCGAATTCAACCTTGTTGCGAAAGGAAGACAAAATGTCAACAAACAAGAAGGATCTCGCAGTCGAGGAAAAGGAAACAGAGGCGGAAGAGGAAAAAGAAATCTGTCAGCACTTGGAGATTTAGGAAGCCCAGTGGGAAGTCGGACAAGGGGCCAAGTCAAAGCGAAGTGATGGACAAGAAGACAGTAATCAATCTCTATGAACGGACCTTGAGCGACTTTGAGGTAGAACTTTTATCATTGGGTTTAACATTTTGTCCCTCGAACGATTTTAATTACACACAGAGTCGCATTGATTTGTTTTACTTTACACGTAAATTGAGGATAAAAAAATGGTATGCCACGAAAGTAGTAAGTAATGTGGGGGCAGTATAGAGAATCCTAGCACCATCAACATTAATGATTTGGATTTGTTACAAACGCTTAATGTGTTGGCAGAGGAGAGAGAGGTTGAGAATGATCCGGTTTTGAGTCTGATTGATGACAATATCTGCCTTGATTTAAGTGCCCAAACGAAATTTAGACTTAAGTCGATATTCTTACCTCAAATTAAAAATGAAGCCATTGAGGTGTTTGAAAAAGGAGTGTCTCAAGAATTACTCAAAATTTCTAAGAATAAATGGAAAATGCACAATAATTTGACACAAGCACAGAGTAGAGTGATTGAGAGTTTAAGAAATGATACCTCTGTAGTTATCAAAAAATCTGATAAAGGAGGCAACGTGGTGGTGCAATCAAGAAAGAAATATATTGAGGAAGGCCTAAGACAACTAGCCCACAGTAGTAAATACAACAGAAGTAATAGACTCGAATATGAACATTCTATCAAGTTGTTTCATATGCAGTTAATAGAGTGGAAAGAGAAAGGACTACTAGGGCAGGAAGAATATAATTTTTTAGCCTGTAAGTTTCCCAAACTTCCTGCACTTTATCTGTTACCAAAAATCCACAAAGACCCAGACAACCCCCCTGGAAGACCAATTGTGTCTTCCAGGGGAAGTTGTTTGGAGAACACGTCCAGGTATGTGGATTTTTTTCTACAGACTTATGTGAAAAAACTCCCATCGTATGTAAAAAATACGGGAGATTTCCTCTAAAGTCTGGACAAATTGGTATGGAGAGAAGATTACTCACTGCTTACGCTTGACATAACGAGCCTATATACATGCATCCCCCATGACCTAGGATTGAAAGCGTGTAGACACTATCTGAATGAAAGATCTATATCATACCTATACCACACAGAGATGCTTATTGAGATGATGTCTGTTTGCCTAAAGCAAAATTATTTTATTTTTGACAACAAGATCTTTAAACAAACCCTGGGAACATCGATGGGGACCTGCTTTGCGCCATGCTTTGCGGGTCTCTATTTAGGGTTCTGGGAGGAAAAAGTGGCAAGAGAATTGGACAAGTTTAAGAATAAGGTGGTTGTGTGGGCGCGTTACATCGACAATATTGTATATGGAAGGGTGATGAGACTGAAGCAAATGACTTTGTTGAAGAACTTAACACAAACACATTTAACCTACACTTTACCAGTCACTGGTCAAGAGACACTGTAGAATTTTTAGACTTAAAATTGTCTATTCAAGGAGAGAGATTAGAAAGCTCATTGTTCCGTAAAACAACAGCAGGCAACAGTTTGTTGCATGCGCGCAGTTGCCATCCCAGTTCGTTAATTAACAGTATACCCCTGGGAGAGATGCTAATGGGCCAAACGGAACTGCAGCACACAAGAGAGCTTTAATGTTGAAAAACAGGTAATGTGCCAGAGATTCTTGGAGAGAGGATTTCACAAGTTACCATCAACAAAGCAAGTGCAGAAGTAGATAAGAGAACTAGGACATCACTCTTGTTAGAAATAGATAAGAGTAATGAAGTCACAGAACAGAAAATTAGGTTCATCACAACCTACAACAGTCAGGCCCATGAGATACGGAAAAGTCTTGATAAATACTGGCCAGCCTTACAGACAGATAAAGATCTAATAGACAGTATAGAAACATTTCCACAAATTACTTTTAAGAGAGCAAAATCATTAAAAGATTCCCTATGTAGAGCAGTAGAACCACCGACAGCGAAGATTTTAGGGATCCAAGGATTCTTTACATGTAGGAACTGTAAGGCGTGTAAAAACAGTAAGAATAGGAAGGAATGTAAGTTATCCCCAGAAAGCAAGCCTTATGTAATTACCAAACACACATCCTGTAACACCGACTTTGCTGTGTACGCTTTGTTTTGTCCGTGTCAAAAAGCATATATTGGAAGCACCATCCACAAAGCGAAGAAAAGAGTACTGGAACATTTGCGTGCAATTAGAAATGGGGACAAGCAATATCCAGTAGCCCGCCATTTCAAAATCCATCACAACAAAAATGAGAATTTATTGAGTTTTTGTGTACTTGACTCAATTAGATTGGACGAACGAGGAGGTAACAGAGTACAAAATCTCCGACGTCTTGAGTCCAAACTGATAATTCAATATAGGACCCTGACACCTATTGGGCACAACTGCGATGAAGAGCTAGCAGTACATCTAGGCTAAGGATATGTGGGAAACATTGGAGTCTCGAAGTAATGAAGCAATGTAGTTAAAAGAAAGGCCACTGCCAACGACCTATTGTTTTTATTATACGCTGTGTAGGTGAGGGTGATGCACTCATGATGTTTGTTTTTTTGTTTCTTTGGTTATTTTAGAACGGTGAGGTGAAACGTCATAAGAGAAAGGCAAAAAAGCTAAAATATCATTCCCCTGAAGGTGGGGTCCCGGAAGGAAATTGAACATTATGAAATACGGCTGTAAGGTTAAGCTTTTTTTAACATTGGAATGCCCGTTATCCGTAAGGTGAAAATTGGACATGAATATGAGCCCACTGAGGCTGCAATTAACTGCCATGTCACTACAATAGACAGGCGTGTGTCAAGTAAGGAAGAATACTGTGGAGAGCAGGTTATGTTACGACATTTAATGTATTGAATTCATTAGTATGTTACTTTTCTACCATGTTTACAATTTTTCACTTTAATTTTGGTGGGATTTCAAATATTGAGCATAGTACATCAAATATAATGTAATATACTTTTGTGAATGGTACAATTTGGTTAACAATGGCTGTAGATAGTATATGCTATAATAAGAAGAACATTTTGGAAAGCAGCCATTGAAAGTGAAAGCCTGAGGGTTAAGAAATGATGTTTTTTTGATGAAAAGCCCACTGGGGCTGCAGTAATGAATTTGAGACATTGGCTTCAAGTTAATGTATTTATTTATCATCTCAGAGACACTGTTTTGGTTGATCAAGTTTGGGTAACAAGCCAATTTATAAATAGAAATTGAATTTATCTTTTCACTGTTCTATAATGTATATAATTTTTTACTTATGTTTGGTGTTTTTAAATTAATGAATTAAGCAACTTAATGTATGAAAGAAATGCACGTTTTCGAGTGTTGTAACTCGGTAAACGGAAGTCTGTCTTCACTGTTGTTGGAAAAACAAACCACGTGGTTATTTAACTTTACGAAATCACAGACACAGTACTCGTGAACAAGGGAGTTGTCCCGAAATGCGTCGAGCTGGTCTGATCACGGAATAAATACAGCTTTTGAAAAGCAATTTGTTGTCCTCAGCAGCTAATTTTTGAAAAAGAATGCAGCGTGTTTTGGTGTTTAGAGGTTTGCCCCCTCGCTGAGGACCGCCGTTGCAAGTGGAAGGAGATAAGGCAACTGTAGTGCGGCTGCACTGCTTAGCGGCTTGATATATATATATATATATATATATATATATATATATATATATATATATATATATATATATGGATATATATATAGATATATATAAGTATTCATTAAAATAATGTAAAAAATATAAAATATTTAAAAAACAATTTCTTAAATAATCGAGAAATTTAAAACAACTAAATTAAAAATAATTTAAAATAAACATCAATATTAAAAATAATATAAATCCACTCTAACCAACAGTAGGAAAGCTATTGGCCTTCAGAGGGGTCAGATTTACTATTTCCAATCCAGTTTATTTAACAGAGGGAAAGTGTTAGATTTTGGTGGGGGTCGTTTTACTATTGCAACTCTAGTCTACACAACAGTAAGGAATGGGTAGCACTTCAGAGGGGCTAGAATTACTATTCCCACTCCAGTGTAAGCAACAGTATGAAAAATGTCCAATGTATTCAACAGTAAGTAAAGTGTTGGACTTTAGTAGGGTTAAATGTACTATTCTCACTCCTGTCTAAGCAACAGTAGTGAAAGTGTTGGACTTTTTTTTTTTTTTTTAGTTTAAAAGGCTTTATTGAATTAATTAGAACCATAGGTACAATGTATAACAATAGTCATAAAACAGTAGTAAAAGATAACGAACTGAATAAATGATCTTAAAGGAATAAAAGAATCAAAAGGTGTGTCAATACTATAAAGATATTCCAAAGCGAAAAAACAGTAAGAAGAAGTTGTACCTATAACCAAAATAGCACTTTACATTTTTGTGTTTCAGAATGAGAGAAGAAATAATAGAGAAAGAAAGAAGAGAGCGGGAAGAGAGAGAGGCAGAGAAACAGAAATAGAAAAAAAATAAAAATTAGATATAGTAGTATCTTCATCTAATAGCATATCAGAACTTCAGTGTTACAATAATCATTATGGTTCTAAAAATTAGATATAACTGCACATTTGGTCTATAATAACATAGAATTGAGGAGAGACGGTGATACTCATGGAGGTTGATAAACAAAGGAGCTATTTTGATGACTTAACACAGAAGTGGATAAATAATTGGTAAGTGGAGACCAGAAGGCTTCCTTCCGAATAAGTTGTTGAAAGGTTGTAGAGGAAGCTCTATCCAGTCTATGATTATAGCAAAGAAGGTTCCACCAGGCGGAGAAAGAAACCTTAGAGGCGTCCTTCCAATTGGTGGTGATTACCTGAAAAGCAATAGTAATTAACAAGTCCACAAACCTGCCAATCCTACGAAAGCCAAACCAATTTGCAGAAGTGCTTCCCATAAATATGGAGTAAATGTCAAAGGGAAAGTCGATAGAACAGATAGATGAGATCGACTCACAAACTTTAAACCAGAATCGGGCTATGGCAGGTCAAGAAAAAAAGGAATGCATTAAAGTGCCAGGGGAATTGGGACATACCCAGCAATTTGGAGATAAGTGTGAGCTAAACTTAGATAAAGATAATGGAGTGAAAAACAGCCTCTGATAAAAGTAATAAAGAGTCTAGGTAGTGCTAGAGTTGCAGGAGGTGTGGTGAATACGGGTCCAGATGGAATTCCATGTATGGACAGAAAGGGTATGCTGTAAGTCAGATTCCCACAATAGCTCAACCCTACTTTTAGGACGATTAGGAGAATAATAATGAAGGTATCTGTAAATTTGAGAGGCTTTAATATATGGGGATATGGGTAAAGGGTCGAACAAAGAGTCTTGAGGAGGGGAAGGAGATCCAGATAATAGAGAAAACTGATTCATCAGGAGCAAAGAAAGAGAGTCATATCTAAGTAGAGAGGAAACAGGTACATCAAAAGTAGACTGAACCTCTTGTAGGGAAAGACAGCGAGACTCCTGTATTAACTGCCTAACCTGGAAAATCCCTTTGGCAGCCCAGGTTTTCCAATAAATAGTACGATTGGATATTTTAATACCTTTATTGTGCCAAAGAGGTGAATCTAGAAATATCTGCAAAGGGTTATGGGATTTACATCTGATCGGATGAAAGGTCGAAATTTATTTTGAAAGCGTTGGTACATTAAAAGAGCGGGGGGAGTAAGTGAAACTGGCCAAGAGAGAGAAAGGGAGGGGGAAAATCAGAGATTCCTCTAATTTCTGCCATACAGAAGTAAAGGGTCCATCTGAATTAGAAATGTATGGTAGCATTTGGCGAATTAGAAAGGAGGAGTGATACTGTCGAAAATTTGGAAAGTGAACACCGCCCTGTTCCTTAGGAGCGGAGAGCAAAGCCAAAGATATACGAGCCTTCCGACCGTTCCAAAGAAATCTACTCAAGACACCATTAAGAGTCCTAAAAAACTTCAGTGGAAGCTCAACCGGTAACATGGACAGATAAAAGTTGACAACAGGGAGCAGCATCATTTTAATAGTGTCCAGTCTACCCCACCAGGACAAAAAGAGAGGGACCATCTGTTTATCATGCTATTTACTTTTAATAGAATGTCGTCTAAATTATGCTGAATTGTTTTTGTAAGTGAAGGGGAATATTTGATCCCTAAACAGGTGATATTATTAGTATTCCATTTGAGGTCGACTCCCTGAAACATACTCTTTAAGCAATACTTATTAAGTGGAAGTACCTCAGATTTTGAAAAATGTTGTTTATATCCAGACACGGATATAAGAGGAGAGAAGATTGGTAAAGCAGGCAAGGATGTAGAGGGATTCGAAACATATAGCATAATGTCATCTGCGTAAGCTGTGAATTTAATTTCAACAGTGTTATGTATAAATCCACGGAAAGTGGGGGAATGTCTTAGAGAATGAAGGAATGGCTCGAGAGAGAGAATAAAAAGTAATGGGGAGAGAGGACATCCCTGACGAGTGCCCCTTTGTAAAGGGAAATAGGAGGATTGAGAACCATTGACGAAAACTGAAGTAGTTGGGGAGGAATATAATAAGCTAATGAGGGACATAATAGAAGGACCGAATCCATGCCATTTTAGGGAACGCATCATAAAGAGCCAATTAACGCGGTCAAAGGCTTTTTCAGCGTCAAGGGTTATAGCAGCCATCGGGGAGGATTTTTTGGCTGCAAGATGGATGATGTCAAGGAAAGTTCTAGAGTTGTCGGCAATAGTCCTTCCCTTAACAAACCCCGTTTGTTCAGGACCGATTAAATCTGGAAGGACCTGATTAATACGAAGAGCTAATACCTTGGCAAATAATTTACAGTCGAGATTGATCAATGATATAGGACGATAGTTGGCACAGCGGGACGTATCTTTGTCTTTTTTGGGAATGAGGCAAATCATAGCTTCGAGAAAGGAACCTCGAGCCTCATTATTTTGAACAAAGTGTTGAAAAAGAGATAAAAGATGGGGCAGAAGAAGAGGAGAAAAACAAGAATAAAACTCAGCAGTAAAGCCATCGGGGCCAGGAGCCTTATCCTTAGGTAGCATAGACAAAGTGGTTTTAATTTCTGAAAGAGATATATCTTTTTCCAAAGAAGAAGTGTCAGGAAGAGGGGAAGAACGGGGAGGTAGTGAGTCGAAAAACGAATCTAGAGCAGCATCTGAGGGAGAAGACTCAGGAATATAGAGGGTTTTATAGAACTCTGTAAAGCAAGACAAAATCTCCTCATCCTTAAAGCGGGGAATATCACAATCATCTATAATTTTGACTACCCTAGATCTTTGAGATTTGACCTTCAAGTAGTTCGCCAGCAGCTTACCCGCTCGATTACGACCACCATAGAATTTAGAGTTGATTTTTAACAGCGCTCCTGATGCCTCCTCCGTAGATTTCCTATAGAAGTCAAGTTTGGCTTGAACCAGGACCTTAGGAGTATCAGCATTTTTAGAGGAAAAATAGGCATGCTCCAATTCTTTAATGGAAGAAAGCATAGAAGCGGATTCATCACGATATTTTTTCCTTTTTCTGGCTACAAAATCTATAATGAAGCCCCTGGCCGTTGCTTTAAAGGAATCCCATAGAATATGAAAGGGCATGTCAGGGCTAGCATTAAGGAGAAAGAATTCAGCAACAAAATCATTAAAAAGGCCTAAAAAGGAGGGATCTTTAAGAAGGTAATTATTGAAACGCCAGCGTCGGGATTTAATGGGTAAGGAAGGAAGGTCTATGTTAATCAAAACCGGAGCGTGATCAGAGATGAGAATAGAGCCAATCTCTGCATGCAGGAGGTTAGGAAGGAGGTGCGGACTTGCATGACCTGATTGCAGTCCCCCCCTACTATAAGATTAGGATCAGAACATGTGCGAAGTGTATGGGATATGGATTGCCAAAATTGTGAGTCAACCCCTGTGGGACCATAAATGCTAAGAAATGCAACATGAGAACCATTAAGAAGAGTATAGAGAAGGAGCCAACGTCCATGTTCATCCCTCTCCTCCCTCTCCACCCTAAGGGACAGGGATTTGTGAAAGAGTATCACAACTCCATTTTTCCGGTCTTTTTATGGAGAGCTATAAACGTGCCCCACCCATTGCTTTTTGAGAGAGTTAACATCCGTCTCATTAAGGTGTGTCTCTTGTAGCATGGCGATTTTACATTGAAGCTTAGAAAGATGGGTAAGTACCCGCTGCTTTTTCACTGGATTACGCAACCCCTTTACATTCCAGGAGACAATCCGAACATTATCACTCATCACAGGGCACAAAATGCATTGATACCGCTATTAATATTATAAAAAATTTCAAGATCATACATTCAAAATATAGGCAACCAAAAATAGAACCATTGATGCATTGAAGAGTAAGTAAGTGAACGTATAAAGGATTATGCAGGAAGTAAAGATTGATATATGCCAAAAGGAAGAACAGAATACGGAGAAAGATAGGCACATTCAAGAGAGAAGATACGAATAGAGAGATGAGAAGGAAACAAAGCGAAAAAAGGAAAAACTGAACAAGGATGAAAGAACAAAAACAAGAAAGATGAAGAAAATACATGGTGGAAAACAAGCAGTTGACAAAAAGCCAAGAGGCCTCAGTCAAGAGAAACGGAATAAGTATCCAGAATGAGAAAATTAGCATAGGGAGGTGGGAAGCAGCAGAAGGAGAAGGACTGCAGAACCGACGCCACATCAACAACCGAGACTAGTGAGTGCAAGTGATAGAGATAAATATGTAAGAATAAATGGAAGGAGGAGAGTAGATATATAATAAGAAGACAGGGGAGACTACCTATGGACCACTAACATAATGAAAGACAGCAACTTAGAAAAGGACCAATTAAATGGATAGCACTTACCAGAGAATTGAGGTAACCACAACTCCTGGAGGAGGACAAAAAGGGCAGGGGGTAAGGGAAACATCCGGGGAATGGGTCTATACATTGATTTAAGTTGCTAAAAAGGAGAAAAAAGAAAAACACCGAAAGTTACACAGATGACAAGCAGGTCATAGTAGCTGAACGTAGACAACATTTATAAACCATGAACAACAACATCATATTATGTGTGAATTATCAGCATATTAGAATAAATGAGAAAACCTCAAAGGGCAAAACCAAACATAGTAAATAATAAAGTTCAGGACCCTCCAAAGTCCATCTCGTCCCCTTTGTGGCGAGACATAAATTGCTGTAGATCCTCAGGACGGTCGAAGGAGTATGACCTCTCTTTATAAGTCACCTTGAAGAAGCAAGGATGCACAAGACCATATCTGGCATTCATGGCCCGAAGAGTTGGGCGAAGGGAGAGAAATTCCTTACGCCGAGCTGCAGTCGCACGAGCCACATCTTGGGAAAAGAAAAGTTTTTGGCCAGACCATAACATCATTTGTTTCCTTGACCTTGCCGCCGAGAGGACTGTTAAAAGTTCAGTGTACTCCAGAAACAGGACAATTATCCCCCTGGGACGTTGAGCTGACGGTGCAGAAGAGGAGCCAGAAGACTTGGGGCCGATGCGATGGGCCCGCTGTAAATTAAGAGGCGTACCTTCTTTAAGACCAACAATCTTGGGAATGTGCATCTTGAGAAAGGCGAGCATATCCGACCCTTCCTCACCTTCAGGAATACCGTAAATACGAAGATTATTGCATCTGTTGCGGTTTTCTAAGTCCTCTGTTTGTGTTTTGAGGAGAGCAATCTCTTTCGACATAGCCACAACTTGAGGCATCAAATCCTCTGTATCACTAATCCTTTGTTCCACAACAGACATTCTCGAATCCAGGTTAGACCATTTTTCATCTAGCTTCTGAAGGGTTGCATTAGTGTCAATAATAAAAGTCTTAAGCAATTTTATCTCTTCCATGAGATCTTCCATAGTTATGGGTAATGGCGACTTGGTGGGAGAATTAGACTCCTTCTTGTGTCGTTTAGAGGGAGCGACCTGAGGAGACTCCTTCCGAGAGGAGGACATGCTTGCAGATGTGGCTCGTTGACCCAGAGAGGAAGAAGGCTCCATAAAAACACTAATGTTGAGAGCTTAAAGGAATACACTTTGCCACAAAACAGCTGAGATATGTTAATTAGCTTTGTCAGAACGAATACCAGGAAAAGGACCCTCGACCACTATCTAGGTCTAAAGCTGCCCGTTAATAGTGAAGGCCTCAGGACTAGAATTTTTTTTTTATAACCCAGCCAAGCCGGACTCTTCTTTGCTTGAGGGGGTAAAAATAGTGACGGAGAACAAAGCAGGGCAAAAACCTTGAAACCCCTCAAATTATAGAACTCGGCCAACTCTAATACACAAATGCTCCTAGCGGTACTTGATGATCCAAAGTACGTCACTAGTCAGGATATTAGCTATGTCAAAAAGCGCAAATCCAAAGGGTCAAGGTTGGAAACACTCTGCCTCTCAGAAAGGGAAGTTATCCATCACCAGTTCATTAAAATACAACATTGCGACATTCTTCATCATATAGGACTGGTAAAGGAAATGACTTCTTAAATTCAAATGAAAAATATCACATGCTACGGTCAAAAACAAAACATTTTCCTGACAAAAAATCTTTCCAAAGGATTATTCCCATTGAAGTAGACAGTGAGAGGACAGAAGGCAGAATCACACATTCCTCTAAAAATGCAGAGCAGAATGAAACATTATTGCTTCATTGTAATATTAGAGAACAGCACCACAGAGTCACATTGTAGAAAATATGCACATTGCTGAAGTTCTGGGCTTTGCAAGAGATACAAAATGGCGGTCGTGGTAAAAAAAAAGTGTAGAGCGAGCCGCTAATACCAGGCGTGACTTTAAAATTCAATTATATGGCAACATATGGCCAGAGCTGGTCTTCCTTGGAGGCAATTTGAGGCTTGTAGAAGGGACAGTTCGTACCTGAAAAGTCCCGCATTGAGGCGCCGCTGCCGCGCAGCGCCGAATATAAAATGGCGGCCGCAAATCCCACCGGGAGAGAGTCAGCAAACAAAACTCTAAAACCGGAAACCTCCAGGTCGTCACGGCTTCAAAGAGGGTCCGCTGGATGCAGGAACCATTCCGACAGCGGAAACCATGCAAAGATTTCCCCGTAGTGCCGCGCTGCAGGTCACCTCTCCTCCCTCACTGGAACTCGGTCGGGAGCTCGGTCAGCCCACCGCCATCTCGCCCGGCGCTCAAGCCACGCCCCTCAAAGTGTTGGACTTTTGAAGGGTCAGATTTACTATTCCCACTCCAGTTTAGGCAACAGTAGAGAATGTGTTGGACTTTGAGGGGGTTAGATTTAGTATTCCCTCTCCAGTCTAAGCAACAGTAGGGACATTTTTGGATTTTGAAGGGGTTAGACATACTATTCCCACTCCAATGTATGCAACATTAGGGAAAGTGTTGGACTTTAAAAGAGTTACATTTACTATGTATACTCCATTCTAAGATACAGTAGAGAAAGTGTTGAATTTCTGAAGGGGTATTACATTTGATTTTCACACTCCTCTCCAAACAACAGTACAGAAAGTTTTGGACTTCGGAGGAGTTATTTTTACTATTCCCACTCCAGTCTAAGCAACAGTAGGTAAAGTGATTAACTTCAGAGGGGGTAAATTTACTATTTATACTTCAGCCTCAACAACAGTTGGGAAAGTGTTGTACTCGGAGGGATTAAATTTACTATTCCCATTTCCGTTTTCGCAAGTAGTACAGAAAGTGTGGGGCTTCAGAAACCATTTCATTTATGATTCCCTCTCCAGTCCTAGCAACTGTAGAGATGATGCTGGACTTGGTAGGGGTTACATTTAGGGCCTGATTACAACTTTGGCGCAGCTGCGCCTGCTCTCAGCCGACACAGCTGTGCCAAAGCCGCGCAAGTACTTCCTGCTTTATTACGAGTTGAACTTGTGTAAGGCGGAAGGCCCTTCGCCTTTCCCATAGCAGTGCCTGGAAAACAGGCACTGCAATTGGAAAGGTAAAAGAGTTCTAGCATGGCATGGATGGTGAAGTCCATGCCGTGCTGGAACTTTGGGGGAATACAGACAGGGGTGCACATGTTGTGCCCCCCTGAATGTATCCTAATGGCAGGGGGTATGGGGGCCCTTTGGGCCCTTTTACCTTTCACCTCGGTTGCACTTTTCATTTACTACTTCAGATCACGTCGGCTCCCGAGCAGGCTCGTTTGTTTCGGGCACCGCAGAGGTATATTTTACTTAGGGTTGGAACTATGACATGTGTTACATTCACATTCTTAATTATATCATATCGGCACGACAGTGCACTCTTCGGCATACTAACGATCACAGTTTATTTTTGTTAACATGATTTGTTTACAATCAATTATATGACGCACATTTGGCTTTATATTGTCTGAGCACTTATATGTAACCCATGGAGCAAAATATACATAATCTATTATCAATTAAAAATTAAGATGAACATTTAATTACAAAATATAATTACAAAAGCTTACCTCCCTATTCTTCTACAAACCCAAAAACCCACTATTAAAATATATACTACTAACAAAGTATAAAAATGTAAATGTTCTTATAATTTACACATTAAACTAATATATCGGAAATAATCAATAAATAATGAAACTATTGAAAAAATATGAATCAATTAAAAGTCTAATTTACAATAAATAATTTTGAACTTATAAATCAAATTAATCACAATATAATTAACTTACCACCAGGTCCTACAATCCCAGCATTCCACTATTTATATACAAATTACTAATATAAATGTATTGATGAAATAAAAAGTGCAAATATAAATTATAATTAAGCACATAGGAAACAATTGAATGTCAAATGAGTTTCATAATTAATAATCATTTTTTTTTATTGTACAATAAAAAATAATTACCATTAAATTAAAATGTATTATAATTCAGTTAACATCCCAACCTTTTCTTCTACAAACCCAACAACCAGCTACTACATTAAAATTACTAATTACGTTATAAAAAATTACAAACTATATTTTTTTTAAAGTACCAAGTTAAGTAACAGTAGTAGCACATAAAATTAATATACTAATTTATATTAAATTAATAAAAAACAATATTTGTTGCAACTATATTAAAATATATTATAGATGGTGGGCCTTATTACAATGGTGGTCTGACAAATGTCTGACCACCACCACAGTGGGAGTGGGACCGCCCGACAAGTAGTCCGAGGTCCCATCTGCTAGCTTATGATGCGACCGCCGTGTAGCCGGTCACAAACATTTCTATTGCGGAAAGGGCTGCAGCACAAGCCACAATGGAAAAAGGGATGCTTTAAACCTCCATGCACTGTGTGCCAGGCACCATGTGGTGCCTGGCACATGGTGCATTGATCTTTTGGGGGCACCACATGTGCCTCCACAGCCACATAGGAGAGGCCCAAGGGGGACGGGGGCCTTGCTAGGGGCCCCCAAAGTCCCTTTCTGACAGGCTTGTGAAATGGGCATTGTAATCCTTCCGGCAGGGCCTGCGCAGGCACCACCTTTATCATAGGGATTATGGTCCGACCGACTCCCGATGGGTTTCTTGAGCCTGTCGGAGGCGTCAGTCGGTCCCTCTGACCGCTGCGGTCCGATCGACCGTATTGTAATGCAACTGCCGTGCCACTATCCTGAATGTCGGTAGGACCACAACCGACGGCTTGTCGATGGCGGTCCCACCAACATCCTCTGACCTCCTGGTCAGGGAACTCTGCTCTCCGCCCTAGCAGCTCCGTCGTTGCACCATTGCCACTGCCCCCTACACCTCTCTGTCCAGGTAGGTGTTCGAGGCCCTCCTCCACCCGCAGGCTCCTGCCTGCAACTCATCTCTGGTGGTCCAGTGGGAGAGCTTTGCTCTTCTGCTGGTCCGCTCGGCCAGCCTTCTTTGTCCTGACTGTCTTTTGTCTGTTTTTTTCTGTTTTTACTGTTATTGTGCCTGTTTGACTGTCTTTTGTCTGTCTTTTCTATTTCTACTGTTATTGTGCCTGTTTTTCTGTAGTTTTGCTATTTTTTGTGTCCTCTATTGTGCCTGTTTTCGCTGCCCCTTCCCGCCGCTGTTGCCCCCGCGGCCTCTCCCCCCTGCCGGTTCCCGCTCCCGCCTCCCAGCTGCATTTCCCTTCCCGTTCCCTATTAAATGGGGGCCGCTGCATGGCCGTGCAGCGGCTGCGTGCAGTGGGTGTGCCGCTGGCGTGCTAAAGGCAAGCCCGTCTGCGCCCGTCCGTGACCCAACCGTGACCAGCGCCAGAGACCCTGGTTCTCCGACCACACACCGCTACGAATCAGCTGCCCTCCATGCACTCAACCCCAGAAGAAACAACAACTGCCAGCTGTCTACGCTGAACACCACCCATGCCAGTTCTTCTGCCAACACTGCCGACTAACCTTCACCAACCTCCGCACCCCCACGGCCACCACCCTCCCACCAGAAGCCAGCACACACGAAGCCCTGAGGTGCATCCTCCTCAACGTTTTCTTCCTGCACAGACACGCAGTAGAGATCTGGGACCTCCTCGACATCCTCTCGCCAGACGTCGCCTTCTTCACGGAAACCTGGACCAACTCTACCTCCGCCCTCGACATTGCTACCGCTATCCCCGACGGATACAAGATCCAGAGGAAGGACCGCCTCAATTACCCAGGAGGAGGACTCGCCATCGCACACAAGAACTCCCAACGACTCACCACCTCCAGCACGAACGACTCATTGTCCCCATGGAACACCTCCATTTCCAGATCCAGGACCAGCCCCAGAACGACCCTACATGGCACCGTCGCCTACAGACCTCCCGGACCATGAACAGCAATCACCACAACCATCACGGACCTCATCCCGCCCCACGTCATCACTTCCATGGACTACATACTGCTCGCCGACCTTAACTTCCACCTCGACAACCTTCTGGACAACCTCACCAACATCGGACTGGAACAACTCGTCACCACCCCCACCCACAAGGCAGGACACACCCTCGACCCCATCTTCGCAGGAGGTAACAACATCCACTTCAGCCACACCACGCAAACCCCATGGACAGACCACCACTGTTTACACTTCTCTTCTGACAAAGCCACCGCTCATAAACCTACACCATGCTCTCCGCAAAGAAACTGGAGCAAGGTCACCAAGGAGCACCTCAACTCCACCCTCAACCCCGATCCCCCTCCCACCTCAACCGACGCCAACTCTGCAGCCAATGAACTACACAGATGGATCACCAACTGTGCAGACAAGCTCTCCCCCCTCCGCAACCCCGACAGACAGCACCCTATGAAAGCTACCTGGTTCACCACTGACCTCCGAGAATCCAGACGGACCTGCAGACGTCTTGAGAAATTATGGAGAAACAGCAAAACCTCGGAAGATCGGAGCACCTACAAGAACGGCATGACAGAATACCACCAATGCATCAGATCCACCAAACGGACCTTCATCCAGAACAAAATCGTCGCCAACTCCAGCAACTCGAAGGAACTCTTCAGCATCATTCAGGAATTCACCAAACCCCCCAGCAAAGCCTCAGATGTCACACCCTCCCAGGACCTCTGCAATAAACTCGGCTCCTACTTCCACCTGAAAATCAAGTCCCTCTACAACAACTTCAACGAACAGACATCAGATTCCGAAACCACTCCTTCCTCCAGAAATGCCAGCCAGCCTACCATCCATGCCTGGACCCCGGTCACCATTGAAGACACCACCACGACCATGAAAAGCATTCACTCAGGAGCCCCCATGGACCCCTGCCCGCCGCACATCTTCCACAGAGCTGTCGCCACCATAGCACCCGAGCTACGACACACCATCAATGCCACCTTCGAATCCAGCATATTCCCCAATGACTGGAAATGCGCAGAAGTTAAGCCCCTCCTCAAGAAGCCCTCTGCAGACCTGACGGACCTCAAAAACTACCAACCCATCTCTCTCCTCCCCTTCACGGCCAAAGTCACCAAGAAGATCGTCAACATCCAGCTAACAAACTTCATCGAAGACAACTCCATCATTGACCCTTCCCAATCCTGATTCCGCAGCAACCACAGCACCGAGACCGACCTCCTCGCCGCCACTGATGACATCCACACTCTCCTCGACCAGGGCCACACTGCAGCCCTCATCCTACTAGACCTCTCTGCAGCCTTTGACACCCACGACACCAGCATAGGGGGAACCGCCCTTGACTGGATCCACTCCTTCCTCGTCAGCCAAACCCAAAGAATCAGACTCCTGCCGTTCCTCTCTGAACCCACAGAGATCAACTGCGGAGTACCCCAAGGATCATCGCTCGATCCCACGCTCTTCAACATCTACATAGCCTCCCTCGCCGCCATCGTTAGACAACTTGGACTCAGCATAGTATCCTACGCCAAGGACACCCACGTCATCCTCTCCCTCACAAAGGATCCCCACACCACCAGGAAGGAATGAAAGACGTTGCATCCTGGATGAGCAGCAGCTGTCTGAAGCTCAACTCAGAGAAGACAGAAGTCCTCGTCCTCGGTCCTACCCCCTCAGCATGGGACAACACCTGGTGGCCCACTACTCTCGGCAACCCCCCCACTCCCACAGCCCACACCCAGAACCTCAGCATCATACTCGACTCCTCCCTCACCATGACCCGACAGATTAACGCCGTCGCCTCCACTTGCTTCAACACCCTCCGCATCCTTCGCAAGACTGTCAAATGGATTCCCCCTGAATCCTGAAAGACCATCACCCACGCATTCATAACAAGCAGACTGGACTACGTAAACGCCCTTTATGCTGGAATCAACGAATCCCTGCCCCAAAAACTCCAGACCATCCGGAACACCGCAGCCAGACTTGTCCTCGGCATCCCACGACATGAACACATCACCCAGCACCTGCAAGACCTCCACTGCTCCCCGGTCGAAAAGAGAGTAACCTCCAAGCTACTCGCTCATGCCTACAAATCCCTCTACAACACCGGACCCCAATACCTTAACGAAAGTGTCTCCTTCCACGTACCCAAGAGAGACCTCTGCTCCTCCGACATCGCCCTCGCCGAAACCCCACGCATCCACAGAGCCAGATCGGGTGGAAGTGACTTCTCCTACATCGCGGCAAAGGCCTGGTACGAGCTCCTGATCAACATCAGATGATCCCCCACTCTGCATACCTTCAGGAAGAGCCTCAAGACTTGGCTCCTCAGCTGACTCAGAGCTGCACGCCCCCCCTGCAGCGCCTTGAGACCCTCACGGGTGAGTAGCGTGCTTCACAAATCCCTGATTGATTGATTGATCCTAATGAGGGACGATATTCCTAAAAATGTATAATATATACCAAAAAGCAATATTCTTAACTTAGATATTATGTTCCATGATATTTTGAGAGTCACACAATATTTTTATTACAATATGTTGGGCATTTACACTAGGAGTATACAACTGTTATCTTATTATGGAGTACTTTTGTAAGTCATCAGCATCCCCGGGCAATGGGATGGTATTGAGAGTAAGATATGCACTCACTGTGGCACATATAATATGCAACACATTCTATGACAAGAAACTCTGATAGTGAGGCTGCCAAATGGTACCACAGAAGGTGAAATGTGAGGAGAAATCATACCGTGCCCACCCAATGCTCACCTGATGTCCAGATTCTCATGGCAGAGGCAAGATGGCAGCCGCTACGGTGGCGGCGTGAGCTGGCTCCCCAATTACCTCCCCGCTAAAACTCTCCCTCCTCGCTTCTGGACGCTTTTGAAATGACAGAGAATTAAAAACGGAACTTACGCTTCTGTATTCCTCCGGATGATCTGGCGTTCCTGGTGCTGGTTACTGGGGGTCCCGCTGCCTTGCAGACTGCTAGCGTGGAAAACCTCCAGCATTTTCTCCCCGCTTGCTCGCTGCACTTATACCGACTTAAAAATGCCACCAAAAGCCGGCACGAAAAGCACTAGAGGACGGGGGCCGCCGGTACACTTTGGAAACTCTCAGCAGTCCATCCCGGACCGAGATGGGGAAAACTCTGATCAGAGAGGACGACGCTCCGCTTCTGTTTCTGCTGTGCTGGCTGGGCTGCCCGGCTCCGGGGACCAGCAAAAGGAGAAGGGGAAAAATGGTGCAACACGAGGAAAGCAGACGGTCCCTGCTCTGTTCAAAGCACAAACCGACAAAAGTAAATCAACACGTGACTTGGCAGCCAGCCTTAAACGGAGCAGTAAGACTGATGCTTCTCTACCTAAGCTGGCAGTGTCTGCTCTATTATTTCAAGACGATGACATTCAAGGTACGAAGCCTCAGCTGGGTGAGTCTCTCGTTCAAGAAACGATTAGGGGACCACCATTATGTGCAGTGGATTTGGCAACTATGCATATAGCCATTCTCCCTGGAGGCAGTGGGGAATCTGGAAGTACAACAAGCATACCCTCCATAGTGGATTCTCTGATGACCGTAGACAGTACGGGGCTCGACCACAAGAAGGGTGCATTGTGGGAGTTGAAGTCCCTCTTGGTGAAGACCAGGGCAAAGAGACCGAAACTAAGGTACTGCCTTTCACCGCTAGGGACACTAATTATGTGGGGGAGAGACCATTAATTTCTATGGAGGAGGATGTCGTAGATAAATTTTATTCACTATCAGATTACTCTAACTCCTCAGGTGACGATCATCCTGGTAAAGATTGGGCAGCAGATGGAAGCGATAGTAGCAGTCTGCACTGGGAAGAGGAGAGTGATAAAACGCTGATAAAACATGGCACGGAGTCCAGACTGCAAGAGCCAGGTACTCTTTCGGACCAGGTAAAGGGCGCGGCGGGGTCTATGACCTGGGATTACTCCTTCTCATCTAATTTGGCGGGGAAGGAGGCTCCGGAGGAAAGTCTATCGGCAGATATGACCAGTGGCAGCGATAAGGAATCAGAAGGGATTACACTCTCCACAATATATCAAACCATCATGGCTCTTCGGGAGGAAACCAGAGCAGAGAGCTCCCGTACTCAAGGGGCTTATCGAAAGCTCCATAATTCTATCCGTAGGGTAGCTAAGTCATGCACTGAATTTGCGACAAGAATGGGGGAAGCAGAGACCCGAATTTCTCAGCTAGAAGATGAATTAACCAAGCAGAAAAATCTAACAGAATCTTTGAAATCTTTAAAGGATGATACAGTATGGAAACTGACAGAAATGGAAAATCAATCGAGGAGAAACAATCTTCGCATACTTGGTGTTCCTGAGGGCAAGGAAGGCGCAGATGTCCGACAGTTTGTGATCGAACTTTTCGAGGAGGCGTTCCCAGAACTGCAACACTGGGACTGGAAAATACAGCTCCAGAGGGCTCATCGATTTCCTTTTAACATTCGCAAGAAGCCTGGAGGACAGGCTGATAGCCGGCCACGCGCTATTCTCATCTGCCTTAATAATTTTCTGGCTAGAGAAGCCCTTTATGATTTGGCTAGACCAAATAGGAGGCGGATGGGCAAGGGTTGTGATTTTTCGTGAGGCCTGACTTCTGTCAGGTGACAGTCGAAAATAGATGGCTCATGCGGCAATTAATGCCGGCATTTCAGGCAAAGGGAGTACAGGTCTTTTTACTTAACCCCGCTAAATTGAAGGTGATCTCCCATGGGCAAACGCACTTCTTTCAATCTGAGATCCAAGCGAAGGAATTTTTGTCTTTATTATAGGCAGTTGTAATAGCTGTAATAGTTAAATTCTGTATCTTATCGGTAAAGGGAGAATAAGCTGGATATTATAAGTTATGAGATATGTGACTCTAGCTTTCTCTCTGTCTCCCTGTCTCATGGACTTCCCAAAAAATCTTCTCTTCCTTCTTTTTTTCTTTTCCTCTTTCTTTTTGATTTTTCCTTGCTTAATATCTCCGCTTGACCCTTTTTTTAATAGTATGTATGTCATACGGAGGGGGAGGGTTAGCTTGGCGGAGGGGGTATGGAGTCCTTGCTCAACATCACCAGGGACCGGTGGTTCCCATGCCTCGAGAGTTGGGGGGTGTGGGAGGGGGGGGTGGAGGTTCCAGGGGTAGAGGGAGGGGACTCATGGGGAGGGGTAGGGTGGGTGGGTGGTGGTGGGTAGTACAATTATTGGTCAATTGGAACATTAAGTGGGTACATCTTCATTTCAATAGGGAAATACGGGAAATAATGAATTGCTTTGTTTTCATAGACAATTTGAAATGTGCTTATCATGCTATTAGCTTAGGAAAGGGATTGGAATTCAATAAGGATCATGGTTAGTGATAAATTACGTATATGTTCTATAAATATATGTGGCCTTAACGATCGCAAAAAAAGGAATTTATTTGCCAAAATGATTAAGCATATGCAACTAGAGGTTTTATGTATACAGGAAACACATATAGCCTGGAGTAAACGGAACTGGCTTAGGGATACTGGTTTTGATTTATTGGCGTGTACACGACAGGGCACTACAACACGGGGGTAGCAATTTTAGCAAAGCATGGAGTTATAACCTGTAAACGTAAGAAAGAGGATCAATTGGGGCGTTGGGTGATCTTGGAAGCAGACATCAGTGGCGCTCTTTTTACAATCTGTTCCCTGTATGGTCCAAATTTAGACGATCCTGAAGTTTTGAACCATATCAGTATTGAATTAGCTGCGTGGCCATCTCCGCTGATTCTATGCGGAGACTTTAATATTCATTTAAAGAATAGCTTTAATCTTGCAGATAATACTCCTTACCCAGGTCGAAAGAGCAAGACTTTTAAAGCATTGCAGGGGTTAGTTAGGGAATACGGATTAGTGGATGTATGGCATAGACACAAATCTGAGGATCCGGGATTCACCTTTTTTTCTGTACCTCATAACAGATTGGTTCGGCTGGATTATTTTTTCGGCTCATATCAGATAGTTGAAAATGCCAGTATTGAATTATATCCCAGAATATTGTCAGATCATAATCCGCTAATAATGGAATTATCATTAAGTGGGCTTTACAGAATTCCATCAAAATGGACATTTGATAGGAAACTTTTATTAGACGAAGCCTACTGTAAACACATGGCCAAATGGATTACTGAATTTTTTAATATCAATAAGGGCACCGCTTCTGAAATAATAGTGTGGGATGCGTTCAAAGCCGCTTTACGGGGGAGACTCTCAGCTTTTCTCTGTATCATCAAAAGATGGCTAAGGCAAAGATTAAGGGATGGATCAATGATTTAAGGCTTGCAGAAGTTGAGCTTGTAAGGAAAATTAGTGCAGCTCAAAATATAGAAGAGTGTCAACATCTTATCGCAGCTATTAAATCTAAAATACATCAAAATTTTTCGGAAGAGCTTGCTGCTAAATATATACAGCATAGGTCTGACATTTACGAATTCGGAGAGAACACAGGGAAATTATTGGCCAAACGTATTCAACAGAGGGCAGCTGCGAATAGAATAAATAAGATTTTGGATTTATCGGATCAGATGCAAGATACCCCATTGGGAATTCTAAGTGTATTTCAAAACTTCTATCATCAGTTATACACTGCAGAAGGGGAAGCTACTACGGGAAACATCAGGGCATTTTTAAGTGAGCTAAATACGGGGAGAGTTACGCCTGTTCAAAATGAGGCTCTCACCGCCCCAATTACTAGGGAGGAGGTTGAGAAAGCAATAGTGTCCTTAGCCACTGGCAAAGCAGTTGGGCCAGACGGAATTCCTCTGGAGTTCTTCAGGACATTTCGGTAACTGCTGAGTCCCATGCTACTATCTTTATTTCAACTTGCTCAACGGGGTCAGACCCCTAAATCATGGCAGAAGACTATCATTGTAGTGTTTAAGAAAAAGGGTAAACCCGAACTTAATCCGGCATCTTACAGACCGATTACACTTATTACGGCGGATAGTAAGATTTATTCGAAAATAATTGCCTCTAGGCTGGGCACAGTTATAACTCCTTTAGTGTCTATCCGACAACACGGATTTATTCCGGGCCGGGATACTACAGACCATGTCAAGAGAGCAATAGCTCTTCTTGACTGGGCGCAGGCCACTGGATCACCGCTCGGGATGATCCTGTTAGACGCAGAGAAAGCGTTTGACAGGGTCTCCTGGCGATTCCTTTGGTCTGTCTTATACTGGAAGGGATTTACTACAGAATTTATTCAAGCTGTTCAGGTACTTTATGCAACACCGGAAGCTGTAATTCGTATATCTGGACAAGTTTCGCAAGCATTTAGTATTAGCAGAGGGACAAGGCAGGGGTGCCCCTGCTCCCCATTGTTATTTTCATTATACATAGATCCCTTTTTAACTAAGTTGGAAGCGGAAATCAATATCGAGCCGGTTAAGGTTAATAACATTAGTTATAAATCATTGGCATATGCCGACGATATCGCGATCTTTACAAGCAACTTAAGGGCAACTCTTCCAGTAGTTGAAGACCTGGCGAAACAGTATGGTGCTGTATCCGGTTATAAACTAAACATAGATAAGACTCAATGTTTACAATCTGACAGCTCCCCTCCAGCAGACATGCCAACGGTAACCGAGGCCATCTATTTGGGGGTCAGATTAACTGCAGCAGTGGAACGTATTCCGGAACTTAATATTTTACCGGTGATCCATACAGTTAATAGGTTTTTGGAGAGACTGGATCACTTACATTTAACACTACATGGTCGTTGTAATGTAATCAAAATGTCAATTTTTCCAAAATTTTTATATTTTTTTCGAACAATTCCATTGATATTTTCAACGCTCTGTATTACAAAAATTGAAAGGGTCTGTTTCAGGTTTTTATGGGGTTATCGGCGGCCCAGAAGGGCTATCAAGTGGATGACTCTTCCTAGATTAAGGGGTGGATTTGGGGTGCCAAATTTCTTACTATATCACTGGGCTGCATTATTGCAGCACATGGGAATATTAGTGACTGGTAATTCCGCTAGGTTAGCAGCTGTTGATCCCACTATATATGAAATGCTTTTAGGAGATGAAGCGAGGCAAAGGTTAGTTAAAACTTTGGAACCAAGCTATTATAAGAAGACAAAATTTAAAACAGTACAATCGGCTTACTCAGTTTGGAGGAAAATTCGTCAGTAGATTACGGATACCTAATATTAACGCATATACCCCCTTTTCTGCGAGTGCTCTTTTACCAATTATATTCCAGGATAGAATTACATTCAGCTGGGGCAACGCCGGAATCATTGTCTTAGGGGATTTATATTGCGAAGGACAATTAGTCTCATTTTCGTTTCTACAAAAAAGATTTGGACTCCCCAAGGAGGACTTTTTTAAGTTTTTACAGATTCGGAGTTTTCTAGGCTCAAGTTTGCAAGGAGATAATGTCAACGTGGGTACCAATGGGTTTATAGAATTATTGAGGAGATCATCACGGATTGGAGCAATTTATCAAGCACTATTGGCAGAGTACCCTGATGATCTAACACTTCAAAAATCTAACTGGGAGAGGAAGTTAGGGGATAAAGGGTCCAATCTGGAGACATCGTTGGAACTAGCCAACAGTGTGCTTATATCTGGGAGCCTGAAAACGCAGCATTTTATGTCCGCTTTTGATTTATATTATACTCCTGCCAAGATCTCGAAGTGGACTCGCTCCCCCGGAAATTCATGTAGTAGATGTGGGCTCTGGGGAGCAGATACCCTACACATGTTTTATACCTGCCCGGGGCTGGAATCTTTTTTGAAGGATATAAATTATTTTTTGAATTTGATTCTTGCTATCCCTATAAAATTTTCTTCCGAATTAATAATCCTGGGGGTAGAAAGTGATGAGGACAGAAAACTTCGTGGTAGGGCTGAGACTAATTTTCTTTTCATTGCCATGGCAGTTCTAAGATTAAGTATAACATCTCAGTGGATTAGTCCTGATGCTCCGACTTTTATCAACTGGAGATCAAGGATATTAGCGCTATATAACACGGAATCTTCTGTTTATAAAATGCGGGGGCCTAGGAAACGAGCCTGGGGGCTAAAAATGTGGTCTCCTATTACCAACTGGCTAGAAGCGTTTAAGTAGGTGTTGTTATAATCATATTCTCTTTTCTTTTCCTTTTTTTTTCTTTGGTATTAAAGTTCAATGTATACTGTTGATATGCTAATGAAGCTGTACTCACTGTGAAGTTTAAAAAAAAAAAAAAAAAAAATAGAAAAAAAAAAAATGATGTCCAGATTCTTGGACAAGTCTATTTCTTCTGCTAGAAAAGATTAGAAGAGTTTGAGATGCCAGTATGAAAGATGCTAGAACCTCCATTTGATGATATACTATCAACTATCTAAGATTATTCAGCAAGACCCAGTGATTCAGAAAGAGTCTGTGCAGCTCCAATGGTGGTGATGAGGGACAGGACTACACTGTGAGGAGTACAAAGAAATAAGGACATGGAGAAGCACATAGAAAGGTCTTACACAAAAAAAACTGGCTTCTCTCTGCATCCGTTTTCTAAGACTGAATCTTGCCACATCAGTAAAAGTATGAAAATGTCCCTTTCTCTGACCATGGCTGTACAAAATCAACTGAGACCAGGAGCAATTTCACAAATATAGAGCTCAAAATATTGTCAATGTTCAGTAGACAAAAATGGCACATCCATGTGGCATAATTTACAGGGAATCCCCAAAGCATTTGGAGAAAGGTCCAACCCTGTAAATGTATTCACCATGATGATTCACCTACCTTAACACCTCAAATGAACCAAGTACCATTCCTTTGTCCATGTGGACTTTGAGTTTTGCTCACTTCGAAAACCTATCTTGAACTCTCTGCTTGCCTGTGAGAATTCCTCTGGGTCCAGATCTAAGATGTAGGACCTGTTCTTGGATGTGTCATATTATGAAATCCACATCTGGTCTAGATCGCGCCGATTCCTTTGAAACTTCTAAACAGTAAGCAGCAGAAGCTCCTCAGGCTCCAGTTCTTTAGAATCTAAATCAGCTGATCCCTGTATTTCATTCACATACCTGCATTGCTTCAGTGTGTTCTCCAGTGTTACTGCAGTAGGGCTTATCAACTAAAAAAATCCAATCCTACTGCCTGTTTCACAGTTCTTTCTGTATCACCTGCTGTAAAATCAAGATCCAAGTAAGATTCATTAGTGAGTCAGTTAGGGATTCATTTTGTGTGCATTTCACAGTTTGACACCTGAAAATTAGTGCGTCAAATGCAGACATTTACCTGGTGTTACTGTGATATAAGTGTGCTCTTATGGCGCAGCATTCAAAATTCACCTGGTTTCAGAGAGGTAGCCGTTGGTCTAGGCGCTATAGACGCTTCTTTTGATGCTTATAGTTTTTAGACTTTTCTCATGAATCTATTTAGTTGAGACCAGCACTTTCATAGTCTAGAGTTTCAACCAAGTAGCACTTCACATCTCCAGCATCCTCTGTTTTCGTCTCAATAAATAAATTTATGCAAAAAGGCAAAGGGTTATTCTAGAACCTTCCACCAAGATTATTCACTAGTATAGGTGAATGTTTTGTGTAACATTTTGTTCACATTATTTGCAGCTTTACCAGACCTATATAAACCATGTTTATATTATAAAAAGAGGGTGGGAGCACACTGCTTCATCTCCCAGGACTCAGTTTGCTCCAATGCATCATGGTAAATACAGTGCAGGATAACATTTAGTTCAGTGACAGTCTTTAGTTTTTTACCCTTGTTGGTGCTGCTAGTGCTGTGTATCTTTAGATACGTGTTTCAGGATAGTTGTCCTTCTTCAGTAGAGAGCATAACATTGTTTTGTGGTGCTGGAAATGCTGCCCAAAGTCTTCTCAGGTCTCTGTAGCACTTGCTGGGTGCAGGTGCATCAGCCGGAGCTCATCAGCTCATTAGCTCAAGGGAGCCTTTTCAAACAAAAAGTGATTGGGAGCACAGCGGACCACCATGTCTGTTATTGTTTTGAATAAAGTAAGCTTTAAAAAACAAATGCAGCCCGTTTTCCTTAAAGGGAAATGGGAGGCTTTTGAAAAGAAAAAAAAAACAATTTTGAAGTTTCATTTTTTAGGAGTAGGCTGTGGACCATGGGACCCCTGCCTGCTCTTAAAAATATTATTTTACCATTCTTAAAGGGTAAGGAGACCCCGTTCACTTTGCGAATGGTTTAGCACGAGTTTTAAACTGGTGGTAAAGTATAACTGTTTTGCAATCAGAATTTGGTCACAAAACAGTAATACATAACATACCAATTCAGTATATGGAAGGCATGCCTAAAACACGCCCCTTCCAAATATCGAAGTGCAAATGCAAGTTGCGATTCGGTAACAAGTTACTGAATCGCATTATGTACATTTGAAAAAGCATTTTTGCGGTTGCAAATGGCCTAATTCTGTGAATCGAGCCTTCTTTTTTTTTTTAACAATCTTTATTACATTTTTACACATTATTTACTAACCCCCCTCCCTCCGTTCAAGCCAATATACAGAGAAAAACAGAAAGAGCTTGAGTCATAAGGCAGTTGAGAAAGTCAAACCTGTTAAAAAGAAAAAGGGAACCAAAAACAATACATATTAAGGTCATAACTTATTGTAATGCCATAACCCAGACCCAGACCAACGGCCAAGTACCACATATCAACATAATTCATATACAGCCAGCCCATCAGCCCTCGCCATGCGTTTCAAGCCAATCCCTCAATGGCTCCCATATTTGCAGCCCCCTTTTCCGAGCCCGAGAGCCTTTCTGGGCATAAACAGCCCTTTCTATATGGTACACAGAGATTAAACGGCCCAGCCAATGATTGAAAGATGGGGGCGTGGGATCGCGCCAAGCTGTCGCCAAACACAGTATGAGTACTGCCATGGCAAGGAACAGGAACAAGGAATGGGCCACAGGAGGAACTTCCTGTTCATAAACCCCTAAGACCATTAATTGTGACATAACTGAGATCCTCAATTTCAATTTAACCTAAAAAAAATCGGCTATCTCCCGTCTTAGGTTCGCTAGCCCCGGACAATCTGCTAGCATGTGGACTAAATCAACCCCAAACACTTGACAACGAGGGCATTTTGTACCGGCAGTCCCCCCCACCCCCATTTACTAATTTTGGCCGGAGTTATATATAAATTAAACCAGGTCTTATAATGCTGCATCTGAAGGTTGGCGGATAACAGCATTGAACGAGCTAGTTCCAGAGAGAGACGACTATCCCCCTCTGCTACCTGGATGCCTTCCTGCCAGCGGGCAACATGCTTCCCAATATCATCTCCCAGCCTATCATTTAACAATTTATAAATCTTTCCGATCGGGGGTCTACCTCCCCTCATCAATTCCACCACATCGACCATATCAAACCCTTCACCTCCACCCTTTTTCTTCCCAGCAAAATCTCTAATTTGCAGAAATTTGAAAAATTCATTATTTCCTAATAAAAGTTTTCCTTTCATATAGTCAAAAGTAGCAAAACCATTCTCATCAAAAAAATCCCCAAGAGTACCTGGGCCATCATTGTTCCCCCACCGCTTAATATGTGAGTCATGGAATATATCTGGTAGGAGGGGATTATCTTGGAGGGGAGTATAGAAACAAAACCAACAAATCCCAAGCTTCTTCCGGATACTGGTCCAGACCCAGACTGCATATAGCAAGGTCTTGAATCTAACTTTTTTAAAATAGCCAAATTCGAGCTGTCAAAACAGAGATCCACGGACTACCTCCCCAAGGGTCAGCTCAAAACATGATGGCACAGTATTAACTGCAGCCCCTCTCTGAATTGAGTCAAACAGTAGGGGAATTATTTGTTGAAGTGCCGAGGCCCAGTAATACAGCCTAAAATTTGGTACAGCCCAGCCCCCCGTTCTCTTGGAAGGGAGAGAAACTTCAGAGCCCTCCGAGGACTAGCGTAAGCCCATAAGAACCTCCCGATCATGCTGTCCAGCAGCTTAAACCACATAATATTTACCTCCAGTGCGATGGCTCTGAAAAAATACAAAATCCTAGGGAGAAACATCATTTTTATAAGATTGCTCCTACAGATCAAAGTCAATCTAAGGTTATTCCATCTGTATAATTCAGTTTTAGTTCTATTAATTAACGGTCCCAGATTCCCCTCAACTATTTTATCTGTATTTGCATTAATCTTGACCCCCAAATAAACTGCATCTGATATAACCTGCGTATCCTCAAAGCGTGTATTATCATTAATTAGAGTCTGGGTTTTATCCCGATTCAGCCTATATCCCGAGATTCAGCCAAACCGGTGAGCCTCAGCTTCAATCTCTTTGACCGCCGAGGTGGGGTCTGGAGTGACAATTGCAAGGCCGTCTGCGTATGCCAGTATTTTAGTCTCCCAGCCCCACGTGGAGATTGGCAGGATTCGGGCGTTATCTTTAATTCGATGAATCAGAGAATCTATATAAAGGGCAAAGAGCAGGGGGAACACGGGCACCCCTGCCTTGTCCCCCGCTGAATTTTTACTGTCTCTGATTCTCCCCCATTAATGAGATTTTAGCCGTAGGGTTAATATATAGCATTTTAATCCACCCAATTAACTCACACCCCAGTCCCTTCTTCTCCAAGATTGTCCAGAGATAGGGCCAAGAAACCCTATCAAAGGCTTTCTCGGCATTCAATAGCAGCAACGCCATGGGCTCTCCTTGGGTTTTAGCTACATCAAACAAAGTAATCACCCGCCCAATGTGATCTGTTGTTCCTAAGACCAGGATAAAACCATGTTGTACAGGTGACACAATTTTCCTTATGATCCCTGATAATCCTGAGGCCAAGATTTTGGAAAAAATGTTTGTATCACAGTTGATTAAAGTAATTGGACGATATGATCCTAGGTCCTTTACAGGTTTACCCTTTTTAGGGAAAACCACGATCCTTGCAAAAGCCCATGATTCTGGTGGGGAAGCACTGCTTTGAATATCCAGAAATATCTCAAGCATGAATTTGCTAAGAGTAGTAGCAAACACTTTATAAAACTCCCCAGGAATTAGATCTAGCCCCGCAGCCTTGCCAGATGCAAGCCCAGAAATTGTGAGCGGGATCTCTTCTGCAGATATCGGCTGGTCCATAGCATCCCTGTCTTCCCCATCCAAGCCTTCCATAGTCATAGAATCTAGATACGGCTCCATCTCATCTGGGTCAATCGTCTCCTCATTATAGAGTTGCTCATAATATCTCTGGAAGGCAGATCGTATCCCTCCTACATCGGAAATAAGGCCATATTCAGGGTTCTTAATCTGTTTAATCTCACCAAAAGCCACCTGTTGCCTGGCACGAAATGCTAAGTTACGCCCCACTTTATCATTCAGTTCATAAGTTTTATTTTTTCATACTATATACTTATCTGCCGCCTTCTTAGTAGATATAGCCCCTATTGCGGACTTAGCAAGTATGATCCGAAGCTGGGCATCCTCAATGTCTAACCCCGCAGAAACCGAATCCACCCGGCCAGCCTCGGCTCGTGAGAGAGCCTGGTAGAGCTCCTGCAGCCTCTGTTTCTCCCTTTTCTGTCTACCTCAGATGAACCTTGCAGTTTCCCCCCTGATCCCCGCCTTCAATGTATCCCACACAATGCCCAAGGGGGCAGCCCTCAGATTCTCAGCCAACAATAGCGGGATCCACTTCCTCATATGAAGAAGGTAATCCTCGTCTAACAATAGAGCTCTCAGGAACGACCAAGACCTGTTAATTTGTGGAGTCACTTGAATATCCACCTCTAGTACTAGCGGATTGTGGTCAGACATCACTTGAGGGTATTTAAAAATTCGTGAAGCCTGTAACCAACCACGAGGTATAAAAAAATAGTTGTGGCGGGCATGAACTTTGTGCGGTGCTGAATAATATGTAAAGCCGGGATCAGTATGTTCCTTTTCCGCCCACACATCATACAGCCCCAGGGTTTTAACCAGATGTTTTAATGACTGAAAAACCTTGGGCTTACATTCATGATAAGTCACAGTATCTGTCCACAGGGCATCTCCTTTAATATTGATATTAAAGTCCCCACAAACAACTAATAGGAACGCCCATCCAACTAATTCAGCACATATCCCATCTAGTAGGGTGGCATAATCGATGACAGGACCATAAATGGAGCAGAGGGTAAAAGAGCCTCCTGTATACATGATTTCTGCAAGCGCCCATCTACCATAATTATCTGCCCTGGTTTTAATAAATAAGACCTTGCCCTTCCGGGCCAATATCGCTACCCCACCTGTCCGGGTCCCTTGCAAAGTCCTAGAAAAAACTTGATAACCTGAGAGCTCTAATAGATGTTTTTGGGACCCCTCCACATGAGTTTCCTGCAGGCAGATGATATCTGCATTTAAAAACTGTAGCTCTATCTTCACCCTTTGTCCCTTTCGATACAAATTCAGCCCACAGATGTTAATTGAGGCTATTCTTAAGTTACTCATGCATTATTATGATGCAGAAGTTGCCAAATGCTCAGCTCCCCACTCAAACAACCCCCAGCCAGTGACTTGGACCCCCCACCACACAACCTACCATACCACCTCCCCTCCCCCACTCCCATCCCCTATCACGAGCAAAAGGGTCAATCCTGACCCTAGTGATGGTGCCTACCCACCAGCCGTTCCTACCCCCAGTCCTAACCCAGGGCCGTCCAATTCCACCAGACTCCTAAAAGCCCAAAAAAGAAAAAAACACCAAGACCCTCATCCAAACACGTCACAAAAAGCCCAAAGCCAGACAATAGAAAAAGAGAGGATAGATATCAGCCCATTCCAGTCTGGTTAGAGATCTCCTTCAAATAATATTGTGCTTTAATCTCTGAAAGAAATGTCAGTGTCTTTCCCTTAAATATGACCGTGAGACGAGCCGGGATTAATAGATACCCTTCGGAGCCAAGCCGCTGGAACGGGGAGAAAAGCTGGCGGAGCCGCCACCTCCTTTCCACCGTAGCATGGCAAAAGTCCGGGCGAACGAAGAAGGTATGGTCTTCAAATGACCTCTTTGCTTCTGGTCTTGCCTTATCGAAAATGGCCTGGCGTAGGAGAAAATTACCAAAATAGACCAGTATAGCTCTTGGTTTCTCTTCCTGCTGAGAGTGATTCATTTTGAGCATCAGAGGAAAGCGGTGGACTCTTTGAACCTCCGATTCCCAGTCCCATTAAGCAAGATCAGAGAAGGCTCCCTTATGTAGCTTCAGGATGAAAGATCTAATGTCGCTTCCCTCCGCCTTCTCTGTGAGACCAAGAAACCGTAGATTATTCCTACGCTGGCGGTTCTCAAAATCCTCCAGCTTCCACATCATATCTACAAGCTGCGTCTCTTGTACATTTTACCGTTGCTCGACTACTGCTACCGCCATGGCAGCTGCCTCTGCTCGTTCCTCGACCATAGTGATCTGTTCTGCCATCTCAGAGCAAATCTTAGAGACCTTGCGTACTGCACCTTGAATTTGTTTTGTGGCCAGGTGGGTCATTTTGTGTTTCACTCTTGCCTCAGACTCCATCTGCTTCAAGGTGGAGTAAATTACATCCATTGAGGGTGCAGCAGTCATATCTGATGCAGGAGCATCCTGTGGAGTGCCCGATCTCTCTCCCTCATTCTCGCTATAAACCTGGCAAGTCGCTGAATAATTCCACTTCAGTTGCCGGGTAGTGGCCAGTTCTGGTCCTGACTCTCTCTCGATCCTTCTTGTCCTCTCACGGCTTCTTTTAGAGAGGGATAGCTGTTACTGAGTTGATGGCTTCGTTTTCCCTTCATTTAGGCTATCCCCTGATGATCCTGAGGCAGAGTCTTCATCCGTCAGCATCTCACTGAGGCCGGAAAGATCTGAGTCATCTGTTAAGGAAAATAATTTCTCCTCCCCTTCTGGGGACCCCCCTCTCTGAGTTGTATCCCTCGGCTCTTGATGTTCTTGGTGTAGCTGCAGAGGATCTATTGGGTCCCTTACATCTTGACCGGGCAGTCCTGCCTCATTTGATAAAGCGGTGGTTACCTCCGACCCCTGCATCCCGGCCCCTTCAGCCCCCAGTATCTCACTTGTTGGTACTGCCCTTTTACCGCAGTCATTTTCAGTCTCTTCTAGCACAGAGCAGTGTAAAGAGCTTGGGCCCCCCTTCTCAAGCCTCCTTAATGCATTATCCTCTATGGTCGTGGGTACATCCAGCGCCTTTGTTGCGACAGACGCTGGCAGCTTACCCTGGTTTCTCGGGGGTAGTCTGCTGGATTTGCCCGAGAAGATTTCTGAAATAGAGGGCTGTCTGACCGTAGGCGGATCCGGGCATGTTACAGCTGTTTGCCCACTCAGCTTGCCCGTTTTCAGACCTTCCGTCACTGTGTGGAGCTTGCCGATTGCAGCTCCTGCAATCTCTCCCTTCCACACTAATTTTTTGCTGGGCGGAGCAGGGCATGCTGGGAGCACCCCAGCAGGCTCTGCCCACTCCTTTGTTTGTTTGGACCCTTTCGGCGGCATACCGGAGCTTCACGTCCACGGAAGCTTAAGCCCCAAAGAGACACCGTGGGGCCCACCATATGCAATAATGATTCTCCAAATGCGTCCGCCGGACCGCAGCAGTCGGGAGGCGTAGCAGAGCTGCTGGTGCAGATGTACACCTGCGTGGTCAAAAGCGAGGTAAGCGCCACCATCGGGGGTAGAGGCTCGGGGTTGGGGAACAGGGAGCAGTTGCTCTCTCACATCTGATTAACTTTCATCTACTAACAAACTCTTCTTTTGATTTATGATGTGAATCGAGCCTTCTGCAACCGCAAAAATGCTTTGTACATCTGGCCCCTAGTCCTGAAAAATGTAGTGGTCTTTTTTCTATGTTAACTTTTCATATTGTTTTTTGTAGATGGCTGAAAACTAGTCACTTAGAGAGTGCAATCATCGGGGCTGCTGGGGTCCTATCCTAGCGCTCATCCGGTCCGTGGTTGCAGCCGGACCCTTGCGACCGAGCCTCTCCTGCTGATGACTCCAGTGGCGATGTGGACATGCCGCTCAGATACACTGCGGAGTCAAGGTGATTTTACATTTTTGCATTGATACAGATTCGATTGCCTGCAGATGATAGATGTAGGCAGTATGTTGGGCTTCTCATCGGGGTCACTGGTGCATTGTTACAGGACCAACACGCACAACACTGACTGCCGAGTCTTGATGTGCTGGAGGTGCTCCTCACTAGGCAGTGGGGGCAGCCTTTTTGTAGATTGCTGAATGTTCGTTTTTAGGGGAGCAGATCGTCTTCCACACAGTGTCAGGCTGGGCCACTGATCTTGCGTGGTTGATATCTGTGAGGATGCCTCTTGTAGATAACGAATTGGAGACTCTCGACAATCTGTGCTGAGTCAGTGCAAGTTTGTAACCACAGACAACAAAGAGGGGTCCATTCATCTGGGCTGCTGATAGGCATAGAAACAGAACTACACCCTCTGAGGACCAATTAACGGAAAGCGAAAGTGGACTACAGAGCAGAAAACAGGTCTAGGAAGAAATCACTTAATGGAAAGCAAAAAAGGACCACATCACAGGGACAGGTCGAGGGAGTATACAGAGCGGCCATCTTGAACTGATGCATAATGAAGGGTCTGACACCCCTATCTCCTCATCTAACAAAATCCTCATCTAACAATCACAAAGGTGTATTCAGCCAAGAGGGGATAACAAATAATTAACTGTTGGACAACGCTAAACTAATCAGAAAGTTAACATTACCTACAACGGTAAAAGAAAAGAAAAAAAAAAAAAGTCAAGGTAGGAAATATAGAAACTAAGAAGGAGAGGGAAATAATAAAATGGATAAACACCTTGAACCCTCAGGCCATCATGCCTTCACCATTCTCTACCCGCCCAATCTCGCCAAAAATGCAGCAAAGAAATTCAAGCACAGGCTAATGATAACCCATCCTGAGACTCTTATTTCAGACCCATACTTCTGAAATAGCAAAGGCGTAATATCCAACGACCTTATCTTCCACACAAAAAAACGTGCCCAGTGGAGAAATATCTTTTACTCTTTGCTCCGAATCTCCAATGTTAAAAAGACCCCGCATGCCCTCAAATTGTCGGTAACAGCCTCAGACCTATGCCCTGCGAATGCCACCATCACCATCTACAACAACGGTAATATCCTTATACAAGCCTCCAATGATAATCTCAATACCATAGACAGGATCTTCTCTACTCTCAAGAAAGCAGTGAACAGCAAGAATAGCACACTCCCCGCAACCTCTCAGCCTCAGCATCCAGAGGCCACCCCAACTCCACATCAAAATCCCATAACAATTTCTTCTGAACTGACTTCCCCCACACCCTTAATGAGCCCTACCTCCCAGCCACATCGACCTCAACCACACATGGGTCCTCTGGCCCAGGAGGGACAGGGTTGCACTTACCTACCAATCACATCAGTGCAGACACCCACAATGATTCCTACCCCCCAGTCACATCGGTCGCTACCACACCTGGATCCCCCGGACCAGAAGGGACAGGGTTATTCTTAGCCACTGATCACTTCACTGCAGACTCATCACCGTTATCCCGGACGTCCGGGAGTGAAACCACCATCCTGGACTTCACTCACGCCTCCCTTCTCTCCCCACTTACATCTAAGTTAGATTGCAAAGATTCCCTTGACCCACTGTCTACCACGATATATGCTCGGACCCTAACACCCTCAATACTCATTACACCCATCCAAACACAGTGCACAAAGACCTCTCCCCAATCCCATGCGTCAGCCCCTATCCAGTTGTCTCATCACAACACCATCCCACACACTGACTCGGACCCCACAACAAACCCCCTTGCTAAACTTACCACATTGATCCCGAAAGAGGATATCCACACGCTACCGGAGAACATGATCATTCAAACAAACCCTACCTGCGGATCTCCCCCATAATAGAACATACCCCTCTCATACTACTAACCTTCCCAACTCCGATTGGATCGCACGATTCAACGAGTTAGCCACAGGCCTATCCCAGCTCAAGGCCGAGATGCTTAACCTATCAACCATCACCAAAGAACTTCTAAACGTACACAGAGCCACCAACGCCACAGTGAACCAAATCAGTCTCCAAACTAGTAGATACATCCCCAAGGATTCACACCCCAAGAACACTAGTCAGAGTAACCAAACCAGCCCCCAACCTAGTAGACACATTCCCAAGATCTCACATCCCGTGAACACTAGTCAGAGTAACTTACCTTCCCCATCTTGGACTAGGAGGAGAAATGAGGAACTATCCGACAGCGACATAGACGACCTCCTCATATCTTATGCCTGGGCAACAGATAACAATAAGCCGCAATGTAGCACTATCCATTCCATTCAACCCAACCCATTCAGAGAACAGACTCACAACAACAGATCCGTAAATAGAGACAACCTTACAAACATCAACATAGAGCAGACTACCCTAACCCATTCTAGAAACAAGATGAAGTGCGCACTCATTAATTGCAGATCCGCCAGTAAACATGCTCCTGACATCTTCAACCTCATCCTAGAGAATGATCTAGACATTATGGTCCTCACCGAAACATGGCTGAATAGTTCCTCCTCTCCCATCCTTGACCTACTGGTTCCTCCTAGTCACGACCTGATCCGACTAGACAGACACCTGAAACCCGGTGGTGGGTTAACTTGCATTTATCGTAACACAATCTCAGTCAAGCAAGCAGACTCCATTGTTGTATCCTCCTGCGAATATCTCTGCATCAATATCTCCGATGATAAGCACCTCGCCAGCAAGCTTCACTTATTCTATCACCCCCCGGGTGACAACCTGACTTTCATAGATGAGCTAATGGAAGTCATTTCATCCAACGGCAACTCACAAGTACCACAAATTTACCTGGGTGACTTTAATCTCCACTGGAACAACACAAACGATCATGGTGTAGGCGGTCTTAAAGCGTTCCTGTCAGACAATGATCTATCCCAATTCTGTGACAGTCCAACTCACAACAAGGGAGAGACACTGGACCTCATCATAGCAAAAACGAACACCGTCTCGTTAGAATCCATCACCCCATGTGACTGGACTGACCATCACAGCATCCTCTTCTCCATCAATATCGAGGTAATCCCAAAAAGGGGCCAACCCCCAAAAACAAAGCAATGGAAAAGGAACTTACAAAATATCAACCCCATCACCCTGGTAAACCGATGCAACTCTGCCCTGACACCCACAACTGACATGGCTGATGTCAATGATCTCACAGCCTTTTACAATTCCACTATGCTCGAAATCCTAGACTCTACAGTGCCCCTCCAGGAAAAAAACGTTTCCTCAAAAATTTCCAAACCTTGGTTCAATGAGACACTGAACTCGGAGCGACGCAAGCTAAGAGTTGCTGAGCGACTATGGAAATCAGCACCCACCACTGATCACCTAGATCACCTTAGAATGTTAAGGAACTCCTACAACAGGAAGATTCTAAAGGCCAAGGCAGACTTTTTCAGAACCCAGCTGAGCCAAGCAATCAACCGCCCCAAAAAACTTTTCGAAATCGTAAAGCAACAAGCACGCAACACGACTAACTCCGAGGAACTTAATGACCCGGCGACACCTACCTGCGATGAGCTTGCCAATTTCTTCTGTGATAAGACAAAGGCCATCGAGCTCGACATCCAATCTAAGAAGGCCCTCCCACAACATGTGGCCCAGGATACTAACTGTTACTCACAGCTCAAGGTCCATTTTAGCACTTCAGGGGAAGTCACAAAAAACAATGCCTCCTGGCATACCTTCTCGCCAATCCCTGAACAAACAATCTATAACACTCTTCTAGCAATCAACCCCTCCAATCACTTCTCTGACCCCCTTCCTCCTGCCTTATTCAAAATTATAAAAACTTCTATCCTACCACTATGGGCAAAAATTGTAAATGCCTCTCTGAGACAAGGCTCCATACCGGACTGTCTTAAAATAGGGAAGGTCACACCTATACTAAAGAAATCCGACGCCACCCCATCTGATCTCAACAACTACCGCCCTATATCCAACATCCCCACCTTGGCGAAATTGTTGGAGAAATGTGTACAAATACAATTATGCAATCATATTGAGAATTTCAACCTCCTAGACAATCACCAATCTGGCTTCCGTCAAGGTCACAGCACAGAATCCGCACTCACCCACATAATGGATGATATACTAAAAATGCTTGACCACAACGAATCATGCCTAATGATACTGCTTGACTTGTCCTCCGCCTTCGATACGGTGAAGCACGACAACCTTTTGTCCCTATTGGAAGGAAGGATGGGCCTCTCGGGCACGGTATTACAATGGTTTTCATCCTTCCTAAATAATAGAACACAAAGATTCAAGATGAAGAACTCACTCTCTCAACCCTCCGTGGTCACCCTAGGCGTTCCACAGGGCTCCGCCCTAACACCCATCCTTTTCAACATACTAATGGAACCCCTGGCGAATGCATTGAAATCAGCAAATATTCTATATCACCTGTATGCGGACGACACCCAACTGTATCTGAAAATCTCCACTCCAGAAGACTTCATTTCCCTCAACACTATTCTACAGAACACGCAAAACTGGCTCACTAACAACCACCTCATGCTTAACACCAAAAAAACAGAATTCATTCTCATCTCCCCACCCAATCACACACCTAAGATAGACCTATGGCTGAAACACCTAACCTCCTTTGACTGTGCTCCCCTTATCATTGACTCCGCAAAAGCCCTGGGAGTCACCTTAGACAAACATTTGAATATGAAGACGCACATCACTAATGCCACCAAGGGAGCTAATCACCAAATGAGTATATTAAGGAAACTCAAACCCTTCCTCCCTCAGGCCGACCTAAAAATGGCAGTGCAAGCCCTAGTGCTACCAAGATTAGACTATGGAAGCACCACCCTCTGCGGTCTCCCCAAATACAAGCTAGCTCCGCTGAGGGCATCACTTAATGCTGCGGCTAGATTGGTATCAGGAACTAAAAGAAATAGCCACATTTCTCCGACCTTGAAAGAGCTGAACTGGCTGCCCTATGAGGCAAGAATACAACTAAAGGTTGCCTGCATGACCCATAAAGCACTACATAACAATACACCCAGTTACTTAGCTCTAAAGCTAGAACGATCAGGAGGATGCAGACAATTATGAAGCGCGAGTTCTTTACTTCTGAAACCACAATCCTTTCATAAAAAGAGAACTGGTTGCAGAGCGTTCTCAGGGATTGCTCCAAAGATCTGGAACTCCCTACCTCCAGTGGTACGTGGAATCTCGTCATTTACCGCCTTCAAAAAAGAAGTAAAAATACTCCTAATGAACAAATTCACGTCCTAAGACTTGATTCTAGGCAGACATCGAGTCACCTATATGAACCTCTTATCACTGCCTACCTCTTGTGGTTGGAAGGAGAATATTATATGTATGTTTATTACCACAACCACCTAATGTTCAATAACTGTATATAGTGGAATATTCTGTTGCCCTCTAGGTTCATCATGTATCGTCTACAGGTCACCTATGTTACCCATTTATTATATACCTGTTTTGTACGTAATGACGAATACCAAATGCCTTATACTACCTCATATCTTTATGTTTTATAACTGTATACTGTAAAGCGCTCTGATACCCTCGTGGGTCACGTTCGCGCTATATAAAACCTTATAAATAAAATAAATAAGGTGAAAGTGAAAATTGCAAAGGTCCAAAACAACATAAGTAATCACAGAGGGTAGATCTGATTTCTTAAATGTAGTATATTGTGCCCATTGCTCTCTGTAAAACGTATTTACACATTGAAAAGAAATTACATCTTTTCTGATATCACTAGTTTAAGCAGAATTCCTCTCGTTTCAGGATTTCATGGCTATGCATCTTTTATCATTCCGCACTGTGAATACTTTTGCCCTACTTTCACTTTCTCTGACATCATTATACAGAGATAAACAGCCCTTGGTGATATATGACACTTTAAATACGGCAGCTCATTTAGCAAATCATTTAGAAGAAATAGACATGCAGTCCTAGGAATAAAGACATTTGATATCCTTTTCTTTTGGAATATTGCTATTTGCTTGGCAGCAGCTGTCTCTAATCAATATATTTTAGCTGAAGCTTAGCGGGCTTTGAATATCCACTTGACGCAAATCTACTCGTCTACTTAGTATCTTATTAATAAACTTCAAGTACACCGGGTTCATGCTCCAGGGCGATCAAATGAAAAGATGCTAATTGTAAAACATCCTAGGGCACTTCAAGACCTATCTTTCCATTGGCCCAGTCTGAAAAATTAAGATGATACATTCAGAGTTGCAATTGAATACTGAACTGAACAGCTGATACTTTTAATTTAAAATGAATGTGGATCTGAAGCAGACTTTGGCATAGTGTACTTTTACTCGACTTGCAAAAGACAGTCGATGCCCTATTTGTTCTGCATTGTTTGCTGAAGTACCAAATGTTTAAGTGAAACGCTTAAATATAAAATGTAAACATCCATGGCATTGCTAATGTGTTGTATTGTTTGGCTGGGTGCATATTTCATCAGGAATTGAGAAGGTTAAATGATGTGTTCTTTCACCCTGTGATATTGTGACCAAAAACCTACATTGAGCGGAAATTGACCCGCATACTATTAACTGGCAGGTTTCTCACGATTAGACGAAAAATATTAAAAGATGCAGAATGGCTCATTGACATCACAAATAACCAAAGGCAATATCCTATTGAAGCCCTACTAGGTTCTTAATAGCACATAGATCAAATGGACCAAATTGATTCTCACAATATTAAGGCCCAGATTTACTAACATTTTGCGATGTGGTTGAACCAATTTTTTGGTGCAGCCCCCAATACAAAATGCTAGTCTAAATTTACTAAGCCATGCAAGGGTTGATTTGTGTCACTTAGAGGGTTTGGAAAAAAAGTGATGCAACAAAGTGTTTCGCGCTCTGTTCTGTCACACTGCCTCGGGTAGGCAATACATGGGTGGAGCATGGGAGTTCTCATGCATCCACTCCTGCATTTTGATGCAAACCCAGATTTATTAAAGGCAGCAAACCAAGGTGTTGGCCTTGGCCCTTTTTGCAGGGTCATCCCTGAACTTTTTGCCTTCCTCCTGTATTTTCTCTGACCTGTTTTTGTTGGTTTTATGACTCTGGGCACTTTACCACTGCTGATCAGTGCTAAAGTACATATGCTCTCCCTATTGTAAATTGATGTTTTGATTAGTGACTCCATGATTGGGTTATTTGATTTACTTGTCAGACCCTAGTACAGTGCACCATGGGTGCCCAGGGCTTGTAAATCAAATGCTGCTGGTGGGCTTGCAGCACTGGTTGTGCCACCCACAGAAGCAGCTTGTAAAGTGTGTCTCAGGCCTGCCATTGCAGAGCCTGTGTGCAGTCTGTGACTGCCATGTCGACTTGGCAAGTGCAGCCCTTGCCAGTCCCTAAACCTTCCCTTATCTTCATATCAGACACCCCTAAGGTAGGCCCAAGGGCAGGGTGCATTGTAAGTATAAGGTAGGACATGCCCTGGTGTGTGTGGCATGTCCTAATAGTGAATTACAGCCATTTTCGTTTTTCACTATTGCAAGGCTACCTGTTCCCCATAGGCCAGAATGGGCAGTTTGATTATTACACCTTATAATCCTAACTGACCCAGGGAACATGGTAGAAAAACGAATTTAGTATGCCTGAACTCAGAATGATAAAATACATATTTTAGTGAAGTTGGTTTTAACATTCTGTGTTTGAAAATACCACTTTTAGAAAGTAGGTATTTTCTTGCCTAACCATCCAGCTGCCTCTGCTCAGGTTGTGTATTGTATGTCTGGGTTTGTGAGTGACAGGGGCTGGGGGATTCCAGGAGACAGGGTGAGTCAGCACTCGGCTGAATAGGTCTGCCTGAAGGAGGATGGGTGGGAGGAGTTGCACCTGGGTCTGAATAGGGCTGTGCCTGCCTTCCACAATGCTGGCTCCACCTCCTGCCGGGCGTCTGATGGCTCTGCCCCTCACTCTCAAAGGAAAGAAGGAGTCATGTACACAAAGTGCTCCAAGACTGACCAGAACTGGTTTGGACTAGGCATAGGCCTCTCTGCCTTCAGAGAACAAAGGATTTCTGTGTATAAATACTGGGGCCCAGACCCCATGAAATTAGATCACTTCTGGGAAATCAAGAAACCTGTTGCCAAGGAGAAGAACCGGAGAAGCTGAAGGAGGAGTACTGCCCCTGTGCTGTTTTGCTGATTGGGGTTGACCTGCAGTGGTTGCTTTCTGCCAAGGACAGGAGAAAAGACTTTGCTGTGCTTATCATCTTGAAGAAGAGAATCTCCAAGGGCTTGAACTGAGCTTGCCTCCTGCCTGAAGTCACAGGGACACAAAGACTTCACCCCTTCTGTTTGCCTGCATCTGGAACTGCTGTTTTAGCTGCTAACAGAGGGAAATTGCAACACCAACGCCGGAGAGCGACGCCGTAACCTGCACCGAAGCCCTCGGCACCGCTCGTGAAGAGCACGACGCACCGCCCCGACTTGCACCGTAGGCCCGACGCCTGCCGACGCCATGCGACATCGACTCCAAAGCCGTCATCGAGGCGGCTGCCTGCACCGGAGCCGAGGACACCGCTCGTGACGCTCACGACGCACCGTCCCGACTCGCACCGTAGCCCCGACTTCACCGACGCCAGGGCTTCATTATCGCGGAGCCGATCCTCGACGTGGGTGACCCCCGAATCCATCGACGCCGCACCATCGTAAGGAACCGACGCCTCGCCGCCATCCGTGACGTCACCTCCCCGACACAGTAAGGAACCGACGCCTCACCTCCCCTGCACTGCAGTAAGGAACCGAGACATCACCTCCCCTGGGGTCGTAAGGAACCAACGCCACCGGCGCCAACGAAGCATCACCTCCCCGACGCCATGCACCGTCTTTGTTTTCATCGAATTCCAGGTACTGTTCTTTGTGGGTCTGCTCGACTCCGGGCCCGACGCCGCGCACCTCGCGGTCGGCGCCATACTTTGGGATTTCCACCGGTCACGACGTCATGATAACTCCAAGTGGAGTTATTTGTTGCTACAAGCTTTATTTGATTGACTATCCTATTTTTGAAGATAACGTGAACTGTCTCTATCATTTTAAGTCTATTTTTAGATTACAGTATTGTGGATTTTTGATATTGGGTCTTGTGTTAAGTCTATATAAAGATTACTTATTTTTACATACAACCTGTGTAGTGTACATCTGTAGTGTTTTAACTGTATTACTGTATGTGTTCACAAATGCTTTACACACTGCCTCTGAGATAAGCCTGTCTGCTCGTGCCAAGCTACCAGGGGGTGAGCAGGGGTTATTTTAGGAGTGTATCCCCCTTATCCTGACTAGAAGCAAGGGTCCCTATTTGGACAAAGGTGCAAACCATTGCCAACTAGAGACCCCCAGTTCTAACATTGGTGGTTAGCGGTGAGGATTTGGACTTGCATTTGTGATTCATATACAGTGATTGGTGTACACTACTAGTAAGTGCAGACCAATACGCGACCACATACATTTTGGTAGGACTTTTTTCCTTGGAACCATTATTTTTGTTGAGAACTGCCAATTTTCACAATGAGCAAAAGAGGATCCATTGCACCTGCAGATATTGAATTTGAAGAAGATAGGGTTGATACCTACACTGTGCCAGAGCTCAAAGCCGTTTGTAAAAAGTTTAAAATCTCTATGAGAGGCCTCACCAGGAAGGAGGAGCTTCAAAAGGCGCTGAGGGCCTGGTTGGAAGCACGGAATGCCGGTGGCCAGCCCGAGGAGCCTGTGGAGGAGGCAGAGAATTTAGATGAGCAGCTTGAGGGGCCATTAGGCTTACCCGGGAGGAGAGTGCCTTCCAGGGAGGGCAGCAGTGTTTCTCAAAAGAGCCTGTCTCCAGAGGAGCTGGAGGACAGGGAGAAAAGCAGGATGCATGAAATGGAGATGGCCAAACTGAAACAGGGAAGCCATGATAGCCTTGAGCACAAGAAATTGGAGTTGGAAAGTAAGAGTTTGGCCATGGAAGAAAGGAAGATGCTTTTAGAGCATGAGAGAATGATGAGGGAGTTGGAGTTCAAAGCCAGGGGCTTAGGGATTCCTCCCTCTGGTGGAAGCAAAATTGTATTACCTAGTGCTGAGGGAGTAGTACACATACCCAGAGATGTGGTGCCTGACTTGGAGGGGGTTAATATACACCAGGAGGTTCAAGGGTATGAGGTAGCTCCAGTGGTGCGTAGTGTCCCTGAGGTGGATTGGGGAACTGGCACAGGGGTTCATAGTCCTAGTGGTGGGAAGGACACTCTACTGACTGTAGATGAGAGGTGCAGGGAGAGGGGTTCCCCCATGTTTGAAGTCCTGGGGTGTGAGTGTGAAGACCGCCCAGAAGAGTGTGGATTGAGTGACAGAGACAGTCAGATACTGTCTTGCCAATCTCAGCAGAGTGGTGTGGGGTACATGTGTGAGGCACTGGATGGTGAGGTGAAGGATAGCTTGGTTAACACCTGTGAGGGGTTGTGTGATCCAATTGTGGGAGAGCATATTGTAAGTCCCTGTTTTCCAGAGCTATGCCAACACCTGTTGGAGAGTGAGTACTCTGACCCCAGGGAGCTCACGAGGGAGGAAGACCTTTTGGTGGTTTCCAGAGGGTCTGAAAAGGCATTGGGGAGTGACCCTAAGGGGAGTGGCTCAGGTATCTTCCAGCCCAGAGTGGTGGAAATGGTTCAGAGTAGCCCAGCTAGGTCCCAGTGTAGTGGGAGGGGTGTAGGGGCTCACGTCCTGTCTCAGAGGAGACGGAGTGAGTGTGGGGCTGCGTGTCCCTAGGTGCCCGAAACCCAGTCTCAGGGCCTGGATGGTTCTTTAAGGGAACACCAGGTGGGGAGCCTAGTCTGTCCTGATGGGCCGCCCATTGAGGGGGATCCCCTAGTGTCTGGTGAACTGGGAGTGTCTGTAAGCAGGCCTCCATCAGTTCTGGTGTCTGGCAGTGCCACTCCTAAGTGGAGGGTGCAGAAGTCCAGATTGAGGGGTGAGAGGGGGAAAGAGTCCCCAGTGGAAGAACCAGTGGGTCAAGGGCCAGCCAGAAGGGCTGAGTCTCCAATGAGTGACCGTGGTGACGCCACTTCTGTCCTGGGGGATCTTCACGCACTGTCAGATGGACAGGGGTCGGGAGATCTGCGCCAGGTAGACTGTCACACGACACATGAGTTTTGTGTCACCCTCTGGGGGGCATGTGTGCTCCCCAGGAAGTCCTGGTGTGCCGGGCAAGTGTTCAACCACAGGGTTCCATCCCTGGGTTGGGAGGCCAGGTTCAGGCTGTGCCTGACCTGGAGGGAGGGACAACTGTAAGCAGTGTCCTGACCGATGTAGCTTCTAGGGGTACCACTCCAGTTGGGAGGGTGCAGAACTCTGGAAGGGGGTGCAGAGGGAGGGAGTCCTCGCCTCTGACCCCGGAGCAACCTGAGGGTTTAGATCCCAGGTTGGTAGATCAGTTGCAGGGTCAAGGCCCTGAACTGGTGGGTGAGTTGTGTTCTGAGGTTGCCTCTCATAGGAGGAGAGGGCGGAACCCCAGAAGGAGAGACGGGGAGAGAGCAGCCTCACCCCTGACCTCTGCCCAGTCTAAGGGTACAGACCCTCAGCTGGGATCCCAGTTGCAGGATAGCACCCCTGAACTGGTGGGCGAATTGTGCAGGACACCTGCCACAGGTGCACTGACAATTCTGGAAGGGGGTACCGCTCCAGGTGGAAGGGTACAGAGCCCGAAGGAGGAGGAAGACCGGGTATGGGAAAGCCCACCCCAGTCTCCTGTCCAGCCGCCGGGTACAGGCCCGGGGCTGGTGGGTCAGTGTCAGGATGTCATACCTGACCTGACAGGAGGGAGAGTGGACAAAGGGTACCAAGAACCTGGGGCTACTGCCCCCCGCTCTCTGACGCCACAGAGGTTTGAGAGCCCTGAGAGGCATAAGGCCTGGGTCTCATCCCTGACCATTGTCAGTGGCCACTGTGGCTTACTGTCTGTCTGTTGGGACACACCTGTGAGCAAGCTAAGGTTAGGTGCTGCACAGATGGTGTCCACAGGTGAGGGTAAGGGTTCCCTATGGGTTAGCTTAGTGGACCCTGAGAGTATGGACAGAGGGATCCAAATAGGTTCAGATTGGCGTAGAACTGGAATATGCCCCTGCTGTTGTGGGCCAGGGTCCAGGTTCTATCACCCAAAGCAGGGAAGCCCATCAAGGTAGTGATTGGTCTCCCTGCGTTTTGGCTGGAAGGGGGTTGTGTTGGACTTGGCCCTTTTTGCAGGGTCATCCCTGAACTTTTTGCCTTCCTCCTGTATTTTCTCTGACCTGTTTTTGTTGGTTTTATGACTCTGGGCACTTTACCACTGCTGATCAGTGCTAAAGTGCATATGCTCTCCCTATTGTAAATTGATGTGTTGATTAGTGACTCCATGATTGGGTTATTTGATTTACTTGTCAGACCCTAGTACAGTGCACCATGGGTGCCCAGGGCTTGTAAATCAAATGCTGCTGGTGGGCTTGCAGCACTGGTTGTGCCACCCACAGAAGCAGCTTGTAAAGTGTGTCTCAGGCCTGCCATTGCAGAGCCTGTGTGCAGTCTGTGACTGCCATGTCGACTTGGCAAGTGCACCCCCTTGCCAGTCCCTAAACCTTCCCTTATCTTCATATCAGACACCCCTAAGGTAGGCCCAAGGGCAGGGTGCATTGTAAGTATAAGGTAGGACATGCCCTGGTGTGTGTGGCATGTCCTAATAGTGAATTACAGCCATTTTCGTTTTTCACTATTGCAAGGCTACCTGTTCCCCATAGGCCAGAATGGGCAGTTTGATTATTACACCTTATAATCCTAACTGACCCAGGGAACATGGTAGAAAAACGAATTTAGTATGCCTGAACTCAGAATGATAAAATACATCTTTTAGTGAAGTTGGTTTTAACATTCTGTGTTTGAAAATACCACTTTTAGAAAGTAGGTATTTTCTTGCCTAACCATCCAGCTGCCTCTGCTCAGGTTGTGTATTGTATGTCTGGGTTTGTGAGTGACAGGGGCTGGGGGATTCCAGGAGGCAGGGTGAGTCAGCACTAGGCTGAATAGGTCTGCCTGAAGGAGGATAGGTGGGAGGAGTTGCACCTGGGTCTGAATAGGGCTGTTCCTGCCTTCCACAATGCTGGCTCTACCTCCTGCCGGGCGTCTGATGGCTCTGCCCCTCACTCTCAAAGGAAAGAAGGAGTCATGTACACAAAGTGCTCCAAGACTGACCAGAACTGGTTTGGACTAGGCATAGGCCTCTCTGCCTTCAGAGAACAAAGGATTTCTGTGTATAAATACTGGGGCCCAGACTCCATGAAATTAGATCACTTCTGGGAAATCAAGAAACCTGTTGCCAAGGAGAAGAACCGGAGAAGCTGAAGGAGGAGTACTGCCCGTGTGCTGTTTTGCTGATTGGGCTTGGCCTGCAGTGGTTGCTTTCTGCCAAGGACAGGAGAAAAGACTTTGCTGTGCTTATCATCTTGAAGAAGAGAATCTCCAAGGGCTTGAACTGAGCTTGCCTCCTGCCTGAAGTCACAGGGACACAAAGACTTCACCCCTTCTGTTTGCCTGCATCTGGAACTGCTGTTTTAGCTGCTAACAGAGGGAAATTGCAACACCGACGCCGGCGAGCGACGCCGTAACCTGCACCGAAGCCGTCAGCACCGCTCGTGAAGAGCACGACGCACCGCCCGACTTGCACCGTAGGCCCGACGCCTGCTGACGCCATGCGACATCGACTCCGAAGCCATCATCGAGGCGGCTGCCTGCACCGGAGCCGAGGACACCGCTCGTGACGCTCACGATGCACCGTCCCGACTCGCACCGCAGCCCCGACTTCACCGACGCCAGGGCTTCATCATCGCGGAGCCGATCCTCGACGTGGGTGACCCCCGAATCCATCGACGCCGCACCATCGTAAGGAACCGACGCCTCGCCGCCATCCGTGACGTCACCTCCCCGACACAGTAAGGAACCGACGCCTCACCTCCCCTGCGCTGCAGTAAGGAACCGAGACATCACCTCCCCTGGGGTCGTAAGGAACCAACGCCACCGGCGCCAACGAAGCATCACCTCCCCGACGCCGTGCACCGTCTTTGTTTTCATCGAATTCCAGGTACTGTTCTTTGTGGGTCTGCTCGACTCCGGGCCCGACGCCGTGCACCTCGCGGTCGGCGCCGTACTTTGGGATTTCCACCGGTCACGACGTCGTGATAACTCCAAGTGGAGTTATTTGTTGCTACAAGCTTTATTTGATTGACTATCCTATTTTTGAAGATAACGTGAACTGTCTCTATCATTTTAAGTCTATTTTTAGATTACAGTATTGTGGATTTTTGCTATTGGGTCTTGTGTTAAGTCTATATAAAGATTACTTATTTTTACATACAACCTGTGTGGTGTCCATCTGTAGTGTTTTCACTGTATTACTGTATGTGTTCACAAATGCTTTACACACTGCCTCTGAGATAAGCCTGTCTGCTCGTGCCAAGCTACCAGGGGGTGAGCAGGGGTTATTTTAGGAGTGTATCCCCCTTATCCTGACTAGAAGCAAGGGTCCCTATTTGGACAAAGGTGCAAACCATTGCCAACTAGAGACCCCCAGTTCTAACATTGGTGGTTAGCGGTGAGGATTTGGACTTACATTTGTGATGCATATACAGTGATTGGTGTACACTACTAGTAAGTGCAGACCAATACGCGACCACATACATTTTGGTAGGACTTTTTTCCTTGGAACCATTATTTTTGTTGAGAACTGCCAATTTTCACAATGAGCAAAAGAGGATCCATTGCACCTGCAGATATTGAATTTGAAGAAGATAGGGTTGATACCTACACTGTGCCAGAGCTCAAAGCCGTTTGTAAAAAGTTTAAAATCTCTATGAGAGGCCTCACCAGGAAGGAGGAGCTTCAAAAGGCGCTGAGGGCCTGGTTGGAAGCACGGAATGCCGGTGGCCAGCCCGAGGAGCCTGTGGAGGAGGCAGAGAATTTAGATGAGCAGCTTGAGGGGCCATTAGGCTTACCCGGGAGGAGAGTGCCTTCCAGGGAGGGCAGCAGTGTTTCTCAAAAGGGCCTGTCTCCAGAGGAGCTGGAGGACAGGGAGAAAAGCAGGATGCATGAAATGGAGATGGCCAAACTGAAACAGGGAAGCCATGATAGCCTTGAGCACAAGAAATTGGAGTTGTAAAGTAAGAGTTTGGCCATGGAAGAAAGGAAGATGCTTTTAGAGCATGAGAGAAAGATGAGGGAGTTGGAGTTCAAAGCCAGGGGCTTAGGGATTCCTCCCTCTAGTGGCAGCAAAATTGTATTACCTAGTGCTGAGGGAGTAGTACACATACCCAGAGATGTGGTGCCTGACTTGGAGGGGGTTAATATACACCAGGAGGTTCAAGGGTATGAGGTAGCTTCAGTGGTGCGTAGTGTCCCTGAGGTGGATTGGGGAACTGGCACAGGGGTTCATAGTCCTAGTGGTGGGAGGGACACTCTACTGACTCTAGATGAGAGGTGCAGGGAGAGGGGTTCCCCCATGTTTGAAGTCCTGGGGTGTGAGTGTGAAGACCGCCCAGAAGAGTGTGGGTTGAGTGACAGAGACAGTCAGATACTGTCTTGCCAATCTCAGCAGAGTGGTGTGGGGTACATGTGTGAGGCACTGGATGGTGAGGTGAAGGATAGCTTGGTTAACACCTGTGAGGGGTTGTGTGATCCAATTGTGGGAGAGCATATTGTAAGTCCCTGTTTTCCAGAGCTATGCCAACACCTGTTGGAGAGTGAGTTCTCTGACCCCAGGGAGCTCACGAGGGAGGAAGACCTTTTGGTGGTTTCCAGAGGGTCTGAAAAGGCATTGGGGAGTGACCCTAAGGGGAGTGGCTCAGGTATCTTCCAGCCCAGAGTGGTGGAAATGGTTCAGAGTAGCCCAGCTAGGTCCTGGTGTAGTGGGAGGGGTGTAGGGGCTCACGTCCTGTCTCAGAGGAGACGGAGTGAGTGTGGGGCTGCGTGTCCCCAGGTGCCCGAAACCCAGTCTCAGGGCCTGGATGGTTCTTTAAGGGAACACCAGGTGGGGAGCCTAGTCTGTCCTGATGGGCCGCCCATTGAGGGGGATCCCCTAGTGTCTAGTGAACTGGGAGTGTCTGTAAGCAGGCCTCCATCAGTTCTGGTGTCTGGCAGTGCCACTACTAAGTGGAGGGTGCAGAAGTCCAGATTGAGGGGTGAGAGGGGGAAAGAGTCCCCAGTGGAAGAACCAGTGGGTCAAGGGCCAGCCAGAAGGGCTGAGTCTCCAATGAGTGACCATGGTGATGCCACTTCTGTCCTGGGGGATCTTCACGCACTGTCAGATGGACAGGGGTCGGGAGATCTGCGCCAGGTAGACTGTCACACGACACATGAGTTGTGTGTCACCCTCTGGGGGGCATGTGTGCTCCCCAGGAAGTCCTGGTGTGCCGGGCAAGTGTTCAACCACAGGGTTCCATCCCTGGGTTGGGAGGCCAGGTTCAGGCTGTGCCTGACCTGGAGGGAGGGACAACTGTAAGCAGTGTCCTGACCGATGTAGCTTCTAGGGGTACCACTCCAGTTGGGAGGGTGCAGAACTCTGGAAGGGGGTGCAGAGGGAGGGAGTCCTCGCCTCTGACCCCGGAGCAACCTGAGGGTTTAGATCCCAGGTTGGTAGATCAGTTGCAGGGTCAAGGCCCTGAACTGGTGGGTGAGTTGTGTTCTGAGGTTGCCTCTCATAGGAGGAGAGGGCGGAACCCCAGAAGGAGAGACGGGGAGAGGGCAGCCTCACCCCTGACCCCTGACCAGTCTAAGGGTACAGACCCTCAGCTGGGATCCCAGTTGCAGGATAGCACCCCTGAACTGGTGGGTGTATTGTGCAGGACACCTGCCACAGGTGCACTGACAATTCTGGAAGGGGGTACCGCTCCAGGTGGAAGGGTACAGAGCCCCAAGGAGGAGGAGGACCGGGTGTGGGAAAGCCCACCCCAGTCTCCTGTCCAGCCGCCGGGTACAGGCCCAGGGCTGGTGGGTCAGTGTCAGGATGTCATACCTGACCTGACAGGAGGGAGAGTGGACAAAGGGTGCCAAGAACCTGGGGCTACTGCCCCCCGCTCTCTGACGCCACAGAGGTTTGAGAGCCCTGAGAGGCATAAGGCCTGGGTCTCATCCCTGACCATTGTTAGTGGCCACTGTGGCTTACTGTCTGTCTGTTGGGACACACCTGTGAGCAAGCTAAGGTTAGGTGCTGCACAGATGGTGTCCACAGGTGAGGATAAGGGTTCCCTATGGGTTAGCTTAGTGGACCCTGAGAGTATGGACAGAGGGATCCAAATAGGTTCAGATTGGCGTAGAACTGGAATATGCCCCTGCTGTTGCGGGCCAGGGTCCAGGTTCTATCGCCCAAAGCAGGGAAGCCCATCAAGGTAGTGATTGGTCTCCCTGCGTTTTGGCTGGAAGGGGGTTGTGTTGGACTTAGCCCTTTTTGCAGGGTCATCCCTGAACTTTTTGCCTTCCTCCTGTATTTTCTCTGACCTGTTTTTGTTGGTTTTATGACTCTGGGCACTTTACCACTGCTGATCAGTGCTAAAGTGCATATGCTCTCCCTATTGTAAATTGATGTGTTGATTAGTGACTCCATGATTGGGTTATTTGATTTACTTGTCAGACCCTAGTACAGTGCACCATGGGTGCCCAGGGCTTGTAAATCAAATGCTGCTGGTGGGCTTGCAGCACTGGTTGTGCCACCCACAGAAACAGCTTGTAAAGTGTGTCTCAGGCCTGCCATTGCAGAGCCTGTGTGCAGTCTGTGACTGCCATGTCGACTTGGCAAGTGCACCCCCTTGCCAGTCTCTAAACCTTCCCTTATCTTCATATCAGACACCCCTAAGGTAGGCCCAAGGGCAGGGTGCATTGTAAGTATAAGGTAGGACATGCCCTGGTGTGTGTGGCATGTCCTAATAGTGAATTACAGCTATTTTCGTTTTTCACTATTGCAAGGCTACCTGTTCCCCATAGGCCAGAATGGGCAGTTTGATTATTACACCTTATAATCCTAACTGACCCAGGGAACATGGTAGAAAAATGAATTTAGTATTCCTGAACTCAGAATGATAAAATACATCTTTTAGTGAAGTTGGTTTTAACATTCTGTGTTTGAAAATACCACTTTTAGAAAGTAGGTATTTTCTTGCCTAACCATCCAGCTGCCTCTGCTCAGGTTGTGTATTGTATGTCTGGGTTTGTGAGTGACAGGGGCTGGGGGATTCCAGGAGGCAGGGTGAGTCAGCACTCGGCTGAATAGGTCTGCCTGAAGGAGGAAGGGTGGGAGGAGTTGCACCTGGGTCTGAATAGGGCTGTGCCTGCCTTCCACAATGCTGGCTCCACCTCCTGCCGGGCGTCTGATGGCTCTGCCCCTCACTCTCAAAGGAAAGAAGGAGTCATGTACACAAAGTGCTCCAAGACTGACCAGAACTGGTTTGGACAAGGCATAGGCCTCTCTGCCTTCAGAGAACAAAGGATTTCTGTGTATAAATACTGGGGCCCAGACCCCATGAAATTAGATCACTTCTGGGAAATCAAGAAACCTGTTGCCAAGGAGAAGAACCGGAGAAGCTGAAGGAGGAGTACTGCCCCTGTGCTGTTTTGCTGATTGGGGTTGGCCTGCAGTGGTTGCTTTCTGCCAAGGACAGGAGAAAAGACTTTGCTGTGCTTATCATCTTGAAGAAGAGAATCTCCAAGGGCTTGAACTGAGCTTGCCCCCTGCCTGAAGTCACAGGGACACAAATACTTCACCCCTTCTGTTTGCCTGCATCTGGAACTGCTGTTTTAGCTGCTAACAGAGGGAAATTGCAACACTGATGCCGGTGAGCGACGCCGTAACCTGCACCGAAGCCGTGGGCACCGCTCGTGAAGAGCACGACGCACCGCCCCGACTTGCACCGTAGGCCCGACGCCTGCCGACGCCGTGCGACATCGACTCCGAAGCCGTCATCGAGGCCGCTGCCTGCACCGGAGCCGAGGACACCGCTCGTGACGCTCACTACGCACCGTCCCGACTCGCACCGCAGCCCCGACTTCATCGACGCCAGGGCTTCATCATCGCGGAGCCGATCCTCGACGTGGGTGACCCCCGAATCCATCGATGCCGCACCATCGTAAGGAACCGACGCCTCGCCGCCATCCGTGACGTCACCTCCCCGACACAGTAAGGAACCAACGCCTCACCTCCCCTGCACTGCAGTAAGGAACCGAGATATCACCTCCCCTGGGGTCGTAAGGAACCGGCGCCGCCGGCGCCAACGAAGCATCACCTCCCCGATGCCGTGCACCGTCTTTGTTTTCATCGAATTCCAGGTACTGTTCTTTGTGGGTCTGCTCGACTCCGGGCCCGACGCCGCGCACCTCGCGGTCGGCGCCGTACTTTGGGATTTCCACCGGTCACGACGTCGTGATAACTCCAAGTGGAGTTATTTGTTGCTACAAGCTTTATTTGATTGACTATCCTATTTTTGAAGATAACGTGAACTGTCTCTATCATTTTAAGTCTATTTTTAGATTACAGTATTGTGGATTTTTGCTATTGGGTCTTGTGTTAAGTCTATATAAAGATTACTTATTTTTACATACAACCTGTGTGGTGTCCATCTGTAGTGTTTTCACTGTATTACTGTATGTGTTCACAAATGCTTTACACACTGCCTCTGAGATAAGCCTGTCTGCTCGTGCCAAGCTACCAGGGGGTGAGCAGGGGTTATTTTAGGAATGTATCCCCCTTATCCTGACTAGAAGCAAGGGTCCCTATTTGGACAAAGGTGCAAACCATTGCCAACTAGAGACCCCCAGTTCTAACACAAGGTATGTGCCAAAATGTTGTGCCTACCTGAGAGAGAGGGATAACCATGTGAAATATCTCTGTTTCTCCTCCTTACTTCCTCTTTTTATGTGTGCTGCATTGTGACACATAGAAACAGGAATATGCCTCTAAAGATTGTTTTTGTGCAGGAAGGTATCACTTTCTGCACAAAAACAATCCTGTCGGTATTGTAGGCAGCAGCTCCCTTGTACCATGACACAAGGATGCCTGCATTGGCTGTAGGCAAACAAACAACAATGGTTGCGAAGTCCCTCTGGAAGTAAGTGGACTTCATCCCCAACACATAGTGCACCAGGAGGCATGTTTACAGAGTGGTGGAGAAAGGGGGGCATGGTCTCCGAAGACCTCTTAGCAATCCCACTGTGGAGGTAACAAGAGAGGTAGTTGGCCCCAAGGATGTCCTTGTGGGCCATCTACCTCTCCTGTTACCTCCAGTAAGTCCCACACAGCAGGATTGCGGAGTTCTGATACTAGGCCACGCCCCGTTTCTCCACCAGTCTGCAAACACGCCTCCTGGCTTGCTCTTGGTTGGGGGATGAAGTCCCCTCCGTTGCCGGGGCTCCTTAGGGGCCAACTAGCCTACCTGTTACCTCCAGTAAGCCCCACACAGTGGGATTGCTGAGAGGTGGTCGCAGGCCGCCCCCCTTTCTCCACCACTCTGCAAACGTGCCTCCTGACGTGCTCTTGGTTGGGGGTTGAAGTCCCCTTGCCTCTTGAGGGTCCCTGGCGGCCAACTAGCCCTCCTGTTACCTCTAGTAAGCACCACACAGCTGGATTGCTGAGAGGTGGTCAGAGGCCACGCCCCCTTTCTCCCCCACTCTGCAAACGCACCACCTGGTGCACTGCTGCTTGAAAGATGAAGTCCACTTTAGCCCTGAGGCCCTCAGGACGCGAAGGGACCTCATCACCCCACCAGCAATGCGCTGAGAGGCCCGTTTGCACAGTGGTGGAAAAAGGGGCGTGGCCTCTGACCACCTCTCAGCAATCCCACTGTGTGGAGCTTGCTGGAGGTAACAGGTTGGCTAGTTGGCCCCTAAGGACCCTCAGCAGCAAACGGGTCTTCATCCCCCAAACAAGAGCGTGCCAGGAGGCGCATTTGCAGAGTAGTGCAGAGAGGGGGTGGGGCCTCTGGCGAGTTGCCGTCTTTGTTTTTTTTCCTATTTTAGGAAGGGTGACTGTGTGGCCCCCCTTCCCTTGATCTTTTTTGTGCCCTTGGCACCCCATTTCCCAGGGCCTGACCCATTTTTTATTAAAAAAAAATTAAGTAAGGGGGGAGGCCGCGTGGCCACCCTTCCCTAGGCCAGTTTTTGCCCCAGGGACCTTATCCCCCAGGCCCTGCCCTTTTTAAAAAAATATATTTTTTGGATGTGGGTCGCGCATCCCCCCTCCGGAGGGGATTTTGCCCCGGGGCATGGCCACATCGTTGGGTACCACGGGGGGAGCCTCAAGGCCACCGCGGTCCCTGCCGGCTCCCCGTCATCTGCGGGAGCCGGCATTGCTTTTGGGCAGAGGGAGCTGCAAACATGCAGCTCCCTCTGTCTAAAAGCAATTCTTCTTCGTTTCATGGAAGGGAGAGCATTTTTTCTGCTCTTGCTTCCATGAAGCGAAGCAGAGTTTGCTATGGCTGGGTGGGAGCAATGCTCCTGCCAAGCCATAGCAAACTGCAATGTCCGGGGGTGGCCACCCCTGGACATTGTTGGAGGTGGGCCTGGGAGGTGGTGGTCCTCAGGGTCATGGAGGGCTCCAGGAGGGGGGCTGCGTAGCCCCCCTTCCATTTTTTAAGTAGCCCTGGGGAGCTAGTGGTCCCCGGGACTGTGTGGGGAGGCTTGAGCCCCCTCACACATTATTTTCAACATAGCCTCAGGGAGGCAACAGTCCCCGGGGCTGCATGGGGTGCAAGAGGAGAGCCCCCCATGTCTAATTATGTAAATAGCCCCGGGGAGGTGGTGGTCCCCGGGGCTGTGGGGCTACGTGGTCCCCTTGCATTTAAGATAATTAGCCCTGGGGAGGTGGCGGTCCCTAAGGCTGCACTGCCTCCATGCACTTTCATTATAAATTAAGCCCCAGGGAGGTGGCGGTCCCGGGGCTGCGGGGGGGCTACGTAGCCCCCCACGCATAAAATCTTTAAGTCCCAGGGAGGTGGCGGTCCCCAGGCATGCAGGGGCTCGCGTGGGTCCCCGCATCTCATTTCTCATTGTCCCCGGGACCTGGCCCACTCAGGGGCTCAAAAAAAAAGAAGCGCAGGAGCCCATGGTTCGATTTTTTTAAAAATTTTCAGCCGGATCCGTGGATCCAAATCGAATCCTACCAAAAATAAAAAACAAAAAAGACTTAGGGCTAGGGTGTCAGGGTGTTCCTACGCTGCCCATATTTCTTGATTTTTAACCTTTTTTGACCTTTTTTCTTGTGAGTAGGTTCAACCGAGCCACAAGATGGCTGCCAAAACGTACTGGTTTAAAGTGTTGGCAGCCAATCAGATCTCAGGCACGAGATTGGGAGGGTTCGCTGATCCACCGCGGCCATATTTGGATATCTGAGAAATATTTAAGTTTCTCAGGAATTACTGAACGGATTTACACCATTTACAAAAAAAGAGTGCTTTCTGAATGAAGAGCTACCTTTTTGCCAAATTTGGTGTAATTCCGTTCACCAGTTTGGGCTGGAGCTGTGCCTAAAGATTCCTATGGAAATTAACATGGAGAAAACGCGTTTTGGGACCCCCCTTTTTCTCGGCCCCTGCTTGATGAATCACCCTGAAACTTTTAACACAGCAGCTGACCTGCCCGCCACATTAGGTTTAAAAATTTCGCGATGATTTGTCAAACGACGCCAAAGATATTGGCAAATCAAAATACGCTTTTCCTATGGAAACTAGGTCCAAACTATAACTACCTATTGGTACCCACCAGTAGGGGTAATATGTGGATACATATATATCTATCTATATATAGATAGATATATATGTTGTAGTTAGGAATTAGCATTTAAAAGACCTTAGAAATTCACAGAAAAAAACGCAGGATACATGAACATTATAGTTAGGCTGACATTTCACTCTTACAAAACCAGAGAAATTCAGTAGTTATAGTTAGCTGAGCTAACTATAACTCGTGCCCCACAATGCACTGCTGATGACTTCACATATTACATCACTCATGACATGGTCAGTGACATCACTGATGACATCACTGATGACATCACTGATGACATCTCAAATGACATCATCCAATGACTGTGAGTGTTTTTTAAAAGTTTATGAGTGTTAAATATATATACCAAGGTGTATTGGTTAATCAGTGTGTGTATGAGTGATTGTATGGATGAATCAGTGGGTGTGTGACTGACTGTATAAGTGAGTGATTAGGTGTCTCAGTGAATGTATGGGTGAGTGACTGGTTGTGTGAATGTGTGTATCTGTCTGTCAGTTGATGTCTAAGTGGGTGTATAAGTGTTTTAGTGGGTACTTGAACGGCTATATGGGTGATTGATTGGTTGTCGGACTACGTCTATGGTTGTCTGGGTGTCTCTGTTTGTGGGTGAGGAGGTGTGTGACTGCCTGTATGGATCAGTGAGTGGGTGAGTCAGTGGCTGTATGGGGTACTGTTGCATGTGTGAGAAGTTGTATGGGTGAGTGAGTGTCTGTATGTATGGGGGTGATCTGTGCAGGGGGGGCTGAGAAATAGGGGCACAGAAAAAGGGTGTGTTTGTAATGTTAATTCCCATAGGAACGCATTGTCATACCTACAGCCCGATCCACTGGACGGAATTACACCAAATTTAGTAGAAAGGTAGATGTTGTTACGCCAATTGTGCTTTTTGTTATTTCGTGCAAGTCCATTTGATAGTTCTTGAGAAATTAAATCTGAACTGCAAAGTGATATCTCTGGTTGCGGATAGTTTGCTGTTTTTTGAAGTGATCGCGGTTAAATCGCAATGTGTTCGTTGGAAGTCACAAATGCGTGCACCAGCAGGAATACTCTGATTGGCTGGACGCAACCTGACCAGAATGTTTGGGCAGCCATTTTATGTATCGGGATGGTTCCCGTGGCTGAATTTATTTTTTCAAAGTGACATAAGGGGTCAGGGACAAGGTACTCTGACTTTGTGTTTGACAAATGAGGGTATCAGTGAAACAAGTTGTGTCCAAAATGGATTTTTTCAATTGCTTGCGATATTCGTGATGACAACTCGACTGCCAGTGCGCCCCCCCATGTGTACCATTGCGGTTATCGTCATATTCGCTACGCCTGGCGTCACTGTGAAATTGAAAGTTGCTGTGAGCCCTGCCACGCCTGTAGACTGTTTGTGCCAAGAATCCATTGTATTGCAACATAATTGAGTCAATTAGTAAGAAGAGAAAAGCTAAATATCTCTTGGTTCGGCATTATCTTCTATGGAAAAGATGGTTTCCTTGCAACAAACTATGGATCCGTACACTACTTAAACATGTGCAAAGTATGCATTGCTAGGATTCCAAGATGGCCGCCGAAATGGAAAAGGTTGGTTCTGTGCGGTCTAGTGGTTTGAACCAATCCAAGTCGAGGTGCGCGTGAGTGTTGAGTGTTGTGCACTTCAACTGAAAAACTTGAGGAGAGCGATAGCGTCTCTTCTACGCACCAGCATTTTTTTAGGAGAATTGAGACTTGACCTGGAATCAGTTTATTGCATGTCAAATACTGAAGGGAAACTTGAGAGAGCAGTGTCAATAGAATTTGCAAGAGGCTGCGGGTTAGTGTCTCTCGACACAATCTTAACTCTGTGTGTATAGTATTTCTTTCTGCCAGTGAATTCCGCAAATACATTTAAAAGCAAGTTCCAGAAACTTCAAGTTAGGAGATTCACAGAGGAATTATTTAAATGGGAATTAAATGTTGGCTCAACAACGGCGGACAGCATGGCTCGACGACAACGCAGAGCCTGCCTGGGAAAGGGTTTCGATGCCAAAGCCTTCATCACTTGCGTGTATCAGCTCCAAAGCTTTGCCTCCATCTACGGGATTGACGACGATGCTGCGCATCCTGGTCCACTCGCATCAAGTCTTCAACGTTGAAACTTGCTTCATCCAAGGTACTTTGTCAGCAGGACCTGTCCGATTCCTGTAGCCAGTCTGCCCTCCCTTGTGGTCGGCCTGCGCTTTGGATTTATCCCAGTCTAGTGCGACCTCAAATAACCCCTTAGCGGTATTGACTTGTAAACACTATTTTTGGTTTATTCTTTAAAAATTCTTAACTTCGGTACTACTTATTGGATTTTTGTTGTTTTGGTCTTGTTTTTCTCAAACAAATATTCTCTATTTTTCTAAACCTGTGTGGAGCACTTCTTTGGTGTTTTCATTGTTTTACTGTGTGTGCTGCACAAACACATTGCCTCTTTAGATAAACCTGACTGCTCTGTGCCAAGCAACCAGAGGGTGAGCAGAGGTTATCTTTTAGTGTGTATCTCACTTACCCTGAGTAGGATTGTGGTCCCTACTTGGGCAGAGTGTATACCTCTGCCAACTAGAGACCTAATATCTAACTGTAAGTCAATGTGCAAATTATATATACAGTACCAAATCAGCAATAAAGTAAAACAATACAAATCCCAAACTGAATGCGAAAAATATTAAACCTTTTAATTAACAAAATGACACCAAAATGAAAAAAGTCCAATAAGGGGAACCGGAGATATGATTTATTCAATTTTTAAGGAGAGATGGCACCAAAAAGCAAAAAGTGCCAATGATGGTCATAGTTGGCGGTAGGCACAATTTGAGGCTGACCACAATGGAGTGCAGGTCAGATACACCAATCAGATTTATCATGGTCAAAGGTTTTATCTTTTGAGTTAGTCCTTTAAGTCTCAAACCACCACAAGAGTGCTCTTCTAAAGACCTTCGGTAACTCAGGGGAGTCACTTAGAGACCCACAGGCTGTCAGGCAGAGGCCAACAGCATGGACCAGTCCAGGTCCAGTAACCACTATTCAACTGAGGAGTTGCAGGAAGGGCCTCTTTTTTAAACACCTTTATTAGCATTTGTTCACTTGTTGAATCCCTGTAGTTTGAACAGGAGGTCAGTCTTATGACCCTTGGAGACCACTTATTTGTCATAATTACAAGAGGGAGCATGTCTAGTCCTTTAGGGCTCCTCTCAGATCACAGACAGCAGGTCCAGTCCTCATATGTTCTTCCTCAGATCCAACAGTTTTCTGAAATGTGCACCTGGAGGTAGCACACTTATGCCTAGAGCAAGTTAGTGGGGGGAATGACTCCTGGGCACACCCTAACTGATGGAGTAAAATACCCAAGGTCAACCCTACCTTTTTTGGGCATTTTCAAGATGGTGAAAGTTTTCGGTCACACTAAAATTTGGCTCTCAGGGCTTGGGGTGTGTGTGGGGAGTATAATATGGAAATCCTAGTGTCTTCCCACATCTAACTCCAAAACTCAGTTTGAAACTTTACCCCCAGTTTACCCAGAGACAATGGTCGGGTAGTGCAAAAACAGGATTTTCCAGTAACTGGACTCTGGGTACATAGGAATTATCTTTGCATCATGTTAACTTCCTTTCAAGTGAGCCTCAAATGTTATATATATAAACTTCAAACCTGTCAAGCAGAATTTGACACTGTAATGTAAAAAAGAAGAATGCTCACATACCTCACCCTTCTGCTGAGCTCAAAGGAGTCACCCCTGCCTATTTATATCATCCTGTCAATCACAGTGACCTATTGTGTAGCTCCTGGGAGGCATTTCACACAGTTTTCACACTTATTAAAATGCTAATCCTTGGCTGGAAGAAGTTGGAGAGCAAATACAAATTAGCCTCTAGGAGATTTAGGCAGTGAAATGTTTACATTTCCTTAATATGTACTAAACATCCAACTTCACCACTGAATTGGATTTTTAATAACTATCAAAAATAGGTGTTTAATTATTTTTCTAGCTAGGCCCATTCCCGTGATACAGCATTAGGATTTTAATCTATACTGTGGTTTTCTACATAGGACAGCTAGACCTGCCATAGTGAAAAATAACGTTTGGGTGCTACTCATGGTAAGTAGATGTTCACATTAAATTTCTCCATGTCCTACTTTTAAATGCCATGCAATGTACCTGGTGGACTACAAGGCCCACTTAAGGCTGACTTATTATTATCTAAAAGGAAGGTTTTGACCTGTCAAAAAGGTTTATTTTGACAGGTTGAATTATGGTTTTAAACTGCCACAGTCCAGCCACAAGGGTACGCCTGAAGTTATGCTTGCACTGCTACTGTGCTGGATGGCACAATAGGTGCTGCGGTCCACTAGTGGCATTTCCAATCCCTCAGTACACTTTGTACCATATACTAGAGGCTTATAGGCATACCAATTGAGAGTATGCCAATTTGCCCATGTTGAAAGGGAAAGCACAGGCATTTTACTGCTGGTTAGAAGGGGTAAAGTGGCAAAAAGACAGGGGTGACCATGCAGAAAAGGCAGATTTCTAATAGACTATCTGTAATAGCTTGACAGTGGTAGGGGACCTCATCTCTGGACAAACCTGTTGTAGTTGAGGAGGAGGGGACTGCTCATTTCCCTCAACATACCCCTGTGTGGCACACCATTAGCCTTCAAGGGCAAAAGGGTGCTGACATGGTGGATGTTACTCAGAATAGTGCACTGTGGGATAGTTTGCAGTAAGGCACAAGGGATGTGCTTCAAACGTGGGAAGGGTTGACCCTGGAAAACTTCTTTCTTATTGGTTATGGAATGTCTAAGATTCACCCCACACACTGGCTAGTGAATCCTACAAAAGTCCCTCCTCACCCACAGATCATCAGAATACATCCTGAGGGAAAACCGAAGAGGACTGGACCGACAGTCTGTGATCTGTGTGTAGAGCTGAGGGACTCGATCTGAAACCTAGTTGTACCTTAGAATTGAGAAGTGGACTCCATGGGTCAGTTGTCTGACCTTCTGTGTGGCTAGTGGAATACAACCAGCTGCAAGACTGCTTTTTCTTTCCTTTTGTCCAGCTGAGCAGTATTAGCTGGATTAGGAGTGGATCATCCTGTTGGCCTCTGCTGGAGTCAATCCTGGCTTGGCCCCAAAGTGCAGTCCCTGAGTTCCTGAGAGCATTTGAAGAGACCAAAAGGAACTGTTCCAGAAAGTCTGAAAAGGTGGGACATGTTTAGATTTCCAAACCTCTGGAGCATCAGCAGGACCATGCAGCAAACATGTCCAAGTTTGACAGGACTTCTCCAGATGCAGCTTCAAGCATGTCTCACTGGAGGATTTTGAGTTTCCTAAAAAATGTTTAGGACCTGAGTTAGAGTTTGGTGGATGCCAACGGGCTGTCAAAAATCATCTGTTTGCCTGTCCACCACCATGGAGGACCATCTGTCCCATGTAGAATATGGCGGTTTGATGGATGAAAGTCTGTCATCCATCCGCTCTCTCTCCTGCATGCTTCTAACTCGGTCCACGGTTAAATCTCCTAATAATGACAGAGGCAGTGACGGGAAGTCTATACTTCATCTGATGTATTTACAGTATAATTTCTATTTACTGAAACATGGCCATTCATCCTCCACACTTATGCTGGAGGAAAAAAAACATAAACTCCCAAACCCTGCCCACAACAGCCACAAAACCTACTCAATCAACATGTCCATGCTACTCCAAGCCCTGAATTCTATCTTCAGTGGTGGATGAACTACAGCACAATGCACAACAAAATAGAAGGTAAGTACAGCATTTTTACACTATTTTAAATGCACTATGTTAACTACCATTGTAACTAAACTTAACGTAATGTACAACAAACCATATCTAAGGTCGGTTTACTCTGTCTTGCTCTCTGGCCACATCTCACACTACACATACAATATATACTATATATATAAAAGGCTTACCTATCACAATTTTAGTACCCCCATACTCTAAATTAGTAAATGAACACATCTTGCTTAAAACTGCACATACTGCTCAGACATAGATTTAACGGTAACACTCAATAACTTAAATATTTATATATATTTGTTAAAGTATGTATAGTCGTTTTAGCTCTAAATTGAAGTTTTGAAAACTTAAATCGTACAACTATTCTGAGGCTTCCCTTAATCCCAGTTTACCAATTCACCACATAATCTGCAATCAATTGATGGGGAAACAACCTTTACTACGCATGCATTACATCGCATGCCATTAGTTTGCGGTTTTTAAAATGCAAGTCGTTACAACGACTTGCGCTGGAGGGCGCTATAGGACAAGGAGTAGTTTAATTTACTATCCAACACCTTCCCTACTGTACGTAGGCTGGAGTTGGAATAGTAAATTAAACTACTCCTAAGTCCAGCACCCTCCAACGCAAGTCGTTGTAACGACTTGCGTTGTAAAAAAAGCGAACTAATGGCATGCGATGTGAATGCATGCGTTGTATCGTCATACATTCAATTGATGCAACCATGTATCCCGAGTAATTATTTCCTCAATTTAATCACTGCTATGGACCTGATTACGAGTTTGACGGTCCATCAGACCGCTGAACCTGTGGTGGAGGTGCCATGGTGATCAGGGACCACCACACCAGTGGTCTGACTGCCGTATTATGAGTACGGCGGTTGGACCATGAGTGATCCCTGGCGCTGGTGTGGCAGTCTTGAGGCAGCAGTATGCTTGGCGGTGCCACTACAGCACCGCCAACCGTATTACAAATGTCTTCACTGCGAACCTAACCGCAGCAGTGAGACCAAACAAAGGAGATCCCACAGAGCCTCCTAGTGCTTCATGGCCCATGGGATGCATGCAGGGGGCACATAGTGTGTCCCCCTGTGTGCATGCATGCCCAGTTCCTGCACGGCATGGACTTAACAGTCCATGCCATGCAAGAACATGTTTGGTATTCCTATTGCAGTGCCTTTTTGAAAGGCACCACTGTGGAAACGCCAAAGGACTGCCTGTCAGACTACGAGGAAACTCGTAATCTGGCGAGCAGTCGAGTTTGGTGGTGCGGGAGAGGTACGGTGGACTGCCACCCCGTTCTTGCACCACCGAACTCGTAATCAGGCCCTGTGTTACGTCTTCAAATCTTGCACATAATATCAAGGGCAGGACACACACTCACATGCCAAACATTTCATTCATATACTTAAACTAGATATAGGCATACATAAAATATGACATGTACTCTATATGATCCCTAATATCTGAAAGTATTCTTACATTTTAATACAAACTCTCACTCTCAATGCCTCACACACTAGCTCCTCACAACACCACTGCCAGTTCCTTTAACACACATGGAAATGTGTGTTAAAGGAACTAGGAACTACATCATTTAAAATGCAATACGTAGGAAATCAGAAGACCTAGATATGGAAGTGAATGTTTAACAGAAGCAATGTTTTGAAATATGCAGTGCATATGGCAAACATCATAACATGCTCAAAAACAAACTATATCTACAAGCCAACATACACAAAAAGTTCAACGTTTGCTTTTTATAAGTTTAAAATAAAAAGGGACAACAAAGATCTTCATCCCCTATGGGAACACGTCTTTCAACCAAATGGAATCAAAATCAAAATCTGAGGGTAGGGCAGATAAAATAGTGCCCTATCACAGTCCTTGAATGAGTCTCCAGGCCTTGCAATTGTCTCCCCTCCTTTGCAGCAATATGTCCTCACATTTTTTAAGGGGAGGTTGGGCCTGGGGTTTCTGGGAGGAGTGCTTGTGGTAATTGTGATGGTTCTGGGTATGGGGTGATTTAGAGATAGGTGAAGTAGTGGGAGAGATTGAGAAATTGGCTCAGTAGGAGAAAATAGGGTGGGATAGGATATGGGGTCAGGTGGTAGAATTGTGTCACAGGTTGTCAGAGAGGCCGCACGAAGAGACAGGGCCTTTGTGTGGCAGACAAGGCAGCATTCATGTCATCCAGGATGTCAATCGTTTAAGACAGTTACTGACTGACACCCTGGGAGGCATACAATAATGCTGTCTGCCCCACCGAGAGGCTTTTAAGCACCTCCAATGCCTCCTCTGGCCCTAGTGATTGGACGATGACAGCAGGAATAGAGGTACCTGGGTGAATTAAATTCCAGTACATTCAGGGACTGGGTGCTGATTTGGTACCGAGAAGACAGGTGTGAGGGATGTGCTGGTGGCATTGGTTCTGGTGGCCAGAGGAGCAGATGCAGTCTTCTGTGATGTTCTGGCCATCACCATGAGGGGAGGCCTCTGATTCAGATGGTGAAGTGTCCTCATGGCTGTTCCTCTCACCCTCAGTGCCACTGTGTTCCTAAGTGCCTATTGCTGAATCTATCAATTCTCATTGGCCCTTCTGAAGGAGCTGAAATAAAACATCAGTTAGACACTACAGAGTGAATAAACAAAATGTATATATATCAAAGAGGTCCACAATGTATACATTAAAAGTAAATTTCTCAAGAAAGTGAACAAAATGTGATATCACATAGGGTCATGATTAGAATTTGGCAAGAGCATTGCTCTGTCACAGATGTCATAGATAGCCATCCTCTTTATTACAAATAAATTATATTACATAGCAATTGTAATAAGGAAGATCGGATTTCTATCACATTTGTGACCCATCTTGAAAACTGTAAACCATGCACATTAATATCTGTTAGCGTAACCATTTCATACAAAGCTACCATTTATGAAGTATTTGCAATTCCTTACCAATCTAAAACATCTATAGAATTTGTGAGTCCTCACAGCTCCTGGAAGTTTCTCTCACAGAAATTTAAGGAAAATGTGTTTGTTACACAAAGTTTGAGGTTTGCAAGACATTATGGGTATGGTAGTTTTTCCTAGTTGCTGGCTAGTCTGAAAATTGCAACCATTCAGCATTGCATGTGAGACAAAATAGGGATTCTCCTCCACTCCGCTGACTGATATATTCAAAGTACACCCAAAAGACTAGACATATCCTCTCACTTGCCGTTGAGGTGGGAATGCGTTAGTCCCCAGGGGACCGGAAAGACTTTTGAGGCTTTAAGTGTAGCAGTGGGGCCTGAGGCCAGGATGGGCCATTATTTCTTTAAAAAGTACCCTGGCATCCAGTTGAGTTAATGCCCACCATGAGGCAGATTGGAAGCAAATATTTCCATCTCCCCTGGGCAATACAAAGACTCTTTTTGCCCCTTCTGGGGTGAGGGTATGGCCCAATGCCAGGGTGGGATGCCTCACCTGTTTTTTGCCCCACTGTAAAATTCTGGTGTCTAATGGACTTTCTATCCCTCCAGGGAGCAGATTACAGGTGAACCCCTCCGATTGGGGCAAACATCCTGTCTGCCCCTGGGGGCAGAAAGACACAATTGCTCCTTCTGGGGAGGGGATGTAGCCCAATTCCATGGTGGGTCGCATCCATCTTTTTTTTTTTTTTTGCACCATTTTTAAAGACCTGGGGCCTCATTTACAATGATTTGGCGTAGGGAAGCACAGCAAGTCTTTTTGCTGTGCTGCCCTACGCCAAACTGAAAGGGCAGGAATGCACTGTATTTATGAGATACAGTGCATTCCTGTCCTTTCAGCTAGCACTGGTGCACAATTTGGTGCCTAGCGCCAATGCAGGCACCCTTGCACCATGGTGCAAGGGTGTCTACATTGTTGGCAGGATTGTTTTTGTGCAGGAAGGTACACCTTCCTGCACAAAAACAATTTATGGAGGTGTTTTCCTGTTTCTATGTGTGCTGCAAAATAAAGCACACATGGAAAGAAGAAAAAGTGAGGAGAAATAAAGATATTCCTCCTTGTTACACCTGCCCTGGGGAGGCATACAGTTTTGACACATTCCCAGGTTTACAGATCCTTGTAAAACTGGGAATGCATCAAAACCCAAAGGGTTGCGTGGGAACACCCACCATAACACCCATGGAATGCCTCCCTGATGTAGTGTAAGGCAAAGCAGCGATTTGCGCTGAGTTGCCTTACACCATATTTATGACGCCATGCAAAGTCATGCAAAGTGGCTTTGTGTGGCCTCATAGATATGGGTGGAATGCAGCACACATAAAAAGAGCAAAAAACAAGGAGAAATAAAAGTATTTCCCCTTGTTGTGTCACATTAACGCCTCCTTTTGAAAGGCGTTAGTTTTTGGCGCTGCCTCAGGTTTACAAATCCTTGTAAATCTGGAGCAGTGTCAAAAAGCCATGGGTGTTGCTGGGAATGCCCACAGCAACACCCATTGCACGCCCCTTTGCCGCGGAAAACTGCATCGCAGAGGGCCATTTTTACAAGGCTGTGTTAAGCCACACAAAGAGGCGTAACGCGGCCATGAAAATATCAGATTTCATGAAGCGCCATAGAGCGTCACAAAAAGTGACGCTCTGGTGGTGCTAGGGGCTTGTAAATATGCCCCCCTGGTTGGCAGACTGCACCATTCTAGCCACAGGTGCCTACCGAAATTCCAAATGCTTTTGTGGAATGTGTACGACAGTGCAGTAGACCAACAATCCAAAACAAACAATGTAGTTGAAGGATGGTTCAATGGCTTCCAAACCACATTATCCCGGGCCAATCTACCTTAAACTAAATCCTAGAAATCCCCTAAAAAGAGCAGCACTGCCAACAACTAATAATAGAAGAGTCAGCAAGCCAAATCAAACCTAAAATATCTAAGCAGACCAAAGAAATGTACGAAATGTTGCAATTTAAAGTACAACTCTTTGTAAATAGCAAACTACCTTGAAATGATAGCCAAAACAATACTCTAACCAAACTAAACATTGCACCAACAATAGAAACCAACAGAAAGTACCTAATGCACAACAAAAATATTTAAAAATATATATCAAAACATATAACATACTTACATTAAAATACAATGCATTAAAAACTCCTCATGACATAGGAACAAAATATTATATTACATTTTATCTCACAAGCACATAAATAAATCTAGCACAAATTACATTATTCATCCAACATATAAAAAGAAATAAAACTTATGGTCTTGTAGCTTATATCCATGAGCTACCATGAATCCCAAAAAGGTAATCCACAAATATTAGTAAAAATAAACCCATGAAATGCAAAAATTAAAGGTTAAAAAAATCCACACCAATACCCATAAACCTTTGAAACTATACAAAACATAAAAAATGAAATAAGAACCAATCCAGGAAAACTAAAAAATAAAAATGAATGTAAAAAATAATATTGGTAAAAATAACCCCAAAAAACTCCCTTTACAAAACAAAATACCAAAATAGGAAAACTTCTACTGCAACTCAACCAACTGTAATAAAAAAGAACATACACACCCTCACAAATCATGCACGCCAAACATATCAAAACACTTCAACATTACATAGGAAACAGTATCAACATAATTACAACCACTATTATAACTACCTAGACTACACAAATTGCAATAGACCTAGCCCTTTACACCATGTTACACAAAAACGCTAACTAGAACTAAACAAAATGAAAACTACAAATTAACACAATCTACTCCAGTAAAAACAGCTTCCCACATCGCACCAATTCAAAAGCCCTAAAAAAAGAGTTGCTTTTTTAAACTTGTTTTTATTGAAAGTACCACATCAGAACACAACACAATAATGTGTCACATTTGTAACACATTATACCAGTCTTTTTGTTGCAACCAATTGATCACATGACTTTACACTGCCATCACCACTAGCATGGTGGATTACCATGCCCAGCAGTATGCTTTAAATTTTTATGATAACCGTGAAATCTAAATGAAAAACAGAACAACATAATGAAAAAGAAAGAGTCATACCCCACCCCCAGCCACCCCCCACTGGCAGCAGCGGCAACATCACTATTCATTATGTGGCAGTCAGGCAACTGGGAAACCTAGCATGAAGCATATGTGAGAGGGCTATTGGGTGGTACCCACAGTGGACACCGGTGAATTATAAGTGGATGGCGTTGTAGTTACAATTTCGTCATCACTTCGTGCCATTATTGCGGAGACTTCTGTTAGCATCTGTCCCCATTCCATCAAATCACTCTGCTCATTCTCATCCATTCATACCGCTCTAAGGCGACATTCCTCCGCCACTCCCCACTCTCATATATCATCCTTCCATTTATCCAGCTTGGGGGGTGCTGGATGGATCCAGTGGATCGCGATTCGTCGTTTTGCCAAGACCAAACCCAACAGGGCAAATTTATGTCGTATCTGTGCGCCTTTCTTCGGCGCTGGAAGTATACCTAATATACATTGTTTTATAGAGGTTTCCATTCATACCGCTGTTGCTGTACGGAGGCACTGCACCACCCGCTCCCAGTACAGTCGCAAGCGCATGCAGCTCCAGGGCATATGTAAAAAAGTGAGGGGACCAGTACAGCATCGCGGACAAGAGGGGGATATTCCCTTCGAATCGCGCACGATGCTGTGGAGTTAGGTAAGCAATCAATCAATCAATCACGGCATTTATAGAGCGCGCTACTCACCCGGGAGGGTCTCAAGGCGCTGGGGGAGGGGGTAAGTTACTGCTCGAACAGCCAGGTCTTGAGCTGCTTCCTGAAGGAGAGATGGTCCTGGGTTCGCCGAAGGTGAGTGGGGAGGGAGTTCCAGGTCTTGGCTGCCAGGTAGGAGAAGGATCTTCCTCCGGCGGTGGCTCTGCGGATGCGTGGTACGGTGGCGAGGGCGTGGCTGGTTGATCGTAGCTGGCGGGTGGGCGTGTAGAAGGTCATGCGGTCGTTGAGGTACTTGGGGCCCAGGTCGTGGAGGGCCTTGTGTGCGTGGGTGAGGAGTCTGAACGTGATTCTCTTGCTGACGGGGAGCCAGTGCAGGTCTTTCAGGTGTCCGGTGATGTGGCTGTGTCGGGGGATGTCCAGGATGAGTCGTGCGCAGGCGTTCTGGATGCGCTGGAGTCTTTTTGAAGTTTGGCTGTGGTTCCGGCGTAGAGGGTGTTCCCATAGTCCAGTCGGCTGGTGACGAGTGCCTGGGTGACGGTCTTCCTGGTTTCAGTGGGGATCCATCTGAAGATCTTGCGGAGCATGCGCAGGGTGTTGAAGCACGAAGATGAGACGGCGTTGACTTGTCTGGTCATCGACAGGGAGGAGTCCAGGATGAAGCCCAGGTTGCGTGCGTGGTCCGTTGGTTTGGGCGCGGTGCCCAGGGCCGGGGGCCACCAAGAGTCGTCCCAGGCGGAGGGTGATGAGCCCAGGATGAGGACTTCCGTCTTGTCTGAGTTCAGTTTAAGGTGGCTGTTCCTCATCCAGTCGGCGACGTCTCTCATCCCGTCGTGTAGGTTGGCTCTGGCGGTGGTGGGGTCGTTGGTGAGGGAGAGGATCAGCTGGGTGTCGTCGGCGTAGGAGATGATGTTGAGGTTGTGTTGGCGTGCGATGGCTGCGAGGGGGCTCATGTAGACGTTGAAGAGGGTTGGACTGAGTGAAGATCCTTGTGGAACGCCGCAGATGACTTCGGTGGCCTCGGATCTGAACGGGGGAGGCGGACTCTCTGGGTTCTTCCGGCGAGGAACGAGATGATCCATTCCAGTGCTTTCTCTCGGATTCCGATGTTGCTGAGGCGCTTCACTAGGGTGCGGTGGCAGACGGTGTCGAACGCCGCGGAGAGGTCCAAGAGGATGAGGGCTGCTGTTTCCCCGTTGTCGGTTAGGGTTCTGATGTCGTCGGTGGCTGCGATAAGGGCGGTCTCGGTGCTGTGGTTGGCCCGAAACCCGGACTGCGAGGGGTCGAGGGATCCATTCGTCTCGAGGAAGGCGGCAAGCTGTCTGTTGACGGTCTTCTCGATGACTTTGGCCGGAAACGGAAGGAGCGAGATGGGACGGTAGTTCTTGAGGTCGGTGGGGTCCGCCGTTGGTTTCTTCAGGAGGGCGGTAAGCTCGGCGTGCTTCCAGCTCTCCGGGAAGGTGGCGGTGTGGAAGGAGGAGTTGATGATGTCCCGGAGATGGGGTGCGATGGTGGCGTCGGCTTTGTTGAAGACGTGGTGTGGGCAGGGGTCGGTTGGTGATCCGGAGTGGATGGAGTTCATCGTGCGGGTGGTGTCTTCGGTGCTGATCGGGGTCCAGTTGCAGAGGGTGGTGGTGGCGGGCGTTGGTTCGGCGGTAGGGTGCGTGGTCTGTGCGTCGAAGCTGTTATGTATGTCGGTGATCTTGCGGTGGAAGAACGCGGCGAGTGAGTTGCAGAGGTCTTGCGAGGGGGTGATGTCGTTGTTTCCGGCGCTGGGGTTGGAGAACTCTTTGACGATGCTGAAAAGTTCCTTGCTGTCGTGGGCGTTGTTGTCCAGTCGTTCTTTGAGTGCCGACTTCTTGGTGGCACGGATCAGCTGGTGGTGTTTGCGGGTGGCGTGCTTGAGGGCGGTCCTGTTGTCTGTGGTCTGGTCGAGTCGCCAGGCTTTCTCGAGAGTGCGGCAGTTCTTCTTGGATTCCTTGAGTTCGTTGGTGAACCAAGGGGTTTTCTTGCTTCCGGGTCTGCTGGGAGGGTTTTTTAGTGGTGCGAGGTCGTCGGCGCAGGCGGTCAGCCACTTGGCGAGGTTGCTGGCTGCTTCGTTTGGGAGCCGGAGCACAAGCACAATGCAAATAGTGGAACTGGATGAGCTTAAATCTTGCATTACTTGTTGCTTCAGCCACCTGTGACAAGGCTTTTTTCCACTCACCATCGGTCAGTGAAGTAGGTAAATCCTCATCCCATTTCCCGCTGATTACCGATAGGCTAGCCCCATGGTCCTCCTTCAGAGCCTTGTACATACGCGAGATGAGACCCCTACTGGAGCCTGGATCCAGCAGTGTCGTCAGGGTGCCTGACTCCCGCGGTTCTTCCGGAAACGTGGTCCACATCTCCCAAACCATGCGTGAGATCTTCGCATATTGTAGAAAATGCCCAGCCGGTATATGGAACCAGTCTTGTGCCTCATCAAAGGTCCAAAAGTTTCCATTTTGGTATAGATCTCCCGCCGTTTTGCACCCTTCCTCATACCACCGTGATATATCCATAGTCGCCTGAATGTTCTGAAAACCCCGGAGCCACCGAAGTGGTAGCGCGTTGGCATACTGTGCCATGCAGAGAACCAGGCCTCAGTCACCTGTCGTATGATATGGGGGCAATCTTTGGGAACTCTAGCACCCATCATAAGGAACCTCTGTAGCTGCATCCCATCCTTCCAGTGTCCCAATAGCTCCCTCTCCACCATATGGTCCTCCATGCACCACTGCGCTGCGTATCTGTAGCAATCCTGCTATATGATATAATCTGAGGTCAGGCAGTCCAAGGCCCCGGCGTCCATATCCAGCTTGAGCGTCTCCAGCTTGGCTCTACTCCGGCCTCCCGCCCACACTAGCGAGATCAAGAGACTATTTAATGTATCAAACGTGGACTTTGGGATACTGCAGAATTCTGCAGAACATAGAGGCAGCGGGGCAGCAGCACCATCTTCGATACCGCCACCCTCCCCATAACCGACAATGGCAATTTGTTCCAGAATTGTATCGAGGCCCGCAATCCCATAAGAACTATTCCCATGTTAATCTCAAACTGACTCTCCGGCAGATGGGCCACCTGGATGCCCAGATATCGGAAGTGGTCACCTTCCCAGTCCAAACCCACATCAGGAAGGTCCTGGGGGGTCATCCGCGCAAGAGCTGCGAGAGGGAATAATATTGTTTTGTGGCAGTTTATTCGAAGGCCAGAGGCTACACGAAATGAGGTCAATATTTCCAGGGCCACTGGAATCGCCCCTTCAGGTTCCCTAATGTAGAGGAGCGTGTCGTCTGCATACATGGAGACCACATGCGTACGGCTGTCTACCATTATTCTCCATGGCGCCATATCCCTCCTCAATCTCACTGCCAAGGGCTCCATCGCTAATGCGAAAAGCAGCGGGGATAGCGGGCATCCCTGCCGTGTGCCCCTCTCGAGCAATATACTTTCTGTCACCTGTCCCCTATTCCGCACTCTGGCTCTTGGTTGGTGATACAGTAATTTGACCCATGCAACATATTCACTGCTGAACCCCATTCTCCTCAAAACCTCCCAGAGATAGTCCCACTGCAGCGTGTCGAAGGCTTTCTCGATATCCAGTGCGACAACCGCCGCCCTGAGTTTGCTTTCAGCCACCAGGTGAAGGACATGCAATAATCGCCGTAGGTTCATGTGCGTTCTCCTCCCCGGTATGAACCTGCACTGATCCTCTTGTACCAGGGAGGTCACGACTCTTCGTAATCTCATGGCCAGTACCTTAGCCAACAATTTAGCATCTACTCCCAACATGGACAGGGGCCTATATGTGGACGGATCCTCTGGGTTCCTGCGGGGCTTGGGAAGCATAATAATCTGCGCCTCTCTCAGACATCCAGCTTTTTGGCCTTTTTGGCCTCCCGTAAAGTGTCCAGTAAACGTGGGAACCAAATCTTGGCCTACGCCTGATAGAATTCGACAGGGATTCCATCCAGGCCTGGTGATTTACAGCGAGCCATACCCCGCAGCGCCTCCTGCAGTTCCTCTAATTGGAGTGTTGCCTCCAGTTCCTCCCTTTGTTCGGCTGTGAGCCGCGGGAATGGGACATCTGGAAGATACTGCCCTTCATCTAACCGCTCCCTCCCTGTAGTTTCACGATAAATGCCAGCTAAGTGGTTCAATAGCACTGCATTGACTCCGACCTGTGTAGTGGCCATAACTCCATCCGGGCTACGGAGGGCCAATATCAATGGAGGTGGGCGCTCTCGCTTTAACAGCCACGCCAACAGCCTTCCAGACCTATCACCCTCTCTATGTAATAATTGCCTATATTCCCTTCGGACTAGACAATGCAATCTGCCCCAGACCTCTCCGACTCGGCGCTGTGCCTCCAGGAGCAAGTTCCGGTGCCGCCCTGTCTCTCGATTCCCCTGCTGGAGTGTAGTCAGTTCAACCTCAGCTTCTGATAGCTCCAGCTCCAGTCATTTTCTGGTGCCACCCACTCGAGACAGACAGTCCCCCCTAGTAACCACCTTGAATGCATCCCACTCTGTACTCCTAGCCTCGGTCGACCAAATCGTTGCGAAATAACCTGCGACTACCTCTCTGAGTTCCTCTCTAAATACTGCATCACGCAGTGTGGTTGGCTGCAATCTCCACAGTGGGAGTGGGACCCTCGGCCTGCACCTCTCGGGCCCCCACTCCAATAATACCGGAGCATGGTCTGACAAAAAACAGCCCAGCACCTCCGTTCTCCCCATTGCACCACACATCTCATGGGAGAGCAAAAAGCAATCAAGTCTGCTGTACACCTCGCGGGCTGGCGTATAGCAGGTGTAAGTCCGTTCCTCTAGATGCGTTTCGCGCCAGATATCTACGCATTGAAGCCTACCCATCACTTCCCTTGGGCGGTTGGTTTAGTGGGATGTTTCGGTGGGCTTCTATCCAGTGCCCCATCCAACACACAATCAAAATCACCAGCCCAGATTAGGGGTATCTGAATGTATGGAAGGAGGAGATTCTCCATTATATTAAAAAATTTGCCATCATCCGTATTTGGGGCATAAACATTCCCCAGACACACTTCCACACCATCAAGATCTCCGTGCACTATCACATATCTGCCTTCCACGTCCAGCTTGTATTTACGTAGCTTGAACGGAACCTGTGGGGGTATCCATATGGCCAAACCCCTGGCATAAGTAGAGAAAGTAGATGCGAACAGCTGCCCCCTCCATTTTTTGTGAAGTTTCTGTGACTCAGTGTCTAGGAGGTGTGTCTCCTGTAACATAGCCACCTGGGCGCCCTGTTGCCGCAGGTATGTTTGTACTCTGTAACGCTTCACAAATGAGTTCAACCCTCTCACATTCCATGTTATAATTTTATACTGTCCCATTTCCACCAGTAGTTGCCATCCCAAACCATTGTGTGAGTAACCCACACATCGCCACTATCGATGCCAGGGAGTCCCAGAACCCGAACCATTAGAACAATCCCCCCCGGGTAGACACTGTATAAACAAAACGTGCATCCCCATGTGATACCCTGTCCCAACCTCCTCCCCCATCCTCTGAAACATTGTTAACGAGCGAACTTTAACAGTTCTATCATGAAACATGCATATCAAAAACCATAATACACATGCACTCCTCAAAGCTTCCATATCACTCGTTCTACCAACAGTCACCACATAAGCAGTCATCCAATATGTCTCTACTGTCAGGTCGATGGATGACAGCGCACCATCCAGACTCACAGTTCGTCCGCCAGGTGCGCCTACCTCAACCCCAGTCATCACACACATACCACTATCATCCCCACCCACCCATACCCTCAAATCTGATACCAGCTAAGAGGCAGGATAATCCAGATGTAGAGAGCAGAAGAAAGAGAATTACGACAATGTAGAAAGATCTGCAAAGAAGTTAGACAGGGAGAAAGCTCTGTCCGCCCGCTCATCTTCTGTGCCCATTCGAGTCCCTTTCTCCATCTGCTGACTAGAGGAGGTGAGCACCATGATACTAGTACATTGTTCAGCGATGAGGACACAGTCTGTAACACAGTCACTGCAACCTCTTCAGTGAGTCCGACCTCTCGCCTCTGTTGCCACTTGTTGCAGATCTCTCATGTACCTGCCAACTGTGGAGTGTCCTCAACAATATCATCCGTGCTCGTGTCCAACCTGTGGCTGTCACCACCTCCACCAATGCTCTGGCAGCCTCCCTTTCGGTGTGCTGTGTCTCTAGGTCTATCCTGGGGGACTTCCCCCCCTCACGGCCAGAGTCTGTTCGCTCCAGACCCAAGGACCCATCTCCGCGCACCACCACCCTCTGCGTTGAGCTAGAAGATTTTTTGGACTTTCCCTTCCAGCTGTTGTTTCTGCTGCCTCGAGGGTCAGTGGAAGGTCTTACCACTGTGCGGCCTCTGCGCAATGTCCTCTCGTCTCCATAAACCTCCAACCAATCCCAGGCTGGTTCCGGGGTTGTGAAGAAGTAAGCTCGATCCTCATGGAGAACTTTTAGCTTTGCGTGGTAAAGGAGCATATATAGGAGATTTATATTCCGTAGCTTCTGTTTCACCCCAAGAAAAGACGTTCTCTTCTGCTGGCCAGACGGGTGTAATCTGGAAAGATACAGATTTTTTGATTCCCGAAGGAAGGATCTCCATCACGCCTGGTCGCCTTAAGGATACAGTCTCTATCTCTGAAATTCAATATTTTTGCGATTAGGGTTCTGGGCTGAGTGCTCGGTGGTGGCGGCGCGATTAGCGCCCGGTGCGCCCGTTCCACAATGAAAATCGAGGAGAGTTTAGCCATGGGAAATGCCTCTTTGATCCATCGTTCCAAAAAGAGTTCCAGCTCTTTCCCCTCAACCCCCTCAGAAAACCCCACAAAGCGCAGATTACACCTGCGGGACCGCACCTCCGCATCTTCAACACGGTGCTCCAAGGTCGCTGTTTTCTGCGAGAGTTCAGACAGTGTTATCTTTAGTGCGGCGACCTCTTCCTTCAGCTCGCTAACCGTTTGTTCTGTGGCCAACGATCGACCGCACGGAGATCAGTGCGCAGCAGTCCAACATTCCAGGAGACCGCATCTATTGCTGGGAGTCGAGCCTCAGCCAGCAACCGCAACAGACAACCCAGGCTACCTGAAAATCTTGATAGGGGGGGCTTGGATGTCCCAGTTGTGGTGCCACCATCGCAAGAGGGTCCAGGCAAATGGGAGCCAGGGCCCACTACTCCACCAGAGGGGGGAGGGAGGCAATAGAGGAGTCAATCAGAAGAAGGGGGGAGCGGGTGACCCCCAAGAGCTCCACTTTCGCAAAAACTGAAAATGGGGGTAGGGGGGAAGCCATCCCCAGTAGGTGCCACAAAATCCCAATGTACAGGGGGGAGGGGAGGGGGAGAGACCAGCTTCACATGCAGCCCCCAATCCCGGCACATCCCTATATCACGCTGCCGTAATGGAGGAGGGAAGCCTGGTGCATTTCACTCACTGCATGACATCTCGTCGTACCCGGGTCCCGCCAGTCCATCTCGCAAGGATAAGTTCTCCCAGGAAGAGGGCCCAGCATCGAGTTCACGGCCTCCGTTGCTCCCCCCTTCACCTCCAGTCCATCCAGCAATTGTCTGCCCCACAGGTGTCCTAGGGGGCTGTCTCCCCCCGTCTCAAGGCCCACGCTCCTCACCTACAATTGCAGTCCAGGAGCGGCATGGCACACACAGGCAGTATAGAGAAAAAGGTTATGCTGTTCCTATGAAATGAGAGTCAGACACCGGGAGTACAAGCCAACCCGACCAGAGTGGTTCAAAGTTGGGAATCCATTTATTGGATTATAATGCCCTCACACACCCATTAGGGTGTCATGCTTCATCATCGGGCTGCTCCTCGTCAGGTCAGCGGTGCAATACTCGACAGGCTCCCTATAGTAGGGGCCCTTTAGCAGAGATCTTTTTCCAACAGCCGTAAGGTGAAGTGGGGGTGAGGGGCCTAGTGTGTGTAGATGAATGTGTTGGGTGAATGTAAAATAGGGTTGGGAGTACCAGCGATGACAATTTTAATCAATGGGTCTCCTACCCTAAGTAAAAACAATGAATAAGGCGCTGGGCTAAGGTTATGTCTTAGGTTAAGCGCTCTTATTGGTGATAGGTCAACATGTTTCTCGCCAAGTGAATAGTCTGCGGTCGATTCGTCAGGACCAAAAAAGAAATCTATCTACAACTCAAGAACCAAGATGTGACGTGGCTGCACACTCACATCAACCATACAACTAACTAGTCGAGTACCTGGTAGTACTGGAACTACCCAAAACTTTGGACTAACCAGGCTTCAACAGTACCCGGTAGCACGCTGCCTGGAGACCTACCCACTTCTACCGGGTCCGGGTGGCACACAGGCAGTCCCACTCCACAGCCAATTGCCGCCGCGCGGCCCCCCCACAAGTGAGAGAGTGAGGGGGGAGACTCCAGACCACTCCACTGCCCAATGCCGGAATGAAAAAAATAAGAGAGCCCTGCAATTCAATCACTCAGGAGAGGCCAAGGGCAGGCCCCAAGCCAACTGTCCTGCATCTGTCCTGCAGTGGGGCTGCCCAAACCAATCACCTCCACCAGAATCTCAGGGCCAATCGTCTCCTCATCCTGACGCTCCAGCAGAAGTAAGCATCCGCCTCCCAGCGAGGATCTGGCCGACGGCCTCCCTCCGCAGCAGCTCCGCTCCCGGGCATCCTCCGGTCCAAGCTACAGTCACCAGGTAGGCCCACCTGCTGCGCCGCCCCCGCACTCTGGGCGGACACGTCCCTGGGACAGGGGGAGCCTCCTGTTCAGCTCCCTCGATGCAATAGTGAACAGAGCAGGTCGGCGTCCACCTCAGCGTCCAGGCAGCCACTGCAACAGCTCCAGGGCTCCCACTGCCTGTCCCATGCCGGAGCAGCGCGGACTCAGGCCGGGGGCGATCGCAGCTGAGCACAGCGATTCCGCCTCGGGGGCCGCGTATTTCACAGCCGCCGTCCTCCCCAGAAATGGGATGCGCCAGTATTTGCAAATATCAGGCTCAGATGGGCAGGATTTTGCAGGATCTTACACGGGCGGGACGCGGAGCTCTTTAGGTAGCGTCTGCTCCGGTCGCCATCTTGGCCATGCCCCCCCCCAAAAAGAGTTAAAATAAATCTTATATTAAAACTTGAGTAGCATCAGGAAACCCTGACCGACTGGAACAAAAACCGCCAAACAATGATGTTAATAGAATACAAAATGCAGGTAGCAGAAAAAAAGGGCTGACTAATAAAAATTAATAAAAAAACGATGTGCTCGATTATGATGACAATGGGACCGCCACTGTCTGGCCATCGGTGGCGGTCCCACCGCCATCTGACCCTGCTGGTCTGCCCACCGCATTACAATGGTGGGCGGATGTAGGGCGGGCAGAGAGACCGACCGTCATGCATCCGATGGGCTCAAGGAGCCCGCTGGACCATCAGTTGGTCTGCAATCCCCACAATGATGGCGGTGCCTGCTCAGGCACTGCCGTAGGGATTACAATGTCCTGCAGTTAGCCCACCATGAAAAGGCAGGCGGAGAGGGACTTGGGGGCCCGTAGCGGGCCCCCCTTCCTTCTGGCCTTCCGATATGGGCCCTGAGGGGCACCTATGGTTCCCCCCTACATATCCCTGCACCATGGGGTGCGTGCCAGGTGGTCGCATCTTAATCCCTATGGGATGGCGGTCAGATGCTCATCCGACCGCCATCATAATCAGGCCCTACGTTCCTACCAAAAGTCTTGCAAATGTTACAATAAAAGTTAAAAAATTGTAGAAATGCTTGAAAACAATGTATAAAATATATAAAAATATTTTTAAATGTTACAAACCAATACCAATGTATATGAAACATATATATAAAAAAAATACCATACAAAGTAGTACTAATTAATACACATACAAAAATATGTAAATAATGTTATAAAAAGTTCACATGCAATGTACTTCTGAAAATATGTATTAGTAGAGAAAGAAAAAAGTATGTGGCATAAAAATTAAATTACAGGACAAAAATGTATATTTTGTGTAAAAATTTAAATATATGTATACCAAACAAAAGTTTCTAAAAAAATTTATTCATGATATAGGAAGTTGATATGTATAATTTAAAAAATAAGAAAGTGTATTAACAACTATTAAAGAATGTGTTAATAAATATATTTAAAAACTTGCAATTATATTTACTTACAAAACCACACTACAATCAACTACAACTATGACAATAGTAAAACACTTGACTTATCTAACACAAATACATACATAACTCAAATACAACTTAAATCCCTACAACACAATATATACTATTCTCACTCTAAACTGAACAATATTGGTGAAGGTATTGGACATGAAAGGGGTCAAACTTACTATTATCACTCCAAACTAAAGCATCTTGGGGAAGGCATTGGACACTAAAGGGATAAGATTTACTATTCTCACTCCAAACTAAACCATCTTTGATAAGGTGTTGGACACTAAAGGGGTCTGATTTTCCATTCTCACTCCAAACTAGACCCAATTGGAGAAGGTGCTGGGCACTAAAAGGAGTCAGATTTACTATTCCCAGTCCAAAGTAAACCATCTTGGGGAAGGTGTTGGATGCTAAAGGGGTCTGATTTCCAATTCACACTCCAAACTAAACCATCTTGGGGAAGGCGTTGGACACTGAAGGGGTCGGATTTGCTATTCTCGCTCCAAAGTACACCATCTTGGAGAATGTGTTGAAGAGTAAAGGAGTGTTAGGGTCATATTCACCATTCTCACTCCAATATAAAACATCTTGGGAGAGGCGATAGACACAAAAGGGGTCAAATTTACTATGATCACTACAAAATAAACCATCTTGGGGAAGGTGTTGGAAACTAAAGGAGTCAGGTTTGCTAAACCGAAAAATGTACAAATTATACCACTAATGAATCATAATATATATAAATCTATAACCAATTGAACTCTTAAATGAATTGTTGTTGTTTTATATTTACTGTCTTTTTATATTTTATGGCCATGATTACTGCCGAATAAAGATTATTGTTAGTATATAACCAATTTATACTAAAATTAAAAATTAATAATTATAAAATGTATTTAAAACACAATCCGAAATACCTTTCCCATTTCAATAAAAACATATACAAACTAAAAAACATAAATCTTTTCAAACTAATAGAAAGAGTAAATATTTATTTTAATTCCTTCATTTTTTAAGAAAATATAGATTTTTAATTAAAAAAAATTACACACTCCGTATTTAATTTAGTTGTTAGTAATCAAACACAATTTAAGTGAAACATAGGGGGTCATTATGATGGCGGGTGGATTGCCCCCGCCGGGCCGGCGGTAGTCACCGCCAGCCCGGCGGGGGCGATCCGCCCGCCATCCACACAGCAAACACCCCCCGCCATATTGTGATGGCTGGGGGGTCCGCGGCGGGCTTTCTGTCCGCCGCTTTTCCGCCGGTCGACTCGTCGACCGGCGGAAAACAAGGATAATATGGTGGCGGTGTCTCCAAGACACCGCCATCCATATTATCATGCCAGCGGAGATCAGCCTTTCCATGGCGGCGTTGCCGCCATGGAAAGGCATACGGTCTTTGCATTTGGGGGCCCGTTGCGGGCCCCCAGGATGTTGGGGGGGTGGGGGGTGCACATGGGGGGGTACCTGTGGTACCCCCCTGCATTTGTATGCACAAGGTGGCAGGCACCCCGCGGTGCCTGTCACGTTGTGCATGCAAATGCACGACGTGCATTCACAGCATTGTGGCGGGCGGTGCGGTGAGCACCGCCTGCCACAATGCTGGGAATAGGGTGTCCCACCGCCACGGTGACGGTGGCATCCTAATGTCAGGTGCGGGACCGCCGCACCCCTTGCGGACGGTCCCGCATTCCGTTGTCATCGTAATGACCTCCATAGTTATTTTAAATAGAACTTGATAAATTAACAAGCAATAAAGATATTTATTATAATAAAAACATAAATAAAATCCAAACAATTCTTAAAGCTGTATTCCAAATTTGATTTAAAAATGTTTTTTGGTTTTTAAAAACTATAAAAATTGCATAAACATCTGTAATTTTTAAAAATAAATATACATATTTTAAAATATTGAAAAATACAAACATTGATAACAAATAAATCTATACAATAGACCTTTAAAATGTAATTAATAACACCTATTAAATATAAAACTAGATTCTTAAAATGGAATTTTATATTGAAATTCTATATTTTTTATTTTTTTTAAATGCTCCCCACACGTTTCTCCTATAAACCCAAAAGCCTAATAGACATATTCTCGAATGTGATTCTAAAGGAACTTGATGACTGGGTCACCAGAGAAAACATACTCTCTTCAATTCAAGACTGGTTTAGAGAAGGCCTGTCAACCATCAATCAAATATTTAATATTTCTGCATATCGTGCACAGGTTCAGCAATGTCAAAAGAATACCCCTTTATTTAGCTTTCCTAGACTATACCTCATACTTTGATTTGGCTCAGATTCAATGCCTCTGGTAAATGTTAACAACTATGGGGATAGATAGAGCCCTTCTGTCCTTAATCCATCTCTTATGCACATACACTACTTCACGAGTAAGAATAACCCAACAAGGGTTAATCTGTAAAAAATTCCATATTAGGAATGGAGTAAAACAAGGGCGCCTGCTGGCCCCTCTTTTGTTCTCTGTAGATCAATGACCTTTATGAAGCAGTAAGGATGGGCACTGAGGATATCCCCATCACAAAAGGCTATAAAATCCCAGCCTTATTATAAGTTGGTGATTCAATCTTGATAGCTGAAACAGCAAGGGGACTGCAGGCTCAACTGGCAGCCCTGGAAGCATATTGCAAAACAAACCAGCTAAAAGTTAACACTGGGAAAACTAAAATCATGCCTTTAAATTTAAATAGAAAGAAGAAATGTGTTTCCATATAAATGGCTCAACCATAAAAGAAGTGAAATCCTTAAAATATCTGGCGGTAGAAATACATAAAAAATCTTAACTGGACCACGCATATCCAAACTACCCTAGAAAACGCAGAGGCTTTGGCAAAAAGCATTGCAAGACTGCTAAGAATGAAACGCTGACCAATTCTCCAAACACATTTATAAGGTCTTCTTTACAAAAGTAGGAAGCCAAATTGCCCACATTGCAAAAGTCTGGGTCTGGATAAGAGTACTAACCTAGTAGTCCATTATGAGATGAAATTTTGGAAATCAATCCTCAACCTCCCAAAAGGATTTTCCACTGCTATCCTGAAATCAGATATGGGATACACCTCCATAGCAAATAAATGCTGAATGGCTCCATTGAAATACGGTCTAAAACATCAAAATCACTCCAAAACAACCTGGTGGACTGGACTTGGAACAAACATTTCAAGCTGAATAGCAAATCATATTTTACAGCTCTCCGGCTCAAAGAAAGTAAGAGACTTAATTTGGCACCACCGTAAGCACTGAATGATCTTCAAATGAACTCAAAGAGACAAATAAACTCTATAGTTACTAAACGTTGTATGCATTTGCCAAAGGAACGAAGAATGTATGCACTGGATAATCTATCCCATATTGTTCACAGGGGATTGTCCGATCCTTCCCCAAGACCATAACAGTATTTGATCCTGCTGGCAAATCATAGTGAAAGATGGCTTTAGGCGCTGGTGATTGGAGGTTGTTTATAGTTAAACAAAAACCTGAACAGAAAAAATACAGCAATTTCTGCTGATTGTGTCTGCAGTGCAACAGAAGATTTGACACATTTTTTATTAGACTGCCCCTTGTACAGTTCCATAAGAACACAAACTGTTAGTAAATTGCTCCAACAAGAACAGTTAGATAAGCTGGATGAGCAATTCTTTTTCCTCATAAGTGACTTTCCAGACGAGCAACAAAATGGACTAGAATATTTTTGAGGAAAAGCTGGGACCGGAGAGCAAAATTGGTGCAGATGGGGAATTGTGTTGGTCCTGCCGCTGGCCTCTGAAACAATCTATCTAGATTGATGGTTTGACATACTTTGAGGAACCCATGATTATAAGAATTGGTCCTTTCTATCCTTTTTGTATGATTTTTTGAAAACTTTAATTGGTATTCATATTGTACAAAGTATTTTTATGTATTCTTCTATGTAACTATGTATCATTCTTGTTTGAAAGACAGCCTTGCTTTTTGGGTGGGCAGAAATATACTGTTAATAAATTCAAATCCAATATCCTGCTACTAAAAAATAATATTTTACCTTAAAAATGTTATTCTTTACATTTAAAAAAAAAAAAGGTTTTTAGATAAAAAAATCATTAGTAACACATTTTGTTTGTTTTTTATAACCTTTATATGTCAATTTTAACACAACTCCACAGGTGTACAGTATTCATCAGTGCAGGTTGGTGTACTATAAAGCAGAGTATCATGATTCAAACAGGAACATTCAAGTTATGGTATAGCAAAATATCAAGAAGCAATGAGCCGGTCATTCTACTCAATCCATTTCCCCCTCAGACATACTCTCACTCATACCTGACTCATTCTGATCACTCACAGTCGAGTCAGAGTTCAGGAATGCATTCCTAAGCTCCCTCTACATCCGGAGGTCCTCTTCAAGTTTTCCATCTCTTTGACAGGCTTTCATATGCGCTTCTTCCGCCACTATCCATTTATGCACATCCCTTAACCACACATCTACCTCTGGGGTGCGCTTCCCCATCCATGTTATTGCGACTCTCTGTCTAGCTAACACTATAAGCAGTTGCAAGAGTTTGTAGGCTATCTTGATTTTTTGGGGTTTCCGAATGTGTCCCAGTAAGCAGTGTAGAGGTGACATCTTCACCCGAAGTCCCATGCCTCTCTGAACCTTCTACACCACCCTCTACCAAAATTGACTTACCCTGGGACACTCCCACGATAAGTGCATAAAATCTGCTCCTGATTTTCCACACCTGGGACATGCATCTGGGCAATCCGGTGCAATGCGGTGTAAAGTCACAGGCGTCATATACGTGTGGTGTAGGTAGTTGTAGTGTATCAGTTTGAAACGTGCATTATAGGACACCGTGTGCGTTAGTGCACGTATTGCTTTCCATGACCTTTCACCTAGGGGTTCTGTCATAACAGCATCCCATGCCACCCATGCCCTGGGTGGGGGCCCGTTGAGTCAAGCCTCATAGCATTATAGTTGAGAGATATGAGTCTGTGCCCAGCACCACATGTAAGCATTATATCCAGTGGACATGGCACTTTAAACAATTCTGAGAGTCCTGTGTAATGTAGGTATTGACCCCATCCCAGTCCGAAGTCCTCACAGTCCTGTTCATAAATAACACATTTGAAAACAAAAATGTATTTTACAAACAAATAAAACAAATAAAAATGTACTTAAAAATTAACAAAAATGACAGTAAAAATTATGTTACTTAAAACTATATTTTTTACACATATTTAACAACAATATTAAAAACATACCTAACATACAATATTCCTACCTGTAATATTGCTGTTGACAATAGTTCCTGCATTGCAATTTTATTATGACCATATTCTGGTATCACAATGTTAAAAATATAATATTTTGTCCAAATCTCCATGCAGAGGTACTTACCTTCCTTTGAGTATATTCTTAGTTGGTGATACATTTATGTTAAGGCAATGTTGAGTGGTTTTGCATTTTGTAGGGCCTTCCTAGCACATTTTGGAGATAGTTCCTGTTAGAAATTGGATTTCTGGTTAGCAGAGGTATGCACCCTGTCCAAGACGAAACCACAATTCTAGTCAGTGTAAGCTAGATGCACACTAAAAGATAACCTGTGCTCACCCTCTGGTAGCTTGTCACAGAACAGTCAAACTTAAACAAATAGGCAATGTGTAAAGTATTTGTGCAACACACACACACAGTAACACAATGAAAACATCACAAAAGACTCCGCACCCGGTTAGAAAATTAGACAATACTTTTATGAGTTCATTAAGACCAAAATGACAAACATCCAATAAGTAGAGCCAGAGTTATGAATCTTTAGAGATTAAGTGAAAATATAGTGCTTAGAGTCATAAAGCGCCAACAGGAGACAGTTGGTCACGATTGACCGGGGAAAATCCAAAGTTAAGGCAGACCGCGATGGAGTGTGGGTTGGATACATGGATCTTGGCCCGTTAGAGAAGAACATTGGATGGAGGATGCGCCGACGTCAAAGACCTGATGCGAGGAGCAGAGGAAGTGATGTATTGTCGTCGATCCCTTGGATGTAGGGAAAGTGTCGGCTCCGATCCACGTAGTCTGAGAAGCTTCTTCAGTGAACCCCTTTGCAAAGCAGTTGATGCCTCATCTTCAAGCCGCGCAGTCCGTCATTGTCGAGCCGCGCAATTGTCAAAGCCATGTCTTCGAGCAGCAATGCGTTTGTGTCAGACAGGATGCTTCGGTTTCTGTCAGTGCAATGGCGATGATGACTCAATTCTGTTGGGTCAGCACAGAAAACTCAATTCCAAGGGCCCAGGACTGAGTTGACACCCCTTGGCAGGTTGGGACTCACAGATGGTGATGCACGGTTGCAGGAATTATTCGATGCCCCTGAGACATCAGAACAGGAGGCAAGCTACAAAGCCATTGGAGTCACTCTGAGTTCAAGTGAAAAGGGTCTAGTATTTTTCCTTAGCAGGGCAGAGAGCAGCTGGCAGCAGGGCAGCACAGCAGAGCAGAAAAGCAGTTCATTCAGGGCAGCAGTCCAGCAGAGTGGCAGTCCTTGTAGCAGCACAGGACTCCTTCCTCCTGGCATAGTTCTTCACAGGTCCAGTAGTGTCTGGTTTGGAGGGGACAGAGACACATTAAATATACCAAGATGTGACTTTGAAGTGAAAGTGACTTCAAATAAGGGTCTTTGAAGTGCACAGAGGTCCTTTCTTCCCACCCTGGCTCCAGACTATCAGTAGGGGTAATCAGCTATTCAGCTTGAAGCTATTCAAGCGCAAGTGTCATCTCCTCCCTTCCTTCCTGCCCAGGAAGGGCCATCATAATGCAGATTACCTTCCTGTGTGTGTGGCTGTTTAGAGGGAATGCACAAAGTGAAGTTGCCACCCCCCCAGGTGTGTAGTGGAGTCAGGTTGCAGGCACACAGAGCAGTATGAGCAGAGAAATGTCCACTTTCTAAAAGTGACATCTCTAAAATAGCAATGTTAAATCCAACTTTATCAGTAAAGAGGATTTATCATTACCATTCCAAAAATACAAAACATGGCAAAGCCACTCCTTTCTAATTAGGAATTACAACTTAAAAGTGTAATCATGTTAATCTATGAGAGGGGTAGGCTCCACAGTATTGAAAAACAAATGTGGGTGTTTGTCACTACCAGGACATGCAAAACTTAAAAGTACATGTCCTACCTTTTACTTACACAGCACCCTGCCCTATGGGTTACCTAGGGCATACATTTGGGGTGACTCATGTGTAATTAAAGGGGAGTTTAAGGCTTGGCAAAGGGTTTTAAGTGCCAAGTCGAAGTGGCAGTTAACTGCACACACAGTCCCTGCAGTGGCAGGCCTGCGAAAGGCTTGAAAGGCTACTTGTGTATTCATGGCACAATCAGTGCTGCAGACCCACTAGTAGCATTTGATTTACAGGCCCTGAGTATATGATATACCACTTTACAAAGGAGTAGTAACTAAATTAAATATGACAATTGTTTATACACCAATTTTACCTTGTTTAGGGGAGAAGCACATGCACTTTAGCACTGGTCAGCAGTGGTAAAGTGCTCAGAGTCCTAAGGCCCACAAAAAGAATCAGCAAAAAGAGGAGGTAAGCAGGAAAAAGGTTTGGGGGCGATACAGTACAGGTGTAACAGTTCTTCTAAACAATGGTGGTTGAGCCATCAGTAAGTGGAATTCACCATCGGTCTCCTGGTTATTAAACTGACATATTGTATCCATTGTATTAGATATTTACTTTCCTCCACAAACCTATTACTCCTTAGAGGATAGAGGGACAGAGCATGAGTGGTGGAATTTATAGTGAGGTTTGAAGGGGTTGTCTCCTGAACCCTCATCATAACTGCTAATTTATCTAAAGGGCTGTGGCTTGTGGTGCTCTGTTGCTTTGCTGTGTTATTTCAAGAGTTATATCTAGATATATGCAGCATGCTCTAATTTTTGCATCTCTGTTGTTAGTATGGTGCTGAGGAGGGAAAGAAGTACATGAAACTGAGGTGATCACCAAATGTTGGCTGACATCATAGACCAGAATTATGGAAGGCAGCATATTCACCTATGGAATTATGCAGCTTTATTGATAGACCTGGATAAAGAGTTCCCATGGTGATGCAGTTAGGTAAAGGATGCACATTTAATAGCACCTCTCAAGGACTGTTCCAAAGCAGCCAGATGCTCAGAATCTATAATTCATAGGAAAAAATGAAAAGGAGAAGGGTGGGCTGGTGGTTCAATAAAATACAGATTTAATAGGAGGTACAATTTGGAATTTCTTATCTGGAAAATAAATCCATATAAAAAAATAAATAGGAAATAGGAAAATAGGAAAATAAATGAAGAAAGAGAAATGGAAACGGAGAATCTATTGCTGATAGCAGTAACTCTTCATAATCTCTCTCTCTTGAGTAAGCAATATGATGAACCTCAGGTGGAAGAGATCAATATATAAGCATACAACTTTAGGCACAGGGTAATCTTGCCCAGCATAATTACTGAAATGGGCCCTGGAATCACCTTGTGGGTTATTCCGTAACCTTGAAACATTAATCCACTCTTTTGCTCTAGACTGCAGATGGGGGCAGGCAGCCACAAAGCGTGAAGAGTGAAGTAAGGCCTGAAAGCCAGCTTCATTAAAATGTAGGATCCATGGGCTCCTTCTATGAATTCAGTATGGCCTTCTTTAGTAGCCCATGTCTCTCCAATATTCAACCATCAGTCCAGGAGGTTGTAAAATCTGGCAATGCAGGCTTGATCATGGGTTTCAAGTGTGAGTCAGAGAGGGCCAAGTCTTAGTGGAAGAGTTTAGCAAAGAGGTTCCTAGCATGGATGCATTGAAGAATTACCCTTAGCAAAAGTCAAATCCAGAAGATTGGTGGTCTTCATGTATCTGATGTAAGAAAATACATATTTTAGAATGAGAGTTGGATGTTTAATCACAATATTTTTAAGACATTCACATTTATTTAACGGGGCACCTTATCAAAAGGTGTAAGCTGTGTCGTGTCAAAGTAATTCTGAGAAAGCCTGAGGAATCAAAATAAGAAATAGCCTGACGGTATTGTGCCACAGGTCAGTGGTGACCTAAGAAATAATCTCCTGCAAAGAATTCTAAAGGGCAGGATTGCTCAAGGTCACATTTTTGATTCATCATAGGTGGCCAAGATCTCTGGAGAAGCCTCTGACTCTGTGGTTTTATGAGTCTGAACATAAAGGGCAATTCAGTTCTTGGCAGTACAATCTGTTCAATCTCTATAGAGAGCAACGAGAGCTTTATTATTAAGATCCAATGGATGATGATCAGGCCACCTTGGAGGTGGGCATCATGACATGAGAGTGTTTGGAAGAGCAAAGTCAGAGGATGATTGTCCTTTGTCTCAAGTTAGCCTTCTCTCTTTGTGTTTTGTAAAGGGTGGTGAAGAGTGGCACAGTTCTTGAACACTTGGCATGCACCTATATCTGAAGCCTGTATCATTTAGACACAAGACTTATTTATTTTTACAAGAAGAGAGGGCCTTGATGCCGAAGTAGTCAAGAAGCTGTCTAAAAAGTGAAAATTGTCAGGACCGAGTAAATTCATGGGATTTTGTAAGAAATAATGTTTTAGTTCGAATCAAAACATCCTAGGGTGGTGATAAACCTCAAATATTTCAAAGCACGGTTAATTTCCTGTCATTTCAGAATGTAGTACACAAGTCTTCTGAGGAACATCTTGCTAATAGGGATGTAGACAAGACCACACCTCAAAGATGAATAGCTCACCCTTTTTTGAGTTTCTGTGCAAGAAGATGGTCTGTAAGTTCACATGACTGCCATTTTATATCTCATCACCACTATGGGGATTTCCACTCTGGGATTTACCAAACAGCTGAGACCCATGGTCATGGCCCTGCAAGAGAGAGGCATTCAAATGACAGTTTTCTTGTACAGCATAATATTAATGTCACAAGTGGAGAGTACATGCTTGGAGCCAGCCAAGACAGCAATGAGCTTGTGACAGAGGATGCTTTCTTACTAAATTAAAAATAAAAGCTCATAAATTAAGGATGAATTTCTTTAGATTAACTATAAGTAAAATAGGACATGGGGCAGCTTGAACTTGCCCCATGAGACGGCACAGGAAATGTTGAGGGGTAATCTCCTTCAGGAAGATGTAGTGGTTCATGACTCTGCCAACTATAATTTGATGAACCTTTCTCACACTGCTACATTACAGTGTTCTCCAGAAATGCAACATTTTTCAGAAAGCACTGTCAAAATAGATCAGGTATAGCCCTGACCAACCCTTTAGTGGACCTTGTATGGATGATGGAAGCTTGGGACAAAGGTTTGCAGGGAGTAATGTCTCTTGTGACACCTGTAAACTGATCTCTGGGGAGACCGGGACTCCATATATCTTCTCACAGGTCTCTGGATAGCTTTTCCATGGCCAAGTGCTTGGTCAAGGATACAGTGCAATGTTTCAATATGCTCCACATGGTCAGGGGTGAGCTACATCATGCATCTTGAGCACAAAAAGGCTAAATCTTTGTAGAATTGGCCTAAGACCTCTGACACTAACCTTTCGATAAGGCAGAATAAATTCTGGGACTGCCTAATGCAGCGCTCAATTAGAATTCACAATTTCTCAAGTACTCCAGTGATTAGAGATTTTAACGGGCATGGTCTGATGGACAGGTGAATTCATATGCAAGGGCCTGTTTGAATCCAGTCTTGATGCACAGTGCAGAGGTTTGTTTTTATTGCTGGCATCCTGGGTCAATGATGAAAGCAATGGTGGTCTCATCCAAGAACAGAATACAATGACAACTTATTCCAATTTTTTATGCTGGTTACAAAGTTGACAAGAAAAGGAGACACAGATCCCCATTAATTTTGGGAACACCTTCTGCCTGGCCCAGCTATTGGCTTCGGCACATCTAGAATTTCTGGTATGTTTCTCATCCCTCTTCCTTAGGATCCCTCACTTATTCTGGACGTGTTAACAAAACCTCAACTTATAGATGAGGAAGGATTGCTCCAACTACTGTCTTGGAAAACGTTGGGCACTAATGAACCATCCTACCACATTCAACAGAGGTTGCCAATTTATTCTGGATTTTTAGGCTTTCAGAACAAGGACACAATAGAACTTAGCTTCGACACTTGGCTTTATAGGTTTCTACACAAGGCCAAAATCCTGATCTTCTCCTACTGGTGCAAATTTTGCTAAATATTTGTTTGTGCCTATTGCAATAAATATTAATATTTAAATTCTGAACAAGTTCTGCTGAAAATGCCACAATACTCCCTGAGATGCAGGTTTGTGCTAAATAAACCTTTAAGTGCATGTGTAAATAAATGCATATGCCATTTTGCCAGGACATGCAACGACAGTTTTTATGAACAATTAGCATATTTAGATTGGTTACTTCAGTGGCACACAAATTTTGGACCATTTGGACTTTGGAAGCCTTTGTGTGTAGATATTCAATGACTATTGGGCATTTGCAGTCTCCTATAACTATGGTTCTTGTTTTTATTTTTGAACTGTTTGGATACTGAGGGCCTCATTACAATGTCGGTCGAATACCAAACCGCCCAACTCCTTGTCGGATTCGGTTCTGACCGACTCGCGGTCGGCGGTTCTGCCCGACCGATTATGATGCTTCTGAACACAGTTCGGAAGGAATCCCATTGACTTCAATGGGAGCCTGTGTTCCGACTGACAACACAGGCTCCTATGGGGAAAATAGGTGTCTGCGGTAAACCTTGCAACCTGTCTCGTGCACCCCATGGTGCCTGCCACACTGTGCATGGTTTGACAGGGGGGTCCCTTGGGTACCCCCTCGACCACAAACCGGAGGACTCAGGATGAAGGGGGCCTGCTAGTCCGTTTCCGACAGCCTTTTTGAGTCGGACAAACCGAGTCGGAAAGGCTGTCAGAATCCGACATCGTAATTGGTCGGTCAGAAACGCTGTCCGTAGAGCTGTACGAATCGCCTCTGACCGACTCGGGTTCTCCGATTGCCTGTCGGAACCAATTCGGAATGACCGAACAGTTCCTCTTCTGACCGCGAGCATCGTAATCGGACGGTTGGATCTGTTTCTGACCAAGTTGGGCGGATGGGATCCGACACGGTCTAGGGGAATCCGACTGTCAGTCAGAGGCTTTCCGACTGACATTGTAATGAGGCCCTGAATATTTATTTGCTAAATATCTGATGTAACTGTGGTTTGTGTCATTAAAGAGAGTTTTGGAAGTCATTACTCTGAACATTGACATTTTTGACCACTGAAAGATCAATGTTCAGTTTCACCTAAGGTACACATCCAACGCAAAGGTTTTTAAACAAAGTTTAAAAGGGTACGAGCAGGTGGTAGGACCTTTTCAGTTCAAGCCATAGCCTTTGGAACAATCCTCCTCTTTCTCTTCCCTCCACTACAGAGCTGGTCCCCTTCAGGAAAGCTTTAAAAACCTGGCTTTATACCTGTACTGTACTTATCGGTTTGAGCATTTTGTATTTAGCTGTTATCAGCACAGGACATCTTCCAAGGTACCAGTTGCGCTTTGCAATTTTTAAAATTAATATTAGTATTAGTAATAATAATAATAATAATAATAATAATACTACATCGGTAGCCATTACATCCCTATGTGCATTTTTTTAATGCATTTACAACAACTTAAACACCGCTACCTCCCTCGCACAAATACGTTTTTTTATTCAAGTAAACTTTATTTAGTTTATAATTAAATTAATTATTTAATTAATCTAACTATAACCTTCACTGTGTCACAAGTCTTTAAACACACAAAAAAATTAAACATAATTGTGAAACTTCACATATCCCTGACAATACCTATGACCCAGGTACATTAATTAATTAAAATAAGCCAACATTAAATTATTCTTAACTTTAATCATCTTTAACATATCCCTAACACTAAACCTTACCCTTAGATATTTTAATTTTAATTACATTCATTTAAATTATATTTACCTGTCCTAAGCCTAATACAAACTCTTCCTCAAGTTTAAATAAACTAAAACAAATAAAATAATTATGCTTAACCCAGTCCTAGTAATAGGTTAACCCCCAATTGAATTAATTTAAGTTAAATTACTATCCTTGACCTAAGACCAATATCAACCCTTTGATTAATTTCAATGTAAATTTAAAATAATTAAAATATTTCTCCTTAACCTACTCCTAAAATTATTCAAGACTGTTTCTCATATTCATAGTTTACATTAATTAGTCTTAACCAAACCATAAACCCAACTTAAGCCCAATTAAAGTGAACTCCTTACTATTTCTAGTATTTTTTTTTAAAACACATTAATTAATTAACCATGACACTTTTTTATGTTCAAAATGTTTTTATTGGTTTTTTAAAAAGGAGAAAACAGTACAGAAGAAAACAAGGAGGGAGAAAAAAAGGTTAAATGAAACAATTGACATTAACATGATGTGTACATCAATGTGGAACTTCTGATCGTTATCAATAGAGTATGTAGAAAGCCGTTAACTGTAGACCAAACCCAGAGAGTATGGCACTATTTAAATGAATGAATACTAAACGAAATCTTATCCCATATATATTATAGCCCCTCAGAAATAAAATAAGCTATTTTATAATTACTTTAAACGATGTGGTGGCCTTGTCTGTAGTGGGAATTCATGTAGTGCTATTGATGTGGTGTCCTGTAAATATAGTGCGATTCATGTTGTGGGTACCATAGACGGAAAAACTGTTAGAATAAGATGCTTGTGTCTTTCTTTTGCGATTACGAGTATGACGTTTTCTGCACTAGTACTGCCATGGTAGATAGGCTACCACAAGCTGAAACTGTACATATCTGCCCATTAACGATTGGGCGGTGAATTTATGGAAGTGACATTTGCTTGGGCTTTTTGCATTACTTCAGAATTAATTTGCATTGTTAGCATCCTATTCCCACCCGCTGCAGTTTAAGCCTTGTCTGAATGCACAAGATTACATAAGTGAGGGAGCTTCTGAATTACAGGTGATTTAAAGTCAAACATGAAATTTGTTTAAAAGTGATATTTGGGCGGTAGTCTGTGAAGATGAGCTTGTGGAGGTGAACTTGTGGGAGTGCCAGTGTTTCCTTAGCTCCTCTCCCTAGGAGGCGACACAGAACTGTCAGTTTACTGCTAGTAGCTCTGCTCTGTGGCAGAGAGAAAATGACTTTCTAACATTCCTTGATATCAGTAACTACCATCACAGTAGAGACAATGTCACTTCGTAGAGCAAAGTTGCATTATTGCTAGTGGGAACAGAGGGTAGCCTGGGACTGCAGGTTGAAATCTAGTCTGTATAACCTGATGGAATACAAATTCTCTTTCATACGCACATTGCACGAGCATCACATGAAGAATTTAAAATGCATGTGCAATACACATAATTTATGTCACCATTATAAATGGAACAAGTCTGTGTGGCATAATTAACTCTCAAGCTATGTAGACTGCCAGTGGATGAAACCGAGCGCTTTACAATAAACGGTTAATAACATTAAAGATACATTAGAAAGTGTAATAGATTTCTATAATCTGATTCTGGTTGTAATAAATCTTAACTTCACAGTAATATTTATTTTCATTAATGATGAATAACTTGCCATTATGAATAACTTAGTCTCAATATAAAGGCAGCAGTGCATTTTACCGAAGAACTTTTATGGCATTATCGAAATGTTTCCTTAAAGTTGTCAAAACTTAATATATTAGGCGACGTGCAAGAACATTTTCACACAAGACAAGTTGAAATATTAAAGTCTCATAAAATAATAAAAATCGAAGTATAGTTCGCAGGGCATGCATTCCAACCCTCCAGGTGCAGGAGATAGGCTGCAGCATTTGTGGCAACACTCCACTACACAGAGTCACCTCAGGTAATCCTACTGTTTTTGGAGAAGTTGCCATTTGAACATTTGGGCTTTAATTAAATGGTCAACAAATCTCTGAAAGACTCAAATCTGATGTGAAAGCTTCGAAGTGGTGAAACTGCATTGGTCCATTTCCTGATGAAGAGATATGTTGTTTGGAGCTGGCCACCCTGTGCTATCTCCTCGTTTATAGCAGGTCGTTTATCTCTAGAAATGGACCAGACGTCCCATGGACATTTCCTCTGCTCTGGGACCATTGTTATGTGATATGAAATCCTGCGATAAAATCATCAAGGCAAATTTCATGTGCTCTCATTTCCAGTGAAATTACAATTGTTCTAATTAGCAGTTTGGGAACCTGAATAGATCACAGAGGGTCCGATTCAGGGAACTGTTATAGCAATGCAGTATTCTACACCTAGTATACATCAGACGAACATAAATCAGATGTAGCTGCAATTCGCAAAGCCCAATTTGGAACTGTACTAGTTGCACTAGTCTAACCTCGGCCAGCATAATTATTACCATGGTAAAAATCAGGACATTTCCAAGCGGTTGGACCAAAACATGGGTATGTCAACACAAAAAAAGGGTGTGGCAATGGGGGCGTGGCTACGAAGCCGGAGATGGAAGACGCGTGAGCTGTGAGCTCTGCGACAACCCGGCCAATTATCCTGATTTTCGGGGTTTCCGCCCGTGCCTGGGGGGGAGTTTCTGCGACCTGAACTTGTCGGAGGTGCTGGGGGCCTGATTTGCACATATCCGGTGATCGCTACCCGGACTTGGTGGTGACGGCGGAGCGGAGAGGAGCTGCTGAGGCGGCCGCAAGATGGCTGCTTGAAGCTCCTACGCAGTAGCGAGCAGAGCGGAGACTGGCAGAATATCCCTGCATCCGCCAGTGAGAGGTGAATCCTGCCCATCGGAGCCGGTGCGCTGCCTGCGCTGCCGTCGCTGACCCAAAATATTGAATGAGCGCAGTGGCGGCAGTAACTTAGACGCTGCTGATTGCCGTTCCTCCGGTATCGGGAGAGCGGCTTTGTGAAGGAGACCGTCTGGGGTATTTGCATGCCACCTCAGCCCTAGGATTGGATGTGGCCCCGTGCATGGTGATCGCCGTGGGTGCTCCGCTGAATGGAGGTAGTACCTGGTACATTGTTTCACCCGAACACCCGCTGTGGTGCAAGATGCTGCGGAGGGAGGAGACTGGTCGCACAGAGAGAAAGTGCGGCCTTTGAGGAGTGCGACGCTGCGAAGGCGATCCTGCTGGGCCCTCTTCTGTTCTCAACATCAGAAACCTGCAAGGGGCCTGGAGACTTCACGCGGTCAGGAGGCGCAATGAGCCTGTCTGGCTCATATGGTCAAAGTTCTGCGGGGAAGGGCACATAGCACGCGGAGCCCCTTGGTCTTTTCTTTATTCACCTGTGCTAGGGGCCCATCGTGACGGCTGGAAGAGAACAGGGAGCGGAATGGGGGCCCTGTCTGAGTGGACATTTTTGAGCAAAGCCGGCGGTGTGGAGGGATGAAACAGCACTGAGGACAAGCGAGCACTGTGCAGCCTGACCAGAAAACCTGTGGGGATGTGACCCTCAGAGATTGCGACAAACAGTGTTCTGGGGAGCTACAAACCTGTACTGCGCATTGTTCTGCTGTTCTGTTTCCCGTTGAGATACGGAACTGCTGTGGCCTGCCTCTGTGGTGGGCTGGTGGCAGATCATGACTCCTGTTGACGCGCGGACCTGGCACCGCCCAAACTTTCCCTGGTTTGGATGAGACATCAGTAAGCCTTCCCACCGGCGCTATACGTGACATTGTGCTGTGTCTCCTTGGATGCTATAATGTGGGGCCACAATAGTGCGCAAATTGCCATCCCAATCCATCGGCGCTGGTGGAAGTATTGGAGCGGAACTGTGCTACAGGCGATAGCAATTAGGCCGTGGAGAGGGGGGCGCGCCTGGCCTGAGACACGGACCGTGCTAGCAATGGGGAAACCGAGAGGGAAGCAATTGGGCCCAATTGTCCATCAACAAACTCATCAAGGAATCAACACCTAAGAGGATTTTTGATAACATTACCCGAGAAGAAAGAAAAGCTCTCCACTTCCTTCAACAGAGAATGGATGTCATTATAAAACCGGCAGACAAAGGTGGTGCAGTGGTTGCCTTGAAAGTAAGTGATTATATTGAGGAAGGAATGAGACAACTAATGGATACCAACACTTACAAACCTTTAGAAACTGATCCCACAGAAGACTTAAACAAAGAAATTAAGAACATGGTTGTAAGGTACAGGAGCTTAAACCTCATTGATGAAACAACAGCAGATATACTTGTTCATCCCAAACCAAGACCTGGGAGATTTTATATGCTTCCCAAAATTCACAAAATGAACAATCCTGGCCTTCCCATCATCTCTGGCAATGACACAGCCACTGAGAGACTATCTTTATTTGTCGACCTGCACCTCCAGCCCATTGTACAGGAACTTCCATCATTTGTTAAAGATACCAGTCACTTCCTTCAGATTATTGAAAAATTAAACCAAACCTACACATTTGATGATGATACTCTTCTGGCTACATTTGATGTTACATCATTATACACCAATATACCACATGAGGATGGGCTTATGGCATTATCTGAAGCTCTTAATAAAAGAACTGTGAAAAAGCCATCAACAAATGTGCTTACCAACTTTGCAAGAGTTATCCTTAAATCCAACAATTTTACATTCAATGGTAAACACTATCTGCAGATACAAGGGACTTCCATGGGCACTCGGATGGCTCCATCCTATGCAAATATCTTCATGGGCAAACTAGAGAACTGTATACTTGCTACTTATAGCATCAAACCACTGGTATGGCTAAGATACATTGATGACATATTTATAATATGGAATGCAGGAAGTAGAGCATTGGAACAATTTACAGCTTATATCAACAATATCCATCCTACCATCAAATTTACCAGCAGCAATACTAAACAGAAGCATCATCTCCCTTTTCTGGATGTGCTACTCACCATTCATGAACAAAAAATTACAACTGATCTGTACCACAAGCCTACAGATGCTCATTTGTATCTAAACTGGACTTCATGTCACCCACACCACACTAAACTGAGCATCATCTACAGCCAAGCACTCAGAATAAGACGCATCTGCAGCAATGAGGAAACCTGTAAAGACCAGCTACAGGAGCTTGCTACATTATTTAAAAGGCGAGGCTATCCTCTGCATATCATACAGCAACAAATTGACAAGTCTTTGCAGTTACCCAGAGAAGCACTTATTTGGAATACCAACGGCAGAAACAAAAGTGACAGAACTCCATTTGTGGTTGACTATCATCCATCAGCTCCCAACTACAGAAATATAATGCAAAAAACATTTCCCTTACTGTCTACTTGTGAAAAATTGCAAAAGGTTTTTCCAAAACCGCCAGTCATTGCTTACCGCAGAGCTCCAAATTTACGATCTCTTATTGTGAGAGCTGAACTCAAGCAAGTTGTAACAAATGCAGGGGTTCATTGCTGTGACTCTAAAAGGTGCATCACGTGTGAATACCTTTTACAAACATCATCAGTAACTAGTTCTGTTACGAGAAGGACCTATGGAATAAGACAGCATCTTACATGTCGCTCAACATGCATTATTTATGTGATTCAGTGCCAACGGCAAAGCTGTCAAAAACAATATGTAGGCCAAACAGTGAATGACCTCCGTACACGATTCAGGAACCATAAATCGGCAATAATTAATAAGAAAATTGACCAGCCTGTAGCCAATCATTTTAACCTTGTGGATCATTTACTATCAGATTTGAAGATTTTCCCCGTGGAACATGTCTCAAAGGAAGAACTACTGGACTCCAGAGAAAACTTCTGGATGTACCGTTTAAAATCACTGCATCCAGATGGACTGAACATTACTGATAATACAACCTGATTACTGCATATCTCAAGAGCTCTCAGGACTGCATTGATTCCACATTCCAAATGGAATCTTCACTCATGATGCTTTTTGAAAATTCAGCTGTGTCATCTGTGCAGCCACTGAGCAAACCATCTTGTACTACCTGAGGAAGGCGGAAGCTGAAACGTTGTAGTGGAAATATATTTTTGTTCTTTGGTGAATCTATCTGTTTGAGTCACTTCTTTCTTGGATATTTTATTTCTTTGTGACTCATTGTATCCTTTGGGATCCAGATTTTTGCCCTGGCTGGCTGTTGTTTTCTTGTGATCCTTCATCTTCAAGTATATATATATACATATATACACACACACATACCAGGAGGATTGGGCTCCCAGGGCCATAAAAGGCTGCGCAGCACTCCTCACTTGTAAGAAAAACATGACCCTGGGAGTTGGATCCTCAGGGCCTTTTCAAGGTATGGGAAGGGGACCACGTGGCCCCCCTCTCCTTTAAAATAAATAAAATGGCCCTGGGGGATGGGGTACCCAGGGCCTAAAAAGGCTCAGGGAGGGGAGGCACGTGCACCCTCCCCTTTTATTATATATAGAGCCCAGGCGCTGGGGCCCCCAGGGCCATCATAGACGCGGGGAGGGGGGCTGCTTGGCACCCTTCGCCTTTAAAAAAAGCACTGGCCTGGGTCCACAGGCCTTTTTTAAGACACAAGGAGGGGGCTACATGGCCCCCATCTCCTTTAAAAAAATGTAGTCCTAGAGATGGGATCTCCAGGGCTTAATAAGGCCCAGGAGGGGGCAATGTGGCCCCATCCATTTTAAATTACATAAAGTCCTGGAGGATGGGATCCTAGGGGCCAATCAGGCTCAGGGAGGGGGACCACATGGCCTCACCTTTTTTTATTGGTATCGACCATGGGGATGGGATCCCCAGGGCATAATCAGGCTTGGGGAAGGGGGCTATACTGCCCCCTTCCCTTTTTTCTTATATTTGGCCCCTGATGGGGTTCCCGGGACCCAAAGGCCAACCTAATGCTGCACACAGCAAAGGCCATGCTCAGCGTGGGGTTGGCTGCCTGCAGCCTATCCCCTGCGGTGCACAGCCAAACGCTGTGCGGGCAGGGGGTTGGCTTTACTTATTGTTATAAAATATTACTTTGAGTTAAGATGCTAGTACGGCTATTTTGGTCTTATTAGTTTTGCACATTTATTCTGGAAGACTTAGGATGGGGGTCTTCTTGTTTTAACAGATTCTTTGTTCTATGGCCTTTGGTAAGTACAGCTTTGAATTAGAAAGCATTAACTCTCTTAGGTCATTTCACAAGCATAGGTTTATCTATTGCCTGTTTTTATCAGATTTGCTGTTATATTCAGTTGATCTGGGACCTTATTGCCCTTTGTTTGGCAGCGTTTGCCATTTTATTTCTTGTAAGTAGTAACATTTTGTACTGAGGTGATGTTACATTATATCACTAGGAGTGTTTTACACACAGTTGGTGACATTACTGTAGATGCGAGCCACAACGTTTTGGAGGTCGCGGGCATTTTTTTCACCATGTGTTTCCAGAAATAAGGCAACACTACACTGCTTTCAGTTGTTTGAGAGCATTTGTTAGTGTTTTGTGATTTTGAGTCACTATGGTCACTTTCTCGTTTTCCACTGTGTGGTCTCATGAGAGAAGAAACTTTCCTATGTGTCATTGTGATTAAGTCTCTTACACTTCTTCCATGTGCTGGGTGCAACTTTGAGGATGGGTTGCAGGGTGATTCACATCATGATTTTATTTGTGGAGTCCTTCATGATTTTATTGTTTTATCAGATTGTAATTCTTTCTTCTTTATTATGTTCTGCATGTAGGTTCTACTATTTTTACGCCCCTTTTTCTAAAAGGGGGCTATAATGCATTTTAATATCGACACAGTATCCTGAAGTTGGTCTCAAGTACTTATTAGACTTCTGGAGACCAAAAAATCGACGGATTAATCACCAAAGTTGTCAACGTATGGACTGTCTTTATAAAAAACCTTTAAAGGTAAGAACTTCAAATAATTATTGATGAGAAGCTGGGTGGTTGTCCTATCTGTCACAACTCATTCCATGAGAAACACATAATTTGCGGGATCCCTTAATGATAGTGGGCAGTGCTAAAGGGCTTGTGCTCTCTCTTTTAAACATGGGAAAATTGGCTTACACCCAATTGGCACATTTAATTTACTAGTGAGTCCCTGGTAAAGCTGCATGTACCCAGGGTCTGTAAGCTAATAATGGGCCAGCAGCACTCATTGTGCTACCTACAGTTGCCTTTCAAAACATGTCTCAGGCCTGCCACTGCAGCCTGCGTGTACAAATTTAAAATTACATTTCTACCTGCCAAGATAAACCTTTTGCAAGGCCTCAACCTTCCTTTTTAAAACATATAAATCATCTCTAGGGTGATGCAATGTTTGGCAGCCTACTCAGCAAACCCCAAATTTGAAGCCTGTAATCTCTACTGATGACGGTTAAAGAACCAGAAACACGTGTCTAGAGATCAGCACTATCTGCGCCAACTCTGGCGAAACACTCGAAAACTTTAGCAAAGCAAACAACATGAGACTGCATTTACCAGAATGCCAGGGGCGAACCTTGCTGGGGGGTGAAGCAGTGTGCTCCCACCCCTGTTCCTGTTTAAAAGTACTCCCTTGAGTCATTGAGCTGACGAGCTCGTGGAAGAAGCACCCGCGCGCCAGTGAGAGGTACTTGACCTGATGCAATGTTTGGCAGCCTACTCAGCAAACCCCAAATTTGAAGCCTGTAATCTCTACTGATGACGGTTAAAGAACCAGAAACATGTGTCTAGAGATCAGCACTATCTGCGCCAACTCTGGCGAAACACTCGAAAACTTTAGCAAAGCAAGCAACATGAGACTGCATTTACCAGAATGCCAGGGGCGAACCTTGCTGGGGGGTGAAGCGGTGTGCTCCCACCCCTGTTCCTGTTTAAAAGTACTCCCGTGAGTCATTGAGCTGACGAGCTCGTGGAAGAAGCACCCGCGCGCCAGTGAGAGGTACTTGACCTGATGCAATGTTTGGCAGCCTACTCAGCAAACCCCAAATTTGAAGCCTGTAATCTCTACTGATGACGGTTAAAGAACCAGAAATACGTGTCTAGAGATCAGCACTATCTGCGCCAACTCTGGCGAAACACTTGAAAACTTTAGCAAAGCAAGCAACATGAGACTGCATTTACCAGAATGCCAGGGGCGAACCTTGCTGGGGGGTGAAGCGGTGTGCTCCCACCCCTGTTCCTATCTCTAGGGTAGTCCCTACACAGCCCGGAGGGCAGGATACAGTGTAGTCAAAATTGGATATGTACTTTTAAGCTTTGCATGTCCTGGTAGTGAAAAACTCTTAAATTTGTTATTCACTACAGCATGGCCTACCTCTCCTATAGGATAACATTGAGTGCCCTTGTTACATTTAATAAATGGTAACTTTCAATTGGGAGAATATAGGAATATCACACTTGGTGTTTAAAGAATTGTAATTTAAAACCCTCTTTAATGGTGGAGTCGGATTTTAAGTCACACTTCTGAAAATGACAATTTTAGAAAGTTGCCATTTACTTGCCAAAACCAATTTGAGCCTGCAGCCTGTATCCTGGGTCACATGACTAGGTGTATCTGGCAGTTGGTCTTTGTGTATTTCTCATTGCCAGTGAAACAAAGGGGATAGTAGCTGGCAGGATGGCCATCTCTGACTTGATGAGGGGGAGGAGCTGTCACCTACCAATCTTGCACATCGCAAATGCTCTGCCCAGCACACTCACAAAGGGTTTTGAAACTCACCTTTTATGACCTCAGGCAAGCTGGGGCTAGGACAAGAAGGCAGGAAATTCCAAAAACCTCTGAGGGTGGAAACCTCCAGAACCTTCTCCTCTTTCAAAGTGGGAACCAGGCAAAAATAATGGACCCACAGACCCAACTTCTCAGTACACCTCTGGACCTGTTGAAGACTCTGAAGGACTGCTGTGCTGCTCTGCAAGAAAGACTGCTACTCTGCTGACTGAGTGAAAGGACTGGACCTGCATCTTGAACCTAGGACCAACAGAGTGACTTCAAGGGCTAGTTGGCTGGCCTCCTGATCAGAGCCTCAAGTACAGAAAAGGTTCCTACCATATTGAACCCAGCACCTGGACTCTGTCTGCTGAGAGTCCTAACCCCCAGGTGATGTCACCCCAGTCCTGGACCCATGAAAGTGGGTCTGAAGGTGCTCTGCCAATCAAGCTGTGGTCCTGAGGATGGAACAGACGCATTGCAAGCTCCTCATCGATGGCATCCTCAACGACAATGCAGGACTCAGCATCACAGCCCGGCAACTTCTTCAGAACCACCGATGTGCTGCACTTTGCATCACAAGCCCCTCATCGACAGCATCCTCAAAGACGATGCAGGACTTCGCATCACTGCCTTCCAGCCCCTCAGAACCTCTGCTGCATGTTGCATTTTCGATACGGGATCTCACAACACTCCTCAACCAGGATTTAAAGTACTTCGTTCAGCGGGCCAAACTTGATTGCCCTATCTGATCCGCATGCCATTGTGGTTGGCCTCAACGTGTGACTTTGCCCTGCTCCAGCATGATTAGATAATCACAGTTGGCGCTTTATGCTTCTAGACACTATTTTCACTTAAAACTTTAAAATTTCATATCTCTGGTTCTACTGATTGGATTTTGGGTGTTTTGGTCTCAAATAATGTATTAAATGTTACTCTATTATTTCTCAGTTGGAGTGTCCTTTATCTCGTTTTGTGCTAACTTTATTATTGTTTAAAGTACTGCATAAATACTCTACACATTGCCTCTAAGTTATGCCTGACTGCTTTTTGCCAAGCTACCAGAGGGTTGAGCGCAGGTTGATTTGGGATTTTCTTGTGACTTCGCCCTGACAGGAATTGTGGTTGCTGCTTTAAAAGGGTTTCTACCTCCTCAACCAGGAACCCAATTTCCTACAGTAAGTATACATCGTTTTTTTAAAAATAACTTAATTTATATTTTGTGGGGGTAACCCCCAACTCCCCATGTATTTAATTTACTCCAAACCTCCCCTTACCACTACCCACCCCTAAATCCTAAAAGTACCCTCACATCCCTTTACCACTACACACCCCTAAGCCCTAAATTTACAATTATCTCCCTTTACCACTGCCTGCCCCTAAACCCTAAAACTATGCTTACCTCATTTACCACTACCCACCCTCTAATCCTAAAATTACCCTTACCTCTGTTTACTACTACCCACCCCAGTACCCTATGAGTAAGGATACCCTCCCTTTACCACTACCCGCAATGAAACCCTTTTTTAAAAATAACAAAACAATTATGTTATTTAGCAAAAATACTTACCTAGGTGGTGAAGGCATTCATGGTAAAAGTCCAAATACTTAGCTGCATGGTACTTACCTGCATAGTAAAGGCTGCATGGTAAAGGCATTGCATGGCAAAGAGTGCATTGTATAGGCTGTCTCCCCTCTCAATGGAATTGCAAAGGTACGCAATTAAAATAATAGATGTAGTTAATCACAACATAATTACAAATAAATAAAATAACTGACAAATGAAAAAGGAGACGGAACAGTAGTTGACATCAGTCATTGTTACAGCAACAACCACTCATCCTGATGGAACTCAATTGGTTTTACTTGTCAGTCCATACCATCTTAAAAACTGGCTGAATCATTTACAAAGCTATCATGACCAGCATTCCTCTTATGATGGAGGAATTCTCATTGTCTCTGCTAGTTCTCTGCATGCCCACTGGCAAACAGCATCAAACTGCTTATCAAGAAGTGTAAAAAGAAAAAAAAACATTATTTTTCCATCTACACACTTAGGATCTATAATAACGTCCCTGTTTCAATGAGGACTGCCAAAATGCTGCTCTAATTTAGGAAAGAGTTTAAGATGCCCCTTTTTTAAAGAACACTACATCACAATGCATTAACAGTCCACAAGCCAACTATTTCTATTACTTGTTGCCTTTATTCTTGTATTTGGGCCCTGTACAGTAATCTGCTGAATTTTGGTTGGTTCACTTCATAGGAAATCCACATTCAAACATACCTATAACACATCTACACAACATAAAGGAACAGCACACACATTAGGTACCAGTGAATTGAAATGAGAAACACCAAATCAAATGCTTTCAAAAACATGTGGCTGAAAAAAGTCATCCAGTTACTCACAGAATAGTGAATCGAAAATGCTGAGTCAAGACATATTGAAACACTGCATACTGCATATTCAGAAGACAGAGGTCTTTCCTCATTTCAAATCAAACAAGGGGGCTGAGTGGGAACATCAGTGCCACCCCGTTTGACCTGGCATTCTTGGCGTGGTTCCCCCTAACTTTTTGTCTTCAGACCTTCTGTTTTTCTTGACTTAATTTTTGCTGGTGTTAGGACGCTGCACACTTTAACACTGCTAATTAGTGCTAAAGTGATTGTGCTCTGTCCTTAAAACATGACAACATTAGCTTATACCAAAATGGGAATAGGCTATCAGTTCATGTTTGGTGTCTCTGGAATCCCAATTTAAAATCCTAACTTATGGTGAAGTCGGATATTACATTGCAATTCTGAAAATGCCACTTTCAGAAAGTTGGCATTTTCTTGCCTTAGCCATTTGGTGCCTGCAGCTCGTCTCTGGGTCGCATGACTGGGTGTAGCTGACAGTTGGGCTTTGTGCATTCTTCCTAGACAGCCACACACAATGGGGAGCTTAGGTGTGACTCGATTGGGCAGCCCTGGTGGGATGGGTGGGAGGAGCTAGGACCAGCCCCTCTTACACTTGAATAGCCTGTGACCTGTCTCCAAACACAGGGTTGCATACCCTATGTAGTTATTCTGGAGCCAGAGCCAGGACCTGGAAGGCAGAGCATCTGTGTACTTTAAAGCCACGCCTCTAGAAATGTCTCCCTACTTCAAAGACGCAACTTTTTATAAATACTGAACCTCATACATCAACTCTTCTGTACACTTCTGGATCTGAGGATACTCTGCAAGGAAGAAGGACTGCTGTGTTGCTATGATGACTGCCACTCTGCTGGATTGCGGCTCTAAAGGAGCTGCAGCTCTGCTGTGCTGACCTGTTGCCCTCTTGCCTGGGGATAGGGAACTGGACCGCCAACTTCATTTTGAACCCATCACCCCAGAGTGACTCCAAGGGCTAGTTTGCTGGCCTCCTGATCCGAGCCTCAGGGACATAAAAATCTCCCACCATTTAAAAGGATGGCGGAAAGGGAAGAAAGTGGCCCCAAACAGGGCCCCCGGATGATTTAGCCTGGGGGAGTAGTGAATGGGGGCACATGTGTCCCCCTCTCCATGCAACTTCATGCGTGCACTGTGTGCCATGCACTACATGGGGCATGGCACACATTTCATAGGTGTGAAGAAGGCACTGCACTGCAGCAACATCTGCTGTGGCTCTTCTTAATGGTCAAGCCATGCCACCGCCATGGGACTGCCAACCTCACACCACCTGTCCGGTGGTCCACTCGTAATGCAGCGGTCTAAACACAGTAGGCATTGCGGTGTTCACTCGACCACGGCATTGGCGGTCCAGCGGACATACCACCAATGTCGTAATCAGGCCCTTAATGTAAGTAAAAATTATGTTTTAATTATTTTAAACTATTTCAACATTTTTCAAGGTTTTTTTAACTGTTATTTTTGAAATATTTATATTTCAATACAATATAACTGTTTTTAACTCAAAACTAAAAAAATTATAGTTTAATTATTTTACTCACAATTTCCTATGGCGTATCTCTGCCGCCATTATTGTTTATGGTACCTGTGAGTGGCCATGTGTCATGCTATCTTTTGGTCTTTTGGGCTGTAGTGATTTTAAAAGGGAAGCTTGTGGATAGCCTTGGTCCAAATCATTTGTGGGTGGGTGTTGTTATTAACTTCTCCCTCCCTAAGGCCCTCCTTACCCCTCCTTAAACCTCTCCTATTTTGTAGTGGGTATTCCCACTGTTTTAATCACTCCCCAGTCCCTCCCACATTTACTACTCATTTGGGTGTCGGTCGAAAAGGTCAGAGGCTTTCTGACTGACATTCATGGTTTAATCCAGATCATAGGCTTTCCGACTGACATCCATGGTTTAAACTCCGACCGCCTTCTTACAAAGAAGGCGGTTGGAGTCTAAACCAGCCGGTAAAATCGATTGGCTTTCGACGGGCTCAAGGAGCCCGTCGGCCAGTAGTAAGCTGCACACAATCCCGAACATTGGGATTATGATGTCGGATTCGGACAGGCTTTCCATGTCAGGCTTTATGACATGGAAAGCCTGTCTGAAAGTGACTTTGGGGGCCCCTAGCAGGGCCCCCTTCCCTCTGCGTCCTCTGCTTAATGGCCTGAGGGGCAAAATCCCTGCACCGTGTGGCAGGCACCGTGAGGTGCCTGTCACACAGTGTAGGGATTTACACAAACTCCCATTTCTCTATGAGAGCTTGTGCTGCAGGCGGTTTCTGCCCACACCACAAGCTCTCATAGGGAAATGGGAGTTTGTGACTGCATAATGTGTGATCACATTGTAATTGGGGTTTCGGACCACAGACCTGAGAGACCTGCAGAGATTTTGGTTGGATGCAACTCCGACCAACATCATAACCAGCCCCTAAGTAGAAAACTTACATGAGTGGAGATCTCCCCATAGAAAAGATAGGATAGGTGGAGGTGAAAATTTCCACCTGTAGTTTTGTGAACTCCATTTTGTAGTAAGAAAGTAGTACTAAAGTAGTATCATTAAATGGAGTTTCTGAATTAGGCCCAGGGCTTTGGAAAACCAGACTATGTAAATGCAACTAAGAAATCAAGCTACGGTGTGCAAAGGGGAATTTATTTGAGGGGTGACATAAGTTAGCAAGGAAAGACTTTACCTGATTCTTTAATGTAAATAACAGTGCTGCCGTTTGCCATCTGGGCAGGATCTATTGAGAGAGTCTGATAAAATAACTGTTGCAGCTATTATGGAAATAAATAAAAATGTATTCTTGATGTTCACACACAGGGACTGTTTTTAGGGTACCTGCACAAACTATTTTCTTAACTTTAAAGAAAAAGGCGTGCAATTGTGTAGATCAGCATGGATAATGAACAGTGAATCATGGTAAGGGAAAGGTCTTCCAAAGGATGGAACCATGAAAAACAGGATGCAGAGTGTGGTAGGACCCATCGCTACCTGCACTACAAAGGGTTCACATAAACCTAGACTTAAATTTCATATCTCCTTTAATGGCAAATATTTACTTGATTGTCATGCTTTGTTACTTTGTGTATACTACGGGGCGGGCCTTTGTTTCACATGGGTGAGATTCTAATAGAATATATGCAGTTATATAGCCTATATATTAATTTTACTAAGTGAATGGTCTATTGTAAATCCCATATCATAATATCAGCTTCTGGTCCATCAAAATAGCTATATACACTAGTAGGCATGTATGGTAATGGGACTAGTAGAAGCAATGAAAGTGTGACTATTTCAAAGAACTGTTGGTTGCATCACTGTTCTCAAATTGTGCTAGCTGCAACCCGCCCTCTGAGATATCACTGCAGTAGTTGTACACTTTCAGGCAAGGCACTGGAGTGTTGTTCGTATCTAGAAGACAAGGCAATGCTCATTACCAAGTAATAACTCGGGATGTGGGAATTACACAGTTACACAATATTCTGCATTTATTGTTGTGCAAATAGTGGGGCTGATGGCATTTCTCTAGTGTGACTATAGTAAGACAATTTCGTAAGGACATGAGCTACTGCTAAACAGCATTGCGCCCATCATTAGAACGGAGATTGACTATACATTTCTGTGAAATTTATTGTAATGGTTTGAAGTCATTTTAGAAGGGCATTGCAGACGTGTCGCAGTGTGATCAGATTAAGGGGGTCATTAGGATGGCAGTCGGAAAATCACTCCGACCGCCATGGTAGCGGGAAAACACCTCCCGCTAGGACCGCGGCATAACCCCCAGTCCCATTAGGATGCTCCACAGTCGAAATCCGACTGCGGCGGTCGGATCGCGGCATCTAACATTGCGGCGGTTGCTGCTGCCAGCAGCACCGCAGTGATGTCCAAAAAAGCATGTCCTGCATATCCCTGCACTGCGTGGCAGGCACTGCACAGTGCCTGCCACCTGGTACAGGGACCTGTAGGGGGGTACCATGGGTACCCCCCAGTGCACCCACACACCCCCACAACACAATGGGGGCCTGCAATGGGCCCCCGGAGACATTCTCCGTATGCCTTTTCATGGTGGTTCCACCGCCGCGGAAAGGCTGGCTACCGCCGGCATCATAATCATGCCAGCGGAGCCTAGCCCTGCACAGGCCCCATTTTAGCGGTCCAGCTCCACCCGCCAGGCAAGCGTGCGGACTGCTACCGGCGGAAAACTGGCGGGCGGAAAATCGCACCGCCGAGGTCGTCACCGCCATGCTAATGGGACCGGTGTTTTTTAGTGTTGCGATCGCGGGCGGATGACCGCCGGCGGCGGTCATCCGACCGCCATCCTAATAGACCCCTTAGTTTGGGGCCATATGGTACACTTCAGCAGACAATTGTTAACATCAGAGTTGAAACAAAGTCACCAGCTATAGTGCTACACTTGTGTCTTGGTTTTTAGAGCTCCAAAATGGAGCTCAATTGGGATGCATGAATCTAATATAGGTTTCTTCTGCAGGTCTCAACTATCAAGATATAAAGTATGACATTAAGAGGGAAGGCCTTAGGAGATTCCCTGAGAATGATTTGATAAAATTGGTCCAATTATTTCGGTTCAGCACATGTACATTTTCAAGCTATAAATAATGGTAAGTCCTAGGAAACAGCAACACTGGGTGCATAGGGGTTTTAGATAAATCCTTATCATTTGTTAACTGTCAGGTTATGCAGTCACTTTTATTGTTTGTGAGGCCTCACCTGTAAGGGCTATTTAATATTTAGAGTGAAAAGAACATCAATCACAAAGTAGTCTTGATTTTAAACTAAGTGCTGATTTGGGGATTTGCAAATTCAAATGGTTGGTGTATGCTGAAATTGTATAAGTACTACTGATCAAACAGAGCCCCCGTACTCAATTTGAGCTGGTGGTTGCTTTTTTTAAGATCGCTGTGGACTTGTAATAGTTTACATTTTTCCTCAATAAGCATTTCCACCTAAAGTTCATAAAACCACATCTAAATTTAAATGTTTTCTAATGAAAAACATAATCAATACATGCTAACCTTGCAGTTGTAGTTTTGTGATTTACATAATAGCACTTCACAACGTGTTATTGAATACAGTACTTTAACACACTGAAAATGCCATTTTCCCCTGTAACACACACACTGTCCTATAAGTTTGTGTTCAGACCTAGGAAGCCTTTTCCATCATTTCAAAGACAACATTTGAGAAACATGAACATTTAACTATTTAATTATTCTTAAAATTCTCCCTTTGCCTCAGGGAACAGCATGTGACATTGGACTAGGTACAATTAAAACACCTTCGAGAGCTCTTTCTCATGACTTTCTTGCTCAAGAATTCACTCAGACATGATTTAGCGCACACTATTCATATTCAATAAATGTTTCAAACTACACTGGTATCAATCAATTAATTAATTTCAATAGTAAAAGACATTAAATCCATGCAGAGATTTTAATGAAATAAAATTTCAATAGTCTGGTAAAAACAGAAGTTAATGGACCACATCTACTTTGAAGTGTCATCATAAACAGACTGTCATTGAATGATTTATTGGTTGGTGGCTTTTCTTTTGAGAGCTCTCGAGTATTTTACTAACTAAATTAACATTTAAAGTTTCCTTCCTTCAAGTAACTGAGCTTGACTACTAAGGGGCCGATTCCGATTCGGGCCGGAAATCTCATCGACCGAGTCGGATTCAGAGAGATTTCCGACCGAACCGGACTCTGGCAGTCCGACCGAATGAGTACAATGCGGATGCATGCTATCGGACTTGATTCGGTCGGACTCCCATTGAAGTCAATGGGAGCCGGTCGTACAACGCGTACACGGGTTCCCATTGACTCAATGGGTGCGTCGCGAACAAGGGCGCCCCTACAGCGGGTACGCGTCAGAGCGACTTGCGCCGTACATGAATGTGTAGGGGGGACCCATGGGTCCCCCCTGTGTGCGACTCGCGCGGCTACGCGTACAGGGGGGTCCGACACGGACCCCCGAAGTCCAGCTCCGACTGCTCTTTCGAGCCGGACGGTGCGAGTCAGTCGGACTGTTCGAGGCGCGCATCGTACTTGCCCGGTCGGGGAACGTCTCCATTGCGTGGTGCGAGTCGAGTCCGTACAAGTCGGTCGGAGCGGTTCGGAGCCGGGAACGAGTCGGTCGGGGATTTCGCGTACGCTCGCATCGTACTTGCTCGCGCGGACGGGTGTTCGAATCGGTCGGAAACAGGGTGTCCGAATCGGATCCAGTAAAGCCGAATCCGATTCGATGCCCTACCGGCCGAGATCGGAATCGGCCCCTAAATATCTATAGGGACTTTACAATAATTTACAATAATTTACATTGAAAAATAAACCCTGTTGTCTCGATCCCTTCCAGAGTAAAATTCTTTGGATTGTTTTGTTATATTAATAGGTTTATAAGTGCAGTTATTGCCTGCAAGACAGATGTCCTGGCTTTAAAGAAGGAGCATACTAACAGGTCTGAAATGTATCCCAAAAGCCAGTTATTGAGACTTTTTTTGAAGTTGTCAAAGTAACGTGGGAGAGAGTTTCAAGGTTTGGCTGCCTTGTAGGAGACCAGAACGACAGTCGGAAAAACAGAGAGAGTGTGAGGGCTGGTAATATCTGAACATTATTTTGGTTAATTTAATATTTTATTAAAAAATATTGTTAAAATGTCAAAGTATATTGTATTTTTTTAAATATTTGGAATTGAAAGAGTAAATCTGACCCCCTTAACAATCTTTATCTTTGCCAATGTTAGGTGGATTGAAGGTATAATAGTAAATCTGACCAGCTAACTGTACATATTTTCTCAAATGTTAGTCCATTTCACCACTGTTAGTTGGGTTTGCTAAAATAAGTAATCTCAACTCACCACTATAAGCATATAAGCATTTCCCCAATGTTAGGTGAGCTAGAGATAGAAGAGTATATCCATCCCTCCAACTGTATCCGGAGTTAGTTGGGTAGGAGTTGGACGATTAAATCTGACCTCTATAAATGCATGCATTTACCCCAATATTTGTTGGGTTGGAGTTAGAATGTTAAATCTGACCCCCATAAATGTATGCATTTTCACCAATGTTAGTTGGGCTGGAGTGAGAATAGTAAATCTGCCCCCCCCTCTCACTATATGCATTTTTCTCAATGTTAGTTGGGTTGGAGTTAGAAAGGCAAAGCTAACTTGCCTTTAATTTGCCTGTTCCCCCATGAAATAAGACTTATTTTGCATTTAAATTATTTCCTTAAACTTTTAGTAATAGTACATGTCTTATTTAATTCAATTTAGATTTTATTTAATATAAATTTAGAGATAGTGATAATATATTTTTTAATTACAATAAAGTCAAACAATGTATTTGAAATATATAAATATAGTATAATACATAATAAATATACAATTTGTTATTTACAATATTTTAAATAATATAAATGTTTTAAAACATATTAACAGAGAGAAAATATTTTTTAATACTATTTTCTCTAGTGTTTACAAAATTTGTAAAATAAGTATATATATTTCTTTAATAATCTCTTTGTAGCACTATGTACAATATTACATATATTTCAAACATCCCTAAACTATTTTTATACATTGATAGCTATAATAAAAACAAATACAGTAATACATTTAAATGTAACAGATCATTTAAGATTTTTTTCTTTTGCCCTTTTTTTCATGGTATAGCTTTTTGTTTTATTTTTACATGTAAAAAAACTTGTTTTCTTTTATTTAAACTAGTATTTTGTTTACTGGTAACAGTCTTTCTTTTTTCTTTTCACTCAGCGGTGTTTGACGCAGGTCAGGTAGCAGCTCTTTAGCTTATTTTAAATTTGTCTATTTGGAATTCAGGCTGTTTTTTTTGCTAGTTAGATTAGGTTTGTGTGGGATTTTTATGTTAGTTAAGGTGCATTGAGGATTTCATCATTAGAAATAGGTATTTTTGTTTAATGAATGTTTAATGGTGTTTTGATGTTAAGTGAGATGTTTATTGGGGAGACTGAATAGGAACCAAATGCCTGAAGCTCAACTCAAGACAGACACAAGACACCAGACAGAAGTACTGAACTTCACCAACAAGATCTCCCATTGGGATTTCAGTTGGTGGCTGTCAGTGCTTGGACCAACACCCACACCAACTGACCACGCAAGAAATCTAGGGATCATTCTAGATGACAAGCTCAACATGATGGCTCAAGTCAACGCGGTGCGCACCTCCTGCTTCCACATTTCAAGCGTGCTGCGAAAGATCTTCAAATGGTTGCCCAAGAACACCAGATGGACCATCACACAAGCACTCATCACCAGTAAGCTGGACTAACCCTCTCTACACCAGAATCACCAAACAGCTCCTACATAGACTCCAGACCATCCAGAATGTGGCCTCAAGACTCATACTCAACCTTCCACACCGCTTCCACATCACACTGAACCTCAGGAAGCTTCACTGGCTCCCCATTCACTAGCACAGGCAATTCAAACTTCTCATGCACACATATAAACCCCTACACAACACAGGAGCGGAATACCTAAATAGCTGCACACACTTTTACCAACCCACCAGACACCTACACTCTGCCTCACTCTCACTGGCACACACTCCCTGCATCCACAAAAGCAAAACTGGAGGTTGCTCATTCTCCTACATTGCACCCAAGACAGGGAATGACCTCCATCAACACATCAGAGCCTCCTACTCACTTCTTGAGTTCCACAAGAAGCTGAAGATCTGGCTCTTCATATAAGCACCTTGGGACCACACACTTAAACACCTTGCCCAAGGACCTGGATACCCTCTTGGGTGATTAGTGCGCTATACAAATTAACATAACATAAGATAACATAATAACATAAGACAACATAACATAAGATAACATGACATAACAAAGTAACATCATCGTATGTGGGTGTTTGAACATACTTTTACTATTGTGTTTATCTATTTTAATGGTTGAGTCATTGTTTGTTTTCCATCTGATTGTGTTTAAGAGTTCACTGTAAATATTTTCGGTTTATTTGGTGGTAGTATGAAAACTAGAGGTGTGTTGGTGTCCTGATATTGCCTGTTGGTGGTGTATAATTGATAAATGGAGATAGGTAGATTTTAAAGATTCTAGAACCAGATGAGTGATTGAGTTAGAGTTAACATGTTTTGTGCAGTCGCAAGAATGATTATTCTCCTCTCATTATTTTGATTTGCAAATAAAATGAAATCTTCTGTTATTTGCCTTTTTGTTAGGTGGTTATAGATGTCTAGTTTGTCAAATGTCTATTGAGGGGGTTATTAATTCATTCCATTATTCTTTTCCAAGAGATTATCCTTTTTATGTTGGGTACAAAAAGTAGTTGGACTATAATATGAGTTGGTATTCTATGTGCATTTTTTTTATCATAGTGCTGCTTGGAGCAGTGAAACTTGTAAAGGTGTTGCATAAGCAGTTCCTTGGTTCCTGCGTGCCAAAGAGCTGCAGTACTGTGATGGGTCCTGAGGCTTCCGGGCCTCAGAAGATGCCATATGATGCCTGCATCTGTGGGCTGGAAAATCTCTCATCACCTGGGTCTGGTTCTTTTCATGCTCCTGCTCCTTCTAAATCAGCCTTAGAACTTTTCCTGCATTCATTCTGGTGGCCTACTGTTCACCAGGACATAGAGCTCTATATCAAGTCCAGTTCAAGGCAGTTCAAGGCATATCCTTGGCCAGGCAGTTCAAGGCATGTCCTTGGCACACAATTTCCACTGACTTTATTTTGGACTTCTCATGACCCTGACCTCCTTGTGTTCTCACTCCTCCTACCTTGTGTGTGGGGATCTTTTGGTATTGAACATACGTCTCAATGCCTCCTTGCCTGTTCATGGGACTCATTGCCCCATAGGCTTGACAACGTTCTTGACATGGGAATTATCCCTCTGGGTCCTAGGCTACAGAGTCATGAAACATCAAGTACAAACAGCAACATCATCCAGGGCCTTCAGGCCGACTCATCATGACTATGGTGATATTTGGGCTGACTCATCATGACTATGGTGATATTTGGGCTGACTCATCATGACTATGATGATATTTGGGCTTACTCATCATGACTATGGTGATATTTGGGCTGACTCATAGTCCCCCACAGCAGCTCACATTCAGATTGGGAATGGTATTTATACCACACCCAAACAATGAGGCAGTGGTTGGCTTACCCATTGGTTGAAGAGGATGAATCCTCTTCAGCGATCCCACTCACCTGAACTTCTACACAACCTGGCCAAGCTTCTTCTGCATTGCAACTCTCCTGTGAATCTCCAATGCTGTGGACATCTTCTCCCCTGCAAATCCAGCAACACAGCGAACACTATCCCTCTAATACTGCATGGCTCTCCTGCGAACCTCCAGTGCTGCTGACATCTTCTCCCCTGCAAATCCAGAAACTCAGCGAACACCATCCCTGCAGCACTGCACCTACAAACTAAGAAGGGGAAAACATAGCTAGGTGCCATCCTTAAGGTTAGTGCACTAATTGTATGATGCTGAAAATCAGAAAACAGGGTAACTCTTGAACATTGAGACATTGTGGGTATTATTTAATGCGTATAGTAATGGTATTAGCGCCCAGTGACATTCTTACATGCCATCTTTTATTATGCTGTACTCTATGAATCCAAAAAGCACACTTATGTATGCCTTGTGTCTAATGTTGAACAAACAAGGTGTAACTTAGTGTGTGATGTGAAAACGCAGCATAGCTTCTGCTGGGAGTGCCGCAACTCCAAGGGTAACAGTTGATTTTTAGAAGTCTATGCAGCAATAGATTTGTTATCATGTAATTGACTGTTAGTACTGTCAAAGGCGGGAGAGAATATTTCATGGCTACACATTTGTTGTATAACCTCTCTTCTTGTATTTTCAGTACAGCTCACCATGCACTACATTACACACATATCACAACAACGCTCTCCAGGACTGAGAAAAGATTACGTACAACTCCTAGAAGACAGTGGCTGATCTCGAAGGCACACAAGTTACTCTGTTTTTTATTGTGTCCCAACCCCCCTTCCCTTCTGGGGTGGCAGTTGATTCATGCTTACAGTTCCCTGATCAGACTCCACCCTAGTAGAGATAGGAGGTCTAGCATTGCCTCTGCGGACAACAACCAGATGAGTTGCATGACCGGACTTACCACCATCAGATGGAAACTTTTCCCTAATTTGGAGGCTTTTGAATGGCAGCATCATAGCTAGGAAATTCCAGGCTGTTATATTTTGCATGCATGGACTCCTTACACCACAATCTCTGACAGGGCTTCTCAATACTTTTCTTTGCTCTGCCGCTCAACCTGCCCTACTCTGTGAATCTATTAAGCTCTCTCCCCAGGTTACGTTCCACAGTCAAATGGTCAGACAGAAAGGGTCAATCAGGGCATAGAGCAATATTGGAGGTGCTTGTGTAATGCCTCTCAAGACAATTGGGCAGACTACCTGCACTTAGCAGTGCTATCGTGTAAGAGCTCTGTTTACTCTGCCACTAAAACCTCCCCTTTCTATTGCATCCAGGGCTTCCATCCTAGTTTCATTCCCTCTTCTCCACTGCCTTCTCTTTTTGTGTCCGGTGCCAAAGATTTTCTATAGAAACTTCACTCTGGAAGTAGAGTAATTGCTCAAAATCTTCTGAATTCTAAGACAGCTATCAAGGCTAGCGCTAACAGGTTGAGAAGACTGTTTCCAAGCTTTAAGGTGGGAGAGAAAGTTCGGTCGTCTACCAGATTCTTGCCCACTCAAAAGTTGCCAGTCTGATTTTGTCCTCGATTCTTTGGGCCCTTTGTTATAACAAAACAAATGTATCCAGTCTCCTTTATGCTCTCTCTTCATAACTCTTGCAAGATTCATTCTAGCTTTCTTGTCTTTCAGTAAAGCCTATTGTAACTGATTCTTTTCATTGGGCCTTTCTTCCTCCTGCCATGGTAGATGGGCAACCGGAGTACGAGATCAGTGAGATTTGCGACTCCAAATTTTTATAGGTTGATTACAGTTCTTCTTTCACTGGAAAATATTTGGTTCTTGGATTCTACCCTCATTAGTCCATGCCCCTACCTTGGCCTTTTCTGACAAACCTGCTTCCTTGGGAGGGGGTATAATGTTACATCTGTGGTTTCTCTACCTTGAGAGCCGCCAGACTTTGCGGGGTCCTACTGTTCCCAAGCCTCAGAAGATGCCATATGAAGACCACAGCTGTGGCCTGGGAGAGACTCTCACCTGAGCCGGTTTCCTCTGATGTTCCTAGACTCCTAGATGCTGCTTCTTCTCTTTTTCACTCTAAAACGGCCATCACCTGTCTGAGTGTTTGCAGATGCCTTTTAATGTGACTTGTTCAAAAAGAACAGTTAATGGATGGAATGCTGAACAATGTCAAACAACCACCCCCAGTCACAAGATCTGGGCCTAAATCAATTGTTTTTTGCTCACCATGCCATTCCAGTTTGGACCCAGCCATATGCAAATCATAACCTAAATCTAGCCCAAACTGGCAAGCCAGGTCCTCCCTGGACTGGAAAGAAGCAAACTAGACACCAGTTTCGGGGTATCACCCCTCATCAGCCAGGATAGCTTAAATCCAGTGACATGGCGAGGACTGGACCACGTCTGGGCATACCCGGCCCACTTGGGGGTAACAAATTCAAAGAGAACAATTGATGGACAGAATGCTGAACACTGTCAAACACTGACCCCCAGTCAGAGATCTGGGCCTAAGTCCATTGCTTTTTCTGCTCACCACACCATTCCAGTTTGGACCCAGCCATATGCAAATTAGTCTTGACTCTGCTCCCATGGGAATAGTCCAACCTGAACTGTCAGGCCAGGTCCTCCCTGGACCGGAATCAAGCATCCTGAAACCGGTTTCAGGGTATCACCCCTCATCAGCCAGGATAGCTTGAAACTAGTGGCCTAGGGGGTCATTACGATGGCGGAGGGCCTGCCACCGCCAGCCAGTCGGTGGCAGGCCCTCCGCCATCGTAATGCTGTTTTCCCCCGCCATATTATGATGGTGGGGGGAATCATTGGTGAAGCGTGGCGGTCGTAAAGACCAACCGCCACGGTTCCGGCAGGCGGTCCTTTTCCGACCGCCTGTCTGAACTAAAACATTGGCCAACATTGCAGGGGATTATGATATCCCTTTCCTCCGTTCGTTTTTCAGCGGACAAACCGCAGCAAAACGAATGGCGGAAACGGATTTGGAGGCCCGTATCGGGCCCCCTTAATCCCTGGTGAAGGGACATGTACCCTGAGGTGCCCCCTATATATCCCTGCCCCATGTGGCAGGCACCGCAGGGTGCCTGCCACGTAGTACAGGGATGTGTCTACACCCTCTATTTTGCATTGTGGCGGGGGCTGCTGACCGCATCCCCGCCACAATGCAAAATATAGGTGATGCGACTTGGAGATTGTTTTCTTGCTATTTCCATAGAAGAGATATCAGAAAGAATAAAGGAAATGCATTTAGCTTATGTTGTAAGTTTTAAATGTTGTATCACAGTTTTGTTTCTTTCCTTTCAAAGCTTCAAATGCTTATAAAAATGTAAGAAATGTTTTGTAGGTTTTTGGACAGTGTGACAGGCTTCTCTCTTCTGGTTCAGGGTGCAGGCAGAATAATAGTTTATTTTTTCTAGCTATTGTTGTATCTCAATATTTTTATTGTTGATCTTCAAAAGTACAACCAAACTCATTCATTTAACTCTTAATAGCTGTGTTGTGTTAATTGTGTAAATTTTGATTATTATTGCTTTGCAGTTCCTTGGTAACAAGGGCCTGATTTCCAAAGGGTTTCCACACTCGTGGTGGAGCCCCATAGTCGTGGGGGAGTCTCCGCACTTGGGATAAAATCTCCATAAAAAGATTTCTTATTGCGGATATTCTGCCCCGAGTGTGGAGACTCCCCCATGACTGCAGGGCCTCCACCATGAGTGCGGAGACCCTTTGTGAATCAGGCCCCAAGTGCCTAGAATATTACCCTTGTGTGTTGGTCTACTAAGTTCACAATAGAATTCTGAGTTTGTTCCACTCTATTTTTAATTTAGTTAAGGATAAGGCAGGAAGGGTAGGAATTAGTGTACACAAATGGTTATTAGATGGAGAGGACATAAATTCTTCCCAAGTAATAAATCCAAGAACTTGTCATGTAACACAGCCAAGCTCAAAATAAACCTAGGATCAACTCATGGTAGTTATGGAAAATAGAAGTCAGTCTTAAGTTAAGGAAAAGTTGTTGGCCTAACGGCCATGGCGGTCGACCTCGAATCTGGGGAACTGGGTTCGAGTCTCGGCAATGTCGCTGAACATCCTGTGATTCTGGGTAATTCAATTAATCTTCCCGTGCCTAACAAAAATGAATGTGTCCTCATGTAACACAACTGGTGCTATGTAAAGCGCTCTGATACCCGATATCTTCGGGTCAAGTTCGCGCTATATAAAACTCTGTAAAAAAAAAAAGTGTATAAAGTATTTAGCAGTACTAAAGCAATTAAAATTTCAAAACACAATGCAATAAAAATCCCACAACCAATGTCTAACAACAGAGAACATTTATAAAATCCTAATTTAAAAAATTACAGAAAAAATGAACTGTAAGTATTTTTTTAAAGTTATGCGACTAAAAGCACCACGGAGAAGTAAAGCACCAATCAGAAGGTATTGGTTGCAGTCGACCAGGACCTAGGTGAAATGCCATGTTTACTGCGATGGAGCTGAGTATGAATACACCAAGTCGGTCACAATTTTTAACATTATCCTTCTCTTTCAAAATTCTCTAGCGGGGCAAATGTGAAGCTGCATCTGATAAAGTTCTCTCTAAATTTGTTACCTCTGTCGTGAGGTCCCACTAAATCTCCAGAGGTGTTGAAAATTCAAATATTTTCTTAATCCCCAATTTTTCATGACTTTTTGGAGCAGTTATTCCTGGTGACTTCCAAACTCTCAGGACTTCACAGAGCAGCACTTAAGGAGCAGGACTCACTCCAGCAGAGGACACTAGCAGGGTCCATTCCAGATCTAGGTGCAATTGATCAGGTTGTAACTCCAGGAAAAGTTATCTTGCAGCTTGTTGTGAACAAGTAATCACGCAGGAGTTCAGCCAACTGGTCAGTGGAGTCCACTTCTCAGTCCTGGGTACATATAGGAGCAGGTGCACAGACAGCATGTCCAATCCTATTTTGTTCATGCACAGGCCAAGATGTGTTCTAATGAGATGGGAGTGAGGTGACACTTGTGTAGGTTACTCTCGCCAGTGGGTGGGGATGACTCCTAACTACTCCCTAACTAATGAGAAACAAGGTACTATGGCTAAACCAGCCCACTTTTGCAGCACATCCACTTTACTTTACTACAGACTGTCCCTCAGTGTACTATTATTAGTGACGGAACCCTTCTGCTCCTGGATGAGGCGAATGGCCCACCCAGGGGCGTGCCCACAAAAATGAGCAGCCCTTTCACCAACCACACCAAACTAATTCTGGGACCAACTCCCCTTCCCACTGGGATGGTATCAACCTAGCAACATTTGGCCCTGGGATGAAAGGATCCCTTTTCCATCCATCAATTTACAATTAACTATGAATCAGTGGGCCTCACCTGTTGACTTTCAATGTAATAAAATTCCTAAACCATTCCCAACTGCCCTTCCTGAGCTGAGATGAGTTACATACCTCACACCCAGGTCTTCTTGCCAAAAGACCCACGCCATTGCAGTTTTCGTGCCTCTTTAAGTGGAAACACTAACAGTGAGGCAGCTGCTGGCAGACTAATGCTAATTAGCTCAAATGACCAACATGGCATGCCATACTATTCAGATGTCCCAGCATAACTGTACCTGGACTTGGCATTTGAAAAGATGGAGAAATGGCCTAGTCTTGATGTATGTCAAGATCCATTACATGTGTGTAGGTTCGCTTAAATGAAAACTTGCCTCTGAGTGGTAATGCTTTGAAGGAAAAACACTTTGGAAACTATCTTTCAGTGGTTATGAAAGACTTTGAAATCTCAGCAGCCGTTGGATCAACAATTATAAATATCACCATGATTCCAGCCATGCCTTGCTAGGCAATTCAGACTTGAGGAGACACTTACCTGGGATATGAGTTGACAAATCCATCTGTAGAATCTTCTTGATCATGTGCATTCTACAACACGGAGACATCTTAAGTAGAGAACTCACCCTGCTTGCAGAACATACCTAGAAAAAAATGAGAAAGACAAGATTAAATCAAGTAAAACCCAGCAAACAGTTAGAAGAGGCATGCATGCTAAAAAAGACAGTTGTGCAAGAGTGACGTAAGAGTGAATAAAGAAACCACAGAATTAAAAAATGAGTTTGAAGCAGATGAATCCTAAAACTCAAACTAAAAGAAGCAAGATTGAAATGCTGCCTGGAAGTAGAACTGAAACCGTAACACGCTTTGAAAGCAGCAGATGTATTAAGGTTGAAATAGCGAAAAGATATAGAAGACAAGAATCCATTTAGTTTGTAATTGTCAGTTAAAGAACAATTAGGAAAAGATAAGACATTGGATTGTATAACGTGTAAAGGAAAATACACATGTGAAAACAATACTTATGCTTATTTTCTTTTAAGGGTTGAGTAGATAAGACTGAGGCATACAATATCACAAGAGAGAAGTTCTCAGAGTTATGAAGTAACACCAGTGAGCAGTCTCTTAAATTCTCCTTCCACGTTTGTCTTGTGTTAAATCGCTGAATGAAGCTTAAAATCTTAATTTAGATGTCGACACACGGGTAGAGGTGGCAATTCATCACTCTCATAGGGTTAACAGGTTTGTACTATTGACTTCAGCTGAAAGTCTTGGTCTGACATTAGCCTACTGGAGGTTCAGGCAGGCAATGTCAACATTTTTAAAACTTACTTTTACTATATATTTATCAAATATCCAACTTTACTATCGAATCGGATGCTTTATAATTATTGGATTGCGAGTTTTTCATAGGAACAGTTACCACCCTAAACAGTGAAAATAACTTTAGAGGGCTTGCCAATGTAGGAACCTGCCAACTTGAAATTCTTACATCTTTCACTTTTATATACTAGTCACCAACACTTGTGGGCTTTGAGGCCTACTTAGGGGTGACAATATCTAAATATAGGGTTCCTTCCTGTCAAACATGGTTATTTTAATAAGTTCACCTGCAGGTTTAAAAACTGCAGCAGTCAGGCTACTCATGTGGACCTGAAGCCATGTTTTCCTTGTCAGTCTAGTGGATGGTATAGCATGTACTGCAGCCACAGGTGATATTTAACTTACCATTAGATGCTATTGGTGAGTTCTCCTGCACCAGATCCCATGGCCTTATTGGAAACGTATGTATGCCAATTGGGGATTATTCATTTTTACCATGTTGGAAGCATGCTTAAAAGTGTAGGTGCAGTGATAGAATGCTTTTGGAGAGTAGCACACAATGAGCCTTCTCTTCAGAATATTTTTTAGCAAATTGGCCCATGCTTGTCATTACAGTAGCTAGCCATCCACCCCATGTTATCTATTAAATGTAAAAACAAATCTATTTTGACATATAAGGCCGTCATATTCACTTTTAATGTTCTTGTTTTTAAAAGATTGAAAGAAGACTGGTCAATCTCAGTTCATGAAGCTTCTCCCAAAAAAACCCTTTATCTTGTTACTGCTGACGATCATAAATCTCTGCCAATGCAGCATATTTAGAATAAAAATTATGCTATTCATCCCATATTCCCCTGCTCTAACATAACGTTCTTTGTTACCCCCGGACAACTATGCCATATTGTAAATCCCCATACCATGGCACACTGCCACTTGCACCAGAACAAAATATCTCTAATTCATCATCAAAGCTTAATCAATCTCCAGACAACACTGGAAATCTCAGAACTGGAACACCACCCTCCAAACTTCAAATGACCTACAAGGCCATATGTATGGCAGATTGTACACTATAGAAATGCCAGTGACATGACAAGACATGCCATAACAGAAAATGTACTAGTTGAAAACAGGGCAATGACAGCACCCACTCTGCTCTGTTTGACAAAACTTATCATAGAGAGGCAGATTGCATCCTTAACACACCAGCAACTATACATTAAGGAGCACTGTGTTTTCTGCAGTCTCCTGATGAAACACACATTCGAATTTATGAGTTCTTTGAGTTCAACTGGCTATTCTGTTTTCTGCAGAGATTTTTGAGGGATATTGATGATGCAGTGCTGTTCAGAAAATACACCCTACTTACATCAAAGAATCAGAGTGGTGTTCTCATGAAGTCTTGAGCATGAAACAGGATAAAAAGGCGCTGTGAACTTAAAGGTAAAGCTTGGGACCATGTAGCAGACTGATACTGTGTAAGCTGGATTGACCTGACAGTCTATACCCAACATTGCAGTCTCTTTTTCTGTTGGAACCAATGATAAGAGCCATGTGATGAATAAGAAGAATTGTCATAGCCAATAGGTCTGTTTTTTGTTAGCAGAAGAGTTTGGTGGCAGTTGGGCAACTTTGAGTGTGTGTGTGTGTGTTACCTCAATGTCAATATCATTCAGTTAGACAACACAGTAAGTATCATTTTAGGTTCACATCACCACTTATTCTGAGCTCCTTGCAGAAAAAAGATACAGTGTATCTTTTGAGTTCTGCAGATAATGTGTTCAGTGTCCCTGGTCATACTTTTATATCATGAGTTGTCAAAATCTTTCACACAAAACATAAGATTTTAAAACACAGGAAAAGCCCTGCCCTACTAGGATCTGCTATAATCTCCCATTCCTCACCAGGACCTGATCTCATTCATCAAGATTACAGAACTTCCAGGGTCTCAGGAAATCACCATGAATACCAAACTCCTCAGAGCTCCAGAAACCAAACCTCTCAACTCAAAATAAAAGCAATCACAGGTGATGCAGTTTAGTGTTGCTCCCTTAAACAGTGTTGTGGTATTCAGACAAAAAATTGAAATTTGAACATTGAGATACATAAATATTGAGTTTGAAATATCGTTATACAGATATATTGTGTGCAAGAATTTTATTGACATGAAAATCAATTTTAAGTTTAGTAATATCAATTTTAACAATATCGAAATCATCTCAAATATCTATGTTGTTAATATCGTTTACAAAAATATTGTTGTTAATAATATTGTTTATTTTTTATTTTTATGTATTTTAGTCTATATTTTAATTGTATATGTTATAACTTTTTTGTATAATTATTGTTAATGTATTTATATTCTAGTTGTAAATTTTTAGTAGTTTTTATATTTGATTTAATAATATATTGTCATTTTAGTACCATGGTGAGTTGTGGGTGTTATAGGGTACAGGGTGGGAAGTAAATTAATTATAATAAATTAATCATTTCTAATTAATATTAATAATTGAATTGATAATCATTTATGTTAATTGTATAATTATTTATGCAGTTTGTGGGTTTTGTAGGGGTATAGGGTCGGAAGTAATTAATAATCATTTCTTATTATAATTAATTAGTTATCTGATAATTAATTATATAAATTGTGCAATAAATTGGGTTTTTTGGCGTGTGTTATGTTTTTTGTATGGGTAAAGGGTGTGTAGGAAATTAATTATAATAATTATTAATTAATGTTACTTTATAATTATTATTTATTTGAGAATTAATTATGTAAATTGTGCAATTAAGATATTAATTTATATATTTGGTGTGAATTGTTGCATTTGTAGGGGCAAAGGGTAGGAGTTAATTAAATACAATTCGTTCATTATTAGTTAATTATCATTAGTAATTCTTTAACTGATAACTAATTATACAAATTATGTGATTACATTTTTTTTAATTTATATATTAGGTGTGGGTTGTTGGTTTTCTAGGAATAAAGGGTGGGAAGTTAATTGAGTATAAATAATTTTCTATTAATTAAATAATATTAATATTTAAATTAATGATAGAAAATGTGTAAATATTATAATTTTAAAGATACATTTTAGATGTGTGTTGTTGAAAGATTTTTAAGTAATAGCAAATGTAAAAATAGCAATGATTTTAAGTTATTTATTATTAATTGTGTTGTGTTTTTTAATAGTAAATAAAATGGGACTGATTACAATGCCAGTCGGACCGGCTTCCGCGGTCCTGTCGGAAGCAGCCTGACTATCGCAGGCTCATCGGAAGTGATCTGTCCGACCATCGGATTATGGTGCATGCATCCTATACTTCGACCAACTGCTGAAAGACCGCAGACTCCAACAGCCTTTCTCCGACCAAAAAACAGCATCCATAGGGCAGTGCAGGGATCTCCGACTGCCATCCAGATTACGATGTGTGTTTTCAATGACCCGACCATGGCGGGCTGGCTGCATGCCTCGAGTTGTCGGAAACAATGGATTTGCTGTGCATACTCCCCCAAATCAGCTTTGCCCCAACAGTGTCCGGCATGGATACCTTTCTTCAGGTCCTTTTACACTGCGACAGCTAAACCCCATAGACTATGACCCTGTGGGTGCCAGAATGCAGGTAGGTCTGTAGGTGGCATGTATCCCCATTGCGTGGACTGTGCACAGATCACCACACTCCAGTAATATGGTACTTGGTGCACAAGGCATATCCACACATATGATATGCAAGTGTGTACATATCACATATTTCCTGTGATTTTGCATGCACTTGCAGCAACATATTCGGGGATAGATGAGACTGCTGTGGTAGCAGCTGGTGCATCATAATACGGTGGGGGGACTTTCTCGGCCTTGATGTTCGGAACAGGACCGTGGCCAAAGTGGTCGGACGGTCGGGCCAAAGGACATCGTAATCAGGCCCAATTGTATTTATTGGTGGTGAATATAGTTTGGTATTTTGATTATAATAATAATATTTGTATTAATATAAAATATGTGTTAAACATTGTAATAAATATGTAATTTGTTTACTTTAAAAAAACATTATATAGAGAATTTTTATATTTAAATATTTATATTTTTGGCAGTTTAGTATTTTAGAAAATAATGTATTTTTTTGAAGTGAATTAGTCTGTTTCTAATGTTGCACAGACTTCAGTGGGAGAAGTACATTTTACCCCTCTGTAATCCAACACTTTCCCTACTGTTGCACTGACTGGAGTGGGAATACTAACTTTTACCTCTCTGCAATCCAACACTTTCCCTACTGTTGCACTGACCAGAGTGGAAATAGTAAACTTTACCCCTCTGCAACCCAACACTTTCTCTACTGTTGCACTAACCAGAGTGGGAAAAGTAAATGTTACCCCTCGCAACCCACATTTTCCCTGCTGTTGCACTGAGTGGAGTGGGAATAGAACATTTTACCCCTCCTGAGTCCAATGCTTTCCCTACTGTTGCAGAAATTGGAGTGGGAACACTTTCCCCACTATTGTACCAACTGGAATGGGAATTGAACATTTTACCTCTCCTGAGTCCAACGCTTTTCCTAATGTTACACAGATTGGAGTGGGAATACAAATTTTTACCACTGTGCAATTGAATGCTTTCCATACTGTTCTACTTATTGGACTGGGAATAGTAATTCGTACTTCTCCTTAGTCCAACACTTTCCCTCCTGTTGTATAAATTGGAGTGCGAATAGTATATATATTATTTGTACAATTTTATAGTTTAGTTTATGTTGTTTACATTTATATTATTATGCTTTTGTGCATTTAAAATTATAATATTTATAATTAGTAATGTTTTTAATATGTAATATATTTTTAGTAAATAGTATTTTTTATGTTGTTTACTTTATTTGTAAAATTGGTATGATTTTTACATTTGTTATGTCATTGGCTATATGTACATATATATATTTATTTGTTTCATTATTACATTTAAAACAAATTGTTAAATTATAATATACATTTTAATTATTACAATAGTTTTACATTAGACATGTAAATAAACATATAGATATAATATATATGTGTGTTTTATTTTTGTAAATAAGTATAAAAGTTTCTTTAAAATTAATTAAATATATTTAATATTTATTATATTACTTTTTAATATTTAGGGCCTAATCATGATGTCGGGCAGATGTAAAGTCCACCGCCCGACACCGTTGCGGTCTCGGGATGGACCAACCTCCGGTCGGCAGTCCCGACACTGCGATTAAAATGCGACCACAGAGGGTGCGGTCGCATAGTCCCATTTGTCTATGGGAGCTTGTGCTATGGCCGCAAACCTCAAGGTGCCTACCACACAGGGCAGGGATTAACAGAGGGGCACCAAAGGAGCCCCCTCGGTCCCCAACCGGAAACCGCAGGATGAAGGGGGCCCTGCTAGGGGCCCCAATGTCACTATCTGACAGGCTTTCGATGTCGGAAAGCCCGACATGGAAAGCCTGTCGGAAACCGACATCGTAATCCGTACGGCGGAAACGCCGTCCATAGGGATTTGGTGCCAGTCTCTGACTGGCCAAGGGGCTCTTTGAGCTTGTTGGAATCCAGCCAGAATGACCGGCCGGTTTCAGTTTTGACCACCTGAATTGTAATGCGGCGGTCGAAACTGAAGCAGCAATGAGGCTTGGCAAGCCTTCGACCTGTAGTCGGAGGCTTTACGACCCTCATCATAATGAGGGCCTTAATGTTTAATAATTATGTTTAAACATATATGAAAAATTATATTTTTGACAACGATGATACTGACAATGACATTTTTTTCTCGATGTTTTCGTCATTTACATTATAAGTATAGGATGATTATATTTTTGGGTTCAATGTTTTTGACACAATATTTGTGTAGGATGATATTTCTAGTTTCGATATTTTGTTAGTGAACCCAGTGTGGTCCCTAAAATGGCTGCTGAGAGGTTTCAGGATCTTCCAACAGGAATCAAACCTCTTTCCATGAGGTCCTCACCACCTCAAGGGTAAAGACTGCCAATACCAACTGCAGTGTAGCTGAGGAGCACACTGCAGAGGCTTCCAAAAACTTATGGAGGACTTTCATCACTACTTTATAGACCAATGACACCACACACAAAATGAAATATCCCTATCTCCATACAATGGACCAGAGGGGTGTGATGGACATTAGAGTCTACCATGGTAAATGTTCACTGCTGCTACCTGTAATCTACCTCTTCTATATGTGTGAGGGAACCTTGCATCCTGCTGACATTAGCCTTGCACCCGTCTATTTTGGAGGAATTATTTCAGTTCTGTTGACCATGCTGTTTTTCATTGTGTTAATGAAGGATTGTTCTGCAAGGCATTAATTAGCTAGATCCATCACGTTGTTACATTGTGTGAGTGGGTGTATGAGTGTGTGTGTTTATGTGTGTGTATGTGGTGTGTATCTAAGAGGCATACACAGCCATTGCCTTTGCTGCACCTATTCTTAGTGTACAAAAAAGCTTGCACTCTGTGCTTCTCTGTCCATCTTGCACTCCCAGCTGACACACTGTGCACCCCTCAATGTACCATCTTATCCTCTGGCAACATGCACTTGAGCCTGTACTTCCCCCAATTTCTTGCACTATCCCTAGTATACACCTTGTTCTGCCTGCTGCCCCTCATTGCACACCATCTGCTATTCTGTTGTGTGTGGGGGGGTTGTGCTACTATCCTTGTGGGGACTCATAAGCGATAGCAAACGCAGGCTGTGAGGACTTGATTGACTGTGGGGACCTGAACATAAGTCTCCACAATGTAATGTCTTTTAAATGATAGAAAATGACTTCAGGAACATCTGTGTTCATTTTTTAATTTTCTTTTTATAAATGTCCCTTGTGGTGATTAAACCCGGGCGGAGTTCGCGTAGCCGTGCTACGTGGAACTCTGCGAAGCGGTAAAAAAACTCTGCAACGCTACGGAGAGGAACCGACGAGCATGCTGAGTTGCTTGTTCCGCATGCTCACAAGACGTTTCTGACGTTCAGCAACCCGCATTGCGTGTTCGGGGGGAAATATCGCGTGAACTTCACCACGCGGTCGCACATGGGCGCAGCCATCTTGTTTTTCTTGTCTGGTTATAGTTCTTGGGCCTGTTTTTCAACCCTCCCTAAATCTTTCCAATCCTTTGTCTCTAAAACATTTTTTCTGATTTTTTGTATTTAATATCTATCCCTCTCTCTTCCCAAGTGTATATTTAGCGTTTTTTTCTACTTTTTGTGTGTTTTACTGCATTTTGTACTAGTTTTCTATTACTTGCTTTTTTTTTTTTACGTCACTTCTTTTTCTTCTGACTTAATTTTTTACTCCTACATTTTCTTTTCCGCCCCCGCCCCCCAGAACCATGTCGAAGACTATGAAGAGTGCTTCCTCCAGTTCCTGGGAAAACAGGAGGAGCCGCCTTCCTTGTGGAAGGCGGCGCCCAGAAGTGATGCAGCCTCGGGCCTTATTCTGTGAGGTGGATGCACTCTTTTTTTTTGTGCAGCGCCACCTTCCCTTAACCCTGGAAGCAGGCCGCAAGCCTGGTTCCGGGTAGGGGATCCAGGAGCATCACCGCCAGTGGGCGAGGGTGTGCCGGGCAGGGTTTCGCTGCTCTGAGGTCCGGCGCACCCATAACCAACTGACGCACCAGTGGTCCGACATCCTGGACCGGGAGCAGTACCTGCTGGACCTGCTAGGTGTTGAGGTTGTGGGGCTTGGTGAGTAGCTAATTATATTACTATTGTGTGTTCTGTTCTGTGTTATTGCAAATATTATTTTTTCCCAAATAGCAACAATGCTGCTGCTGCTGCTTACATGCAGGTAAGTTACGTTTAAAAATCTTATATTATGTGATTGTTATTCTTCTAGACAGGTGCTCGGCGCTACTAATCTTACTTGTTTGCAACTTTGCGCTCGGTTGGGCTGATTATGTAAGAGTAGTTAGAGAACTTAAGTTAGATAATGCAGACTACAGAGACTCCTTTCCTTTGTCCTGTCACTAAGATAGTGGTAGGTAGAACGTTAGCTACTTAGGGGTCGATTCCGATTCGGGCCGGAAAAAGCACCGACCGACTCGGATCCGGAAAAAATACCGACCGACACGTACCAGTGGCGCCCGACACGCCAAGTACGATGCAAGCCGCGATAAATCCGACCGACACGTCAGGAAACCAAGCCGACCGACCGAGCCGCTCGGAAAATAGCAATCCGGCCGGAAAAACACGCAAATCCAACCGACCGACACGCACCCGGAACAAATCCGACCGAATCGTACCCGCCAACTCCAACCCGCAAAGTACGATGCAAGGCGCGAAAAACACGACCGAGTCGGACGGAGGACAAGCCGTACGACCGACACGCATACAAAACCGAGCCGAAGCAACACAATACACCGCGACCGACGCGTACGCAGCATACAAAACTGCACAAACACAGCGTGAACGAAACGGAAAACACCGTACGAGACCAATGCAGGGTCCGACTCGGTCACAAGAACGTTTCCAACATACACAAACAGCACAAAGGAAAAATCAACCAAAAAAAGCCCAAACAAGCAATTACCAAGCCAATAAATACTGGGGGGGGTGGGGACAGAGAACAAAGACACACCCACAACTCCACCTATATAAAGGACACAAATCACTACCATGAGCCTTTGCAAATGCCATTTCACTGCCAGCACCCAAGAGAAAGCAACCACACACCCACAGCTCATCCCTCACACAAGCCACACACCATCAGCACACCAACAAATACCTACCTCACATACACCCAGCAAAACACACACTCACACACCCTCACCTGCACACCAACACACACATCACTCACCATCACCACCCATCACCATGCCCCCCAAGAAGAATCCCAAGTTCCTAGATTGTGAATTGGAAGTCCTGGTAGACGAGATCCTCAGGGTGGAGCCACAGCTGTTTGGCACTCTGGTCCAACAGACCCCCATGTCGCAGAAAACCAAGATGTGGGAGAGGATCATCAACAGGGTGAACGCCCAATCATCATGTCGGCGCACAAAGACGGACATCCAGAACAGGTGGTATGACGTGCGCAGGAGGGTACGGGACCTGCTGAAGATAGACTACAGCAACAGCCAACAGACCGGCAGTGGCCCTCCTGCCAAGCCAATATACCTCAGGCCCTGGGAGGAGAAGGTGCGGGCCATCCTTCCGCCAGTGAGCGTATATGGACTAGAGAACATCCCGGAGCCTGGTGAGTACACAACAAATGTACACAATAAACTGCCACAAAACACACACATCACTGTCAAGGGGAGAGTCAAACCATGCACACATAGCAATTACACAGCAACTAGAACAGAATCATCCCAAAATGTGTATGTCAGTCAGATAAACACAACACATGCCATCAAAAAAGTCACATCCAACTGTGCCAACACATGTACAAACACAACCACAACTACAGCTAGGCAGTGGCACAAATAGAACTAACACACACATCCACACATGTAGCCACCACAACAACACCAACACACAGTGAAGACCACTCAAAGGAAGGAATTCTGTGTATGCTGGCCAAGTCAGTGTAGCCAATAGCATCATGGGAGTCGCAGTCACACATATTGCCCCCCCACAACTGTCCCATCAACACCACCCTGAACCATGCTCACATCACAGGGAGTGGAGAAGGACTCACAAGATGGCTGACACTGGCTACTGCTGTGGGGAGCACAAGGCCCTGCTGCCAACTGTGCACCAACAAACAGCAGGACACCACTGACTGACATCCTGAGAGACAACTTACACTCCCTGCAATGCAAGCACGTTCCATGGTGGGCTATCTGGCTGGCTGGGTGGGAAGGGGGACTTGCAGCACTGACTATAGTCACCAGCACCTCCCCTCACACCCCCCCAACACAAACTCCACAGTACCCACCTGGTAGAATGCAATGCCCTCCATCCTAACACAAGATCCCACAAAGCACCACCACCCTGGGTTATGTTGTGTGAAGCACAGGGACACTCTTGGGACTCTTAGCCAAACAACTGCCAGGACAACACTCCCAGCCATCCTGTCAGCACAGCCAGCCCACCCCACAGGGAAGCAGAGTCAAAAGGAAGGAAGCATGGGCATGCTGGGAAGGGGGTGGAGGCAATAGCATGATGGGAGACGTAGTCACAGACATAGCTCACCCCCACAACTGTCCCATCAACACCACCCTGAACCATGCTCACATCACAGGGAGTGGAGAAGGACTCACAAGATGGCTGACACTGGCTACTGCTGTGGGGAGCACAAGGCCCTGCTGCCAACTGTGCACCAACAAACAGCAGGACACCACTGACTGACATCCTGAGAGACAACTTACACTCCCTGCAATGCAAGCACGTTCCATGGTGGGATAACTGACTGGGTGGGTGGGTGGGTGGGAAGGAGGTCTGGCTGTCAACCAAACACAATCAATGCAGACCATGTTCACACCCCAGAGAATACATAGAAATGCCCAAATAATGCAGGACAATGTGCCACACCAATATCAACCCCTGACTGTGACGACTTAGGACAATACAATGTACAGGCCCGCACCCCGAGGCACAGTCACAACTGTCAGGTGTGTCAACCACTGATGCCTGCAGAAACATGACATACATTGTTTGTGTCTCCCAAAAACAGGTGATGATAGGGACACAGCAGCAGACGCTGAGGAGTCCCAGTCCCAGGCTCAAGAGGATGCCGAGCTCACTGGCGTCGTACAGCCTCTGTCCTCCTCGGACGATGAAGAACAACCTGGCACATCCGGTGCAAGTCAACATGCTGCACCAGCAGGACCACCAGCTGCAGCACCAGCAGGTCCACCAGCTGCACCCCCTGCACCCACCCCTCCAACGACTGTCACCACGAATACCATCCCTGCCGACATGGACAGAATAAGGAACAACACCAGCGCAGTGACCCTGGACCAACCTGGGGCCATGGACACCACCACCACCACCAACCCCCAAGGTGGACCAGGGTTATCTGTGCGTGCAACTGCACACACTGCACATGTCAGCAGGGGTGGTGGGAGGGGTGGGAGACAGAGGTCGCTGCTTGCAGACGTTGCTGGTGTGCATGAAGACCCACAACTGGTACGCATAGCTGATGCGTACCAGTCCAGCACCGGAGAGCTCAGCCAGGTAGTGGGGCTCCTCAGAGACATTAAACAGCAGCAGGCTGCCCATCATGCCCGCTTGGACTCCCACATGTCCCAAGTGGAGTCACACATGTCACGTGTGGACTCCCACATGTCACGTGTGGACTCCCACATGACCCGCGTGGAGTCCAAGTGGGATGTACTACATGAGATGACGGCGGTGCACAGGGACATTTTACAATGCCTCCGCCAGATGAACAGCAACCAGTCCACACCTCCCTGTGTGCCAACAACATCTGGTACCGAACAAACTGCAACTGCCACAGGGAGGGAGGAGGACTCTGGCGGAGAGTCCCCTGCACCGCAGCAGCCTGCACTTGAGGGCCCCCCCCCAAGAAGAGGGGTCGTCCGAGGAGGGGAAAGTGAGAGGCTGATGGCCAAGCGCAACTCCCAGGAAGCCTGAACCTGTTCTGGATTTTCGCCTTTGTGCACAGACTGTTCACCCTGTTGATGGCAACACTACTCCCACACATTGCATGGGGAGTATAAGTTGGAACAATGTGTCAGACAACAGTGGCCCTGATACTGGGGATCCTGTCTACCTGGACTTTCTATTCATCTAGGAACTTGGGATTGCAAGATTCATGTACAGCACAATCCATCCTATGCACTATTATCACAATAAACACACTAATACACCATACTTGCCTCTGTCGTGATTCCAACGTGGGTGCTGTTATGGGGATGATGAACTGCAAAATTACACAGTGTATGCGAACTGCAACAGCAAGGACAACACAGGCATGTGAGTACAGGCAACGTGACACATATGAGGGAGACACACCACCAGGGCTACACAACACATACACACCTAGGCCATCTGACTCATTGCCTACACTGATGTTGCCAGGGAAGACGGTGCAATGCACAGACACCACACCCATTCCCAGTTGTAGTCAAGTAGCCCACAGGTGCAGTAAGCAAATGGCAGTCAAATGTGTGACCACAGACAACGCACATCACTAAGTGAAGCACAGGTTTATTACACAGTAGCAACATGCCGTAACCACTACAGATGCAAGGTAACCCCACCTGGTAGCGGGCACACAGTCAACAACTGTAGACAGAAGGAAGTCCATGGGTGTGGCGCACATCACCTGTAGGGACACAACAGCTACCAGCCTGGATGTGCAATCACGTCGTCGGTGGACACAGTTGACCAAACGAATCTGAAAGTACCCTGTGAAGGACAGAAATGACACACAGTCAAAAGCAATGCAGTACAGGACAGAACAGCAAAACTCATGCACAATACATGTTACAAGATACCCACCCAGAACCAAGTTAGCATGTCAACACTGTTGGGGAGTACAGCCCACCTGTCACCACACATCGCAACACACATCCTGTCAAGTAGCCCATGGACACACTCCAACAGCACCAGAGCACCACCCACACATCATGCCAACTCACATCATTCACATGACACCTCAGGATACTCACATTCAGCTAAAGAAGTTGGTGATGAGCTGTGTGCGGACATCACCATCACCATCATCATCATCATCGTCACTGGCATCGTGGTCCAGGCCAGGATCCTCCACAGGTGGCGGATGTTGGTCATCGTCATCCTGGATGAGAGGCAACTCCTTCCGCACTGCCAGGTTGTGGAGCATGCAGCAGACGATGATAATCTTGCACACTTTCGCAGGGGCATATGGGAGGGACCCTCCGGTCTTGTCCAGGCAGCGGAAGCGGCTCTTCAGGAGACCAAAGGTCCGCTCAATCACTCTCCTGGTCCGACCATGTGCCTCATTGTAGCGCATCTGGGCAGGTGTCACAGGGTTCCTGAGGGGTGTCAGCAACCACGGCATGTTGGGGTATCCCGAGTCACCTACGGACAGACAAGTGCACATCAGCTGACTTGGAAAAGTGGGCGGAATACTACAGATCAGATCACACACAATGGCACAAAGTCAGTACACACCGACAAGCCAGGCACGCTGGTTCTGCATCTGTGCCATCAACCTGGGGATGCGACTACTCCTCATCACAAAGGCATCGTGTGCTGAACCAGGGAAACGGGCACACACGTGTGTGATGGTCATGTCTGCAAGACACACCACCAGTGCATTGACCGAGTGGTAGTGCTTGCGGTTCCTGTAGGCCTGCTCCTGGGCCTGTGGTGGTACCAAAGCCACATGTGTCCCATCAATGGAGCCAATGACATGCGGCATCCTCCCCAGGGCATAAAAGTCACTCTTCACGTCAGTGAGTCGTCGCAGTCTAGGGAAATAGATGTACCGGTTCAGGAAGAGCAACATTGCCGCCAAAACATCGCGGAGCACACGGCTGAACATGGTCTGTGACATCCCACCAGCAGACGCCACAGTATGTTGGAAGGTACCGGTGGCAAAGAAGTGTAGGGCTGCCATCACCTTCACCTTGGGGGTCAGCGCTGTAGGATACGGCCGGCCAGGCTGCAAATGTGGGGACAACTGCACTGCCAAATCCTCAATCAGCTGCCTGGTGAAGCGGTACCGTCGGATGCTGTCCCGTTCCACCATCGTTGCCAGGTCTGGGAATGGCCGATGGACAGCAGGAGCCCTGCAGTGCAGAGGAGAAGTAAGCAAGATCGTCAGTCACCCCACATATGCGGCATTGAACACACTCAAGATCCCAACATACATCATCATGAGGCACAACTACATGAAGTGTGCAGTACCGGAACGACATTTATGGTACATACATGGCCAACATCTGTCAACACGGTCCTACAGGTGGCATCAATTTGTCCCAGGTTGGCCCATTGGATATCATGATGCTGTGTCACAGTCACCCCCCAGTGACATGTGAGGACAGATGTGCCCCAGGCACCACAGCTCAACGACAGGCACATTCCCAGGGACCCTGTAATGCCACATGGACACTGGCATCACCTGGAGTATCATGTGTACACCACAACAAAACAAACATGACCCCCACAGGTAGTGGCCACACTTGCCATGGCAGGAGAGCCATGGACGTCTGTGACACACACGCACAACATCAGAGTCCATGCACACACAACGTGGATGTGGAGACTGTCTCCCATTGTGCACATGAAATCAGAGACATTGTAAACACTACATGCACAAAGACTGTGGAGGGCCATCACTATTGTGCCACTGGGACACCCTGGCTCAAACATACCGTCCCACATGGGACTCACGGGGTATGTGACATGACATACACAAACACCACTGTGAAATGTGACCATGGCACATGCACAGATATGAACAGTTGCACATCACAGTGGTCACGTACACGTAACACCCATGATCCTGTCCCCATGAACACGTGCACAGCCTGGGGGTGGCTGCCCACAGGTGACACCCACAGGACAACATGTACACCAACATACACACAATAGGAAATGCAGCCTTACATGCCTTATGATAAGGTTTGGACAGGCTGTCGTGATGTAGGTGTGCCCCTCACTCCCTGGGAGCTATCTGTGGCTGGCATATGTCCATCTGAGACAGGCATGCTGACATATGCCAGTCACATGTACAGTGATGCGTTGTACTGCAATGGACCGATCGGTGCCTCCGGCCGGCCCATTGCATTCAATGTGTGCGGGTACGCGTTGTACCCCTGTGCGCGTTGAACAGCAATGGACCGATCGGTGCCTCCGGCCGGCCCATTGCATTCAATGTGTGCGGGTACGCGTTGTACCCCTGTGCGCGTTGTACTGCAATGGACCGATCGGTGCCTCCGGCCGGCCCATTGCATTCAATGTGTGCGGGTACGCGTTGTACCCCTGTGCGCGTTGGACAGCAATGGACCGATCGGTGCCTCCGGCCGGCCCATTGCATTCAATGTGTGCGGGTACGCGTTGTACCCCTGTGCGCGTTGAACAGCAATGGACCGATCGGTGCCTCCGGCCGGCCCATTGCATTCAATGTGTGCGGGTACGCGTTGTACCCCTGTGCGCGTTGTACTGCAATGGACCGATCGGTGCCTCCGGCCGGCCCATTGCATTCAATGTGTGCGGGTACGCGTTGTACCCCTGTGCGCGTTGAACAGCAATGGACCGATCGGTGCCTCCGGCCGGCCCATTGCTTTCAATGTGTGCGGGTACGCGTTGTACCCCTGTGCGCGTTGAACAGCAATGGACCGATCGGTGCCTCCGGCCGGCCCATTGCATTCAATGTGTGCGGGTACGCGTTGTACCCCTGTGCGCGTTGAACAGCAATGGACCGATCGGTGCGCACCCATTGACAATGGGCTTGCCTGGCAACGGACGCGTTTTTGAATATTCGAAAGAGTCGGTTGCTGGAAAATCAGTTGGTCACCCACAACAATGTTGCAAAATAATGTATGTCATGAAGTTGAAGATTTGAAGGATGCTGTGGGCGTGTTTTGGTGCTGCTATTCCATGGATTGGCCAGATTCAGAAGATGCAAACGACTTGGACCTATCACTTTGGACACAAGGGACAGTATCTGCCTCTCCAGCACATATATATTGCTGCATGTTCCCCTGAGAGCCCACTTGCCTGCACTACATGCTCCAGGACGACATCTGCCACTGCACTGCTGCTGTCTCTGCCCCTCTGGACCCTGCAATGGCACGTACTGTGGAGAGAGCCCCAGCCTTCAGCCTTGAAGAGAACCAGGCCCTGCTGGACAGCCTACTTCCACAGTACAGCAAGCTGTATGGGACACCAGGGGAGCAGGTGAGTGTTCTGTGCACTGCCTTTCTGAATGTGCATTTTGTCTGACTAGCAAGGCTGAGAGTCAGCACACCACTGGCTAGCAGGCTCACTGAGTAGTTGTCACCCCCATAGTGTGTAGTGACTTGCACTGGACAGGTATGGTGCAGTGACAGTGCTTCTGAACAGGGTTTTACTCCCCATGCTATGATACCATGTAGTGACTTCTGGAAAACTGTCCATGGGCAGCCGTGCACTGCCTGGGTACACCATGTGCCCCTGTGATTGCGACATGTATATGCAACTGTGTCATGCACGGATATGTTGCATGTGTAGTAATGTCCTTATCACTTTGTCATCCTGACAGGCTTCTGCCCATCGGAAGCATGAGATCTGGAAGGACATCGTCCGGGCTGTCCGGTCCGTGGGGGTCTACAAGCGCCGGATCCGCAACTGCCAAAAGAGGTGGCAGGACCTTCGGGGCTGGACCCGGAGGATTGCACGGGTCCAGCTGAAGCTGTCGCCTCCTCGCAGGAGGGGCGGAACACGGACCCTGACCCCCACATGCTCAGGATCCTGGCGGTGGTCTATCCAGACCTGGATGGGCAGCTGAAGGCCAGAGAGCAGCAAGGAGGGGGTGAGTCAAAGACTGCACTGTGTACTCTGTCTAACATGTTATGTGCCCTCCTCGGGCCAGGTTGAACTGCCACAGTACAGCAGTCATGTTGTCCAGGAGCCATGTCCCTCTATTGTGCACTGCCCACTCCTCATCTGATACCCAGGTGTGGCCCTTACATGCAGGGAATTCTGTCACTTAGGACTGTGTCCTTGCAGTTTGCTTGACTCAAGGTGGGAGACAGCATCTGTTTCCCTGACTCTGTGGTGGGCATCATGGGTGGGTCCATTGCTTACACAATGCCTGTATTCTGACATGTATTCAGCGTGTTACTTTGATCTGTGGTCCAATTGCTGAGCTGATCCACCACATGTGGCTGGGGTACCTGGCACACACCCATGCTGCGGGTGGGAACAATGTTTGGGCCCCAGGAGTATGTATATGACGTGTGTCACACATACTTAGCCAGCTGCCTACAGTCCAGGGCTCATCCCTCATTCATGTGGGGCTGGACAGTCATGCCTACTCCAGGCCATACAATACACTCTGTACTCCCACTCCCGTGTATCAGAGGACACATTGTGCACAGTGATTTGCCCCTCAGGTGTCTGCCTCTGTGTCAGTGTGCTGTGGATTAGTCGCCAGGACTGCTGTGGAGTTTCTTGGTAGGGGCTCAGCATGCCACTGGAGATGTGACCATAGGAGACGATACTTGTGTGACACATAGGTGTCTGATCAGCTGCCCATGCAGACTGGGGCATGTAAATGTGAAGTTCAGGCAGCTGTTCCCCATGCACAGCAGAGTGTGAGGGGCTCAGGTTCAGAGGGTAGTGTCACAGGTCTCCCATATGTCCAATAGGTATGACCTGGACAGATGAGGGTTAAGAGGATGTGTTGTGGGGGGATGTACATGTGCACTTGTGCAGCTCCAGGACTTGCATTCCCCATGACCTACTATTGTGACACAGTGCAGAGTGTTGTTGTCTGGCTGCAAAGTCATACATCACTGAGACAGTGATGTATGACTTTGCAGTCATGCCTCCGCCATGGCATGTGTCTACTGATTGGTGATCCTGCAGGGGAGTGACATGTGCTACATGCACACCATAGTGGCGATGGCTATCAGGACATGGGTGCATCATGGTGTCTGTCGCTGGTATGCATCACATGCATTTCCTATTTGACTCTGGGCATCCCTTACATCCGTAAACCTGTACTGACTCAGTGGCAAGAGCTGTGATGTGTCCACACCGTGTCCTCTGCACTGTCCAACTACTGTGTACTTGGTGCATGTGTCAACACTGGGGTGTTGCAATCCAACAGACACCAGACAGATGGGTGCAAGGCCATGTGGGATGTGAGTGCCATGCTTGGCATCAGACTGACAATTGACTTCTCCTGTTCAATTAGTGCACTTTTAGCAATGTACAACTAATGATGCCAGGGCTTGCTCTGTGATGTGCTGTGCTCACAGTGGTGTGTGCGTTATGTGCAGGTGACTGATGTCTGTCTGTTTCCCCATTGTTTGCAGATACATCCACGGCCACGGAAGGGGACAGCTCCACGGACCAGGAGGAGCCGGAGAGCCAGACTGGGTCAGCAGCCGAGGAGTGGTCGGAGGGACCCAGTGGCACGGAGGGCGAGGGAGCCACACCGAGGAGTCCTCAGCAGCATCCACCTCAGCTGAGGACCAGAGCAACTCGGAGGATGACTCCCTTGTGGAGGCGGGTGTCAGCAGCCACCACACCCCAGCTAGTGTTGCTGTCCCCGCCACCACCAGCACCACCACCGCCCTCCCATCGGCTCCCATTCCCCAGGTCCGTGGAGGCTCCCATGTCCGGGAGCGTGTCTCCTTTGGGCCAGGCACCGCACCCCCTGCCCCTGTGTCCCCTGCTGCCCTGAGTGAGGAGTCTGTGTACCTCCTTCGCCAGCTCCATGTAGGGCAGACAGCCATGCTGAGTGTCCTCCATGCGCACACCGCGCTGTTGACTCAGCTGGTGTCGTTCATGGAGGGCATCTCATCGGGCATGTCTGACCTACAGAGGGGCAATAGGTCCATGGACTCCTCCCTGATGGCAGCAGTGTCCCTCCTCAAACGGTCCCTCACCCCTCCTGCCTCTGCTCCATCCACACTCCCCAGCACCTTACCCATCCCAGGCACACACACACTGGCACACACCAGCACACACACATCCAGCACACTGACACACACGCCAATGACAAAACGCACACGCAAGCACATTCAGGGGACTGCAGCCAGACTCACAGGGGATGGGGCCCTGGAACACACACACGCATCCACATGCACTGCGTAGTCCTCAGTTCCCTCTCCCTCCAAAGCACCCTCCCTTGCCTCACCTGCAACCCCAAAGTCACAGCAGCTCTTCCTCTGTGACCTCGGCCTCTTCCCCACCGATGAAGCTGCTCCAGCATCCCGGGGGAAGAGGAAGCCCACCCACACGGAGCAGAGTGCCCCTCGCCCCCGGACACCCTCCCCCAGGCGCAGACGGACTGAGGCCCCCACCCGCAAGTCCCCCGGAGTGCTAAGAGCAAGACCCCGCCACCGCCCTGCAGCTCAGGCACAAGGTCTCCGTCCTCCATCCCTCAGGCCCCCACTGCACAGGTGCCCCCACCACACCCTGCCCCAGGTTCCCCCACCCACAGATATACCATCCCCAAGATGCTCCGGCCTTCTCCCCCTGCCACTTGCTCTCCCAGCACCACACCCCCCGCTGCGCTTGTCTGTGCCACTGATGTGGTGAGGGTGTCCTCCCCCTCTGTCCAACCCACCTTGCCTGTTCCCCATTCTCCTCCCCTGGAGGTAGGCACTGCAGTGGAGTCCACTACCGCCCTGTCTGACTTGGGCACTGCAGTGGCGGACCTGTCCACCCCATCTGCAGGGTCCACTGCAGTTGTGCCGGCACCCACGACATCTGTGTCATGCCCCCCAGTTGTGCCGGCACACACCATGTCAGACACCTCCACTGCAGTTGTCAGTGGCTCTCCAGCACCCACCACCCCTTCCCTGACTCCCCTGGTGAGCCCTGATCCTGTCCCTGCGGTGCCTGGCCTGCCCCCCGGTTGCCCCTCCTAGTGGATTGTCCCTGGTATTGTGCAGGCATGCGTAGGGTGACATCTGCCAGTGTCACCCTGTTTGAACTTTGACAATGGACTGGCCATTGGCCTTTGCTCTTTTTTCAGGACTTCGTTTGGCCTCAACACATATGCTGAATAAAGCAACTTTCTTTTCTCTAGTGCTCATGCTTCAGATGTAGATGTTGTTGGTGCAGCTAACCATGCCCTTGCTGCAGTGATGGTGATATCTGGTCTCATGATTATGAAGTGTTACTGTGCAGGAACCCATGTGGTCCAGGGGGAATGTGTCCTATCATGTGGTGTATCCATGTCATCAATAGCAGCATCTGAGGGTGTCATGTGTTCAGTATTTGGCAATGGGTTTCCTACTTACATTGGCAATTTCACATCTGTGGCTTCCACCCCTGCACATCTGTTGTGCCTGCCATCGTTGCATTTGTCTACTTCCCTGACCGTGTTGCCATCTCCAGTGGACATGCAGGTTTGGGCATCAATGGGGAGGGACTCATCCGTGTAGTCAGTGCAACATTGCTATACAAGTGTGTTGGATCTGTGCTGATGATTCCGTTGGCACATCCATGACCAGGCTGATGTGATGGGAGCCCTCATTTGGTGCTAATTGTTGATTGTGTGACCAAGTGCTCAGCTGACATGATGGGGCCCTACTGAGGCAACATATGGCACAGCTTTCCTCACACAGGAGTGGAGTCCCCTCATGGCAGTGTGTACACGTGTGACATTGCCTGCGCCCAAGGTGTGTGTTGTATGTGCATGTCTGTGTGTTCACTTCCATTCATCTGCGCATGCTGTGATCCCTAGTGTTGTACCTGTTTGTGATGCTTGCTGACTTGAGCTATGTTCCCCAAAGTCTTCTCCCTGTGTTCTCTGTGATGTGGGTGCATGGCACATTACTGGTCATCAGGGTGTCACCCATAGGTGTGTTTGCTGTCAGGGCAGAGTTTGTGTGCTGACGCAGATGGGTCACAGTCAGGTTTCCCTTTGGCACTTGTTGTTTGCCCCTGTCATGTGATTTCCAGTTTGTGTTATCTTTCAGTGATTGTGACACGTTGTGTGTGTGACTGCTGGCACTCCTTAGGGTCCGGGCTGCAATGTTGGTTGTTGTCTATGTGTGTTCTTTGTGGGTGACCTTGGCTTCTTCATTGGTGTGTGACTGTGGCTGGGATCCCATTGGTCGGTGTGGTATTGCCGTCATGTCCATGTACAGCGTAGTGTGCAGTGTGTCAGACATTCAGGAGTCTTGTTGAGTGTCCATGTGTGATGTGTTTCTACACCTTGGTTCCCACCCACCACCCTGGAATAGTAATGGGTGCATGTGCAATGTCACCAGTGCATGTGTACTTCACTGCTGCACATTGTTGGAGGTCGAGGGGTGTGGTGTTGAGTGTGTGCAGATGAGAGTTGTTGCCCGGCTAGTCCCCTGCCTCCATGTTGGCCTTGGCTTACTGGCCATGCTGATTGATTTGTGCTTGTGTAGGTGTGATGGTAGTTAGTTGCTCAGGACACCTGACTGTGGTTCACAGTGTGAACGACATTTAGCTTTGTCATCACAGTGGTATTTTTCTTCAGCCCAGGGTCACCACATTGTGGGGGCCCTGGGGGTGGTGCTGTGGTGTGTCTGTGACTTGCTGTGTCAGTTGTTGTTCCTACGTGCCTGTGTGACATGTGTGTTTTGTGCTCCCTCTCACCTGTCAATGCCTGCTTGCCCACATAGGGGATTTGGATCCATGAGTTACCTTAGTGTGGCAGTGTATGCACATCTGTATGATTGGTATTCAGCTCTCCTCATGTGTTGTGTTGTTGCCTGGGGACAATGGCACCCCCACCCCTCACCTGCTGTGTATGATGACAGTGTTGGTCTGCCTGTTTGTGTTTGTGCATCTGCACCACTGCATTGGCATATCTTGGGTGTGCCATTGGCTGTATGTTGTTTGGTGTGTTTCCCCTGCTGTCCCTGGGACTCCTAGGTCATCGGTCAGCACAGTGATCATGGTTTGTGTGTCCCATTGCTGCCATGGTATGGTATCTGTTCACCTCACATCTGCTGTCTCCACAGGGTATCTGCATTTGTGTGCCCATTGGTGCAAATATGTGGTTCTGCATTCTGATGGTCACTTCTGTCATTGTGTCATTGATGACTGTTGACGGTCTCAGCCACCATGGGTGTTGTTTGTCTGCACATGGCCAAAGGAATGTTTCATTTGCACTGCAGTATTTGGCTCCCCCAATTTATGTTGCAATGGGACACATACACTACTTTGCCACAGATTAGTTTTTGGTTCTGTGACCAGGAATGATCCATGCAGTTTGGCAGTTGCAGCTCTTTCTTTGTCAACAATTACCTTTTGGTCACTGTGATGATGAGGGTGTAGACCCCATTGCCACAATGGTCAAAATGTGCTTCAGCTATGGACCCCACACTTGCCTTTTGGTCACTGTGATGATGGGGGTTTAGACCCCATTGCCACAATGGTCAAACTGTGCTTCAGCTATGGACCCCACACTTACCTTTTGGTCACTGTGATGATGGGGGTTTAGACCCCATTGCCACAATGGTCAAAATGTGCTTCAGCTATGGACCCCACACTTGCCTTTTGGTTACTGTGATGATGGGGGTTTAGACCCCATTGCCACAATGGTCATGGGCTGCTTGCATTGTGGGTGCCACACACATATATGTGTGGCACATGTGCTAGGGGGTCACATTGTATGTTCAATGTCATGTTCGGTGTTGTAGGCATTTGACACAGCCTGCTCACACGCTTGTCATGGTGGTGGGGGGATGTCTTAATCTTGCATTCCCTAGGTTGTGGTGTGCTTGTTGTGTCATGCATTGTCCATCCTATGAGTGGGGGTGGTAGTAGTGGTAGGCATCCAGCCCCCTGGCTAAGGGTGGTAGTAGTGGTGGGCATCCTGCCCCCTGGCTAAGGGTGGTAGTAGTGGTGGGCATCCTGCACCCCCTGGGTGAGGGTGGTAGTAGTGGTAGGCATCCTGCCCCCCCTTGTTGAGGGTGGTAGTAGTGGTAGGCATCCAGCCCCCCTGGCTAAGGGTGGTGGTAGGCATCCAGCCCCCCTGGCTAAGGGTGGTAGTAGTGGTGGGCATCCTGCCCCCCTGGGTGAGGGTGGTAGTAGTGGTAGGCATCCTGCCCCCCTGGTTGAGGGTGGTAGTAGTGGTAGGCATCCAGCCCCCCTGGCTAAGGGTGGTAGTAGTGGTGGGCATCCTGCCCCCCTGGGTGAGGGTGGTAGTAGTGGTAGGCATCCTGCCCCCTGGGTGGGGGTGGTAGTAGTGGTAGGCATCCAGCCCCCCTGGCTAAGGGTGGTAGTAGTGGTGGGCATCCTGCCCCCTGGCTAAGGGTGGTAGTGGTGGGCATCTGGCACCCCCTGGCTAAGGGTGGTAGTAGTGGTGGGCATCCTGCCCCCCTGGGTGAGGGTGGTAGTAGTGGTAGGCATCCTGCCCCCCTGGTTGAGGGTGGTAGTAGTGGTAGGCATCCAGCCCCCCTGGCTAAGGGTGGTGGTAGGCATCCAGCCCCCTGGCTAAGGGTGGTAGTAGTGGTGGGCATCCTGCCCCCCTGGGTGAGGGTGGTAGTAGTGGTAGGCATCCTGCCCCCCTGGTTGAGGGTGGTAGTAGTGGTAGGCATCCAGCCCCCTGGCTAAGGGTGGTAGTAGTGGTGGGCATCCTGCCCCCCTGGGTGAGGGTGGTAGTAGTGGTAGGCATCCTGCCCCCTGGGTGGGGGTGGTAGTAGTGGTAGGCATCCAGCCCCCCTGGCTAAGGGTGGTGGTAGGCATCCAGCCCCCCTGGCTAAGGGTGGTAGTAGTGGTGGGCATCCTGCCCCCTGGCTAAGGGTGGTAGTAGTGGTAGGCATCCTGCCCCCCTGGTTGAGGGTGGTAGTAGTGGTAGGCATCCAGCCCCCTGGCTAAGGGTGGTAGTAGTGGTGGGCATCCTGCCCCCCTGGGTGAGGGTGGTAGTAGTGGTAGGCATCCTGCCCCCTGGCTAAGGGTGGTAGTAGTGGTGGGCATCCTGCCCCCCTGGGTGAGGGTGGTAGTAGTGGTGGGCATCCTGCCCCCCTGGGTGAGGGTGGTAGTAGTGGTAGGCCTCCTGCCCCCTGGGTGGGGGTGGTAGTAGTGGTAGGCATCCAGCCCCCCTGGCTAAGGGTGGTGGTAGGCATCCAGCCCCCCTGGCTAAGGGTGGTAGTAGTGGTGGGCATCCTGCCCCCTGGCTAAGGGTGGTAGTAGTGGTGGGCATCCTGCCCCCCTGGGTGAGGGTGGTAGTAGTGGTAGGCATCCTGCCCCCTGGCTAAGGGTGGTAGTAGTGGTGGGCATCCTGCCCCCCTGGGTGAGGGTGGTAGTAGTGGTGGGCATCCTGCCCCCCTGGGTGAGGGTGGTAGTAGTGGTAGGCATCCTGCCCCCTGGGTGGGGGTGGTAGTAGTGGTAGGCATCCAGCCCCCCTGGCTAAGGGTGGTGGTAGGCATCCAGCCCCCCTGGCTAAGGGTGGTAGTAGTGGTGGGCATCCTGCCACCCTGGCTAAGGGTGGTAGTAGTGGTAGGCTTCCTGCCCCCTGGCTAAGGGTGGTAGTAGTGGTAGGCATCCTGCCCCCCGTGGGTGAGGGTGTTAGTAGTGGTAGGCTTCCTGCCCCCTGGCTAAGGGTGGTAGTAGTGGTGGGCATCCTGCCCCCTGGCTAAGGGTGGTAGTAGTGGTAGGCATCCAGCCCCCCGGGTTGGGGTGGTGGAGCGCATTCAGGCCCCTGTGTGCATATGTGGCATTGGTGATGGGCATCCCGCCCCTATGGTGCTGCTGTTGCTGGTGTAAGTATATTCAGATTCCCAGTGTATGTGTGTGATGTGTCGTGTACGTGTTGTATGTGTTTTGTGGTTGGTGTCTGACTTACCTTCTGCGCCGTACGCGTCCGTGCCTGTTCCGGTAGTAGATGTAGAATATTGGTTTGATCGGGACGAAGGGATTCATGGTTGGTTCGTGTCGTTCGTCCTTCTCGTTGCTTCGCGTCGTCCTCGTCGCTTGGCTTCGTCCTCGTCGCTTCGCGTCGTCCTCGTCGGTGCTGTGTTCGTCTCGTAGCCGTGGATCGTGTTGTGGCGCGATTCGGAGCTTATGTGCGCCTCTCCCGGATGCTTTGACGTGCCGTGCGTAGCGACGGGTTCGGCGCGTACGGAAAGCGCATCGTACTTGTCCGGCCGGACGGGGCTGCATTTTCCCTTCCGTGCGACTCGATTCGGCGTTTCCGGATTCGCCTCGGTCGGAGAACAGGACCTGGTTTGGGTGAGTACGGCTCGGCCGGGATTTTTGCTGTTGTGCGCATCGTACTTGCTCGTTCGGTGTGCTGTACGGATCGGTCGGGAAACTGGCTTTCGCATGGCTTTTTTCCCGACCGAATAGTATTGGGTGCGCCTCCGACCGAGATCGGAATCGGCCCCTTAGTGAATCGGCCTGTCAAAGGGGGTTGATGATTGCGAATGAGACAGGAACATAGAAGAAGCAAATATAATTTTTTCGCAATTCATTCCAAAGTCTTTGGAATAGGCGGGCTAGGTGGTACTTAGGTTTAGGATTCTGGAATCGGAATGGAACTGTGGAATAATAAAGATAGGACGGTCTGAAACCGCGACTACTACAAGTCGATCTGATTAGATAGGTCAATTTTATTGCAATTACCGTTTCGTGTCAAAAAATCTTTTTGGAGCTATTTTTTTATATTTATTTCACACCAATCAATTTTTGTCTCTTTAATTATGTCTTACATGATCAGCATCCAGGGGCAAGAAGAAGGCGGAGTCTGGCGAGGCAGGAGCTGGAGGTGCCTCCCAGGATCGCTCCTCTGCAGATGGCTCTACTGGCCCCTGTTGTTAATATTAATATATATTTCCCTAACTTTTACCGCACCTTATTTTTTTCGAACTATTATTTCCGTTTCCTAATTCTATTTTTTACCAAATCTTCTTAGATCTATCTGTTTCTAAATTCTTGTTATCCCTGCATTACCTACCAACTTAGGGGCTCATTAGGATGGCGTGCGGACCTTAGTGCGCCCGCCATCCCAGTGGTAACGGGACCGGCCGCCTGCCATGCGGCGGTCCCGCACCCCTGATCAGGATGCGACTGCCACCCTGGCGGTCGCATTCCGCAGTTTAACATTGGGGCGGTTGCTGCTTACAGCAGCACCCGCTGCAATGTCAAATTGACATGTTGTGCATTTCCATGCACAACGTGGCAGGCAATTATATTTTTGACAACGATGATACTGACAACAACATTTTTTTTCCGATGTTCTCGTCATTTACATTATAAGTATAGGATGATTATATTTTTGGGTTCAATGTTTTTGACACAATATTTGTGTAGGATGATATTTCTTGTTTCGATATTTTGTTAGTGAACCCAGTGTGGTCCCTAAAATGGCTGCTGAGAGGTTTCAGGATCTTCCAACAGGAATCAAACCTCTTTCCATGAGGTCCTCACCACCTCAAGGGTAAAGACTGCCAATACCAACTGCAGTGTAGCTGAGGAGCACACTGCAGAGGCTTCCAAAAACTTATGGAGGACTTTCATCACTACATTATAGACCAATGACACCAGACACAAAACGAAATATCCCTATCTCCATACAATGGACCAGAGGGGTGTGATGGACATTAGAGTCTACCATGGTAAATGCTCACTGCTGCTACCTGTAATCTACCTCTTCTATATGTGTGAGGGAACCTTGCATCCTGCTGACATTAGGCTTGCACCCATCTATTTTGGAGGAATTATTTCAGTTATGTTGACCATGCTGTTTTTCATTGTGTTAATGAAGGATTGTTCTGCAAGGCATTAATTAGCTAGATCCATCACGTTGTTACATTGTGTGAGTGGGTGTATGAGTGTGTGTGTTTATGTGTGTGTATGTGGTGTGTATCTAGGAGGCATACACAGCCATTGCCTTTGCTGCACCTATTCTTAGTGTACAAAAAAGCTTGCACTCTGTGCTTCTCTGTCCATCTTGCACTCCCAGCTGACACACTGTGCACCCCTCAATGTACCATCTTATCCTCTGGCAACATGCACTTGAGCCTGTACTTCCCCCAATTTCTTGCACTACCCCTAGTATACACCTTGTTCTGCCTGCTGCCCCTCATTGCACACCATCTGCTATTCTGTTGTGTGTGGGGGGGTTGTGCTTCTATCCTTGTGGGGACTCATATGCGATAGCAAACGCAGGCTGTGGGGACTTGATTGACTGTGGGGACCTGAACATAAGTCTCCACAATGTAATGTCTTTTAAAGGATAGAAAATGACTTCAGGAACATCTGTGTTCATTTTTTAAATTTTTTTAAAAAATGTCCCTTGTGGTGATTAAACCTGGGCGGAGTTTGCGTAGCCGTGCTACGTGGAACTCTGTGAAGCGGTAAAAAAACTCTGCAACGCTACGAGGAGTTCCACGAGCATGCGGAGTTGCTTGTTCCGCAAGCTCACAAGACGTTTCTGACGTTCGGCAACCCGCATTGCGTGTTCGGGGGGAAATATCGCGTGAACTTCACCACGCGGTCGCACATGGGCGCAGCCATCTTGTTTTTCTTGTCTGGTTATAGTTCTTGGGCCTGTTTTTCAACCCTCCCTAAATCTTTCCAATCCTTTGTCTCTAAAACATTTTTTCTGATCTTTTTTATTTAATATCTATCCCTCTCTCTTCCCAAGTGTATATTTAGCGTTTTTTTCTTTTTGTGTGTTTTACTGCATTTTGTACTAGTTTTCTATTACTTGCTTTTTTTTTTTTTTTTACTTCACTTCTTTTTCTTCTGACTTAATTTTTTACTCCTACATTTTCTTTTTCGCCCCCACCCCCCAGAACCATGTCGAAGACTATGAAGAGTGCTTCCTCCAGTTCCTGGGAAAACAGGAGGAGCCGCCTTCCTTGTGGAAGGCGGCGCCCAGAAGCGATGCAGCCTCGGGCCTTATTCTGTGAGGTGGAGGTGGCTGCACTCTTTTTTTTGTGCAGCGCCAACTTCCCTTAACCCTTGAAGCAGGCCGCAAGGCTGTTTCCGGGTAAGGGATCCAGGAGCTTCACCGCCAGTGGGCGAGGGTGTGCCGGGCAGGGTTTCGCTGCTCTGAGGTCCGGCGCACCCATAACCAACTGACGCACCAGTGGTCCGACATCCTGGACCGGGAGCAGTACCTGCTGGACCTGCTAGGTGTTGAGGTTGTGGGGCTTGGTGAGTAGCTAATTATATTGCTATTGTGAGTTCTGTTCTGTGTTATTGCAAATATTATTTTTTCCCAAATAGCCACAATGCTGCTGCTGCTTACATGCAGGTAAGTTACGTTTAAAAATCTTATATTATGTGATTGTTATTCTTCTAGACAAGTGCTCGGCGCTACTAATCTTACTTGTTTGCAACTTTGCGCTCGCTTGGGCTGATTATGTAATAGAAATTAGAGAACTTAAGTTAGATAATGCAGACTACAGAGACTCCTTTCCTTTGTCCTGTCACTAAGATAGTGGTAGGTAGAACGTTAGCTACTTAGTATTAGTTGGCAATTTTTTAGCTGTCCGTGTGATGCGTCCTCCTCTCACGTGCTCTGCTAACTCTTTAGTAGAACCTTTTGTAGTTTGTTAGTAAGTGAATAATATTGCAACTCAGTAACCAACCAATTTGGTTTATGCAATATGCATGCGTCCATCTATGCCTTTTTGAGGACTAAAATAAATGCACACTTAGGGGCCGATTCCGATCTCGGCCGGTAGGGCTCCGAATCGGATTCGGCTTTACCGGATCCGATTCGGAGCCCTGTTTCCCGACCGAACCGTACGCGGGTCCGGCCGAGCGAGTACGATGCGAAATCGCCGACCGACTCGTCCGGGCGTCCCGACCGCTCCGACCGACTCGCTCCCGGCTCGAACCGCTCCGACCGACTCGCTCGGACTCGACTCGCACCGCGCAATGGAGACGTTTCCCGGCCGGGTAAGTACGATGTGCGCCGCGAGCAGTCCGACCGAGCCGCGCACTCCGGCTCGTAAGAGCTGTCGGAGCCGTACTTTGGGGGTCCATATCGGACCCCCCTGTATGCGTAGCCGCGCGAGTCGCACACAGGGGGGACCCATGGGTCCCCCCTACCTGTGCGTGTACGGCGCGAATCGCTTCGCCGCGTACCCGCTGTAGGGGGCGCCCTTGTCCGAATCGCACCCATTGAGTCAATGGGAGCCCGCGTACGCGTTGTACGACCGGCTCCCATTGACATCAATGGGAGTCCGACCGACTCGAGTCCGATAACATACGGACGCATCGTACTCGTTCGGTCGGACTGCACGGGTCCGATTCGGTCGGAAATCTCTCCGAGTCCGGCTCGGTCGGAGAGATTTCCGGGCCGAATCGGAATCGGCCCCTTAGTGAATCGGCCTTTCAAAGGGGGTTAATGATTGCGAATGAGACAGGAACTTAGAAGAAGCAAATATAATTTTTGGGCAATTCATTCCAAAGTCTTTGGAATAGGCGGGCTAGGTGGTACTTAGGTTTAGGATTCTGGAATCGGAATGGAACTGTGGAATAATAAAGATAGGCGGTCTGAAACCGCGACTACTACTAGTCGATCTGATTAGATAGGTCAATTTTATTGCAATTACCGTTTCCTGTCAAAAAATCTTTTGGAGCTATTTTTTAATATTTATTTCACACCAATCAATTTTTGTCTCTTTAATTATGTCTTACATGATCAGCATCCAGGGGCAAGAAGAAGGCGGAGTCTGCCGAGGCGGGAGCTGGAGGTGCCTCCCAGGATCGCTCCTCTGCAGATGGCTCTACTGGCCCCTGTTGTTAATATTAATATATATTTCCCTAACTTTTACCGCACCTTATTTTTTTTTAACTATTATTTCCGTTTCCTAATTCTATTTCTTACCAAATCTTCTTAGATCTGTTTCTAAATTCTTGTTATTCCTGCATTACCTACCAACTTAGGGGCTCATTAGGATGGTGTGCGGACCTTAGTCCGCCCGCCATCCCAGTGGTAACGGGACCGGCCGCCTGCCATGCGGCGGTCCCGCACCCCTGATCAGGATGCGACCGCCACCCTGGTGGTCGCATTCCGCAGTTTAACATTGCGGCGGTACCCCCCAAGTGCACCCTCCCACCCCTCGGGGGCCCGCAACGGGCCCCCAAAACAATTCCCCGCCAGCCTTTCCATGGCGGCATCACCGCCATGGAAAGGCCTTTAACCGCATGCATACTAATATGGATGGCGGTGCCTGCTAGGCACCGCCACTATATTAGCGGCCAAGTCCGCCCGGCCGGCAATCGGAACGATTGCCGACCGGCGGAAAAGCGGCGGATGCACTTTGCGTCCGCCGCGATACCCCCGCCATTATAATATGGCGGGGGTTATTACTCGTTACGATGGCGTAACTTTTGACACCACCGGCTCGGCGGTGGCGAACGTAACGACATCGTAATGACCCCCTTAGTTATTTATATTTCTAGTGTTCATTTTTTTTTTTACATCAATGAATTGCCTTCGACTCTGTACTATTAGTCTATCTGCAGCTTGCTTTATTCTGGTTTTTCAGTCAACTTTCCCTTTCTCCTTATATTTTGTGGACTGCCTAGTGGTGATACTACTGTAAGACTCAGAGAACACATTGGTCCTTATGACTACTAGTACTACTACTCTGATGTGCAGATTGCATGCCCAACTAAGGTATTCTACGCATGTTTGTTGAGATTAGAAGGCTTTCTTTTACTTTCTTTCTCATGCTCAATCGGTAAATAAAATGATGGTCATGTTGGACACCCCAAATTGGTGTATTTTACTTTTTCTCGTCTAGGCCTAGCACTATTTTTATTAGCAGCAGTTGATGGTGAACATTGAACAACTGATTACCGTGCACCATGGCTGGAAGGAAGTATGAGGAGGAGGGCACCATTATATTTTCCAACCAAGAGAGACCTCATGTCCAATTGTCCCCCAGTTGGCCACTCTTTCTTTTTAACAACTCAGATTCACCAATAGCTCTAGCCACTGAGCCCAGTCCTTTGGGTTGTCCTCTTCTTGAGAGGCTTTTCGAAGATTGCCACAAACAAAATGGCTGCCCAACCAGATATATTATTTTTGATAGGATAGGACATACTGTCTACTCTACTCTAGTACCCGAATTGTACTGGTGATGTGTGTGGTGTATGTATGTATTGTATTTTCAATCTTGCTAGTGAAAAAAATAAATAGGGGGAGGCGTATATGGCATCTAAAAAATTTGAAATGTTTTTTCTAGGCGTACCGACCACCAGTGTTGGGGCCAGCGGCGAAGGCAATGCCAGTAAGGAGGTAGCAGAAGATGAGCCAGCAGCAGTGGCGGGCGGTGGTAAACTATATTCCTTACTTATTGACAATACACTCGCTGCAAGGATGTACACTGTTCTGTTGAGTGAGACTAAGTTGTTGTGAACAACGGTTGAAGAAGACACCCATTGATTAGCATTAGCAATAGCTGCAGGAGTTGAGTAACTAATGGCCTCTTCTATCTGACTTCAACTCAATTGGGAAAGTTTTATGAAGAAGTCTAAGAGTCAGACCATCTTGATGGTAGGGTTGATGGAAAAGGGAAAGAAGGATGGAAGGAGGAAGGATGGGTGACATGTAATATATGACTGGCAGAGAAGGATGCATGGGTAAAGGAAGGGGGCCCCGGATGCATAGGTGGCTGATAGGATGCATGGGTGGTTGATGTATGGGTGAAAGGTGAAAGAAAGTATGCCTGCCTGGGTGGGTGGGTAAAACTGTATGGGTGAAAGGAATCCTCTGGGAGGTTCGATGGGTCAAACTCAAAGGCAAGCAAGGACCCATGGGTGGTGGTTAAAATGGCAAATGTATGTTGTTGGTAAAAGACTTGTTGAGAGTGACTTGAGATTAAAAATGATAGCCATGTATTGTTTACTTTGAATGGATGGATGCATGGATGGTATTCAATCATAGCATAGGTGGGGACCGGATGAAGAGAATGTAAAATAAAAATAAACCGCGCCAGAGTATCAAAGCCAAGGGTGAAGATTAGAATAAAAAAATAATTCTAGAAGAGCAATGCAATGATAAATGGAAAAATCGCTTGGAATAAACAAGGACTGTTTTTTCAAGGTTTTTGATTCAAGGCTGTATTTCAGAATATTCTCTTGACTCACAGTAGTTTGCAAGCACAACATATATATTGTGTATGTATGTACCCACCCAAATTTATCAATTGCCTCCCTCCAACTCCGAAGCCCACTCCCACTCCCTACCTATGTCATTTTGACTGTGCCAGCTATGGGAGGCCTATTGGATGCATGGTTGGTTACACAATCAAGCAATAGTAGTACCTCACGTCATCCCGTATATCATCATTCATATTAGTAATCCGATATCATCTGCCTTTTTGTAGTAGTCAGGGTGAAAGTGAAATTGAGCAGTTGCCATTGATTTAACAGAGTATGGCCATAGTAGAAAAATAGATAATTGTGTAGTACAGCTGCCCCAGCGGCAGACAGTAGTAAAGTAACTTGAGTCTGCAACTATGACACGAGTATGTCTGTCTAGGGTGCAAACTGTCTGAGCTGGCATGCCTGCAAGGTTAATTTAGCTAAACAAGAGAGAGAAGAAGAAGACTTGTCTACTCCATAGTGCCTAGTAATGCCTGAAACACTAATTACACAAATGTTAGGGGCAGAGGAAGTGGTAGGATACCACGAATGTTATTGCTATTGTGGCACCATAATTTTATGTGTATAATTTTGTGTTACTGTTTTGCTAAGAGTATTGGTTTTAATTGTCTTTTCTCTTTCTTGCTATACCTACTCCTTCCCAACCACAACAACAACCAAACAGGCAGGATTTAGCAGCCAGGCAACGGAAGCTGGAGGCCATCCGGGACGAATATCGGCGGCTGGTGGTCCCCCAGTACCCCCCTCCCAGTGCCTCCTGTGGTATGGCGCCGTAGTTTGGCAGCCACCCGCCACACTTCAAACACTGCTGCCCATCCCTGTTGTTCATGCAAACAATTTCAGCGCCACATGCTCCTGCGGATGGGATGCCTAGAGGCTAGGATCGAGGAGCGACTAAACACCCTGGAGCAGAAGATCCGAAGAGCCCGCCGCTAGACTCCGTCTTGACCTTTGCCCCTTTTTTAATCTTTTTGTTGGTGAGTGGGAATTGGGCATTGGGGAAAACTTGGTTTTTTTTTATGGACATTTAGATTTTTTAATTTATGGTGGACAATTGGACTAACTGCTGGACATTGGTTGGGGCTAGGTAGAGAGGTGGGTCAGGTGTTGTGTTTTTTTTTTCATTCTGGTTTATTTGTTAGGGGAATAAATTATTTATACTTTACATATGATATGATGTAAATCTTTTGTGGGGGGTTACTCTTTTACTTCGCACTGTTTCCTTTGCTGCAGAACCGCAGCCAGTTTTTGATTGAAATCTGCAGATAGTGTAACACACCAACAGATAGATGTGGTACCCTCACTTGTCCTACTAGTATTGTCAGTCTCTCCTCCTACTCTATGCAGTCTGCAACTAAAACCCCTATGGACTCGGAAGGGTGTGGTGAGTGAATTAATTAATTTCCATAGTATACACATTATGCCTCCCCACACTTCTTCTCTTACCTGTGATTGATGTTGATACTGTATAGGCGAAGCGATGGCTGCATGGTGATGGTTTGGTTTCCCAAGGTGCTGTGCTATGGTGGTGGTAGTAGTACATAGTAGTAGTAGACACTGACAGTAGCATTTGCAAAAAAAGAAAATGAGATGGTCAGTCACATGAGGGAGACTAGGGAACGAGTGATAGAAGTACAGTACACAAGAAGAAGACTGCCAAACAAGAAACCATGATGATAAGCAATGCTGAAGTAAAATAAACCAGAATGGAGGGCTAGCCTAGTACAAGTTACAAACTGAAGTCAACTCGAGCTATGAAGTGGACAAGCGGCTACGTAACCTTTAGTGCTGGAACTAGGATGATGAATCAATGATGGATTATGTTCCTCTGGAAAAAAATTGAATATCGAATACTGTGCATTGGTGGGCAATCTAATCTATATTGCCATTGTGGGCTATAGTGTATATACTTAGAGCAGAACAAGATCCTCGCCCTTCCTTGAGTTAGTGTTGCTTTCACCACATCTGCCCCAGCAAATGTGTGATCAATTTTTGGTGTAAATTTAATTTAGTCACACCTCAATATAAATCACATACCCCGGGGGAAGAGGGTTAGGGTTTGATGACTGGTTGGGAAGGGGAATTTGAGGGAATGATTTGACAAAGACAAACACTACACATGGACAACACACATTCATCTTGGCAGCCAACCATCATAAATCTGTTAAGGGAAAAAAAGGATATGCATGCATGATGATGACTTGATGAGTAGTACTAGACTACTACAGGGCAGTATATTGTTAATTATGCAATTGCCTTGCCTTTCTGCCCCAGAGAGACCCAAGTTACATACATTTTATGTTCTGTTGTACCGGGCTTACTTTGAAAGATAGCAAATCAAATAAAAAAATATCTGTAGGAGTCAAATATAAGCAAACATAAACAACACACACAGTCATAATGATTGAAGAGAAAAAATGAATGAAATGAAATGATGCTATAATTATTGCCAAATTGGGAGTTGCATCTCCGCATTCCTCTAGGTCCTTCCTTGGACTGTCTGTACATCAATCTTGGGTGCCTGGCGGATGCAGTATGATAAGGTAAGTGTGAGTTGGTTTTCCCAGTATAGCGCATGGTAAAGGCCAGCCTGTAGATGGAAAAACAAAAAGGATATTGAAAAATCAAGGGGAAAAGTTAAACTGCATAATTAAGTAGGAGTGCAACAAGAAGACTTTCAGAGGTGGCATGGCTAAGTCATGTCTGTTTCCAGCAGTTACCTCCAACAACAGGAGCAGGGCCCCCACCCAACCTCCACTTAGCTTTGAATTTGAGCCAGACAGCACTGAGCACACATACACACAGCAACATAGCATTTTCCAAATTAAGTAACAAAATCAATGCCCCGCTGTCAGTCACACCACCACACTTACCTCCACCACTACACAGACATGTAGGTACGGTGTTGTTTACCTTTTAGGCCACTTCATGCCCCAAGCTATTCCATCAATCATCTCTGATCCTACTGACTTTGACTGCGAGTATAGTATGGTCATGGTGTCCAACTCTGTACCAAAAGTGTCCTGAGTGAGTCCAGACTCGTCCAGTCTCAAAATGCAATGAATCTGCCTGCAGTAGTACAATTTTGTTATTGAACAACAAGAAGGGAAAGATTGACTTGAGTCACTTTTTTGTGTGTAGAATACTTGTAGACATCATGCACAACAAACACCAATCACTCAGCGTCCAATGCATGCCATCATTTACCTGTTCTTTCGGGGCAGTCTCTCTAGGCTCAGAAAATATAGATATGTAGTCAGCTTTGGACTTTGGACTCGAGGCAGGCACACATTTCACATTTGTTGTATGTATTCTCCATCCAATGTCTTGCTTGAGGGAAATGGATTTAGGGCGAGTCAGGACTCAAGAGGTGTAGACTTACTTCTTCAATGACTGCACACAGTTGCAGCTCCAATCCGGCAATAAAAGAGTAAGAGAGTGGTGATGGATTTGTTGTGATTCGAACCAGAAAGACAGTGACACACACAAAAAATAAAGTAAATAATATTCCTTAGCTATATCTTTTTGGGGGGCTTTTTTTTGGCGTCAAAGGAAGAAAGAAAGTAACTTGAATGCCTAGTTGTCAGGGAAGTGAAGCTTGTCCTCAAACTCTGGTGGTTCACCCAGAAGTAGGTCACCTAACACACTACTTCCATGACCTGAGTCACCGTCATCATCTTCCTGCTGTGCTCCTTCAGGTATGGTGTAATCCGGTGGTATAAAGTGCTGATTCATTATGATAATGGTTAACCTCTCCACATTTTGGGGCAAGAGACTGGTCCTTCTCACTGTCGAAACGGCACCAGCAGCACTAAAAACATGCTCAGCAGAGACACTTGTGACAGGGCAAGCCAGATAGTTTATCGCCAGCCTACTGAGCACTGCCCATTGGCGCTTTTTCCCATACCAATATAGCAATGGGTTTTGATCAAAGTAGACCACTGTTGGGTCATCCAGATAGGCCTGGACCATCTGCTCAATGCTCATGGGTGCTCCGCTTGCTCGGCCTCTTTTGTCTTTCCCTAAGCACTGGATTTAAGCCCTGCCTGTAGAAACCATTCCTGTGCCGATTTTGGGGCGGATGCTCCTGTTCTTGTTGTTGTTGATGTTGTTCTTGATGTTGTTGGTGGTTTTTGCTGCTGTCAGCCAACTGCACTGCCCTCAGGCTCTGAAGTTGAACTTGAAGCTGGCTGCCCTGCAGTACTTGTTGTGCCCTGGAGGAGTGGGCCTCTAATTCCCAGCTGTTCTTTGTCTAGCTGACTGGCTTGCACAGCTATCCAAGTTCTCATTTTGTAGCTGGCAACATCCCTGTCTGAAAAAAGAATGAAAGTGTGCAGTAATGGTTTGTACTGTGGATCAAGAATTGTGGCACAAATGTAATGGTTGGATAACACAATGCCTCTTTGCACCCTTGTATTTTCAGATAAGTGGAGGGTTAATCTCTCCACCCACTCATATGCTTCTTTTTTTCCCTCCACACCTGCGTACATTGCAGACAACCCCTTCAGCTGTTCCTGTAGCATGTGCAACAATGGGATAGCTTGGCCCGTAGTACAGTCCTCCTTGCTGACTTCAGGTGTGAAGACCTCGAAAGGAAGTAGCATCTCTGTCAGGCATTTAATTAGGTCCCATTGGTCCATCTCAATGAATATGCCTTTCACAGTAGCATCGCCTCTTTGCATGACATATTCATTGATTGGTCTGTACTGCTCAAACAGATGTTCAAGCACGTAATGAGTTGAGTTCCAACGTGTTGGCACCTCCTGGATGAGTGCTTTAACTGGCATTCTATTATCACGTTGAATGATCCTCAGCTGCTTCCGGGCATTAAAAAAATGGCTGAAATGTGTGCAGAATCTCCTGTTGGTTGTCAGTAAGTTGCTGACCTTGTCTTCTTATTTCAGGAAGTCTTGAACAATGATGTTAATGCCATGCGCCAAACACAGGACTGTGAAATAGCCACCATCGGCCATGGCCTTAACTATATTACTGCCATTGTCCTTGGAAACAAAACCAATGTTAAGCCCCCTTGGTTGCAACCAATCAAAGAACTTGGTGTCAAAGTCTTCCAAAATGTTTGCAGCAGTATGATATTTCTCCATGGCAAACATGGCTACAGTTGCATGTTTCCGAGCGGCATTAATGTCAGCAGGGTCAACACCTGCAGATATCTTTTTTCTAACCCCCACAAAAGAGATCCAGTGTGCAGTGATGCACATGTATTCAGTGAATTGGCAACTGGTCCACATGTCTGTTGTCAGGTGGATAGTGTGAACAGCACTCTGCTGCAAAGCTTGTCCAAGCAATTCCAGCACGTCATGATTTAGTGCTGGAACAGCAATACTTGCGAAATAGGACCTTCCATTTCGGGCAGATGGCTGCCACAAATTCAAGAAAACCCACCCCTTCCACAAAAGAAAAAGGGAGGAGGTCCAGCGCTAAAATTTTAGCCAGCTTCGCGTTGTACAAACATGCTGTTGGGTGGTTGCGTTCGTACTGCCCTTCCGACCTAAACATGCTGAGAATGGTAGCCTGGATTTTTTTTCTTTTCTGGTGCCACTGATGCAGGTGACTTCTTGAGACCAGATATTAGGCTCAATGCATGTTTTTTCATTGCAGTACTCTCTTGCCTTGGACCCCTTGGTGTACTCTCAGCCTGACTCTGTGCCACTGCGATGATGATGTGGGCGGTACGACTGCACTGCTGGGGACAGGGCTGCTTTGTGTAACAGAGAAAATGTCTTCCTCTTGTTCACCTTCCACCGTGATCGGATCTTCTTCTTCATCCCCTCCACCAACATCACTTCCAGTTTTTTGGCCTGCTAAGGTGCGCCTCCCACTGGATCAAGTGGTGTTTTCTCAGATGGTTTGTTTGGCCTCCTGTACTAATAGTTTGTACCAAGCTTACCCCGACTAACACCTGCTCCACAAATGGAGCATATAGCAATGTTCACCTCCTTCCTGCCAACCGAAAAGAAGTCCCAAACTGGGGAGGTCAACTTTCTGACGCTGCTGGTGCCACTTGCAATGTCGGATGAACTGGTAGGTGGGCGTGATGTTTGACTCTCTGTAGTACCTACTTCTACTGAGGTGGTTGTTGTGGTGGGTGTAGGTCGCTTCCCGGACTTAAATATGGCAGCTGTAGGTGGTATCTGTGTAGGTGGTATCCATGCCACATCCCTCACAGCAATTTGGGATGGGGTAATGTTGGTCTCCACTGGCGCAGGGCTAATGTCCATGATGACTGAGGTGACTTCCAAGTGGCGTCTAGATCATCAGAAGGGGGGCTTGCAGAAGAAGTTGATAGACTAAACTTTCTTTTCCTTGCTGGGGATCTGGAAGACAATGTATCTTCTGAAAGAGTGGCTTGCTCTTCTTCTTCCTCTTCAGGAAGCTCGATCTCCCGAGCTGCCCATACTTCAAGAGGAACAACTAATATTGGGGGTGGTTGCGGCTGTTGTTGCCCACTTATCTGAGTTTCCTGCATTGATTGGGTACTACTTTGCGATAACAATAAGTCAATTTCAACATCACTGCTCATCGGCGTTGGGCTCGTGATTATACTGTCTGCCTCTACAGCAGACATGGGCTTGTGCCTAGGTTGGTGGGGTGGGTCCACTGATGCAGGGGTGCTACTCCCAGCTTGCTCCCCGGACACCGCTGCTGCAGGCGCATTTTTTGGTTTCCCAAAAAAGGTCTTGGGAGACATACCGGTCTTGGTAAGTGGCAGTGCCGTATTCTCACTGGCAACTTTCTTGGTACTGGACCTGGTACCTTTCTTTGGGGTCATCTTGAAGATGTCAGCATGCAGTGGCACAAGTTGAAGAGGTGTCTGTGGTCACACGTCACGTGACGTCGTGCGCAGGCCTTCTGTCTGGCAGTACAATGGGTGATGTTGTCTCCTCCTCTTTTGTGCACCTAAAAGCAAAGAAGCAAGAACAACATCAGTGAAATGTGGCATTCATTGTTGTGGTTCAATTACTACTAGTAATAATAATAATACTGGAGCTTATAAAGCGCGACAGCTACCCCAAGCAGGGGTGTCCCGGCACTGAATATAACTTAGTGTGTGGTCACACTTGTTAGTGTTATTAATTAATATTAAATGTATTACCTCAGTTATTAAAACAATTAACAATACAGTGTAGCCATTTGTGAGACTTTGACAACAACAAGGGCTTTCATGGTGTACTGTACAGTGCACTCAGGAAGGATAAGAAAGAAGAACAACAACAACAAAAACACAAATTTAACGGTTTGGCATTGTGCATCATGTGGGATGCACCATTCAGGGAGCTGCAGCTGACAAATGACAATGGATGGAAGCAATAAGCCAAGAAGAACAAAAGAAAGACATGCAGGCCTGTTGCAAAAGCACACTAACTGCCACCACAAAATGGCCGCCAGCCACATGGTCACTCACAACAAGCAGGAGGCCTGGAAAACAATGAACTCAAGCAGGCCTATATGGACACAGACTTTACAAAATGGCCCCTGGCCCCATGGGGAGACTCGGCCAAGGCAAATGCTGGCCCACTATTACAAACACCCTCACACACTAGCCAGACAAAGGAGGCATGCTAAACAACACAGCTTTAATGCAACAATGCCAAAAACGAAAATTCACAGGGCTAAAAAAGGTTTGCAAGTTACAACAACCACACACATCCAACAAAGGCATTTATTTAACACACAAGAAAAAAGTGAAATACCAAAAAATAAAAACACGTTTTGTATTTCAATCCAATGCCATCCATGCCCTAAATGATGTTTAAATTCAACAGACACCACAGAAACAGTTGTTCCATGCTCCCATCAGTAGCTCTGGGTCTATTGGTTGGAAAACCCATTGGCAGACTAGGCCACATAGTGAATCAATTCAAATCAATAATATTGCGAATTTATTAGAAAATGTAGTGAACTGTGCTATATTTTTTACTGGATAAAAGAAGAAAAAATTGCATGCAAAACAACAACCAGCAAGAAGGCATGGCCACCGCAAAGAAGGCTTGCAGGCTACACTGGCTGCCCCTTCACAAAATGGCCACCAGCCACATGGCCAGGCCACAACAACAAGAAAGGGAAGGCAGACAATGCAGGCCTATGGCAAAAGCACACTGGCTGGCTTCACAAAATAGCCTCTAACCACATGGCCAGGTCACAACAACAAGAAAGGGAAGACAGAAAATGCAAGCCCTATGGCAAAAGCACACTGGCTGCCTTCACAAAATGGCTGCCAGCCACATGGCCAGGCTACAACAACAAGAAAGGGAAGACAGACAATGCAGCCTTATGGCAGAAGCACACTGGCTGCCTTCACAAAATGGCCACCAGCCACATGATCATAAGTCACAACAACGGTAACAAGCAGGAGGCCTGGGAAAACAATGAACTCAAGCAGGCCTATATGGACACAGATTTTACAAAATGGCCCCTGGCCACATGGGGAGGCTCAGCCAAGGCAAATGATGGCCCACTATTACAAACAAATACACTCACACACTGACTGGCCAGACAAAGAAGGCATGCTAACAACAACACATCTTTAATACAACAATGCCAAAAACGAAAATCCACAGGGCCAAAAAAAGGTTTGCAAGTTACAAGCACACACATCCAACAAAGGCACATGGAAAAAAAGTGAAATACCCAAAAAAAACACATTTTGTATTTCAATCCAATGCCATCCATGCCCTAAATGATGTTTAAATTCAACAGACACTACAGAAACAGTTGATTCATGCACCCATGAGTAGCTCTGGGCCTACTGGCTGAAAGCCCAATTGGTAGACTGCTGGGCTTCATAGTGGCAACAAAACCAATGTTAAGGTCTCTTGCTCGCAGCCATTCAAAGACCTTGCTGTCAAAGTCTTCCAAAATGTTTGCAGCAGTATGAGATTTCTCCATGGTGAACATGGCTACAGTTGCATGTTTCCGAGCGGCATTAAAAATCTCAGCAGTGTCAACACCTGCAGATATCTTTTCTCTAACCCCCACAAAGGAGATCCAGTGTGCAGTGATGCACATGTAATCAGTGGCTTGGAAACTGGTCCACATATCTGTTGTCAGGTGGATAGTGTGAACAGCACTCTGCTGCACAGCTTGTCCAAGCAATTCCAGCATGTCGTGATGTAGTGCTAGAACAGCAATTCTGGTGAAATAGGACCTGCTGGGAAACTTTCGTTTCGGGCAGATGGCTGCCACAAATTCAAGAAAACCCACCCCTTCCACAAAAGAAAAAGGGAGGATGTCTAGCGCTAACATTTTAGCCAACTTCGCGTTGTACAAACGTGCCATTGGGTGGTTGCATTCGTGCTGCCCCTCCGACCTAAACATGCTGAGAATGGTAGCCTGGATTTATTTATTTTCTGGTGCCACTGATGTAGGTGACTTCTTGACGCCAGATGTTAGGCTCAATGCACGTTTTTTCATTGCGGTACTCTCTTGCCTGGGACCCCTTGGTGTCTCAGCCTGACTCTTGTGCCATTGCAATGTTGCTGATTATGATATGGGTGGTACCACTGCACTGCTGGGAACAGGGCTACTTTGTGTAACAGAGAAAATGTCTCTCTCTTGTTCTCCTTCCACCGTGATCGGATCTTCTTCTTCATCCCCTCCACCAATAACACGTGCAGTTTTTTGGCCGCTAAGGTGCGCCTCCAACTGGATCAAGTGGTGTTTTCTCAGATGGGTTGTTTGGCCTCCGATACCATAGTTTGTACCAAGCTTACTCCAAATAACACCTTGTCCACAAATGGAGCATATAGCAATTCTCACCTCCTTATTGCTAACTGAAAAAAGTTCCAAGCTGGGGAGGTAAATTTTCTGGCGCTACTGGTGCCACTTGCAATGTAGGATGAACTGGTAGTGGGCGTGATATTTGACTCTCTGCAGTACCTACTTCTACTGAGGTGGTTGTAGTGGATGTACGTTGCTGCCGGGCCTTTGCAAATATGGAAGCTGGAGGTGGTGTTGGTGGTATCCGTGCCACATCCCTTACAGCAATTTGGCATGGGGTAATGTCGGTCTCCACTGGGGCGGGACTAATGTCCATGATGACTGGCTCATCATCATCCTCCTCTTCTACATCTACCTCCATAACTCTAAGGCTTTCCGGAACCTTCCTTTTTCCTAGCCTTGTCTCGTGGGCGTGGCGTGTCTCACTCTCAGACTGAGGTGGGATCCAAGTGGTGTCTAGATCATCAGAAGGGGGGCTTGGAGAAGAACTTGATGGACTAGCCCTCCTTTTCCTTGCTGGGGATCTGGAAGACAATGGATCTTCTCAAAGAGTGGCTTGCTCTTTTTCTTCTTCTGCAGGAAGCTCAATCTCCTGAACTGCCCCTACTTCGGGAGGAACAACTACTATTGAGGGTGGTTGCAGCTGTTGTTCCCCACTTATCTGAGTTTCCTGCATTGATTGGGTACTACTTTGCGATAAGTCAATTTCAACATCACTGCTCGTCGGCGTTGGACTCGTGATTAGACTGGCTGCCTCTGTGACAGGCCTGGGCCTAGATTGGTGGTGTGGGTCCACTGATGCAGGGGTGCTGCTCCCAGCTTGCTCCCCGGACACCGCTGTTGCAAGCGCAATTTTTGGTTTCCCAAAAACGGTCTTGGGCGACATACCGGTCTTGGTAAGTGGCAGTGCCTTCTTCTCACTGGCAACTTTCTTGGTACTGGACCTGGTACCTTTCTTTGGGGCCATCTTGAAGATGTCAGCAGCATGCAGTGGCACACGTTGAAGAGATGTCTGTGGTCACACATCACATGACGTCGTGTGCAGCAGGACTTCTGTCTGGCAGTACAATGGGTGATGTTGTCTCCTCCTCTTTTGTGCACCTAAAAGAAAAAGAAGGAAGAAGAACATCAGTAAGTGTGGCATTCATTGTTGTGGTTCAATTACTACTAGTACTAACAAACACACATATATAATATATAACTTAGTGTGTGGTCACACTTGTTAGTGTTATTAATATTATTACATTTATTTCCTCAGTTATTAAAAAAACATAACAATACAGTGTAGCCATTTGTGAGACTTTGACAACAACAAGGTCTTTCATGGTGTACTGTACAGTACACTCAGGAAGGATAGGAAAGAAGAAGAAGAACAACAAAAATACAAATGTAACGGTTTGGCACCTTTTGGCTCTCGTGGGATGCAGCATTCATGGAGCTGCAGCTGACAATGGATGGAAGCAATAAGCCAAGAGGAACAAAGGAAAAACATGCAGGCCTATGGCAAAAGCACAGTAAAGCACACTAACTGCCACAACAAAATGGCCTCCAGCCACATGGTCACTCACAAGTCACAACAACAACAAGCAGGAGGCCTGGAAAGCAATGAACTCAAGCAGGCCTGTATGGACACAGACTTTACAAAATGGCCCCTGGCCACATGGGGAGGCGAAGCCAAGGCAAATGCTGGCCCACTATTACAAAACCACTCACACACTAGCCAGACAAAGGAGGCATGCTAAACAACACAGCTTTAATGCAACAATGCCAAAACGAAAATCCACATGGCTAAAAAAGGTTTCCAAGTTATACAACAATCACACACATCCAACAAAGACATTTATTTAACACACATGAAAAAAAGTGAAATACCAAAAAAACACATTTTGCATTTCAATCCAATGCCATCCATGACCTAAATGATGTTTAATTTCAACAGACACCACAGAAACAGTTGTTTCATGCACCCATGAGTAGCTCTGGGCCTACTGGCTGAAAGGCCGATTGGCAGACTACTGGGCTAGTGAATTAAATAAATATTGCAAATTGATTTCAAAAGTTAGAGAAAATGTAGTGAACTGTGCAACATGTTTCCTTTATAAAAGAAGAAAAATTACTTACAAAGAAACAACTAGGCTCCTACTGAAACTACAGGCCTCCCACCACAATAAAGTTTTAAAAAATGATGAATAGAACAAAAATCTAGGTGCATGTCCCCAATCAAACAAACAACACCGATTTTCCAACTTACTTGTGATATCTCAAATTCAAAAGTCCTCAAATCCAATGATATATGATGCACCAGACACAAAGAGCGATCCTTCCAGCTCCAAATCCAAATGAAAAGTAAACAGGAGATGGACAAAGCACTGGGAGAAGCCTGCTGGACAGGAACAGGGAGTCGGAGACTCTGGGACACTTCCTTCCTCTTAAAAAAAAAAGAAAAAGGACTCCTTGCACAAAAAAGTACAGCCAAATGTCAATCTGAGGAGTTTTTTTAATCCAAATCATCATTTTGAGAATGTTCTGATGCTGCTTGGGAAAGAACCTTCTCCAGATTGCAGATTCTGCATGTGCGGGATCGCGTTCTTCACAAATATCCACCGGAAGTCCGATGGCGCGACCGAATGACGTGTTCGCAAACTCTTGCGGGACCATGCGGCCACCTAGCAAATCTTGTGGCGCTCGCAAAGGGCTTGGGAAATTGCAGGCACCTGCTCCTGCGGGCAAAAAACAATGCATTTCGGGCGCATGAACAAAAAAAACTCTGCTCCGTTGTGGAGTGCAGAGTTTTTCAGCAACTCCGCGTTCTACCCGGAACGCGAAGTTGCCAAAACTCCGCAAACTCCACGAGGGGAGCAGAGTTTTACGCCCAGGGTTAGTGGTGATCTTGTTTCATGATGTGTGTTGGAAATTGGATTGCTGGTTGGCTGAGGAATGCACCCAGGTCAGGCAATGGGCCACCACTGTAGTCAGGGTAAGCTAGATACACAGTAAGATAGCCTGTGCTCACCCTCTGGTAGCTTGGCACAAAGCTGTCAGGCTTATTTGCAAAAGTAATGTGAAAAGAATCTGGCCAACACATGCACACACACTGTAACACAATGAATATGCCACAAAAAGACTCCCCACATTCTTAAAATTATGAATTATATTATTATGACTAAAACAAGACCAAAATGACAACAATCTAATAAGTAGAACCCGAGCTATGAATCTTTAAAGAATAAACCAAAAACGGTGCTTAGAAGTCAATGGTAAACTGACAGAATATCGAGGTTTTTTTTCGACCTACAAGAATATCGAGTTTTAAATATCGAGGTACAAGAATATCGACATCAAGAATACCGTGGTACAGAATATCGACAGTAAGGTAAGAAATATCGGTTTTTTTAATATCGAAGACAGTAATATCGTTTGTAAAAATATCGTTGTTAATAATATTGATTTTTATATGTGTTCTGTATTTTAGTATGTTTGTTAAAAGTATGTGATGTAATTTTTTTGTATAAGTATAGCAATTTTTTTTAATGTATGTGTTCAATTTTTAGCAATAAATAATATTATGTTAATTAATTTTTGCGTATTTTAGTTCTGTAGCGGGTTGTGGTTTTATAGGGGAATAGGGTGGGAAGTAATGTAATTATAATAAAGTAATTGTTAATGTTTATTTATTAGAATTTATAATTAATTTATTATTAATTATTTATTAATTGGTTATTAATTTTTATTAATTGATACATTGATGATTAAAATATATTTTATTTTTAGGAGCAGGTTGTGGGTTTATAGGGGAATAGAGTGGGAAGTAATTTAATTATAATAAAGTAATTTTTAATGTTTATTTATTAGTATTAATAATGTATTTATTATTAATTACTTATTGATTGGTTATTTATTTTTATTAATTGATACATTGATAATTAAAATATATTTTATTTTTTAGGAGCAGGTTGTGGGTTTATAGGGGAATAGGGTGGGAAGTAATTTAATGATAGTAAAGTAATTATTAATTTTTATTTATTAGTATTTATAATTAATTAATTATTTATTAATGTTTTTTTATTTTTTATTATTAAATTGATAATTAAGTTAAAAGTGTTATTTTGTTAAGAAGTGGGTTGTAGGTTTATAGGGGAATAGGTTGGGAAGTAATTTAATTAAAATAAAGTAATTAATATTTTTTATTTATTAGTATTCATTTTATATTTCTATTTTATAGTGTTGTTTGTGGTAATTTATTTAATAATATTTAATTATTAATTATTTAGTTGGTAAATATGTTAATTCTGTCAAATTTGTATGAGTTCTTTGTGCGTTTATAGTGGAATATGGTGTGAAGTAATTTATTTATAAATTATTAATAAATATTTTTTGGATTATAATTATGTATTTGTAAAGATAGTTGTTTGTAAAATGTTGTTTTAAAACTGTTATAAATTAATGTTTGTATTTAATTTTTAGTATTTTTTAATATTTAATTATTTTTGTATCTTTTGGAATTTTGTAATATTTTGATTTTGTTTTGTGTTATTAACAATTTTTGTATTGTAGTTGCTATTTTTTTTATTTTTATTTTTCATTTAATTTTTTGAAATTATTAATTTTAACCCTTTGCTATCCAACACATTTTTCCTACTGTTGCACTCACTGGAGTGGGAATAGTAATTTTTACCCCTAATCTATCCAACACTTTCCCTACTGTTGCACTTACTGGAGTGCGAATAGTAATTTTTAACCCTACGCTATCCAACACTTTCTCTACTGTTGCACTCACTGGAGTGGGAATAGTAATTTTTACTCCTACACTATCCAACACTTTCCCTACTGTTGCACTCACTGGAGTGGGAATACTAATTTTTACCCATACGCTATCCACACTTTCCCTACTGTTGCACTCACTGGAGTGGGAATAGTAATTTTTACCCCTCCGCTATCCAACACTTTCCCTACTGTTGTACTCACTGGAGTTGGAATAGTAATTTTTACCTCAACGGTATCCAAAACTTTATCTACTGTTTCACTCTTTGGAGTGGGAATAGTGATTTTTACCCCTACGCTATCTAACACTTTGCCTAGTGTTGCACTCACTGGAGTGGAAATAGTAATTTTTACTTCTGCGCTATCCCACACTTTCCCTACTGTTGCACTCACTGGAGTGGGAATAGTAATTTTTACCCCTACGCTATCCAACAGTTTCCCTACTGTTGCACTCACTAGAGTGGGAATAGTCATTTTTAACCCTCCGCTATCCAACATTTTCCCTACTGTTGCACTCACTGGAGTGGGAATAGTAATTTTTATTCCTACGCTATCCAACACTTTTCCTACTGTTGCACTCTCTGGAGTGGGAATAGAAATTGTATCCTCTCCGCTATCTAATATTTTCTTTACTGTTTAAGTTAATGTAGGGTAAAATGTATTTTAATAAAATTAAAAATATTGTAATATTTTAATTTATTATATATATTTTTTATTTTAATGTTTATGTTATGGGTGTATGTGTATATATATGTATTTATATTTTTTAATATGTTTGTAACAAAATATAATTTATTAAAATAATTATTTATTAATATTATTAAGTAAATATATATATTATATTTTATATATATCTATGTTTAATTTATTTTTACATTATATGTATTAACTATAATTTTAAACATTTTCTAATAATTTTAACAATGTTTAGTTTAATTACCTGTATTATTTAATTTATATTACATTATTTTTTAAACATTAAAAAAAAACGATATTTTTAACAACGATATTTTTAACAACAATATTTTTTTATCGATATTTTTGTACTTACCATTATGTAGATAGGACTTTGATATTCTGGACATCGATATTTGGGGTCCGATATTTTTGTCATCGATATTCTGGTCGTCGATATTCTGTCAGAGATTTGAAGTCAATAGTGCTTAAATGTTACTTTTGGTCATGCTAGACTAGGGTAAATCCAAAGTTCAGGTCGATCGCAAAGAAGCGTGAGTCACACACAGTTCCAAACAAGTCCGCTTAAGTTTTACCTTCTCAAGCTGAGCCAAGAGCCGAGTTCGAGGGGGAGACGGTCGCCGGGAGGAAGTAGAGCATCACTAGCGATGATCCTGCGGGGGCAAAGAGGTGGCCGGGCGTTATGCACAGCAGATGTGGCCTCGTGGTCTCTGGTGTCAATGTCGTGCTGTGTGAGGAAATGATACTGCAGCAGCTCACACTGATCCTTTAAGCGAGTGGTGCAGTCCCAGTTCGAACGGGCCCATTTACGGTCGCAAAGAGCCTAAATGCTTGATTTCAGGGCCAAGAAGCTGTAGGTGATGAAAACTGCTGCAGTACCCACTTCTGAGGCACAAAGCTTGGAGGCGGCACCTCAGGCAAGGGTAGGTCTCATAGAAGGCAGAGTCCAGCAGCATCAGCAGAATTGTAGGAAGTCTTTTGGTTCCCTGAGACCTCAGAAAACAGGAGGCAAGCCAGCAAGGTATTGAAGATCACTTGAAGGGAAGGTAGAGTCCTTCCAGCAGAGTCAGGGAGCAACAGGCAGCAGAGCAACAAGCAGAAAAGTAGTCCTTCCAGAAAGGCAGTCCAGTTGGGTCCTTTAAGCAGCACAGCAGTCCTTCTGACAGGGGTTCAGTCCATGATCCAGAAGTATCTAATTTTAGGGGGGTCAGAGACCCAGTACTGATACCCAAAAGTGCCTTTGATGTAGGGGGTGACTTCAAAGCAACTCTCTGAAATTCACTGGGATCCCTTTCAACCCAGTCCTGTCTCCCAGGCTATCTGTGGGGGGTACGTCAGTGCTTTGTGTGTGGATAGGACACTAGGGGGCCGATTCCGATTCTGGCCGGAAATCTCTCCGACCGAGCCGGACCCGGAGAGAATTCCGACCGAATCGGACCCCAGCAGTCCGACCGGACGAGTACGATGCATTCGCATGCTATCGGACTCGATTCGGTCGGACTCCCGTTGAAGTCAATGGGAGCCGGTCGTACGACGCGTACGCGGGCTCCCATTGACTCAATGGGTGCGAGGCAAACAAGGGCGCCCCCTACAGTGGGTACGCGTCCATGCGCAACGCGACGTACATGCACAGGTAGGGGGACCCATGGGTCCCCCTGTGTGCGACTCGCGCGCCAACGCGTGCTCAGGGGGTCCGACGCGGACCCCCAAAGTCCGGCTCCGACAGCTCTTTCGAGCCGGATGGCGCGAGTCGGTCGGACTGCTTGCGGCGCGCATCGTACTTACCCGGCCGGGAAACGTCTCCATAGCGCGGTGCCAGTCGTGTCCGTGCGAGTCGGTCAGAGCGTGTTGAAGCCGCGTACGAGTCGGTCGGCGATTTCGCGGGAGCATGCATCATACTCGCTCGGCCGGACCCGCGTACGATTCGGTCGGGAAACAGGGCTCCGAATCGGATCCGGTAAATCCGAATCCGATTCGGAGCACTACCGGCCGAGATCGGAATCGGCCCCTACCTATTGAAGTGTAAGTGTCAGCCCCTCCCATTCCTCTCTGCCCTGGAATACCCATCAGAATGCAGATGAGTGTTTAGAATGCAGATGAGTCTCACCTTCCTGTGTTTGTGTCTGTCTAGAGGGAATGAACAAAGTGTTGATGTCACCCAGTCCAGACGTGTATTGGAGACAGGCTGTCAGGCACAAAGAGCAGTAATTACAGAGAAATGTCCACTTTCTAAAAGTGGCATTTCAAAAACAAAACAGTAGGTTAAATCCAACTTTACCAGTAAGGAGTATTTATCATTACCATTCCAAACATATGAAACATGAAAAAGCTACTCCTCTCTGATCAGGAAATACAGTTTAAAAGTATATTAAGGAATTTCCAATGCTGGCCTATGAGAGGTAAAGGCCTCACAGTAGTGAAAAACGAAAGAGGCTGTTTGTCACTACGAGGCTTGTCACTACCAAGTTCTACCTTTTACTTACACAGCACCCTGCCCTTAGGGCTTCATAGGGCCAATCTTAGGGGTGACTTATATGTAATAAAAGGGTCGTTTTCAGGCTTGACAAGTAGTTTTAAATGCCAAGCCGAAGTGGCAGTAAACTGTACACACAGGCGCTGCAGTGGCAGGCCTGAGACAGGTTTGAAAGGCTACTTCTGTGGGTGGCACAATCAGTGCTGCAGGCCCACTAGTAGCATTTAATTTACAGGCCCTGGGTATATGGTGTACCACTTTACAAGAGACTTACAAGTGAAACCCGTTCCTGTGCTCAGCCATACTGCAGAAGGGGAGAGGGGCACTAGGACCACCTGCTCCGGCCTCCAACACGGTTGTTACCGCCTACGTCAGCCAAAAGTGCCTGGAGGCGCTTTAAAATCACTTGCAAGCTCCCGCAGCGCGGGAAGCTCATTCCTGCTCCTGTGCTCAGCCGTACTGCAGAAGGGGAGAGGGGCACTAGGACCACATGCTCCGGCCTCCAAAGCGGTCATTACCGCCTACATCAGCCAAAAGTGCCTGGAGGCACTTTAAAATCACTCGCGGGCTCCCGCAGCACGGGAAGCCCGTTCCTGCTCCTGGATCAGCCATACTGCAGAAGGGAAGAGGGGCACTAGGACCACCTGCTACGGCCTCCAATGTGATCGTTACCGCCTACGTCAGCCAAAAGTTCCTGGAGGCGCTTTAAAATCACTCACGGGCTCCCGCAGCGCGAGACGCACGCGGGTGTGCCCGGGCCGCGCCCGGCCACACCGGCCCGCAACAGACCGAGGCAGGGCAGGGCCCCCCCCTGGTATTCTCGGCATTTGGCTTACGACTTCGGACATCGCAAAGGATGCAGTGGCAGATCCTGTGTAGGGGCATGTACATTAGACAACAACCGTAAGGGAATACACGGTGAGACTTTCTCGTTTAACAATCACCTCTTGTGACTGTGTATCTAAGGTTTGGCGAGCTCCCTGTTGCCTCTCTTTGACTTGGCCTACTGCCCCGGCTGAAAGGAACTTTTGAAACTGACAGCGGAGTGCTGTAAGTCCTTAGTACCGGTCTCCCTTCACCTACCTTTTCTTAAAGCCCCCTCGTTGTTTCGTGAGGTGCAGCTAATCTATTTTGAAATTTTTATGAATGCCCTCACTGAGACTACAATGAACATTGAATGACAACTAGATTATTTGTCTGTTAACTTGTTTTATATTTTTAATTATTAGATTGTATTTTAGTATTTTTAATATTTCATAACTTTTATCCTGCACTGTGCACTTTGACCCCACTCCCTAGCTCTTAACACTAGCACCTTGGGCTCTGCACTTAAAAAGAAAACCTTATAAACTTATCAGTGATTCGTCTGCTAGCAAAAGAAAGAAAGCTATATCTGTTGTTTTGTTGTTTTGTTTCTAGGTGTTGTGGGGGCTGGTGGGCGATTGACCCTTGTTCTTTGATTCATTACTTTGGGTGTATCCCGTGGTTTACAAAACTTTCAAGTCCAGAGTAACCTATGGGTAAAAGGAAGGCTAAGGGACAGCCTCGGGGCTCTAATAGGTTTTCAAATGTGGTCTGCTATGAGACAGTGGATAGAATTGAGACTATCCTAGCAGAATGCCAGGATATTTTTTTGTATTTATTTATTTAAGTGTTCGGTCTTTGAAAAAAACCCTTACACCAAGCAACATTAGCAGCACTAATAAAAATCATTGATAGAATTTTAAAACAGTTAGGGGCCGATTCCGAATCGGGCAGGAAATCTCTCCGACCGAGCCGGACCCGGAGAGATTTCCGACCGAATTGGACTCTAGCAGCCCGACCGAACGAGTACGATGCGTACGTATGCTATCGGACTCGATTCGGTCGGACTCCCATTGAAGTCAATGGGAGCCGGTCGTACAACGTGTACGCGGGCTCCCATTGACTCAATGGGTGAGAGGCGAACAAGGGCGCCCCCTACAGCGGGTAAGCTTCGAAGCGGGTCGCGCCGTACATGCACAGGTAGGGGGGACCCATGGGTCCCCCCTGTGTGCGACTCGCGTGGCTAGGCATACAGGGGGGTCCGACACGGACCCCCAAAGTGCGGCTCCGACTGCTCTTTCGAGCCGTACTTACCCGGCCGGGGAACGTTTCCATTGCGCGGTGCGAGTCGTGTCTGTGCGAGTCGGTCGGAGCGGTTGGGTCCCGCGAACGAGTCGGTCGGCGATTTCGCGTACGTTCGCATCGTACTCGCTCGCCCGGACGCACGTCCGACTCGGTCGGGAAACAGGGCTCCGAATCGGATCCGGTAATGCCGAGTCCGATTCGGAGCCCTACCGACCGAGATCGGAATCGGCCCCTCAGTCTTTGTTCTACATCTAAAGTGCAATTAAAAAACTATTTTAAAATTGAAAAAACTATGTCATTATAAAAACCCATATGTAAAACAGCTTATTTTCTTTACAAGTTTTTTGTATTGTTCCAGTAATTCTAAGAATCTGTTTGGGTCTCCACAGGATTTTGACCAATGTCCTTTAAATACAGATTTAAAAGTTTTACCCCCCTGCAGACTAGGGGGATTGAGGACCCACCAAGCCAGGTGGTTACTGCTTCTCTACTTGTTCGAATGTTCATGTTGTTAAATATTTCTTTTAATAAAATCTTCCTTTCTTTTAGTAGCTTTGGGCATGCGCAGAAAATATGTTGAAGTGATTCATATTTATAGCCACACAGTCTGCAGTCTCGGTTTTGCCTTTGATCTTTCCATGAAGGTATAAGATCCTTTGTTTCCCACATGCCGAAATGCAGTCTCATGAATTGATGTTTTAAGGTCAAAGAAAAATGATTGATAAATATTCCTGGGGCTTCCTTGTGCCATATGAGCTGATCACCGTCCAGGCGTGACGTCTTTGTAATAAAGTATTCTCATCTGTTGAATTTGACAGGAGTTTTATGTGGTGTTGATTAGTTTGTTAAAGGCCTTTTTTCCAAATCTGGCATTCCAAATGTCTTCAGCACGCAGGTCCTCTATCGCCTGGTTTAGATAGCAACCCCAGGATCCTTGAATTTTGTTTGCTTTTTGATTATCTATTTCTTTCCAGCACAGATGGTCAGAGGACCCGATTTCAGATGCACGCAGCCTCCAACATAGTTTGATAAATGCACCTTTACTCCGGAATATTTGGTTTGGCAGTCCGAGCTCAAGACGCACTTGGGCAGGTGATGCACTTTGCTGGATGTGGAAAACGTTTTTATAAACTTTTGTTTGTATCTTATTCAAGGCTGGGATTTCACGACCCCTCATTATTTCTGTGCCATAGGTTACTGTTGGCATTAACTGAGCGAGCATGACAGATGGTAGGTTGCCATGGGATGGACAACTTAGTTTCTTTTTTAGTAGTTTAAAGCCATATATGAGGTTTTGGGTTTTGGTCCTCATTGCAGTGAGCTGTGATTTATAACTCAATTTGTGTTCCACCTTAAACCCAAGATATTTGTATGAGGCAACTGCCTCTACTTTGTTTCCCTCGAGGTGCCATATGTATTTCTTATATTTAGCGTCCACTAGCCGTACTACCTTTGTTTTAGATAGATTTAATTCTAGCCCTTGCACTTCCATGCATTTGGCTAATGCGCTCATTCCACGTTGTAAACCGATTGGAGTTTGACTTAGTAATACAATGTCGGCTGCGTACTGAAGGCACCTGATTTCCTCATTAACTAACGATGGTGGATGGCTGTTAGTTTTCTGGAGGGCATCTTCGAGGTCAGATAAGTACAAATTGAAAAGTGTGGGGGCTAGCACGCACCCCTGTTTCAATCCGTTGTAAGTGTCTATTTTCTTTGTTATCCTCCAGCCGTCCCCTATTTTTACCCGCGTCCAGGTGCCTGTGTATAATTCTCTGATGGCATTTAATAACTTTGTTGGGATACCCCAGCTGTCCAATTTTTCCCATAGTCGTTTCCGGGGTACACTGTCAAAAGCGGACTTAAGGTCCACAAAGCAGGTGAACAGGTGGTTATTCTTATGTTTGGCTTTTTCGGCTAATAGCGTTAATGCCGTGAGATTTGTTAAAGTGCCTGCACCGGCCCTGAAACCTGTTTATGTCCTTGGGATGCAATTGTTGTTATCTGACCATTTTTTCAAATGAGTCAGCAAGCAGCTTGCATATAACTTGGCCTCAACATCTATTAGAGCGATTAACCTGTGACTTGTCGGCTTTGTTGGATTTCCACCTTTGAAGATTGGGTGGAAAATGCTACCCCTCCATGAATCTGGAATTCCATTTGTCAAAAACAGCTCATTGAAAAATGGCGTAAAATAGTGAGCCCAATATGATACTTCTCCCTTGAAGAGTGCGTTTGGGATTCCGTTGGGGCCTGCTGCACCCTCTGTTTTTAGTTTCTTTACGATTGTTGTCAGTTGGACTACTTCCGTTAACTTTTCGATGTTTTTACTCTGAAGTGCGATGTATTTATTGTTCAAGTCTGTGACCCCAAGGGGAGTCTGCGTTTCTTGTACTACGCTCCACCTGCTGTTGATTCTTGCAATTTGGCTAACTGGAATTGTTTTGAACTCTGGTTCTTTGTACATTGTCGTTATGTGGGCTACCCATATGTCCTCATTAATTCCTGCGTTTTGTTGTCTATTTTTCCCAAATGTCAGGGAGTTTATCTGCTGCCAAAAATGTTTTCCATTCCGTTGTTTGCTCGCCAGAAGAAGTTTATTCCACATTGTGACGCGGTATCTAATTTTTGCTTCACAACAGTTTTTCTTGTATTGTGTTCTTAATTTTTAAGCTCACTTCTATCTGGTCTTTTTCCTTCTTTTAACTGGTTTGAGACAGATATAATTTCTCGTGATATTAAACGTTTTTGCTTACGTAATTCGAGACTGAACCGGGGTGGTAACTGTTTGTCCGGTTTGGCTTCCTATGGTGATATAGGGGCTGGTGCCTCTTTTTATGAGGAAAGCTTTCCAATAGGGCACCTGTTAGATTTTCCCAAGCTTTTAATCTCTCACCCTGTGCTGCTTGTAAAGACTCTTGGCTTCCCATTTCCTTAATTCTCCCTTCTTTTGTTCCTGCTTGGAAATAGACTTCAGCCATCACCTTCTCAATCCCAGTTCCTCTCCATTTCAATCTTTTTAGATTGCGTGCAGGGGCAAGGAGATTAGTTCTTTAGTTGCTGTCAACCGAGCTGTAGTTTGCTCCAATTGCATTGTTTGTGGAAAATGATCGCTCTCCGTGCGTGGCATAATTTGGAATCTTAACATCTTGCGGACTACGTTTTCACTCACTAGGGTATGGTCAATAGTAGAGCTTTTAATCCCACTTAGAAAGATGATTGCTGCCGGTGAATCTTCTTTTGTATTTCCATTTGAGTGTTTTAAGCCTAGTGTTTCAAACTGACGTCTGAATTTGTTTCCCTTTTTGTGCTGGTTCCCGGGGTTGTTACATAGATTTGTATTGAAGTCACCTGTGATAATAAACTGTGCTTGACAGAATTGCCTCTGCAATGATTTTATCATTTTAAACAAGTTCATGTGTTCGTCTTTTGTCTCCCTTCTTGGATGGATATAGACGTTTAAGAGGATGAGTGTTGTCGATGCCACATCTGCCTTGTGATATTCCAACTTCATTACGAGAACCCAATTTGTCCCTATGAGTAGTTTTTCTGATGACCAGTCTAGTTTTGTTGAGAGATAAGTTGACAGACCCCCCTTAGGGTGGCCAAATTTTGATGATTTTGTTGCTGGTTCGTAATGATCGGTATAGCCTATGATGTGATGGGGTGCTGTGCTCCAAGTTTCCTGAGCCAAGATAATGTCGTTATCTAGGATGAATTCCAAAACATCAGGGTTTTCTAAGAGATTTTCTAGGCCATGGGTATTCCAAGAGCAGATGTTAAGGAATTTTTGATTTTAATGTATACTTTTGCTCTTGTCAGGACTGCGTGTAGGAATGGTGTTGCGATGACCCCATCCTTTTTTCTTTAATACCCCGCTTTTTTGAGGTATTCCTCCGTGCTTCCTCCAGATGGAACCATGGTTAGGGGCCTGACGATTATTAGATTTTTGAAAGCTTTCTGATTTGTTGCCGCACCAATGGCACCCCTTAGTAAGGATCCCTCTCTTTCTTTTGTGGGGAGAAGCGGACCTGGGTAACGAGGGGCCTCCATCCTTTGTAGTTCGATCCCCCAGGCCTTAAACTGTTGCTGATGAGACATTATATGGTCTACAATTTCAGGTGAAGACCAGTTTGTTACTGTTATCTCTCTCTTATTCATAAACGGATGTGGTTTAAATTCGATTGATAGCAAGTTGGTGGAGTTGATATAGGCAATATCCCGTACTTCCTTTATCAGTTTTAAGATCGTACCTCTATTTAAAGTGTCAAAGTTTCCTCTTGAGATGTAATTTGGGAGTAACACTAATTTATTTGACTGATTTTCAATTGTTGCGAACTGGGGGTCATTGTCCATCTTTTGAGTTGGGAGGAATACTTTTTGTGGTCTTGAGTCTTCCACTAGCCTATTTGTGCATTTCTCCTGCAGTGGCGGTATGCCCTCGCCTTCCTGCCTGGGGGGACTTCTCTGCCTAATTTCCTTGTGGGTTGTTGCCCCATTCACTGATTTCCCTCGGACATTTCCTTCTGATGAAACTTTGCCAACCTGGCTATGGTTTGAGGCTTCCGGAAGCATATGTGCCCTGGGAGTTTGCCTGTCCGAAACTGACTCTTGATGTATCGATCGATTTTTGATGTTGGGGTTAGAGGGTGGGCTAATTGTTCGCACCTTTCCGATAGGATTGGTTCCAGGGCGTCCGCCTTGCAGGAATACGGGTTCAGGTTCTGTTTTATTTACAATTTCCAGCATACGAGGCCTTTTGTTCTTATGGTGCGAGAATAGTTGCCATATTTTGTTTTTTTTAACTGCTTTCCCTTTATTCCGTGCTTTTCTCAGCCTCTTTTTTTCTTTTTTTTGAGAAGGCCAACTTTACCTCCACTGTTTCTGTTTTTTTGTCGTCCTTTATTCTGTCCTTAGGGGATTTAATATCTTTTCTCTTGGAATTACTTTCGCTCATTCCTGTTAAATCGATTATTTCCGAAGAGAATGTTTTTTTTTTTTTAGCACTAATCAAGTCTTCTTGAAACGATTCTATTTTGATACTTTTTATGGGCGTTCCCTCGAAATCGCAGACTTTTTCTCTTGTAGATGGCCTAGCAGCTTGTGCTCTCAACTTCGGTCAGTATGTCCGTCAGGATTGTTGTTAAGATTTGCGGAATTCCACCTGTCATTGTACATTGGCAGTTGACTTGCTGCGTATAGTTATGCTTTTGGGCTCTCGTGATCAAATCGTTGGGTGTCGGTAGCTTGTTGTCGATTCCTACTATATAGTTAGCCATTATGTTTAATAGGTCCGCTTGAAGGTCATGTTTGTCCGCTTGGTGAGAAATTGCTTTCGAGATTGACTCCAATGTTGATAGTAAGACACCCCAGGTACTAGGAGGGACTCGATCCTCCACGTCTTTGGGGTTGGTGTTTGTAATGGGAGATAAATGATTACTTAGTACTGGATGTTGGCCCTCTACTAGGTGCGAAATATTGGTTTCCGTTGACTTTTTCATTGTGGTTGTGATCTGACAGGTTGATGACCTCTTGTCTGATGTAGAAGTGCCTCCTGCCTTACTCTCTTCTATCCCTATTATTTGGGATGTCAGAGTTGACACAACCTCTCCTTTAACTGATGAGGTCCGTGGGTTTTTACACTTTTGTATCCTCCTGTTATGTAAGGGAGAGGTTGTTACCGATAGTTCTATTAATGGGTGTTCCAGCGCTTCCCCTGGGGCAAATGGATTTAACGGCTCCTGTTGCTGGGATTGATCAACTCTCTGCCCATGCTCTTCCCAACTACTGAGGTTTAAGGAAAAAAGAATTTCACTAAAAGTTTTTATTATGAACTACTGCTTCAATTGTTATTTTCCTTGCTGAATTTATTGCTGTATTTATGTTGACTGAACTTTTCTGGGTTTCAGCGTCCACAAAACCTTCTTGGTTTTGTCCTTGCTTTCTGTCGGCACTGTCACTTTCTGATTGAAATTCTGTTACAATTTCCTGGTCAGGTTGCCGTGTTGGTGCGAGGACGCCTTCAGTTATGTTTTTCCTCTGGGGTGTAGGACTGGTTGTGCTTCCCTTTTTTGTTAGTCCTTTAGCTATTAGGAAGTCAGTTATCTTATACTCCTCTCTCCTTTTACTGTCGGCTGTCCTTGCTTTTTTTACAGCAGCAACTTGGCTGGGAGATTTCTTCTCATTTGTGTCATCCAGGATTATGTCTGAGTCCTCTAAAGACTCCCGGCTGTGGGTCCTTAATCTCTTTGGTTGCCTCTGTTTCCCCTAATTTTGGCCATGGTTTTGGCCATGTCCCTCATCAGCTCTGTTTTTTCCTGAGCGCATTTTGAAGCCTTTACAGCCTCTTTTCCCTCCGCTCCCTTTCCTTTTCTAAATACTAGGTAAGTCCTTACTTCTAGTACTGGTGTTGTACCTTTTTGGTGTGTATATACGTGGCCCTTGTCTGCTGTGTTGGGCTCTGTGGGGACACCCCTGGCGCCCCGGAGGCCAAATTGTACTTAGTCCGCAGTTAAAAATTATAAATGTCCCGCCTGCAGGGTGTGTCTTTTCCTGGGGATACCTCGGGTGTGCTATATAACCCTCCGGCACACCAAGCAGCCCCTATTCACTGGATACTAAAAGCTGTCTGCAACAGCAGCTTGGAAAGCCCACCTATTGCTCTGCTTCACTACACCCCAGACTCACCCCTCCATCTCGCTCCACAGCCTACCGCTTTGGATCAGGTAGAGACCTACCGGGGTCCAAAACGTTGTTCTCGCAGCGGGGCACGGTCGACGGGTGAGGGCCTATGCTGCCTGCTGTCCTGCTGTCAGCGTGTGTGCAAACACCGGCAGTGGTTGGATGGCGGTCGTCCTCCGCTCCTAACAGCCGCCACCTGGCTCCTCCACCGGAATGAGCCTCACCGGGACCCCTCCTGGCCTGCGCAGCACCCGCCGAAGGTCCGAGGTAGAGACCGAGCAAACAGGACCCGGCCCGGAGCCCAAACGCGGACCACAATCGGCAGCGGCAGCAAAGGAGCTGGTGGGAGAAGCCGCGCTGCGCTGTGGCGGTCAGATCGGGAGCGGGAGCTCGGCGTGGTCCTCCGGCCTCCGACCCGGTGGCGGAGCGCTCTGCGGAACACTCCGAGTACTCTGACTGACGATCAGCTGTGTGAGAGCAGAGTGGATCAAAGTCTGTCTCAGGCCGCTGGTTCACTGGAAATGGAAACCTGAGAATTCATCTGCACCTTCCTATGGCAGCGCCGCTGGTATTAACAACAGCTGTGGCCCAATGACTATTATTTCTCCCGAACCTCCCCCAGCAAAGAACATAGCAAAGCAGATTCCATCAATGTTTAAAAAAGCCAACAAAAGGTGTAGCAAAGTACTAGATACTGGATTCTCGGGTTCGATGACTACTACTTCACCCGAACCTCCCCCAGCAAAAAAGATAGCTAAGCAAAATCCCTCCAAAATCCAGGAAGCATAACAGGCATAGTAAGGTCCCAGATGCTGACCTGTTCGGAGCAGGGCCAAGTGTAAGTGTAACAGCGACCAAACCTAGCAATGATCCCCGAGGAGTACATATTATAACATCGATCGCCAACATTGAGTGTCAAAATAGATTTGATGCCCTTGGAGTAGAGGAAGAAGGGGAAGGGGAGGAAGAGGGTGGAGTTGACCCTATAGGCACCTTAGAGACACCCATAATTACTACTGGTGTAATCCAGTCACTGAAAGATCTGATCGAATCTTTGAGAGTCGAGGTATCCTCCCTCAAGGAAAAGGTGGCGACTTTGTTGGAAAGGGTGGATGGAGGGCTTCTGGTGGCCCAAGAACCCAAGCCACCATAAACAAATAGGGTTGTTAAAGGCGCAGAGGCATGTAGTATGGCCAATAAAAGCGAAAATAGTCCTCGTGACTTCACACGAATAAGAAACCCTAAGTCTCTGACATCCTCTATTGGGTATTGCAATCCTCAAGATACTTCAAAACAAACACAGACTAATCCCCCGGGCCCCATGCAAGGCAGGGATACATATAGAGGAGAGGTGGTTTTGGACGAAGGCCAAACATGTATGCGAGATCACGGGAGGGCCCCAGCCAGGGAGACTGTACTGGAAGGTGTCTATGTGAGACACAAGGGATGGGATAGCTCTGCAGAGATTTACCTCACGGAAGTTCCTAAACTCCCTAACGCTTAAGAATAAGGTCATACACTGGTTGAGGTTTACGCGACAATGCTACTCAATTATTAGGGATGACATAAAATTGGTTAGAAGACTCCCTATGCAGAGCACTATGTGGGATATGATCGAGATTAGCTTCTATGAGGCTGACATTATCACTGGCCTGTTGTCGATCGATTCCCGCACAGTCCCCCCAGAAAACTCCAGCATATCTATCAGATATAGACCCCCTGCTGGAGCACCGCCTAGACTCCTTTTCGCATTTATTGCTGAAACCCGCACTAGGCTGTTTTCCCCAACAAATGGGCTAGTGCCAATGGGGCTGCCCCCACTATATATGGGCGTCCTGAGGAGACATAGCTGACCTCTGTATGAGGTGCAGATGACACCCTTAAATAGGTCAGGATCCTTAAGTCCCCTGGTGTCGTCACACACTAGCCCCTTCCCAAATATAACTCCACCTCGATGTGATGTCGCCCCGGATTCTGAGGCGAACAGAGAGAATGTTCCTGCTATGGGAATCGGAGCTGTGGCAGCTAAAAGTAGGGATGGGACATAAGGCATAGATGGGGGAATCTTGGAACCCCACCCACTAAGGATACTGGTTTGGAATGTGGCTGGGATCTCTAAGCTAATGGTGGATGTAGATTGGTGTTCTTTTGTAGATTCTTTTGATTTAATCCTATTCCAAGAAACCTGGTGCCTCCAATCCCCGTATAGAAGTGGTTTCCCAACCTATGCCATCGATGCCACAAAGAAAGAGTTGGGAAGACCCTCGGGAGGACTAGCGGTATGGGTAAAAATTGGCCTAGGGATCAAAATTAAACCTATGCATGTGGACTCGGAGGATATACTCGCATTAGAGCTTACCCTTAAGAATGGTCTAAAAATTAGGATGTTCAATGTCTATAATAGAGTTCAGAGGGCCAAGGAGGAAACTAATACATTGCGCATTCTAGACCTGGCCCTATCACACTACGCAGACAACTCCCCGGTACTAGTGGCGGGGGATTTTAATTGTACTTTTGAATCGCTAGCCTTGATTCCCCCAAACCTGACCGATGAATGGGATAGAGAGTGGCAAATTCCCCAACTAGATCTTCCCCTAGTAAGGTGGACCAAGAGAGGAGCACAGATGATGGCACTCACAATGCAGCATGATCTGAGAGCCACGAATGGAAGGACAATATCTGACCCTAAGGGGGATCCCACTTTTAATAGGCCAGGCCACGAAAGTAGGATTGACTATTGCCTAGTATCTCTAAATTAGTGGCACTCAGTTATAGATATGGAAGTGGTAAAAAGAGTTGACAGTGATCACAATGCCTTAGCCCTTACTCTCATTAATCAGGGCCCTGTTGGGCCTGTCAAAACAGGCAGACCAGATCTAAGCACTTTAACATTCACTAATAACTTGAGGGCAATTAGATGGGATGGGTGGAGGCTCATCCAGAGGTACTGGGGGCAGTTAAGAGGAAGGTCTGTAAGCTACTTGAGAAATCTACTAGCTCCACCATTGAGAACATCGCCGAGACAATAGGCCCCAGTCACGAGCTCTTATATAAAGAGATAAGGGATTTGGTAGGCAGCCAAAGAAACCCACAAAAGAAGGAAAGTAACTGCAAACACCAGAGACCAGATCAAAAGGGTGTATGGTATAATAAGGACTGTAGGCTAAGTAAGGAGGCGCTTTTAATGGACGGAAAGCAAAAATCGCGCACTTAGAAAGTGACCTGCAAAGTATAAGCGGGCAATTGAATCTGCGAAGAAGGAGTGGGAGGGCTCCCTTTGGTCTGCCCTATGAAATGCATTAACAGCCAAAGATCCAAAGAGTTTCTGGAGCAAAGCAGCTTTTTGGCTAAAAGGGAATGGGAGAACACTAGAATTCTCAGTGCAGCCAGAGGATTGGGTAACACACTTTGGCTCTTTATTTGAGTCAAGGGGCGTAATAGCTGAGGGGTCAGATGAGGGCCATAGAAAGGAGGGTATTGAGGAGGAAGACCTCTCCTTTTCTATAGAAGAAACGCAAGTAGCAATACGCTCTTGCATTTCGGCGCGTGCCCCTGGACCTGATAGAATCCCTAATGATCTCTATAAGGAGGATGTAACACTCTGGGGATCTTACATAAACTTATTAACTAATTCTATCCTCAGAGCCACCCCTATCCCTTCCTCGTGGAAAAACGATGAGATCGTCCCAATCTACAACAAAGGGGATAGAGCGAGCCCATCCAGTTATAGGCCAATTAGCCTTATTGATTCTCTGCAAAAGATCTTTTGCAAGCAAATCCTAGCTCGATTACAGGATTGGATTATAGAATCCAATATCTTGAGTGACCTCCAAGCAGGCTTTCGAGCCAAAGTTAGCACTCTGGACCAAACCTTCCGTTTGTTGTATATATACTGGAAGGAGGTCCAAGTAAAATGCGGAAAGCTCTATGTGGCTTTCGTAGACTTGCGGACAGCCTTCGATCTAGTCCTGCGAGCAAACCTCTGGGGGGTCTTAAAGAAGCAGGGTATACCTAAGAACCTTTTAGATGTTTTAATTCGATTATACTCATCAAACATAGCACAGGTGAGGTGTGGGGAGGGGGGCCAACTCACAGATCCCTTCCCGGTTCAGTGTAGATTAAGGCAGGGCTGTGTCCTTGCCCCCACACTTTTTATCCTTTATATCAATGATGTTGTTAACCTTTTAGATAGAGACGGGAGTGATGCCTCAAAAATCGGCAATAAAAGAGGACCTGCCCTGCTTTTTGCCGATGATACACTTTTAATCTCAAAATCACCACAGGGACTGCGGCAGCTTTTAAATGATTTTATTACGTTTTGCAAAGAGCGAGGGTTGGTGCTAAATGAAACAAAAACGAAATATATGATTTTTAGAAAAGGAATGGTTAAGCCCAACAAAAGACCTGTGTAAGTTGGAAACATTAACCTGGAGCGTGTCAATGCTTTTGATTATTTTGGCATCCGCTTGACCGCAACAATAAATTGGATGGCACATATTGAAAAGGTGAAGATGCAACTTATACATCAGACCGCCAACATTTCCAAAATTCACAGGAAAACTTTATCAAGACAACTTGCACCGGCTCTGGAAATTTATAATACTAAAGTATTAGGCAGTGCCCTTTATGGGGCTGAACTCTGGGGTAAAGGTTTGATAAACTGCCTGTCTTTAATTGAAAATCGCTTTCTTAGATCTTTGGTAGATCTACCTGTAAGTACCCCATTGGTGCCCTTATACTTGGATCTTGCGCAAAGGCAGTTGGCACATAAAGTAAGCTATAAACTCCTGATGTTCTGGTACAGATTGTGGACTGTGGATGAACTTCTACCATACCGGGAGCCTCTCTCTCAGAGCTACTAAAGTCTCCATCGATCACATCGATCCCCTGGTTTAGGGTATTAAAAGAGTTACTAGGGAGGCATGGGATGATGGGGTTCTGGTTTGATCCAGATAGCCTGGTATCTGTATCGAGAATGAAGTTGAAAGAAATGTTTTGGGAATCAACATTATTGCAAGTTTTGACAAAAGCTGAGGGTCATTTGACTACTGATTTTCTCAATATTAAATGTGCTCCCTATTTTGAGGACACATTGGATGAAATTGTCCCTCCTCTAGCCCGGAAATTATTTCTCCAGTTTCGGTACAAAACCATACCCACTAAACTCTTTTGTAAAAAATGGAGTAAGGATGTTGCCACTGATGATCTTTGTCCTGCCTGTAATGCAAGTCCTGAATCTATTGTGCATTTGCTATTTTTTTGCCCGAACTATAAATCTCTCAGGGGAAAATGGATAAAACCACTCTGTAAACTAGTTGGACCCGCCCACTATCTGGAGGTGTTAAGAATTTTGAGTACGGACACATGTAGAGTTATGGTCTTTGGTTTGTCCAGATATTGGCATGCACTGTGGCTAAAATGAACGAAATGCACTTTATGATGGGCCTGGTTAAAAATTGATATGTACTGTAGACTAAGCGCACACCAAGCACTTTATGATGAAATTATTAATTATAACTATGTGTTTTCTGTTTTTATATGAAATGTTCTTATCTATGCTATCTATCTGTCCCTCTTTTATTGTATAATATATGTGCTGTGTACTTTTATGATCCCTTGGGGATCGAAATAAAGTGAAATGATGATGGTACATCAAAAATGCCAAGCCTGGGTTAACTAATTATACCACGAGAGCACATGCACTAAAGCACTGGTCAGCAGTGGTAAAGTGCCCAGAGTCCTAAAAGCAACAAAAAGAAGGTCAGAAAAAGAGTAGGAGGAAGGCAAAACGTTTGAGGTGACCCTTCACAGACGGCCATTCTCCATCAATGTGTGTTTATTTTTTTGCTCTGGCCCTGTAGACAGGAGGTGGTACTGCAAGCTTAAACACGAAGGGGAATTTAAACACACTTGATTGATCTGATCCCTTCCTTAGGAGCAGACACATTACAATAGGAAGGTACCACATCTGTCACTGATTATATTTAGCCAATTAAACAGGCTTTACAATGTCATATAAATATTCCATTGTTATTAAAAGGAATTTTAACTCAAATGAAGTAATTTTGTATACTATGCCCAGATTTACCAGGAATCAGGCAGTGCAGAGTTGGGGAAAAAAACACAAGACTGACTTGAGCGTTTGGGAGAGAATTGCACAACGGGAAAATTACCTGCACTTCGTTGATGTCATCATTTGTGTAAAAAAATGCTGTTTTAACATGATGCTAGATGTTTAGCCAGAACAGATGAAAATAAAAGTAAATATAGAAATCCAATGAGATCTATATAGGTTTGCCCATCTGGGCAAAGAATCTTTAATATATCTTTAAATAAAACAAACAGTACATATTGAAGTGGGATCACTTACAACATGAAGGGAGAGAGAGGCTCAGGCATTTAAAGACGCTTGGGTTTGAAGTACATAATCTGCCAAGCTAATGCGTAAAGCAACACTGTAGCATATTCCAATGAAAGAAACAATAATGATTGTGTCAAGGTGTTCAAAGTCAACGACGTTTCGATCCCATAGAACAAGGTACCGGGATCATCATCAGGACATAAGATTGTTTTCCTGAGTCTAATGCCTGTTGATCTCAATTAAGTCACATAACCCATGTCCTAAATGAGATCGGGATGAACTGACCCAGCAGGCGCCAGGGCGCGCGCCGTGAAGAGAACCCCGAGGAAGGTCCAGTGGACCCAAGAGCGGGTGGAGCACCTTTGCTGTACGATGTTCAGTCATTGGAGCCCCGATCCGGTACACAATTTGCTCATTGACCCGTGCACCTTCTAATACATCCGTTGGAACGACCGCAGCACTCAGACGGTTCTTTAGCTGTGTATTATTACCTGCAACTGAACATCGTACGGCGAAGGTGCTCCACCCGCTCCTGGGTCCACTGGACCTTCCTCGAAGTTCTCTTCATGGCGCACTCCCTGGCACCTGCCGTGTCAGTTCATCACGATCTCATTTAGGACATGGGTTATGTGAGTTAATTGAGATCAACAGGCACAGGCTCAGAAAGCGTCCCTTTCACAGACAGAACAGTCGTAGTTTATGTAGTTTATGGATCACTGACAGAATATAGAATGCCAAAATATCGACCTGCCAAAATATCGTGGATAAAATATAGAATGCCAAAATATCGAATTCCTATCTACAAACAGTTAAGTACAGAAATATCGAATCCAAAATATCGTTGTAAATAATATAGGGGCCCATTACGATGGCGGTCGGAAAACCTCCCCGACCGCCATGGTAGCGGGAAAAGACCGCCCAAATGGACCGCGGGAAAACCGCCGGTCGGATTACGATGCCCGCGGTAGAAATCCGACCGCGGCGGTCGGATCGCAGGCATCAACATTGCGGCGGTAGCTGTTGCCCGCAGCACCGCCGCGATGCCAAAAGGAGCATGTCCTGCATGTCCCTGCACTGCGTGGCAGGCACTGCACAGTGCCTGCCGCCTGGTAAAGGGAAATGTAGGGGGGGCCACGGGTACCCCCCTAGTGCACCCACACCCCCCCAAAACATTGGGGGGCCGCATCGGGCCCCCGTTAGACAATCACCGCTTGCCTTCCAATGGTGGTCTGACCGCTGAGGAAAGGCTGGCTACCGCCGGCATCATAATCCTGCCGGCGGAGCCTGCTCTGCACCGCCACCATTATCCCGGTCCTGCTCCGCCCGCCAGGCAGGTGTGCGGAAGGCAACCGACGGTAAAACGGCGGTCGGAATTTCCCACTGCCGCGGTCTCCACCACCATCCTAATTTGACCAGCTGTTTTCTGGCTCGCGGTTGCGGTCGGATGTCCACCGCCGGCACGGCGGTCCCACCGCCGCCCGGTCGGTGGCCATCCGACCGCCATCATAATGACCCCCATAGTTTGTTAAAATATCAAATTTTTTAAATGTCTTAAAATTAATGTAAAATTAATGAAATAATAAATATAATTAACTAAAACATACTTAAAAATACTTAAATAACCTTAAAATTAATAAATAATTAACGTAAGTTATAAAAAAATAAACATACATTTTTATTTTTTAATACATATATATATTAACTTAATATTAATAGAAAATATTCAATATTTTTAGCGTAGGATAGCGGGAGGGTAAAATTGACTATTATCACTCCAGAGAGTGCAACAGTAAGGAAAGCGTTGGATAGCGTAGGGGTAAAAATTACTATTCCCACTCCAGAGACTGCAACAGCAGGGAAAGCGTTGGATAGCGGGAGGGTAAAAATTACTATTCCCACTCCAGTGAGTGCAACAGTAGAGAAAGCGTTGGATAGCGGGAGGGTAAAAATTACTATTCCCACTCCAGTGAGTGCAACAGTAGGGAAAGCGTTGGATAGCGGGAGGGTAAAAATTACTATTCCCACTGCAGTAAGTGCAACAGTAGGGAAAGAATTGGATAGCGTAGGGGTAAAAATGACTATTCCCACTCCAGAGAGTGCAACAGTAGGGAAAGCGTTGGATAGCGTAGGGGTAAAAATTACTATTCCCACTCCAGTGAGTGCAACAGTAGGGAAAGCATTGGATAGCGTAGGGGTAAGAATTACTATTCCCACTCCAGTGAGTGCAACAGTAGGGAAAGCGTTGGATAGCATAGGGGTACAAATTACTATTCCCACTCCAGTGAGTGCAACAGTAGGGAAAGTAATGATTTAATATTTAAATAAAAATAAATTAATTATCAATACCAATAAAAAATTAATTAAAATTAATTACCAATTACAAAATATTTAATAATTAATTAATTATAAATACCAATAAATATTATTTATTAAAAATTAATTACCTATTAATAATTAACAACCAATTAATTTTCAATACCAAAAATGTAACAAGTAATAAAAAAAAATACCAATTAATATTTAATTAACAATAAATTAATTAGCAATACACAAAAATAATTTCATTAATTACTTAGGGGTCCATTACGATGTCGGGCGGAAGCACAACCGCCGTGCTGTCGGAGGCAAAAACCGCTAGTTACCGTCCGCCAGCAACGGCCCACACGCCCGCAAAATTAGGATGTGAAAAGTCAGGCAAACACCGCCCGTAAGCCTGCGGTGCCGCCCGCCATCAAAGTGCGCCCGTCTACGTAGCGGCGCGAGCCAATGGAGACACACCGTCCGACGAAATGACGTACCACCCGGCGTACAAATTACGATGCCACAACCAAACAGCCCCACCGGCAAAGAGACACCGCACGAGATACCAAGGCGGAAACCCGACTGTTCAGTACGGAGACTAAAAAGGCGGCCCACCCAGAGATGAATCCTGCACTCCAGGCCATCCCCATGCTCTACCTGATGCACCACCTAGGATTGAACGCGCCACGACGACGCAGGTAGGCAGACACACAACAAGGGTACGCAAACACTGCACACAGTGCAAGGGCGGGAAAACTGTACATGGCCCCCCCAGACACCCCTGTGTGGACAGGACACATCCACCACTATACCCACACATGTCCCACCTGTCAAAAAAAAACAACTCGCAACATCCTGGGCACCCAATACCCGGGACCAGGAAGTGACGTCCCCGTCACGGCACCGCAGCGCAGCGCGATGACGCAGGTCGACATGCGCACTACGCAGAGGCCAACGACAGCGCCATGCATGGGCTGCACACAAACACCACAGGGTCACAAGCTACACACCCCACACACCAGCCCCACCCTGAAGGCACATGTCACGTGGCCTTCCTACATCAGTCATGTCTCCAACCGACAACTCACAGTTGTCAACCTGATGTCACACAAGTGTCCCGAACAGGGGAGTAATGTGATGGCAAAATAGGACACACCCTTGTGTGCAAAACATGGCGAAGCACACAGCGGCTGCTACATAACAGCGCAGAATATGGACCTCGTCCGCAAAAGGCACGCCAGTCTCATCCAAATATACCTATACCATCCTGCTCGCAATATCAAGCCATGCAATGTACAAAATTGAAAAACCCTGCTGCCTGAGAACAGGTGTTTCCAATTACTACACCCACACAGAAGCCCCAATGTATAGCGGAAACGCAGTGTCCCGCCCACACACGGGAGAGCAGATAGCACCGAATGGCCTTCCATTCCTACTCTGAAATCACCTTGCAACAATTTATGCAGGAGAATGGAGCCATTGTAACAACAAGAAGCCAAACAGAGCCATGCAGAGTAAACCGTCCACTGTCAGATAGTGCCCAACATGAAAGAAAGTTAATAACACCAAAGAAAATTATACCACTCCTCCATGTGGGTCAAATGCAAGTAATCTGGAAGGAGTCAGACACCACTGGCCTTGACCATTCATTGAAGCATGTGAGATGAGGGCCTGTGTCCTCCGCACAAGCTATAACCCAAGTCCTGCCTCCGTACAACCATTCCAGAATTCCCAGCATCGTCGGAGGTTGCACTCTGCTGACTGCACAGGCAGCCGGAGCACGCCATCATATCACCCTGTAGCAAAATGGCTGTTGCACCACTGCTTCCCAACTACGCCGGACAGATGCAGCTGTACATTGAGAGCTTGCTACAGATAGTGGGCTGTGAAAATCTGGCTATGCTGAACGTAAGTTACTGAGTAACTTACCGCATTGCAATGTTCAGCTGCGTCATCCCCGTTTTCTACTGTCGGAGGTGTCCGTTCCACTGTCCTGTGGATTTATGTCTCTCCAACCCGGCATGTCCAAAGGCGGACTTGGTACACTTGTTTGCACCCCTGGACGCCCACGACAGGATCTGTTCAGTGTATGGGGGCATGGCGTATGTGGCTGCAATCGGACACACACTGCAATGGGACCAGTGTGCCTCCACACAACGTATTCTGGATCACAGTTTCATCGAATGTCATCCAACATGTCCCATCAGGCTTCTACAAGGGACAACTTACGATGAACACGTTGCTAGCCACCATCCGCTTCATTGGATGGCATCCATGTTTACCACCAATGCCATGGATGCCCTGCTGGAAGGTATCGCATACCTGACAACTTGTCAATTCATCGGTCCCCGACTCAATACCCCCAATTGAACAATGATGTTCAACACCGTACCTATGCTTGGCTTTCGCACGGAGTGGGCAGTTAGCTGTACAACAACTATACCATACAATCTGCAACAAACACCTCACCATCAACTCCACTTCCATGACATCGGACATTTTCGGGACATGCACTCTGTTCCTCACCATATCCCGTGTCTCTGCATGAACAGGGGGAGGCAGAGGTATGGGACTTGTGTACAGTAACCACATGGCCAATACTGCACGAACAACTATGCCATAATATGTATTCTGCGCACCTGAACACATGCACCTGTCAGTGCACACTTATCTGTCTGCTGTATTACGTGAGAACTGTCACCTCACCATCGTCTGTACTTCCGTGCCCGGACTTTTGCATGGACAACAAATGCAACCCCCTACAACATGGCCCTAGTTATTGTGTCATGTTCAGTAGCCACCACATTGCAACAACTAGTGAGACGCTGCTGCATGCATGTAGGCTCATGCTCTGATGTCACCTCTGACGCAGGTGTGTCGGAGTTACTATTGTAGTAAACCTGTACCATGGAACTGAGATGTACTGTGCCTATGATGTCAAGCTGTCTGGTAGGCAAAATGAATACTGTCTGTGTCAAAGTCTACAGCTCCTCAGTAATTAGCAAATGTACTTTAGCATAGCAAGGGCAAGGCAGTTGTAACTCTGAAGCCTTCATTCCACAGTCAACAACTAATCACATCTACCCGTACCCCCTTTTGTATGTGTAATCATGCTAAGTATATCCTCCACATGCATTTTGCTGCCAGTAGTGTCCACTATACTGCATCACAGAGGAAGTAAGTCCAAATACATGCCTTGAAGCAAATATGTGACTCAGTAGAATTATTTTACGAAGACAAGTACGAATGAGAGAGGATGAGAGTGTGTGAAGTACACGAGAGTCGTGAGATGACCATGTAGTCTAGTGTCATTGGATGTCAATGCATATGAGTTGCCGCAACAGTGGACCTAGTGAAATACTACAGCTCGTGGGCCTGGACTTGTCAGACTCTGACGTGGCCCAACAGATCATCACATTAACACTGACGGCCTGGGCACTACAAAGCACAGTCCTACATATGTGTATAATTACCTTCACAGTCTGACATCACACTCATCAAGCAAAAGTAGGAGCCACGCAAAAGCATGCTACAGCAATGCATGACAAAACACACACACGATATCAGTGTGGGTGGGCAGGACTGCACAGTGAGTAAGAACTGCAGAAATTCACATACATGCTCAATTGAACAAGGCACAATCTTGACAGTCACACACCCTGCAGACACACTATGTCCGAAACATATCAAGTAGGAGTCATCCTGAACTGCAAAGACACACCCACACACTGCACACTGTGCAACATACAACACACACACGTGAACACATTCGCAGACCTGAACACGGATACAAACATCCACCATGGGCCTGGGTAACACATGTGTGTAGTCGACATTGCCAGAGCGCACACACACACACACCAACACTACCCCAAAGTCACACCACTCACACCACACACACACCTACACCTCCTAAATGCACACATTGAAAGTAAGCCATGTGCCCAGGCTCAATGTTCATCACAAGACTAACATACACCTACACTGCTGGCCACACAGCAAGTAAGCTCACATATACCTGCATACTCTGCACATGCTACCTGTCATCCTGTGGCTAGACTCACACCCTGTGCTTTGCTTGCACGCAAACATGACACGGATACATTCTCCCTGAAATACCACCAAATACATGCAGACAATCCGTGTCACAAAAATACTTATTCATCACACACACAAGTAGCAGAGTCTGAAAGAAGTGAAGTCCCTGCCACGTGTACAACACATTGGAATGTGAGACCAGACATTGCAATTGTTGAGGTACCATACACGGCATGTGCCTCACTTAACCATGCACACACAGCAACAACTGCAATAAGCAACTACACAGACACAACCGACTACAGGAACAACAGCATCCAGTCACAGATTACATAGACATGCGGCAAAATTGATCAACACCAGGGACAGTGGCCAGTCCGATGTGCAGAGTAGTGACACGAAAAGCTGCGTATGCAATGTGTGTGAGTGTACCCTGACATGGCCACCAACACTGCCATGGCAGTCACAATAGCCATCACAGCCACCACTGTGTCACAGGTAGATGTGTGAGTGTGCCTACCATTCAAACAGGATGCCAGTTCGACTCGGTGCTGTCTGTGTGCTACGGGACAGTTGGAGGTCCGCCCCTGAGAGAGAAGCACAACTGTGGAAGACACACATGTGGCATGTGAAGCGGGAGTTCCGCTTGGCCCAGGTGGGTGGGTGGCACGGGTAGGTGCACACATGCATTGTTGAAACAGACTGTGTGGGGAGGATTCCGGAGGGCTAGATTTCCACTGTGTTGGGTATTTGGAAAGCCCACCTGTCTGGGGATGAATGTGAACTCGTGTGGGCACAACAGGCGGGCACACGATCAATGCTGCATCAGGTGTAGACGTTAGCCCTCCCTCTGGGGACATGCTGGATACTGCTGTGCGTCTGCCAGGCCCTTGCCAAGGCACTCACATCCCCTGTCCACCAGGTGTACCCCCTACATTGTCCGCCTGCACAGGCTACCCAGGGCACGGGATGGCAGTGGAGCTTGGTGGGTGGGAGGTCATGGCGCCCTTCTCCTGGTCACATCTCGCAGGCAACACATTCTCAGTGTGCAGCAGGGCACAAGTCCTAAATATGTAGTGGGGGGACGCAGACGTCACGACAGGAAGTGACGTCACGAAAGGTGGCTTGCACCATCAGACTTATTGCCTCCCTTCGCCCACCCCTTACATGCGATTGCAACAGAGAAGCCAGCGCGTGCACAAGCAGCTCCGAGCTCGCCCCAGAGAGGCCAAAGAGTGAATGTGTGGGTCCATTTGCTACAGTTATCGGGCTCGCGGTAAAATCAGTGGTGGGACGCCGTCCACCCGCGTGGTACCCCGACTCGAGACCTGGTGTGCAGGCAAAGTGTCCTATTGGCTTTGCGATATGTGTGAGTTGCATGACACTCGTTGGCGGGGGATGGCTCGGAGGCCCGTCACCCTGAGGCCCATGTCTCACCACATGGGTCCCTTGTCAATGGCAGCGGTTGTAATGACTATGCGCGCCGGGGTGGGTCTACCTTTCGTCTGGGATTGTGTTTGCGGCCTGGCCCGCTAGGGCAGCCACAGCCTCTGTGTGTTGCATGTGGTGTATCCGGACTCCGGAGGCTGTCATGCATTGTCACTGTTGTCCAGGTCTCGAGTCGGGGTACCACGCGGGTGGACGGCGTCCCCCCACTTATTTTACCGCGAGACAGATAACTGGGGCAAATGGACCCACACATTCACTCTTTGGCCTCTCTGGGGCGAGATCGGAGCTGCTTGTGCACGCGCTGGCTTCTCCGATGCAATCGCATATAAGGGGTGAGCGAGGGGAGGCAATGAGTCTGACGGTGCAAGCCACCTTCCGTGATGTCACTTCCTGTCGTGACGTCAGCGTCCCCCCACTTCTTATTTTAGGACTCGTGCCCTGCTGTTGTCAGATGTGCCACTGCCCAGGGGGTGGAGAAAGGGTCAGGAATGTCAGCCTGAGATTGGCCCAGTTGAAGGCCCACCTTGACTGGGGGGGACAACCATTGGACAGTCTGGTGTAGCCCACCCACGCGTACATGTGGGCCCTCCATGAACTATGTCACCTGCGGCAAAGTGATGTCATGGGCAATGACGTTATTGAGGAGAGCTGTCTGCCCCACGCAGAGATGGCGCATAAGCTCAACAGACCCAGCACTGAGGGCAGCAGGGGTCACATGTGCAGGGGCAGCTGTGCCTGGTGTGAAGGAAACTCTACCCTTCATCCCTGTGCCGACACGTGTTGCACCAGTGGAAGTAGATGGGAGGGCGGGCATTGGCCTCCGCGTGGCTGAAGAGGAGCCAGAGTCCACGTCCCCTGTGTTAGCAAACATGGATGCATCACCTCTGTCCTCAGATGACTCAGAAATTGCCGTCTCGGCCTGTGATTCATCCAGCACACGTCTGGCCCCTCCGAGGCGCTGGTCACATCTGTCTCACTCAGCACCTGTGCAGCTGCTACATCCGATGCCACACCACTGTTGACCGTCCCCTGTCCCTCAGCACCCACGGGAGATGCCACATGAGAGAGAGCGAGGTGGCCTCACTCATCTGGCATCAATTAAACAGACATGTGCAAGGGAAGCAGCACAGAACATCCACAAATCCACATGTTGCACGATACCTGTGCAATTGCATACAGCCACCACAATCAACACGTAATGGCTGGCGTACAGTAAATGAAGCCGCTAATAAGTGGCACATGTGTTGTGCACATAGCACTACACCCGGCCTGTGTCACCCTGCGACCATAGCCACAAATCGCGGTGTGCACACCCACTGTCCTGATGGTGGCAAGGATGACCACTACGTAATTAGGCCAAAGACATACCTGCATGGAGCAGAATGGGAAACCACTCACACAGACTGCAACATGACAGGCCACAATGGCCATGAGCCCATGCCATCCACCTGTCGTTCACACGAGCACAACTGCTGTTGCACAGTGTGCCGGATGTGTAAGTACCAGAGATATGAGGTGAGGCATCGCACACATATGACCGAACGAAATCAGAGTAGGCACAGTGCCTCAAACATACATGTGAATTGCCACTCCAGCCTACTACAGGTTGTTCCTGAGGGCTACGACTCTGAGTGCATTGAGAATGCAGAGTGCTCAAATTACATCTTGAGCCTCAGGAATAGCATATGCATGTCAGATGCACACAGCACAGAGTACACTTACAACCCACTGCATCACACAACAAACATCACATTACCCAGATTATGGGTAGGCTGTGGACACATGCTGCCTCTCACAGCAAAAGACACCATCCCACAATACTGTACACTTGCTTGCTGCTGATGCCCCTACAAACATGCATCCGGCACAGGCTGTGTGACTGTCAAGATGCAGACCATTACTGGTGAAATGCAGCGCCGTGCTGACCTGACAATACGAGGGGGCATCCCCCGATTCGTTATCGCCACGTAGTAGCTCATCCGGCAGATGACGTCACACCCTTTGTGGAATTGGCTGCACTGTCGGTCACACATACACAGAGGCATCAACTTGGATGCAATGGCTCATCACAAGCCCTTGGGCTGGAAGACTTCAAACTGCAGGGATGGTACACAAGAGCCTTGGAATATCACTCATACACTTCTCAACATCACCCACATCCACCAATCACAGTGGCATGCTGCTGACCCATCCCAAATACTCAGAGACGTGCAACAGAGCCAGGAAGTAATCGGACATGGCCTAACAGCATGTGTACACCACACGTGAATGCATGCTGCTGGGAGTGTGTACACAGTACCTGTCCATCCCATTCACATGCAGGTTGCCAGCACATTGAGCAATGTGTAGTCTGCCCACATCTACTGTCCATTGTCAGGTGGACCAACACATAGATCACAAGGCAACACATCTTTGTGGGTGGACTCACTGTGTCCAACACTGCGCAGCCCTCAACGTACTCGCCCTGTGAATGGCTCACCCCGCAATGGAGGTCACATTCAGTGCCACTATCTCTCACACACATCCCTATCACAAGGCATGGTGTGTCCAATCGACAGGGCTGAGTTTGCGCATTTCAGGAGAGTCCTGAACAAAAGACACATGTAACCCACTGTACAGTCAGTGTTGTCACCTTCTAGCATTGTGCGGTCAATGTGCAGCGCAGGTCTGCTGCGACTGAGAAGGCCAGCAGGGACCCAGCCAGCCATTCACACAAGCAATGACTGCCCTGAGTCCTGCATTGCCAAGTGGCTGCGTGACTGGATGTGTGACATGGAAATGCCATGTACCACCACTCGTGAGGGACATGCATGGGAAAGCGCCAGAGAGCCTACATACCCCTTACACCTGTAGTTAGCATGGTAAGCAGTGCATGTTGGAACCCCACAGGCTCAGAATCATAGTGCTGCGGATCAACGACATGTGTGTCCCCCACATGCACTCCCACACACACTGTAGTTGTCTTACACACACAACTTTTGCTATAAATAGCCTTGGGCAGTGTGCGTGGAGCTCGGAATCCATGATCTCCAGCTCCTCGCTGGTGAGTGGACCTGGACATATCTTCAGAGTCGTCGACATGTAGGTGGACATGTGGCAGCAGCGGCAGGTGTTGTTGAGGGATGCCAGGCAGCAGTCCCTGGAAGCTGTGGTAATGCCGGTCTCCCTCCCACACTCATATAGCCCCCTGGGGCTGTTCCAGTGGGTCCAAGCTGCTGCAATTGGTGTACCATGTCTGCCTACTTCAAATGCACACAATGGCCTGCACCGAGCTGTCCCGGTACGCTTACCTCTATCGTCGAACACGCAGGATGCAGTCGCGAGGGCCATTGGAGTTGGCCTCAAGGGCCTGGTCCATGGCGGGTACAGTCCGCTGGTGCCATGTGGAATCCACAGTTGAATGTGCGCCATGCATTTGCAGGTGTGGCCATGATTTGTGTGTGGGAGCATGTCCACACTGGACAGGGCCACTTCATGCTGTGTGCATAGGCATTGACGGCCAGTGCTCAGCCTCCACATGTCTGTTGGCACATCATCATGTACACATTAGCATGGGAGCATGGGATGTGCATATGCACACACATGCCATATTTCTCAATGTACATCTCCCACTTGGCACGTGCAACGTTACGTGTCACTTGTGATGTGTGTTTGCATTCACACAGCTGTGTTGTCATGGAGTTGTCAATGTGTACACCTGTCAATGTGTGTTGGAGGTGTGATCCGTACAGTGCTGTACATTGGGTGAACTAGGGACATCATTGACTGTCTCATATCCCATTGTGCAACAGGACCCACTTGTTTTGGCCGCTCAGCCTGTGTACATTGTGTTGTTGGTGTGTGCCATACTCACCCAGCCTCGGAAGCTGTGTCTGGCACAGCAGCTAGGTATATTGCCGTGGTGTTGTCGCTTCCCACCTATGCAGTCTGAAACCATCATGATGCCTTTCAAGCTATTAGGGCCTAAATCCCCATGTGCATGCTCATAGCAATGGTTTGTGTCAGTAGCCATTGCTATTGGTAATGGGACCTGTGTAAGAGTATTGTAGCTGTGCTGTCCCTACTTGTCAGCTGTTCTGTGATTCTATTGCTTTGTCAGTAATTTTAGTTATGTGTATGTGAAAGTGCCATGTGGTGTGTTGCATTGACATGTGTCCACTTCCATCTGTCCTAGGAGGAGACCAAACATACATCGCCCCTACCAATTGCTGTCAGACATGGAGGATGTGGAGGTCATTCGTAAATTCCGGCTGGACCGACCCACCCTGCATCACCTATGTGCCATGTTGGAACCCCACCTTCGTCCTCGCAGGGTGTATCCAACAGCATTCACCCCCACGGCTAAGGTGATGGCTGCACTGCATTTTTTCGCTGCCGGATCTTTCCAACACACGGTAGGCAGTGGAGGTGGAATGTCCCAACCCATGTTCAGCATGGTGCTACGGGATGTCCTGTCAGCTATGATGCTGTACAGGAACCGGTACATCCGATTCCCCAGGGCTCGTGATTTGGCGGCAGTGAAGGGTGCTTTCTATGCCCTTGGACGCATCCCCCACGTTGTTGGTGCAATTGATTGCACCCATGTTGGCCTTGTTGCACCACAGGTCATGGAGCACATCTATAGGAACCGGAAACATTTCCACTCCCTGAATGTGCAAGTGGTGTGCCTGGCGGACATGATCATCACACACGTGTGTGCGAAGTTTCCCGTTTCCACCCATGACTCGCACATCATGCGCCACAGCATCCTCCCACGAATGATGTCCAATCTTCAACCGGACTGTGCATGGATTGTTGGTGAGTATGCATACTCGTGTAGCGTGCTGGGTGTGACATGCTGTCTTGTATCCTGTTGGAATTGCAACGATTCTCTGTGTTTCTCACACCCAGGTGACTCTGCATATCCTAACGGGCCTTGGCTGCTGAGCCCACTACGTAATCCCAGGACACCAGCTGATGTCAGATACAATGAGGCACATGGGAGGACCAGACGTGTGGTGGAGCGGACTTTTGGACTCCTGAAGTCCAGATTCAGATGCCTGGACCGCACCGGGGGTGCACTGGCATACTCCCCACAGAAGGTGTGCCAGATAGTTGTGGCATGCTGCATGCTGCACAATCTCGCTATTCGCAGGCAGATCCCCCTGATAGTGGATGACGGTGATCAGCCAGGGCCCCCGCCTGCAGACCAGGCCGTGTCCAGTGACGAGGACAGTGGAGAGGAGGAAGCAGTGAATGAGCGTCAGCAGCTCATCGCCCGCTACTTCACTTGACGGTGAGTGACCATGTACGTCGGCTGATGTTGCTGTAGTTGTGTAGGTGTATGTGTGCATTGTCACGGCGGCCTATTGTTCACTGAGTGCTGTGTGGCAATGGTCCATGTCCAGGGTAGTATGCCACTGACAGTGGCTGTGGCATTGTGCCCTGTTGCTCTGTGAGATGTGTGTACATTGCTTGAACTTGATGACAAGTACTGTGTGATGAGTGTGTGACACACACATTCAATGGACTCTTGTTCTGTTTTTCACTCTAGGTCCCTACAGCCTCTCCTGGCCTATCGATATACCACACTCCTGATGCATTTCTGATCATGGTGACGGTTGCACATCCTTGATTAAACACAGAGCAGATACAACAGAATGTGATCCAGATGTATTTATTTTGAGCAGTGGCATGTGATTGTGGGCAAGGTGATGACAAAAGTGGTGCATGCTGGAACAATGAGTTGACGGACATGTCCGCGTGATGGTCAAGGTGTACCCATGTTGTTCTGGGTCCACAGTCCGACAGACACATGCCATTCACATGGCAGTGTGGGGTAGGAAAGTAGTCCAAGTGAATGCAGTAGATGGCCACCGTGGCTGGCTGTGTCACTGGCGTTTGGAGCGTGCAAAGTCATCTCTGGACACCTGTTTCCTCTTCGGACGACCCCTTCCACGTTTGAGAGGGGGGGGTTGTGTTTGTGGGCTGCTGGTGGTGGCTGAGGATTGCCCACTCGCTGTGGACGCAGGGGAACTGGATGTTGCACGGACCTGCGCCCCAGCAGGTGGTGGCGGAGGTGGTGTGGTTGGCCTTGATTGGGCCCTCACTGCCACCACTAGCTGGCCCATGAGGTCGACAAGTTTGCCCATACGGGTCACGAATTGGCCCATATGGGCGTTCATGGACCTCAAAACCCCAAGGACTTCCCGTGTATCGGCAGATGACCGGGCCCATTGTACCTGGGCCTCTTCATAGGCCCCAAGGACTCTGGCGATTTGCGGCAGGGCTTGGCTCCCAGGCTCTGATGGCGTTGGCCTGACCCTGCTCCTCCCACCTGAACTGCTGCCACCGACCTGCCCACTCGCCACAGTGGTCACCCGGGGCCTCGTTGTGGCTCCCAGGGTCGATGTCGACGTGCGTGCAGCCCCTTGCGCAGGGTGAGTGGTCAGGGAGGCCCTGGTGGTGGTGGTGGTTGCGGGGGTGGTGGTGGCCGCAATGACCGTGGCAGCAGGGCCTGGGACTGGTCACCAGCCCTGGGAGATGGGTTGGTGGGTAGGAGGGGTCCTGGGGAGCGGTTGAGCCCTGCCACACCAGATGTGCCTGGTTGGGAGTCCTCGTCCGAAGAGGTGTCCAGGGCTTCCACATCCGTGAGTCCGGGTGGAGGGCTTGTGGACTGGCTGTGATGGCTGCTGTCTCCCTCTCCAGCATCATGCTGTTCGTCACCTGTGGGGCGGAGACGAAAGGTTATTGTGTTGCACCTTGCAAGGTTTGTGTTAGATGTCTGACATTCACAGTTGGTGCACAGTTGTGCACTGATTTCCCAGATGCGTGTGTATGGCTCTACAATGTGTGTGCGTCATCAAGGCAATGGAATAGTGTGATGAGTGCACATGGCATGGGACGGATTTTGATAGCCAATCGGTGTGTGTTGCAGTACCCCAACATTTTGTGGCTTTGGTGGAAACGGGGTACAGCCCCATGAATGCTTTGGAGATGAAATATGTTTTTGGGGTTCAAATGAAACTCTTAGAAACGCAGATGGCAAAAGGGGTACAGCCCCATCAACGCTTTTGAGGTGAAATATGGTTTTGGGGTTAAAATTAAACGCTTAGAAACGCAGATGGCAAAAGGGGTACAGCCCCATCAACGCTTTTGAGGTGAAATATGGTTTTGGGGTTCAAATGAAACGCTTAGAAACGCAGATGGCAAAAGGGGTACAGACCCATAAACGCTTTTGAGGTGAAATATGGTTTTGGGGTTCAAATGAAACGCTTAGAAACGCAGATGGCAAAAGGGGTACAGACCGTTCAACGCTTTTGAGGTGAAATATGGTTTTGGGTACATACTGTGACATATGAGTGCAGGAGGGGACATGTGTTTTGGCCACACGACACTGCAGAGACAAAGGTGTGTGTATGTCTGACACCTGTCACTGTTATCATTTAGGGACATTACATTGCAAGCATTGTAGTGAGTGAATAATGGTTGTGTGCCACACAACGAATTGCAGATGGGACAATTCCTTGGTGTGCGTGCTACCCTCAGCCATGTGCAGCAATGCAGTGCTCTTGGGGTGTTGACTATATTAGGTATGTTGTAAATCACAGTGTGACGTGCGCTTCAGACACTACAGACACATTATTGGTCATCGGCAGGAATCTTTGCTGAACTACTGTATATGGGACAACTGATTAGATGAAATACCTTTCATGACACTGGGGCTAAAAAGATGTGATGGCTGAGATATTGAATGTGCATTGTGTAGCTGTGTGGTTCATGGGTCCAGTGGTGTATGTGACATTACTGTGGTTCCACTCTGTTACATTGAGGCAAGATAGACTTACATGGGTGATGTTGTACGATGTCAACGGAACAAGCAGACACGACTACATGGACAAGACTTCGATGGTGTTGCTGATGTGTGTGATGACTGGCACAGTGCACGGCATGTGGGTCAGTACTCCAGTGAGACTTGTGCATGCAGACGTGACTCCTTACGTGTTAGTGTATTTGAGATGGCTCATGTCGGCTATGAATCTGTAATTCATGTCCGTGTGCACATTAGTCACATGATTATGACAGGGAGCAGTGCTACCTGTTCCTCTGCTACGTGACATGTCCCAAATGTTAGTCGTAGTACAGTCCTGATGCCTACAGACACCCCGCCCTGTACAGTAGTCTACCTACTTGTTGGTTTGGAGGGAGCAATGCAATGGCTGTCACATGGTTATGAGAGGGAGGGGTGCTCCATCTTGCTGGTCTGTGGGAGTGGGGGCCGTGTTGTGAGTTGTGGTGAAGGCTTACCACCCACAGACACCCCTCCATGTAGGGAAACATATCTGGCTGTCGGGTGGAGTTGTGCACTGCAATGGCTGACACATGGGTGTGGGGAGTGCTCCATCTTGCTGCGCTGTTGGACTAGGGACCTGGTGGGGGTTGTACTTCTGAAGTCCCCCCTCCGATACTCGGAGTTTGTGGTAAGGCTACTTACCTGTTACTTGTTGGTTAGTGCAGCTATGGCTGACACATGAGTGTGGGTGTGGGGAGTGCTCCTTCCGGCGCATCTGGGGTACAAGGGGACCTGGTGGGAGTTGTGGTGCTGGCTGACTGTACACATGCCCCCATGGTTTTGTTTGTTGGTACCTTTGGGCTGAGTGTGTGGGAGTGTCTGTTGAATGTGTGAGAGATGCCTTGTGTATTGTGTACTGGACATGGGGGTGTTTGGCCCTCGGTGCTATGGCATTCTGGTAGTGCATGACAGTACATAGCGGTGTGCTGGTATACATTTGTTTGTACTTACCAGCCTCCACTCCCCCTGGTATTCCGGTGAGACTCTCCGGATGCAGAATGCCTCGCACCTTCTCCTCCCACGCCTTGAAGGTCTTGAATAGCGCGGGATTTACGCCGCCAGTCCTGTCAGCCAGCTCACGATTCTTGGCCTCCTTCTTCCTGACCACACTTTTCAGGTCGTGCCACCTCTTTGTGATTTCACCCCGGTTGCGTGGCACGTTCCCAACTGCATTCACCTGGTCTACGATCCTGCTCCACATTCTGTTTCTGGTGGCTACTGGTGTCTGTTGGACCTGGTTCCCATAGATTTGTGGGTGCACCTTGATGATCTCATCGACCATGACTGTCAACTCAGTGGCAGTGTACTTTGGCATTCTTTGTGTTGCCATGGTGTGTGGTTTGCTATTTGTGGGGCTGGTGTGGTGGTTGTGTGGTGTGTGGTGTGTGATGTGCAGGGGGTTCGTGGTGCTGTTGTTTCAGTGGTGATGGTGGTGGTAGTGGTGGTGATGAGTGTGATGTGTGCGTGCGTGTGGTGTGCTGCTTTCCTTTGTGTCTCTCTGGGTTGTCTGATGGCGTCTTCGCTTTGTCGTAGTGCAAGGGATTGTGGTCTGTGAAGAGGCTGCTTTTGTACTGACCTATGTGGGTGTGTCATGATGGTCTGTCGTTTTCAGGTGTGTTGTGTCTGTTGTCCTGGGATTTGTAGTTTTTTAGTTTTGGCAGGGGGCATGTGTCTTTGGGATGTGTTCTGTGTTTGGGTTTTTGGCGTAGTTTGCTGTGTGGACTTGTTGGCCATGTTGTGTGTATTTCTTTGTTCCGCAAATGATTTCTGTGCATGGACGTGGCCGCCAGGCCTTCCGCCGTGTCAGTTATTCATCGCTGTTGTTAACCGTGGCGGGCGGGGAATATGTGGATTTTCCGCGCTCATGTCGGGGAGATCATAATTTCACGGTCGTTGTCTCGGTCATCAGAGCGGGCGGATTTGGCTATTCGGGCGGGATTGCGTCCGTGGCGGACGGTTAATCTTCTACTCGGACATGGACGGGCGGAATTTTGTGTGTTTTTACCGCCGCGGGCGGAGGTTGCTTCGCGACTTCATAATTGCTCGGTCGGTATTCCCATGGTGCAGGCGGGCGGTTTTCTCATGCTATCGTAGATGGCGGATTTTTTAACGCCGGTTATCGTAATGGACCCCTATATTACAATTAAATTACTTCCCACCCTATTCCCCTATAAACCCACAACCCGCTCCGAATAATAAATTAATGCAATTAACATACTTATCAATTTATCAATTAATAAAAATTAATTACCAATTAATAAAAATTAATTACCAATTAATAATTAATTAACAATAAATTATTTATCAATGCAAATAAATTCAAATAAATATTTACTTAATTACAATTAAAATACTTCCCACCCTATTCCCCTATAAACCCACAACTCGTTACAGAACTAAAACGCAAAATTAAATTAAACATAATTAATAATTCCTAAAAATGTATATTTAATTTACTATAATTAAATTACTTCCCACCCTATTCCCCTATAAACCCACAACCCGCTACGGAATTAAATTACGCAAAAATTAAATAACAAAAAATTCATTACTTTAAAAAATTAAACATACATTACAAAAATAATATACACTTTTAACACATATACTAACATAGAAAACACTTTAAAAATTCGATATTATTAAAAATTCGATATATTTTAATGCCTATATTATGTACTTCGATATTTTGACAGTCGATATTACTTACCTGCATTTCGATATTTTTAACCACTATATTATGTCCGTTCGATATTATGTCCATTCTATATTTTAACTTCGATATTCTGTCCATTCTATATATTTTTTTCGATATTTTGTCTAGTTACCGTAGTTTATACCTGTATTATACCTGTCTAATTAAAGCACTCTTTGAAATTCAGGACATCAGACTTTGAGATTAGTAACCGTGAAACAAGGGACATTTGCAAACAGTGTCAGTGAATTAACTCCAGTCTCTAATATAGCCTTATAGCCCGCCGTTGCGGGCCATACCGGCTATTAAAGGCCCGCTCCAGCGTGGCCTTTAACAAGGGAGCGGGACTTTAATAGCCGGTATAGCCCAGCTACGAAGGGCTATAAGGCTATTAGAACATTCTGCCACTAGAGGGCAGAATGTTCTAAGAAAAAAAACAAAGGCTTCAGGGAGCGCGAGGGGATTGAAATCCCCTCAGGCTCCCTGAAGCCTTTGTTCACAGCCACAGCTGTGAACAGAGAAACATTGGAATGTTGGAGCTCCGGGCTTATACCAGCCATTATAAGCACGGAGCTACTCCATTGTTTTCAATGGAGCTCCTAACATTCCAATGTTCTAATATAGCCTTATAGCCCGCCGTAGCGGGCCATACCAGCTATTAAAGGCACGCTCCAGCGTGGCCTTTAACAAGGGAGCGGGACTTTAATAGCCGGTATAGCCCAGCTACGAAGGGCTATAAGGCTATTAGAACATTCTGCCACTAGAGGGCAGAATGTTCTAACAAATAAAACAAAGGCTTCAGGGAGCTCGAGGGGATTGAAATCCCCTCAGGCTCCCTGAAGCCTTTGTTCACAGCCACAGCTGTGAACAGAGAAACATTGGAATGTTGGAGCTCCGGGCTTATACCAGCCATTATAAGCACGAAGCTACTCCATTGTTTTCAATGGAGCTCCTAACATTCCAATGTTCTAATATAGCCTTATAGCCCTTCGTAGCGGGCTATACCAGCTATTAAAGGTCCGCTCCAGCGTTAAAGGCCCGAGCCGAAGGCGAGGGCCTTTAACAAGGGAGCGGGACTTTAATAGCTGTTATAGCCCAGCTACGAAGGGCTATAAGGCTATTAGAACTTTCTGCCACTAGAGGGCAGAATGTTCTAACAAATAAAACAAAGGCCTCTCGGAGCCCAAGGGGGTTTAAATCCCCTCGGGCTCCGAGAGGCCTTTGTGAAGACAACATTGGAATATTGCTTTGCAGGCCTTTACCGGCCCGTAGAAGCACGGAGCACTCCATTGTCTTTAATGGAGTGCTCCACATTCCAATGTTCTAATAGTGCTTGTGATGTTAACATGAATTGTAAAGAAAATGAAACAAAACTATTTCAAAAGAAAAAGGAATATATCTCAAACTGTTTACTCATCTTTTCCTATGTGAATTATAGTCACCTTCTTTTAATATAAACGTTCCCTTAGTCGTTCAAGTAGGGATGCCAATATCAGCCTTTCCAGGCGGCTCAAGGCAGGACTGGGGACCACAGGCTGTAGACTTGCAAATACATAGTCACACACATCAAAAGGCATTTTAGAATGACAAAAGACCAGTGCTCTGTGAACCCTGGAATCGGTGGCTCGCTCGGACTGGGGATGGGATGTGCTGCTAAGAACTCACCTTTGCAAAGAGAAGCACCCTGAGTTGAGATTAACCTCACAACCTGTAAGCAGCCAGGAAGGGGCTGAGATGTCCAAACAAAGGTGATCTTTGATCACAATCTTCCCAGGTCTGAGCCCTTTTAAACTTTTAATAATTGTAATTTAGAAGTTCAGAGAAAAATGTCACGCGCTGACATTTTCCAAATTGTCTTTAATTAATGTTACTTCACAATTTTATAAGGTATTCCTCCTGTCCAATATGCACTTGTATCGGAAGTTTGCACTCAAAAGAATACATATCTCTCAGAGCTTTTCACAAGCTGAACGCTTGAGGGTCTTTTGATATTTTTTCACCAACCTGCTCAAGCACTACATTTCGGATGAACTTAAGAGACCCAATGTTATCCCGGATATTTATAAATTTAGACTCAAATAATATTATGAAGTATTTGAAATGTTATGCGGTGCTTTAAGTGTTCCTGAAAACATTAGAATTGGTGAGTCTGTGGAAAATAATGTATGTTTTCGTCTATAGTTCCTTTTTTAGTATGTGTCTTATTTCTCGTTGTCTAGTAAATTGTATACATTGTGTAATGTATTTGTCACACTCTTTGGTGTCCCCATTGGTGCTACAGATGTCCGATCTTTTTAGGTTTACGAGCTGTACGATATACCAAGCTCTAAGATACACCACTTGTTCAATGCTTTCGTTACGCCTATGAATTTTGTAAAGTGTAAGTGTAAATAGGACTTCCAAATAAATGTATGCAAACTGTAGATTTGTATGAGTACACTGAAGCTTATACCAGTGGATTTTTCTTCACTGTAAACCATGCAGGGTGTGTGGGTACTTACAAAGTGCAATTTACCTTCTTCTCCATCTTTTACAATTGGAGAACCTTTTTCGCATGTTATGGTGTCTTTCAAGTCCCACTTAAATCCTGCCTTTGCTGCAAATAATTTAGGCGATATAACAGAGTGAAATACATTAGAAGATTTCGGTATATGCACAAAGTTACTTCTAATGTCTTCAACCCACGACATCCTGAAGTACACCAATGTTCCCACCCCTATAGTTAGCACTGTGGTAGTACGACCACAAACCTGCAGCATTTCTTTCTGTACTGCAATGGTAATCACAATTTGAGAATTATGCTTACACATCCATCAATTTACTCACCCACATTGAGCTTGGCCGTGCATAAATCTTTGTGAACTTGACCATTTCAGAAGAGCAATGTTTGATATCCTGGTTATGTTAAGATGGGTAGTATCTAGCAGACATCCATGGTCTGTTATGTGTGACTTCCATTCCTACTGAGATGGGTCTGTCAGTTGTATGGCAGTAGATTTTGTTTTGCTGTCATTATTTTTCCTCGATGTAGCAGACTTAGAGCCTGATTTAGATATTGGCAGACAGGTTACTCTGTCACAATGGTGACGGATATTCCGTCCTCCGAAATATAAATTCCATTATATCCTATGGGATTTATATTTTTGGGAATGAGAGATCTACCACCATTGTGACAGAGTAACCTGTCTGCCGAGATCTAAATCAGGCCCTTAGATTGGTTATATTGTGGCTATTTGATTTGTGTAATATATAGACGTGGAATGTGACCAGCAAGTAATGTGAGCTCTGCATGGGCTGCACCATATCATTTATATTTCACTGCAATGTGAGAAGACTAGATGTATCATCTGTGTGTGTGTGAGGGGGGAGTTGATTAATGCCCAGGCCTGGCAAGTAGGAGTGAAGACAAGGCCCTTCAGTAGGCATCTGCTAGTTGCTGAATTTTCTTTATTCACCTTTGGATACAACCCGAAACTCAGTTGAAAGCTAGAGCAAAGCAAAGCTAGGCTTGTTTCGCTTTCCTGTTATGTTACCTACGGCATGCAGAGAATACAGAGGTTTGTTTACTGTATGCCTTTTGGACTCCAAAGACTCAATCTGCTGGCAATAAGATCATGTATTATTTGGCTGGATCTGACTTTCAAATATATTTTTAATATGTATTTGTCAGACTACTGCATTCCTTTGGCCTTGTCTTCTGTCACTCATACGAGCCCAAGAAGCAGCACCTAGTCCCTCTCAAAGATGGTAGGTAAGAATACATACTACTTCACTCCACTACAGGCATAAGCACAGCAACACAATCACAGAAAACATCATGGGCAAAAGCAGATCATTTTCAACAAATGCCACCCTCAGAACCCAGATCCTTCCAACCAGACATAACCATAAATTAATATAGAGCTCATGTGTTCTATGCCTCACTCTTCTTTCACTCCACTACTCATCTAAGTGAAGCCATTCAGTGTCGGGTATCATTCAAGTACACACACCTCGGAGGGTTTGAAGATAACCCGCATGGAATACACGTAGTAGTTTATCTCTTGAAACATGAACTGAGTGCAGCCGGACTCTGGTTGTGAACTCTGTTCTATGAGGTCTTGCTACCGGACACCGAATTGAAATAAGGAAGAACACTATATAGAATTCCAAGGACCTAGGACAAGATTTATACTCTTTTGCCCTGAAGAAGTCCCTGCGTTTTGGGATGAAACGAGTTGGTTGTGTTCCTTTTCTCTTTTTCACAAAGACAATGAAGAAATAAAGAAAGAGTTCTAAGAACATATGTGTCCTTTTTATTTATTTATTTATTTTTTTGTCCTCATTCGCCTCCAGATGCCGGCACCCATATTCCTTGAACCAGGTATCCAAACTATCCAACTTCGGGTGCACTAGCGCACAGGAGGGTACTGCCCCAAACGGGTAAAAGTCACTATCAGATTTGATCCGGTTTACGCCGGCAGCTGCTAGTGTGGATTTTTCGGAACAGGGGTTGCAATCCATCACAGCCTGGAGAGAATTTAAGGAGGTTTAATCATAGGACGAAGAGTGCAACAGGGTCAATGGAGACCTCCCTCTTTGCCTAGACATCTCAATAAGAAACTCCACAGGGCCTTCTTTCTTTTAGATGTGGTCCCCCTTAGATCTAACTTAGATGTAATGATTAAAGAATCCAGCCATGAAGCATGTTGAGGGGGCAGACATTCTACCCACTTGCAGCAGATTTCCCTTCTAGCAAGCAATATGGCAAAGAAGAGAAAAGCTTTTGCAGGACTAGCAATTTTGTCAGTGATACCAAAAATGATCAAAGAAAGGCTAACCTCAACTTGCAGCCCTAGAATGATAGAAATGGTGTTACCGACCTTCGTCCAAAATTCGAGAATGGCTGAACATTGCTGGAACATGTGGACGTCCGATGCTCTTTCCAGGTCGCATTTCTTACATTTCACGGGAGGCCCTTTTGACATCTTTGAAAGCCTTAACGGGGGTAAATAGGCCCTGTGGATAGTAAAGAGATGATTTCTCCTTAACCAGGCCGGCTTAACCACACAAAACAAAGTGCTCATTGATACGTGCCACAGTTATTCCCAATGTTCTCCCGGCATGTGGGTACCCCACAAGTCTTCTACCAGGTTGAAGTCCCCATCAATTGCTTCTTCGATTCTCCAGTACCAGAAAGATACCTCTTTCCTCCCCGGAGGTTTCGCCACCAAGTGATCTTCTAGAAGGCTGCCTATTTCAATTGGGGATTTCTGATTTTGAGTCCAGCTACTCACCTGAATATATTTGAATTTTGAGATTTCCCCTTCCATGGCGCTACAGAAGGTCAACCACGGTAGTAGTGTGCTTTCTTGGATAAGGTCTCCACACACACTCAACCCAACCCTTCTCAATGGTTGTGCTAACTTGTCTTTTAGGCAGTCTGGTGTTCCCGGGGAGTCCCACAGAGGGGCTAGGCTCAAAAAATAGCTGATGCCTGCTAACCTTCTGATACTAGCCCACATTCTAATCATGGCCTGTAATACTTTGAGCTTGATTTTTTTGAAGAATTTTGGGTCTCCAAATTTAAACATAAAGCCATCCTTATCTATGTTGCCCCCCTCCAGCATGGCTAGGAACATACACCCAGTCCCAGAAGAGTCCGGGATTTTTAATAACATTCTAGAATGAGAAAGTTGGAAGGCCCATGCGTAATATTGCAGGTTCGGGAGGGATAAACCCCCTTTCTCCCTTCTACGTCTCAATTTTTTCCAAGAGATTCTTGTTCCTTTATAGGCCCAGATGAAAGAATTTATGGCCTGTTGTAGTTTATCATCAACGGCTTGCCTATATGTAGGGGGATTTTGTTAAACAGGAATGTAATCTTTGGTAATATCATCATTTTCACCAAATTCACCCTCCTGAAGATTGTCAAAGGGAGGAGAGCCCAGCTTTTCATAAGTCGCGTACATTCCTTAGTGATGTTTACCATATTTACTTCGGGGATTTTCCCTATATCCTGCACTATCTTTAACCCCAGGTATCTCATCTCTTTTTTAATCAAGTGGTGACTCTTCTCCAAATTCCAGGCCATAATCTCTGTTTTTTGAGAGTTCACCTCGTACCCGGAAACTTCCCCAAACTCCTCAGTGTGCTGTAAAATGACATGGAGGGCAGCACGGAGGTCTGTAGAGTAGACCATAAGATCGTCGGCATAGAGAGCCACTTTCCGTTCCCAACCTTCATACCTAAATCAAGGGATATTCACCTCATCTCTGAGCTTCAAAGATTGAAGAGGAGTGGGGATAGGGGGCAGCCCTGCCTAGTGCCCATCGTTATTCTAAATGGTTTTGTTAGATTGCCATTCACCAATACTTTCACTGATGCGCCTTGATAGATCAGCTGGATGGCTCTATGGAAGTTTTTGCCTATAATGTATTTTTCTAATACCACCGCCAAATAAGCCCAGCTGGCTCTATCAATTGCCTTAGTGGGGTCAAGGGTCATAACTACCAAGGGGATAGAGTAAGATGTGGCCAGATCTATTGCGCCAATCAGGTCTTATGTAAGTTCGTGTATATGCCTACCCTTAACAAAGCCCTTCCGATCAACCTGCAAAATATCCCCTGCCACTGCGCCTAGTCTATCTGCTAACATTTTGGCGAAGATCTTGTAATCAGCATTAAGCAGTGATATAGGCCTATATGATTCACATTTGGCCGGATTTTTCCCTGGTTTTAAAATCAAAGTGATGGTTGCCTCACCCCAAGAGGAAGGTAGGCTTACACCTAAAATTAGGATCTCATTGAACAATAAAGTCATAACTGGAATTAGAGCTTCGCCCAGATGTTTGTAGAGCTCTGTTGGTAGACCATCCGGCCCTGCTGCTTTCCCTTTTTTGCTTGACTGTAGAGCCCTCTTTACTTCCTCCTGGGTGATTTCGTGTTCTAGGAAGTGTGCTGAGATGTATCTAATGATTTAAGTGCAGTCGAAAAAAGCCATGGAAGGCGTTCTCGATTTCTGAATCCTTGTTTAATCTAACCGCACTCTCAAGATCCTCTATTTCCCTTACCAGGTTTCGTGATCTGCCAGCTTTCGCCTTCCATGCCAACAATCTCCCTGCCCCTTCCCCATACTCAAAGTGAGCCAGTTTACTCGCCTCCCAATGTTTTGTAACCCTTGTCTGCAGGATGTTATCTATCTGTTCCTTCGATTTCTTCAGTTTATTGTTGACCTCTCGTCTTGCCTCTTCATCTCAAAAACCCCACATGCTAGCCTCCAAGCACTTCGTTTCTCTTTCTATCTGGCCCACCTCCTCTCTGTAGCATTTGTTTCTATAACATACTCTGTTGGTAATTTTCCCCCTTAAGTACGCCTTTAAGGTGTCCCACACTATCTGGATGGAGGCTGTCCCTATGTTAATGTTCAAGAATTCCTCCATCTCCGAGCGCAGTTGGTTCATCTCATCTACGTCATGTAGCAGTGTCCAGCGTCCAGACCCTTCCGGTCTTTCTATCATTTACGTCCAGCTCCATATATATCCCTGAGTGATCCGACAAATGGGCGGTCAAATACCCAATGTCAATAATTTTTTCTCTCAGACTTAGACTCACCAGGAAATAGTCTATTCTAGACCTATGGCCATATTTCCTGTTATAATATGAGGTTCCGAGCGTAGGGCCGGACCTATCCCTCCAGACATCGCAGAACCCCATCTGCTGCATCATTGAATGCAAAAATGCTCGTGGCTCTGCTGTTATTTGATTTGTCCAGTTTGGGGTTTAGAGTAATATTGAAGTCCCCGGCCATAATTACAGGTTTCAGAAAATCCAATATATTAGAAGAAATTGCATTTAAAGGCTCAGGATCATCTCAGTAGGGGCCATAGTATCCGACTAGTGTTACTAGATAACCCGATAGTGTTGTCTTAAGAATGACCCATCTGCCACTTGAGTCCACTAAGGAGTCAATTACGTGAGCCTTAACTTGCCGCTTAATTATAATCACCACTCCTCTTATATTGGCATTCTGATCCATGCAGATAATGTGCCCAACCAACTTTAGTTTTTTAAAAATTGCCAAACATTCATTTTTGATCAAGAGAGTTTCTTGCAGGATGATTATTTGAGCAGGAGAGTCCCTCAAGTATTGTAGGATTTTTGCTCTTCTCCTTTTTACGCTTAGACCATTAACATTCCAATATAAGAGCTGGATCATACTTTAGGTTCTTCTTGTGTGGGGTAATGAGATATACCACCCGGACCATACCTTTGGTAAACCCATACCAATTTGACCAACATAACTGAGGCAAAAGAGGAACTTTTTTTCCCTACATGCTCCCCACCCAGTGCACCCAACCCATCCCCCCACCCAGCTTCTCACCCTGGAGAACCCAACCCACTATGTATCTGGACTTGATGTTAGTCCTGATTGCTACGTCTGGGCACCCCCACCCACCTCAACCCTCTTTTGTGCTATATTTGTGACCGCATGGCTTTTCTAATATCTTTTAAATGGCTTTTTTTTGTTGACAATTTTTTTTAAATATTTATATTTAAGACCCTCCACATACCACACCCCACCCCACCCCCACCTTGTTTTAACATTAGTTTCTCGATGGAAACCGCACTAAATAAGGGACGGGGGGACAAGTGGAAAGATGAAGGAAAGGAAGAATGAAAAACAGGAAGAAACCTCAAACTGGTTGGAGGCTAAAAGATGTTACACGTCACCTTTTTTTATACTTTCTAAGAGTTCTTCCGCTTCTTGCTTGCTCCTTATATTGTGCATCTTATTCTTGTGCATTACTATTAAGGAGGAGGGGAAATTAAGTTGGTCTACTGCTCCTAGTTTTTTAAATTCGTCAAGTTTTTTCCCCAGCTCCCATTGCCTATCTAGAGTAGCACGTGAGAGCTCCGGTCTTATCTCAAAGGAAAAATCTTTCCCCTTAAGTGACTTTGTTTTCAAGGCTTTAGACAGGAATTTTTCTTTTAGGGAATACGTGAGGAAGTTCACTAGGATTTTCCTGAGTTTAGCTTTGTTGGGGTTCCTTCTGAAGGGGTCCCAATGGACCCTTTGGATGTCTTTACTCAGATCACCTTCGGATTCCTCCATCTGCATCGCTTCCTTAATTAATGTGGCAACAAAAGCCCTTAGATCCTCTCCTTCTTTCCCTTCTGGGACGTTCAGGATGCGGAGATTGTTCCTCCTTGAATTATTTTCCAGCTGTTCCAGTTTTTCGTGAACCTCCTGCTCATCCTTTTTTAAGCCCACTATGTCTGCCTTCGCTGCGCATAGATCACTTTTAAGCTCATCCACAGAGATCTCCAAAGTCTGAGTTCTAGTATTTAGTAGGTCAATCTTCTTTTCCAGTGACTCACAGAAAAACCTTATCTCTCCCTGGTTGGATTCAGAAACAGCAAACCCCGTCTTGAATTCCTCCGATAGCGTCTGGAACATAGCTTCCATGGGCAATGATGGACTTGACACAGGGGCATCATTTCCTGCACCTGGAGTGGTAGGACCTAACTCGCCCCCGTGGGAGGTCAATGTTGGGGCCTCAAGCGAGGTTATTTCATCGCTCTCACCTAGGGGAGCTTGTTCTCGACCGGCCAACAGGTTAGCAGGAGTAGAGTCCCCCTTAGAAGCCATTTGAACCCCTTTGACTTCGCCCACTGACCGTTTCCTGAGGGCCTCTGCCTGCTTTGTGATGTCCACCACTATAGGCTGAACCTTGAAGAAGGACCTCAAGGAGGGGGTAATTGTCTCCCTCTGTAAATGCTCTTCCGCTTTCTTTCCCCCCTTTCCTGATTTAATGCTCCTGCCCTTAACTTCGCCATGAAGGTAAGTATTGGACGCGGAGCCTCCCTCAAGTTCCTGAATGGTGCACTTTTATTATACAGTTAATTAAAACCGTAACATACAAACATCATATTGATGCTTAATAAAATTTAAGAATTAAAAATTGTATACACATTTATAAAATCTGGCAATACAAAATAAATGTCAATTCCAAAAGCAGCATTTCAGGTTGATGGCAATATATCACAATTAGCCGTTTAGTCCAAAAGGGAAGTATATAGTATGAAAGACAATGACAAAAGTATCACAGTGCTTATTACTGATAGTTAACTTTCATCAACGTTCATTTGTACAATAAGAATAGAACTTGACTGTTTCTTAATGCTGGGCATTATGCAGTGCAGTTAAAATAATGTTAACAAACTTCCCAGCCCTTGCTAGAACTTGGGCTGAATTATTACTAAAGCACAGATCAGATGCTTCCCTACAATGTCTCAGTAACTTTTCCCGATAGACTGGGATCAATAGACGTCGGCGATCGTTGGCAAGATGAGGGCAACAACATAGCAGATGTAACCAGGACTCATGTGGATAATTGCAGAGCCTACATGTTAGCTGACCATTCCTCCGAGCCCAGAGTGGGTTAAAATCATGAATTGGAAGGGCTAACAGCCTCATATAAATAATTTTATTACGAGTCTGTGATTGGAGAAAGTAATTAAAATATGGTTGAGGTTTCCCCTTGATATACGAAGCATCCAGAGCTGTAAGGAGTGGTTTTTTTTGGGGGAGCCGAGCAATGTCTCTCTCGAACATCACTAAAGTAATTTGGCTTTTTATCTTTTTTTCCACGTTGACAGGGGAATAGTTAGATTAGAAAAGTTTATGGTTTCAATCTTCAATGTGGAAATGGCCAAGTGCAGCTGTCTGTACCAAGGAGAGAGTTCATCCGTGAACACTGATTGCAATTGTTCTTTCATGGATTGAGCTGGTGCACGCAGAGTGTAGATGTAGAATTTAATTAAGTCTCCTAGACAGTGAAGATCTGCACTTGCCAGGCCCAGCTCAAGTCTCAGCCTCGCCCTCTTTGCATGCTGGGGAGCCGAAAATATTTTCTTATAGGCCATTATTTGATAATTCACTAGAAATGAATCCATTTTACCAGGGAAAGTCAGGTGACCATAAGACACTGCTGGGAGAAGTTTGGCGCGTAGGACCCTTAAGATTGACTCGGCTGTGGGGCTGTGCAAATGCCGATTCAAGCGCCTCAGACTATGTATAACCCCAGCTCCCTTGGGCCGAAGATGTTTGAGATGGGTTACTTGATTTGCTCTTTCGTTAAACCAAACTCCTAGATAATTATAGCTAGTGCAGGTCGCTATATGTAAATCACCTGTTCGCCAAGACAGGATTTTCTTTTTTTGATGTTTCCCAAAAATCATGACTTTAGTTTTTGACTCATTCATCAGAAGATTGTTTTTTATATTGTATGTGTTAAGGGCAGTGAGCACTCTTTGTAGACCTGTTTTTGTATGGCCCATAATAATAATGTCATCAGCATATTGCATGATCTGGAGTCGTATGCCACCCAATTTTGGGGCGACCAAAGTTGCACCTGCCAATTCTTTAGGCAAGTCGGCGGTATAAAGATTAAAAAGTAGTGGGGCTAATACGCAGCCTTGCTTTAGACCATTTTTTGTTGCAATTTTTGCGGATACTGTTATGGCACTTGTTTTAATCCTCACCCAGGTTTTCTGATGCAGTGACATCAGTGCAGAGAGAAGTGTGGATGGTATCCCCCAGGAATTTAGTTTGTTCCATAACGTCCCTCGATTGCCTCTATCGAATGCTGCACTGAAATCCACAAAACAGCAGAATAGAGGTAGATGATTGCCCAAAGTGGCTCTCCACGACAGGTAGGACAGCGCTATTATATTATCTGTCATGGAGCAGCCTGATCTAAAGCCTGACTGAGTACGGGGGAGGATGCTGTTTTCTGTAACCCTTTTTTCGAGTTCTGCCAGCAAGACACGAGCATAGGCCTTAGCTTCGATGTCCAATAAAGCTATTAGCCTATAATTGGCCGGATTTGAGCGGTTACCCTTTTTGTAAAGTGGATGTAATATTGAGCCCTGCCAGGTGGATGGATCTGTAGCTGTAAGAAAGGCTTGTTTAAAGAGGGGTGTAAGGAGCTCTGCCCAAAAGGATCGATTTGATTTAAAAACTGTAGCGGGTATTCCATTTGGCCCTGGCGCGCCATCATTCCTCATGCGACTAATGATCTTGATTACTTCGGCTTTAGAGATGCCTGGACCCTGGATGTTTTCATGATTTGGTGCTTGAGGCGAGTAGAGGGCTGACAGCTCCCCTGTCCCACTGCTGTAGAGCTGATTGATATGATTCACCCAGACATTCTCGGGTACCCCATTCTCCTTAGACTGACCACTATTACTGACTTGGTTAATATATTTCCAAAATGGAGCTGGATTTTTATTCTTAAGAAGAGAGAAAATTTTAAGCCAGGCATCCTCTATTCGTTTAGTACGTTGCTCCCATGCGCATTTCTTATAGACAGCTCGAAGTGACCCAATTACGGCGCCCTGCAACGCTTTTTCCCCTCTTTGTTTTGCATTTGGGGGATTTTGACGCTTCCATTTGCTTTCCGGCATTTCCTTATTTGGGTGCTGGTTTAGATCGTTAGGCCCCTGTTTTTGTTGAGCGTCCAATGTTCCCCCCAGCGCCCGATGCAGGTCCATCAGGAGAATGGGCCAGTAGTCTAAGAGGGCTTGCGAACCAAAAGCAGTTATTAATTGTTCATTTTTAGTTGTCCATGCGGACAGTTTTGTACCGAGATTAGTGGTCCATTTTATCCTGCGCGGGACTTTATCACATTCTTCGCCCGTAGATTCGCCTATAGGTATGAATTTGCAAGATGCAGCAATGAAAAGACTGAAAGATGCTCTAAGGGGCCTGTGATCGCTGTCTACTCGATTGTCAATATCAAAGTCATTCAGATGTAAAGCTAGTGTTCTGCCGATGAATAGATAATCGATTGTAGAGATATTCCTGTATGTTGGAAGCGGGGCCCATGTCTCATCCTTTGCTTTCTTGAGATTATGAGCGGATGATATGGAACAGGCGTCAAATAAGGCTTGCAGTACAGCGACCTCTTTAGGTTGTTTATGTTCCTTTCCAGTCTTGTCAAGCGATCTATTATTAAAATCCCCGACTATAAGTGGATTATGATAAGGATATTTGATAAGAAGATCTCCAATGATGGCTGCCTGATCATCGAGTGCTTGATTTCTCTGGTGCAAAACTGGGTTGACATAACAGTTGAATAATAGCAATCGAAACGATTTATAGTGATTTTTTATTCCATTGATGAGTAATACTTGGATTCCAGGTGAGGGAGGTGCAAGTGTGGTTACTTCCAACCTTCGAGAATGCTTGATGTAAACAGAGAGGCCGCCCAAAAATATTGCGTCTTGAAGCCGGGACATGGATTTCAAAGTACCCGGAAAGAGCTGTAGTAGACGTTGTCCATGTCTCCTGGAGACAGATTATATCGCTGCTTTGAAGGTAATCTAGGGCCGAGTCGTTTTTAATCAGTTTCTGAAGGCCAGCCACATTCCAAGAAATGATCGTTAAGTAATTATTTTGCTCGTTCAATGTATGGACTGTGTTGCCTCTAAGGGACTTAAAGGTGCCGTCGGGCCGAATGACGGCCACATTCGGCCTGATGTCCAAGTTGGTTGTTAGTGTCCTGTTTGCTAGTAAAGACTCTTCTCTGATTAGTGGAGCAGGTGATCCTCGGAGGTTCATGTTGGGAAAGAGTGCTGATAAGATTGTTACCAGAACGGGTATCATCAGCACATTTTAAGATGGAGTAAGTATTTAAAGATTTATTAACTAAAACATGAGGGTATCTGCCTTGAGGTAAGTGCCTAATCTCAATACCCCAGTCTGCCAATTGATTGGCTTCACACAGTATTGTCGTCTGGTGTGACTGTTGATATAGCCCGACCACTGTAGATTCGTCGTGGGAGTCGCCTGACAGGCTTTGGAATTTAACCCAGGCAACATCTGTCGAGCCTATATGCTCCAATGATGGTATGTGAGTAAATAAGCGCAGGATGTTGCCTCTGTTCAAAACATCATAATTGCCTTTGGCATGGTATCTTGGTGTAAGTACGACGTCCACCACTCCTGGTTTTGAACGGCTGCTGCTCGTTAATGTTCCCAGTATGACTTGGTTGTCAGGTGCAAGTGTTGGTTGATATATTGGGGGGGTTCTATATACCATTGGTCCAGGAGGAGATTTTACCACCTGTTGATGCTGCATGTTAGTGCTGTATGCAGCACTAGACAATGGTTGCATACCAGCCTCCGCCTGTGACCCTAAGGTTGTGGGCAACAATGTCTGCCCAGGGACAAGGTTAGTCCTCACATCTGGGCCTTCCATGGACTTAGACTGAGTTGATGTTGTATGAGCTTCCCCTTTCTCATTATGAGGAAAAGAAGTGGAGGGGGCATTGGAGGAAATTGCCCCTCGGGCAGAATCATCAGCTAGACTCTTAATTGATGGTAGGTTGCTGAGTTGTAGGTGATTTGATGTCACTTCTCTGACTTTCTTACCTGATGTCTTTACTGAAAAAATTGGATAGAGCTTAGCAGGGCCAATGTCTGTCTTAGTTGTATGTGTACGAGTAAGAAGGGACGGTGCTCGATTTTTGGCTTTTGCCCTTTTTTGGGCTTTCCTCAGTTTTTTCTTTGCTTTCCTAGAGAGCGAACCTTCCTTCTGTTTGGTCTCTGGAGCGCCGTCAAGTTCTTCTACTATTTGACAGCTAGTTGAAAGACAGGGCGCAGCAGTTATGGGCCTCATTGAAGATGTTAAACTTAAGACAGTGGGTGGTGGCAAATGTGATGTTTTAATTGAGCTTGCAGGCGGGTCTTCAAGTAAATTAGGTAGATTATTGATAGGTTCTGTATTTGATTTAGTTGGAGTCAGTTGTGGGGATGGACCAGAGGGGGCTCTTGAGACCCAGACTGAGTCTACTAAGGTGGTCAAAACCGCAGGAAGATTTACCCACTGGTCCACAATGGCCGCACATGAGCATGAGCAGGTTGTTTGTGAAGTAAGGATCAAGTTTGTGATATGGTCCATTTTTCCTTTCAAATCTGCCAAACACAGAGCTATTGCCTGCAAGAGATCCATTTGCAAATCCATCTTGGAGGATTGCCAAAGTAAAGCTTTGGCCGTTATGTGTTGTGGGTTAGTGAGTTTTGGCGATTCGGAGGCAGCCATAAAACTTGGGTTTTCTATGTTTTGAGAAGTGCAGTGATAGTGATTTGTTCCACTAGATAGTCTATACAGCTGTGGAGTGGACTCCAGGGTTTGCTCAATTTTGGTTTCAAGTTGCTGTAAAAATGATGCTGAAAGTTCTCCCAAATCTTGTTTTTTCAAAACAGCGGAGAGCCTGTGACAGCGATCAAAGAAGGATGCTGTCGAATGGGTGAATGAGATTGGTGTATTTGTGCCTCAATTATTATAGATCTACGTGGCACACGTGAGACTGATTTAGAACTGTCAATAAGAGATGATGTGTGAAGGTCCATTGAAGCAGAGCTTGTGTTAGCATTAGGGACAGAGTCTGGCCCCAAGGGCAGTTGGGTGAGACTGTTGACAATGTCCATGTTTGGGCAAGAAAAAGAGCAGCGTTTTGTCTTTGTAGGGCAGAGGCCCTGGGAGTTTGTTGCGGAGGGGAGGAAGTCTTCCTTGACACTTGAGTTGATACTTAGGTGGTCTGCCCTGCCATTGGCTGAAACTCCATTTGAGGGCTTTGAAAGCAAGTATTTAGTTATCAGGCCAGTGTTGGCAATTTTTTGGTTATTCTGTGTCTTAGGGGCCCCCGAAAACTGGTCTGGATTCTGAGCATTTATGCGTGTTATGCTGGGATCATTAGTCAATGGCCCTGCTGGGGCTGCACCTCCATTGGCATCAACTGCTGACCTTGACCTGGTGACTGGGATCCTTTTTAACATCTTGGGGCAATATAAATGTGCAGCGTGATATGATGGTTAATCCTAGAACGAAATAGGATGGTAAACTAGGTAGATCAAGTAATTACTGGGTAAGCGTAGATGGACGTAAATAGGCTGTGAGCAGGGCACACTGGTGACCCTTTGGCCGCACCCAACCTAGTTGGGCCGCTTCCACGGACTCACTGGGCATGCACTCAGCGGCTGCCTCTAATGGCAGCCGGGCTCACCTTTCCCTGTGGTCCTTTGCGCACAGTGGGGGGTTTGCGAGGCTCTCAGAGACTGTTATATCAACGCGACTTTCCCAAAGTGCCTCCGTCTTCCGTATCACAGGGGCCCCCGCTGTATGACTGCAGGACTCCTGCAGTGCTCCCGCTCCTCTGCTGATGCTGTGCCGTGTCACCGTAAAAACCTGAGCCGGAGTTCAAGCCAGATTCTCCATGCTTTACTCCATGCTTTGCTCGTAAGATTAGTTTAGTTAATAGTCCATGTGCACCAAATGGTAGGGTTTTTTCCAGCCAAGTAGCGTGGAAGCGGGAGCAGGGAGCAGATGAAGGAGAGGTGAGCGGGGCTCACAGGGCACACAGAGTACACAGAGTCACTGGCTAGCCACAGTCACTACTTTTGCTAATTGCAGTATGCCACTTGCCGCATGCCGTCTGCCTTTCAAGGCTCACCTGTGCTCCTATGCTCCCCTGTCGATGCTATTGCTGGAGCGGCAGTTAAATGGCAGCAATAGATACAATGCGATGCCAGCAACCGCAGCCACACTCGCAATTGGCACCCGGCTACGCCTGGCTCCTCGTGGGTGGTCGCTGCTTCCAAAAGTTGTGCAGAGACCCCCACTATTTGGAGGGCAGAAAGCGCAGCTGAAAGCCGGGAGCCGCAGTTCAGCCGGGAGCCGCGGTTCAGCCGAAAGCCGGGGGCCGCGGATCAGCTGCGTTCGGCGTCTTCCTCCTCACTGCCGACTGTGCGACTGACTGTGAAATGGAGGGGCGGAGTCAATCTCCTGAATGGATGCCAGGGGAAAGGACGAAGAGTTTCTCCCTCTCCTCTGGTCACTGATTTTTTTGTGCAGCTTTGCTTTTTTGCTCTAGGAGGTGTTTTTTGGGTGTTCTGAAATCCCTCCTTACCCAACTTGACCCTCGTACCTCGCTTAGTCGGCAAAAAACACTGGGAAGCTGCATAGCCCAGCTGTGGCACAATGGAGGGCTGCCCCAGTACCTCCTGCAGCTCCTCTATCTTGCGCTGTCTTTGTGCCTCCAGGATTGTGCAGATGTGCACTGTGCTGCCGCTGTCACTAGTTCCCCGGAGGAGACCGCGTGCTGCTGCCCTGCAGCTCCTCCTCAGCTCCAGGGCTGAATCTCCCCAGCGGGTCGATCGAACAGGAGCAACCTGAAGGCAGGATCCTTCACGGCACATCACCAGGTAACAGAGGGGTGGGGAGGCCTTAATTCGCTTGCGGCCTACAGCGCTCAGCTGTAGACCCGCTACAGCATTTATTTTCAACGGTAGTGCGGGAGGGGGCGCCCCAGACGAGTAGCGGCCGACTCAGATGGCGGCCGCCATGTTCTACTCCGAGTTTTGGATAGTGTTGACAAAACAAGACCAAGAACATATGTGTTTTGAGAAACTTTATGCATGTCATATATTAATCTGAACTCCTTGGAACTTTTCCTGTTGTTGACTTATTTTAGTTAGTGGACTCAAAGGAAGAAGTCTTTTATATACACTAATTTAAACAAGGGTTCTCCTTCTGCTTGTTGTGTTTTTGATGAGAGCGGTAGTGTTTGCCACTGGGTGATATCCCTTTTGAATTTTTCCAATATACCACATACATTTTTCCTAAAGAAGCCCTTGCACGATCCGGTAACATGAATTCTCAAGTAACGTAACCCATGCTGAAAGATTCACAGGGTACCCGTGATGGGTTGAGCAGGCGTCCAGGTCGTTAGTGGTTAGAGGACGGACTTGGACCAATTAATGTGAAAGCCACTGTCATTCCCAAATATGTGCAAATGTGCATAACCTACATTATTCTATTAATAGAGATGTCCGGATAAGTGATATATAGTAAGACATCATCAGCATATAAGGAACTTTTTCCACCCAGCCATCCTCCCACCGAAATCTACTAATTGGGGGTGACCTCTCATCCAAAATGCCAGGGGCTCCACTGTCAGGGCAAATAACATAGGGGATAGCTAGTTTTGCAAGGGGAACATGCTAGAGTAGGTTCACTGACACTATCGATGTAAAAAATATAGAAGTAAAAAATATCGATGAAAAAATATAGAATGCAAAAATATCGACTCCCTATACTTAAACAGGTACGTACAGAAATGTCGGAAAAATATCGATGCAAAAAAATTAGTTGTAAAAAATATCGATTTTTATATATATATAAAATAAAATAAAAAATACTAAATATGTTAAATAATAAAATTAATTTAAAAAAATTAATTTGATTTAATATAAATTAAAAAAATATAACAAGTAAACTTAATTAAAAAAGTTAAACCCACATACATAATAATTAATACATATATTTACTTTCAAACAATTAATAAACTATTAATTTTAATTTATTTTATAATTTAAAATTATATAAAAATTTAAAATATATATATATACATATATATATATATAGATATAGATATTATCTACTGGCGGTCGCCAGTAGATAGTTATAGTTAAAACCTATTATCCATAGGAAATCCGCGACATTCTATTTGAAATAACGTTGGCGCCGGTTGACGAATCTTCGCGAAAGTTTCCAACTTGTTGGGGCGCTCCGGTCCGCTCCTATCCTGAAAGTCTCGGGGTGATACGTCAAGCAGGGGCCGAGAAAAAGGAGGGTCCCAAAACGCGTTTTCCCCATTCATTTTTCCATAGGAACCTTTAGTCGCAGCTACAGCCCGAACTGCTGAACGGAATTACACCAAATTTGGCAAAGAGGTAGCCCTTGGTTCAGTGTCGTGCCTTTTGCTTAAATGGTGTAAATCCGTTCAGTAGTTCCTGAGAAAATCAAAAGTAAAGTCACATATATATCTGGGCGGAGCCTAACCACACATGTCATCGTGAAATCTGATTGGCTGTCAGCACTTCATCCTGGAATTGCTGGCAGCCATCTTGGGACCAATATAAATGATAATACCTCATTGAAATGCATTGTAGTGAATAGAAGATTTTGAGGGTCACCAAAAGGAGAACTATAAAGGGTGATAACAGGCTTTAGTTACATTAGAATTTATTTGTTGATGGTACCATACTAATTTTTGGAATTGTGGTGTATTCTAAGGTGATTTTACCATGTGAAAAACCTTCTGCTGGGATATCATGAATCATGTTTGAGAGAACACTATTTTCTCATGTTTGTCCCATGGAGGTTTGGAAGGTGCTCCAGAAGCTAAAATGAGAGCATATTTTCTGTAAATTCACATTATCTTTCTCACTCATGTGAGAATGAAGTCTGACATTCTCAGTAAAACATGTACATCCAACAAGGGCAGAGACTGTCAGTTGATGCCTTTGTGTTCTACTGCAGCTTCCCAGAGTGTTCTAAAGAACAACTAGAGTGCTAACAGCCTTACTTATGACAAAAGTATGGCACACCGAAGCCATCTTGATTGGAATAAACGGGTAACACTTAAAACATTTAATTTAACCCCTTCCATGCTCATGACGAGCTCAGCTCGTCATGCTGCGCAGTGCTCGTGTGCGCATGACGAGCTGAGCTCGTCATGAACCCGTCCGCTTAATGCAACGCCTCGCACAGGGCGAAAATCGGCCGCGCATGGAAGGGGTTAAAAAGGAACAAAATGATGGGGTTCATTTTGTCATAGAATTATGGTTAGTGCTGTAGAAAGAAAAATTAGGACATGTTTCAAGTGTGATCTCAAATATCTTCCTGTTATATTTCAACAGGAGCAGCCTGCCAGTTGATGCCTTTGTGTTCTACTGCAGCTTCCCAGAGTGTTCTAAAGAACAACTAGAGTGCTAACAGCCTTACTTATGACAAAAGTATGGCACACCTGAAGCCATCTTGATTGGAATAAACTGGTAACACTTAAAACATTTAATTTAAAAAGGAACAAAATGATGGGGTTCATTTTGTCATAGAAATTATGGTTAGTGCTGTAGAAAGAAAAATTAGGACATATTTCAAGTGTGATCTCAAATATCTTCCTGTTATATTTCAACAGGAGCAGCCTGCCAGTTGATGCCTTTGTGTTCTACTGCAGCTTCCCAGAGTGTTCTAAAGAACAACTAGAGCGCTAACAGCCTTACTTATGACAAAAGTATGGCATACCTGAAGCCATCTTGTTTGGAATAAACCGGTAACACTTAAAACATTTAATTTAAAAAGGAACAAAATGAGGGGTTCTTTTTTAAATAGAAATTATGGTTAGTGCTGCAGAAAGAAAAATTAGGGCATGTTTTAAGTGAGATCTCAAATCCTCTTCTATTTCATTAGAAAATCTGACATGCAGACTGAAACAATCACTTTCAATACCAGCAGCAGACTACCAGTTAACTCCCTGGTGAGCAGTAGCTTTACTCCAGTGATCTAATGAGCAACTAGAGTGCTAACATTCTGAATTTATGGCAGATGTGAGACACAATTCTGAATGCCTTCTTGATGGACTCAAAGTAAAAAACTGAAAGCATTTCCTACTGAGGAGACTGCAGTAAATGAAGAAATTAGGAAACTTCATAACAAAGAAGTCTTCCAAGATGGCCACCAGTGAAAAAATAGCCCAAATGTAGCACAAATATTACCCAGATGTAGCCCACATATAGCCCAATGACAAAAGTGTGCAAAACACTTTTTATTTTTATTTTTTTGCAGTTTTATGTAGTGCAGAATGGTCAGGTATTGGAGCATTGCATCTTAAAACATGACCCCTACACTACAAAAACACCACTGCACTACCTTAAACCCTAAAACACTACCCCCAGCACGACCCCTACACTACACAAGCACCACTGCACTATCCTAAACCCTAAAACACTACCCCCAGCACGACCCCCTACACTACCCAAACACCACTGCCCTAACCTAAATCCTAAAACACTACCACCAGCACGACCCCCTACACTACCCAAACACCACTGCACTACCCTAAAACATGACCCCCTACACTACACAAATACCACTGCACTACCCTAAACCCTTAAACACTACCCCAGCACGACCCCTACACTACACAAGCACCACTGCACTACCCTAAACCCTAAAACACTACCCCCAGCACGACCCCTACACTACACAAACACCACTGCACTACCATAAACCCTAAAACACTACCCCAGCACGACCCCTACACTACCCAAACACCACTGCACTAACCTAAATCCTAAAACACTACCCCCAGCACGACCCCCTACACTACCCAAACACCACTGCACTACCCTAAAACATAACCCCTACACTACACAAACACCACTGCACTACCCTAAACCCAAAAACACTACCCCCAGCATGACCCCCTACACTATACAAGCACCACTGCACTACCCTAAACCCTAAAACACTACCCCCAGCACGACCCCCTACACTGCCCGAACACCACTGCACTGCCCTAAACCCTGAAACACCAGCCCCTGCATGACCCCCTACACTGCCCGAACACCACTGCACTGCCCTAAACCCTGAAACACCACCCCTAGCACGACCCCCTACACTGCCCGAACACCACTGCACTGCCCTAAACCCTGAAACACCACCCCCTTCACGACCCCTACACTGCCCGAACACCACTGCACTGCCCTAAACCCTGAAACACCACCCCCAGCATGACCCCCTACACTGCCCGAACACCACTGCACTGCCCTAAACCCTGAAACACTACCCCCAGCAAGACCCCCTACACTGCGCGAACACCACTGCACTGCCCTAAACCCTGAAACATCACCCCCAGCAAGATCCCCTACACTGCCCAAACACCACTGACCTAAACCCTGAAACACCACCCCCAGCACGACCCCCTACACTGCCCGAACACCACTGCACTGCCCTAAACCCTGAAACACTACCCCCAGCATGACCCCCTACACTGCCCGAACACCACTGCTCTGCCCAAAACCCTGAAACACCAGCCCCAGCACGACCCCTACACTGCCCGAACACCACTGCACTGCCCTAAACCTTGAAACACCAGCCCCTGCACGACCCCCTACACTGCCCGAACACCACTGCACTACCCTAAACCCTGAAACATCATCCCCAGCACGAACCCCTACACTGCCCGAGCACCACTGCACTGCCCTAAACCCTGAAACACCAGCCCCACCATGACCCCCTACACTGCCCGAACACCACTGCACTGCCCTAAACCCTGAAACAACAGCCCCAGCACGACCGCCTACACTGCCCAAACACCACTGCACTGCCCTAAACCCTGAAACACCAGCCCCAGCACGACCCCCTACACTGCCCGAACACCACTGCACTGCCCTAAACCCTGAAACACCAGCCCCAGCACGACCCCCTACACTACCCAAACACCATTGCACTACCCTAAACCCTAAAACACTACCCCCAGCAGTATCCCCTACACTACCCAAACACCACTGCACTACCCTAAACCCTAAAACACTAACCCCAGCACGACCCCCTACACTACCCAAACACCACTGTACTACCCTAAACCCCTAAAACACTCCCCCAGCACGACTCCCTACACTACCCAAACACCACCGCACTACCCTAAACCCTAAATCTACCCCAGCATGACCCCCTACACTACACAAACACCACTGCACTACCCTAAACCCTAAAACATTACCCCCAGCACGACCCTCTTCACTATCTAAACACAACTGCACAATTTGTTACAGGCGTTGCAACGCAGGCCTGTGGTGCTTACTGGAAGTACCTGGTGGGCTAGTTGGGCCCCAGGGACTCTCAGGATTCAAGGTGACCTAATCCCCCAACTTAAAATGCGCCACGGGGCGCGTTTGCACAGTGGTGAAGGGAGGAGGCGGGGCCTCAGGTGACATGTGCGCAAACACGCCCTGTGGTGCGTTTTAAGTTGGGGAGTTAATTCCCTTTGAATCCTGGGGGCCAACTAGCCCACCAGGTACCTTCAGTAAGCACAACAGAGTTGCGTTGCAGAGAGGTGAAAAAAGGTGCGTGGCCTCGGAACGCCTCTCTCTTCAACTCAGCTCTGTGGTCCTAACTGTAGGTACCTGGGGGGCTAGTTGGGCCCCAGGGACCCTCAGGATTCAAGGGGACTTAATCCCGCAACTTAAAACGCACCACGGGCGCGTTTGCACACATGTCACCTCAGGTCCCCCTCCCTTCACCACTGTGCAAGCGCGCACTGGCTCTGGTTAGTCAGAGTCAGTTACCACCAGTACCCGTCTGAAAAAGTTGTGGGCACAGGATGATTTTGCAACAAGGCCTCTTTCTGCTCCTCTGTTGGTTCTTTCTGCACATCTTTTGCTTCTTTCTGTGCGTTTTTCTTCTTTCTTCACATGTCCTACCTCTGTTGGCATAGTTAGAAACTAGCATTTAAAAAACCTTTGAAATTCACTTAAAAAATCATAGGTTTCAGGCACGTTATAGTTAGAAATTAGCATTTAAAAAACCTTTGAAATTCACTGAAAAAACCATAGGTTTCAGGCACGTTATAGTTAGAAATTAGCATTTAAAAAACCTTTGAAATTCACTGAAAAAACCATAGGTTTCAGGCACGTTATAGTTAGAAATTAGCATTTAAAAAACCTTTGAAATTCACTGAAAAAACCATAGGTTTTAGGGACAGTTATAGTTAGTTGGACATTGCACTCGTACAAAACCCAGTGAAATTCCCCTGTTATAGTTAGTTCAGCTAACTATAACTCGCGCTTAAGCAATGCACTGCTGATGACGTCACATATTACATCACTCATGACATGGTCAGTGACATCACTGATGACATCACTGATGACATCTCAAATGACATCACTGATGACATCATCCATGTGATAATTTCATGCATCTTCTCACACCCTAATATAACTTTTGATACACCCACTCTAAATTACAGACTGCCATTCTCAAAACCATAGACACTCCAACACCAAAAACTACATACCCACTCACTGATTCTTAGGTCTACACACACATCCACTCACTCACCTGTACAGTCACTCATACTTACAGTCACTCAGTACAGGACTATCATATGCACTCATACACCTATATAAACACTCACACACCACCACTCATCCATAGAGGTACTCACACACCTAGTCAGTCATGCAAAAAATTAATCACACACCCATTTACTCACCTATACAGTTATACACACACCAGCTCACTTACTCATACAAATACTAGCACATTCTTACGCTCTTATACAATAACTGATACAAGCACACACGCATCCATAAAGCCACTCTCACAATAACACACTCTCACTTATAGCCATTTAAATACTCTAACACACATATATACTGCCTTTTACATATGTAGTTACTCGCACATGTACCACTGAGATATACATTCACTCACTAACACACCCATACACACACTCCACCCACCCAAGCAGTCCATCACAGATGCACTCTTGAAATCATGCACCCAGTGAATCACCCACTCACACATCTATGTATAGAGTCACACACACCCCACCCACACAAACACTCAGGCAGCCATACAGATACTCAGAGAACCAATCAATAACCCATATAGACACTCATGTAGCTATTCGCAAATCCATGCATCCACTTACACACCAACAAACAGACGGATACAGACATTCATACAGTTTAGTCACTAACCCATGCATTCAGTAAGATACATTTAATCACTCACTTGTAGAGTCAGTCACTCACGTACTAAATCATCCATTCAGACACTTATACACCCACATATTCTTCAATACGCCTTTCCCTATATATATTAAACATATTTAAACTTTACAGAAACACACAGTCACTGGATGATGTCATCAGTGATGTCATGAGTGATGTCATTTGAGATGTCATCAGTGATGTCATCAGTGATGTCACTGACCATGTCATGAGTGATGTAATATGTGACGTCATCAGCAGTGCATTGCTTGGGCGCGAGTTATAGATAGCTGAACTAACTATAACAGGGGAATTTCACGGGTTTTGTACGAGTGCAATGTCCAACTAACTATAACTGTCCCTAAAACCTATGGTTTTTTCAGTGAATATATATATATATATTTTCCTATATGCTGCCACAGTTGAAGGTGCACACAGTAACAGGTGAACCTAGCCTTCAAGGTCAAGTCCTTTATTCGGCAAAAACTGGCAACAGCGCTGAATATTTCATCAAGCCCCAACGCGTTTCGGAGCTCCTTCTGCTCCTTGCTCACGGGGCGGCATACAGCGTGCAGACGCAGAAAGAGATGAGTCCCCGGTTCGTCCAATTTCATAGCCAATTGGCTGACGTCATCCTATATATATATATATATATATATATATATATATATATATATATATATATATATATATCCAGCAAAACTCTCCACATTTGTTAGGAGCCCCCGTCCCTGCAGGGTGGCTTTGTTTCAGATAGGCATGGAGCCTCCTGCCTTTCAGATCACCAACAGAGAAAATGTCGAAGCCCAGATCTGTGAAACACCAACTTTATTGAAATTCAAAGTGGCAGCATTTCCTTTCTCTCTTTCCCTGACATGTTTCGGCTGCCTTCAACCTTGTTCACAGGTGAGCCAGATGATAGTGCATAATTTTGAAGGCCTTTTATCCAATTGCCCACGTGACTTTGAGGTAACAGCATACATAGTCAATAATGCACTTGTGAAAGGAAAGGAAATGCTGCCACTTTGAATTTCAATAAAGTTGGTGTTTCACAGATCTGGGCTTCGACATTTTCTCTGTTGGTGATATAAATATATATATATGTACCAATCACATAAAATCTATTTAAAAAAAATTCTATAATAAATTAAAACATTAAATTATTAAAAAATCTTCAAACTTAAATTTCCCACTCCAGTCAGTGCAATAGTAGGGAAAGTGTAGGATAGCGGAGGGGTAAAAATTACTATTCCCACTCCAGTGAGTGCAACAGTAGGGAAAGTGTTGGATAGCGTAGGGGTAAAAATTACTATTCCCACTCCAGTGAGTGTAATAGTAAGGAAAGTGTTGGATAGCGGAGGGGTAAAAATTGCTATTTTCACTCCAGTGAGTGCAACAGTAGGGAAAGTGTTGGATAGCAGAGGGGTAAAAATTACTATTCCCACTCCAGTGAGTGTAACAGTAGGGAAAGCGTTGGATAGCGGAGGGGTAATAATTACTATTCCCACTCCAGTGAGTGCAACAGTAGGGAAAGCGTTGGATAGCAGAGGGGTAAAAATTACTATTCCCACTCCAGTGAATGCAACAATAGGGAAAGTGTTGGATAGCGGAGGGGTAAAAATGACTATTCCCACTCCAGTGAGTGCAACAGTAGGGAAGTGTTGGATAGCAGAGGGGTAAAAAGTACTATTCCCACTACAGTGAGTGCAACAGTAGGGAAAGTGTTGGATAGTGCCGGGATAAAATTGACTATTCCCACTCCAATCAGTGCAACAATAGGGAAAGTGTTAGATAGCGGAGGGGTAAAAGTTACTATTCCCACACCAGTCAGTGCAAATGTAGGGAAATTGTTGGATAGCGGAGGGGTAAATATTTCTATTCCCACTCCAATAATTGTAACAGTAGGGAAAGTTTTAAATAGCGGAGGAGTACAAATTACTATTCCCACTCCAATGAGTACAACAGTAGGGAAAGTGTTGGATAGTGGAGGAGTAAAAATTACTATTCCCATTCCAGTGAGTGCAACAGTAGGGAAAGTGTTGGATTGCAGACGGGAAACGATTAATATTCTCACTCCAGTCAGTTCAAAATTAAAAACCAACAAAATATTAACAACAACAAAAATATTTATAAAACAAAATAAATTAAAAAATATATACATATTTTAAAAATTAAAATACAAATATATTTAATAATAGAAGATTTTAATAAAACATATAATGTTAAATACATATGAAAAATACCTACAAATATTATATTAAATAAAATAAAAAATAATTTCCAAACAAAGAAATATTTTTAATTAGATATTATTTAGAAACAAAAACATTAATTATTACATAAATTTACTTTTTTTATTTCCTACCCTACAACACCACACCATTTAAAAAAAATGTACTTCCTTCATTATCATTATTAATTATCAATTAAAGAAATATTATTTATTAAAAAACAAATTAATACTAATAAACATTAATTGACTTCCCACACTTTTCCCCTATAATCCCCACAACCCACAGCTAAAATTAAACTGTAAAAAAATTAAAACTTATTTTCAATTAAAAAACAAATAGTATTTAACAACTAATTATAAAGTTAGTAAAATGAATTTACTCCCCACACTGTATCCCTATAACAGTAAACCCACACAAAAAATATAAACAAATACCCTAATTAAATATCAATTAATTAATGAATATTAATGATAAACTAATTATTAATTCATTAAAAATAAATTACTTCCCACCCTTCACCCCATAAACCCCACAATCCGCACCTAAAATTAATTACACAATTTCCATAATTAATTACCAATTAATTAATTAACATTAATTAACAACTAATTAATAATTAATTACAAATAGATTACTTCCCACCCTTTACCCCTATAAACCCCACAACCCGCACTTAAACAAATTACACAATTACCATAATTAATTACCAATTAATTCATTCATTTTAATTAACAACCAATTAATAATTAATTACAAATACATTGCTTCCCACAATTAACACTATAAAATCTCAATTAAATCAATATTAATAAATAAAAAATAATAATTAATTTATTATAATTAAATTACTTCCCACCCTAGTCCCCTATACACCCACAACCCACTACGGAACTAAAAAATGCAAAATGTACTTAAAATAAAATTGATAACTACTAACAATTTAACACATACATTAAAAAACATAAACAATTATACATAACACTAATGAAAAAATCGATATTTTCAACAATTATATTTTTGCAAACGATATTAATGACTTCTATATTTTTGAAAACGATATTTCTTACCTTAAATTCGATATTCTTGACCACGATATTCTTGCTGTTGATATTTCTGTGTCACGATATTTCCAACTCGATATTTGTGTAAGTCGACATTTCCAACTCAATATTTTGTCTGAATACCCTAGAGTATTCAGCGTTCACTTGAACGGACACCAGGGGGCCAGTATAGACTAACTTTTCCCAGTTAAGGTATTTCGGCCCTAGGTTCATCTGCTCCAGGAAATAACTAGGGCCACTAAAGGGAGTCAAATGCATTTGACGCATCAAGTGAGACAATCACAGTCGGGGTTACAACATCTGTTGTCCTGGTGAGGCAGCCAAACAGTCTTCGGAGATTGAGTCTGGTACTCCTGCCCTTCATAAAGTCTAACTGATCAGGGTGTATCAGGACTGTTATTACTCTTGATAGGTGACTCGCAAGCACCTTGACTAAGATTTTAGCTTCAGCAATTAGAAGGGAAATGAGCCTATAGGATCTACATTGGTCAGCTGGTTTGTCTTCTTTATGAATGACTGTGATTTTGACTGCTCAGGTCTCCTGTGCCATACTGCCCTCACTTAATGCTGCTATGTACATTTAGAGGAGGTAGGGAGATAGTCTCCCAGCTAAGCCTTTGTACATTTCTGTGGGCAGGCCATTTGGGCCAGCGGCTTTACCCGATTTAATGGTGGCGACTGCAGTGATTACGGGGATAGGTGCATCCAGCACTGCTCTATTGGTGTCAGAAAGTTAGGGGAGGACAATAATGTAATAATTGGAGGCTAACTCCTCAGCAATGTGAGTATTGCCAGTGATCTTCCCCTGGACTTCGGTCTCGAGCTTTCCAACCCATCTGCCTACCTCCTCCCTCCTGCCCAGCCACATTAGTAATGTCCCCACATTATTGCCAACCTCGTAGTTTCATCTCTGAAAAGCTGCAGCATGCCTGCGTTCAATGTCAGTAGCCAGGTCATGATACTCCTACTCTTCCCATAGTACCACCTTTGATTGGACTGTGTGCTCATTCTCACAGAAAGTATTGCTCCGTGGTCTGGATTGGATCTTCCCTCTCTCGCCCAAAGCTGTGAGCGATCCGATATTCTGGGGGCCAAGAAGCTTGCAGTCAAGACCCTGGGGCAAGTATGGGTTCTGCGTGTATATGTGGTCTATGCGAGAGTAGGAGTTATGTGCCCCAGAGTAAAATGAGTTTTGGTGCGCGGTGGGATTGCATTTCCTCCAGATGTCCACTAAGGTGTATTTCTTTGCAAGAGTCTGCAATTGTCTGTGCCCACCAGCGCCACTCAGAGTAAGTTGATCAATGGTCTTGTCCATCTCCAAATTAAAGTCGCCCCCTAAGACCAGCTGCCTATCGGAAATTGCAAGAGTCGAGCCCCCAAATCTGACAATCCAGTTGGCTGGCAGAATCGCCTTGGGAGTGTTGGAAGGAAAAACACAAAGAGACATATTTATCAATCTTTCACGGAATGGATGCAGCAAGATACCTTGCTGTGCTAGGCTGCGTGAAAAGGAAAGGGCAGGAATGCACCATATTTAACATCATTTGGCACAGTCCTGTCTTTTTCTAGCGCAGGAGCACTTTTGGCCGCCTAGTGCCAACGCAGGACTCTTTCATCATAGTGCAAGGGTGCCTGCGTTGCAGGCAGGATTGTTTTTGTGCAAGAAAGGACAACTTCCTGCACAAAAACAATCCTCAGAGCCATTGTGTGCTGCAGAATTCAACACACATAGAAAGAGAAATTAACGAGGAGAAATAAAGATATTTTGTTACACCTCCCCTGGGGAGACGTTGCATTTTTACGCTTTCCCAGGTATACCACTAATGATAAGTCTGGGAATGTGCCTGTATCCATGTGTGGGAACACCCACACTCACCCATGGAACGCCTCCCTGGGACAGAGTAACGCAGGGCAGCAATTTGCTCTGCCTTACACAACTCCAAATTTGGGCTTGCGTGGCCTGATAAATATGACATTAGTGTTGCATTACCCTTGTTCCCCCTTGCGTGGCACAAGAGTGATGCAACACTATCATAAATATGCCCCAAAGATCTTGCTGGATCGGCAGAAACAGTAGAACTAGACAGAGGCTACTGTCTGAAACAGTAGTGTAGTTGTTCAAGTTATGAAGACCTTACAAATTAGGACAGAACACAGGTATAATAACCATAGACAGATTAGGGTTTCAGACATCAATGCCAAGATGAAGTCTTACAGGCCATGCTAGAGTATGTGTGAATGCTTGGTGATCCATGTTAGCTAGGGCCTTGCCTTTCTGTCTTTTCTTTGTTGTATACAAAACCTGACTTGTTACACAATATAAGTATGGGAAAACAGATAGTTGTACAAAATTCTGCATGGAATCTTGTTCCAATTTTGCTGTGCTGTTGTTAGCACTTAAGTTAAATGTAAGAACCCCTTTCAGAGGGCCTTGGGGCAAGCAGGAGTTACTGGGCCGAGCGTGGGGGTGGAAGCATTTTACTCCTGATCTCCTGGGGCCCAACCTACTATGGGTCCTGAGTAACCGGGCCAAGAACTAACCCTTTCAGCACTTGACTCTCAGTGGTAGCGCTGGTTGAGAAGTCTAAGGCTCTTCACGGGGAGATAGGTGTGAGGCATACACAGTCTCAAGACTCAAAGTACAGATTGTAAATGCAATAAGATGATTGTCAAATCAAGTACTTGCTTTTATGAGAAAAAGGATTTTTTAAATGTGATCGCTCAAAGCATAGAATCAACACACTTAATAACCCCCACAGCTTTATAAGGTCAGCATGGTAGCGCCGCCCCTGGCAGACTCCCCGAGCACCTCTGTCCCATCTACTGGGAATCGTTATTCGCGATTCTATACTGGAGGCTACTCTAAAATGCAGTTCACACTAGTCCCCATGCAACTAAGTCTGTCTCACCTTAGGAGTCAATGCTAGCAGGGTTTAGGTGCTAAATTCATGCAAGTTCCCAAGCAGGTCCATTGGCCTGGAACAGTTTACCCGGCTCAATGGCAGCTGGTAATCCTGGGCGGACTGGGGCACTCCTTCTCGAGCTCTGGTCTTCCAATGCTGATGGCCTGCAAACTCTTGCTAAAATATAGCCGAGATGAATTCTCTGCTAAATGTTATATTATGTTCTGCAGGGCTCGCTGGTCGTATAATTCCTACATGGACTCAGGTGTTTATAGAAGTTGATATCATTCCTAAATGTGGACATGAAAATATGCATGCGCATCCTGGCAGCCAGATTGAACCCCATCACCCAGGGGTGATAGATCCACAAACCTGGGTTTGTACAATGGAGAAATTGGAGCAACAATGCTAGAAAGTGTGTCATGTTTCAGACAATGTGCACTTCACAGGTAATCAAGGACTGCTTGTTAACTGAGACACAGAGAGGTTAGGACTGTGTCATCTGGCAGTTTCTCGTCTGTGCCTGGAGGTCTTGGGTTTGGCATGGGGATGCAAGGCTGCATACTGACCAGGTATGTGGACCTGATGACGTTTGTCCTGGTCAAGGACAGCAGCTCACCCACATTCCTAGATAGGGAGGGGTACCTTGCCTGCTCCTCTTTGCCATGACAATTGAGTTCTTTATGGACAGGATACATAGCAACAAAGAACATTGGGGCAGTGAAAATAGGGAATGATGATCATAAAATGACAATGTACAGGGACGATGTCTTGCTAAATATTTGACTCACTGTCCCAGGTGTTGGAGGAGTTGGGGAATATGGTAGAGTGGCCGAGTTTAAGTTAAACATGCAAAAATCACAGATAATGAGCCTCACACTCCCTGATGATAAAGTCAGTCAATTGAAAGCATCATATCCATTCCATTGGATGAGCGACTCACTTGTCTACCTGGGGATGTGTATCATGTCCACACTGTCTCCAGCGGATCCATCCAACTATAAATCACTGCTGGCCACAACGTGAACAGAATTCCAGAAATGGAGAACTCTAATAGTTTGGTCATATCGTAGTAGGCAAGATGATAACCATCCCAGGGATAACACATGTTTTAGACAGTCCCCATGGTTGGCCCTCCCAATACACTAGAGCTCCTCCAGAAGGTTATCAATAATTTCATATGGTATGTGCAAACGTTCGGAGTATGCATAACACAGGCCATTGAACGTGGCAGAAACCTGAGCTGGCGATCGGCATCCCTGTGAGGGATTTTCTCAGGAGGGTGTCCCTCTGACATCTACATCCTGCATTAAAGAATCCTGGAAGAAGCTACCACTTATTGATGGGCATACTCTGAAGTTTTTCACATACCAATCTATTTTAGATGACATTTGAATCCAGCATCTTACAGCTATTTGGAAGCATAGTCATCGCACATTTTAAAGATGTGTCATGAGAAGAGAGTGATGTGGCCTTCACAATTTGATACAGTCAGATTATCCCTTATTGGCCCACCACAGATTATGGTGAATATTGTTTGGTCCTGAAGAAGGTGGATTGCCAACATCTTTCCCTACCGAAACGTAAGTTGACTGCTGTTTGAGAGGCCCCAGTCTTCAACACAACAACAGCAGAAATTGGAGACCTTTCACCCTTGCAACCCGTAGTGTATGTTATATGTGGCTAGGTTAGGAGTGAGTGGTGCATATGAGAGGATGAGTCTGTTTGGTATATGAATGAGACAGTGGAGTACGATATGGGGGTGTGTAGACAATACAATACTTGTGAATGCAATTGACATGCACATAGTAAAAAGTTATAAAAAGTTTTCATGTAAAATGTATGTAACAATTCTTCTTTCTTTGTGTACAGATGTATTTTTGATGATTAAAAAATGTAAATGTATGTGGTCAAAACAACTGTAAAAATGGGGCGTGGCATGGGAAGCCATCATGGCAGAAGCCATCTGAACGAGCTCCGTCCCACCAAGCCCTAAATCCGGCATCATCAATCACAACTACACCTTGGGTGGACCGGGCGACACTTACCCCAGTGGGGGGTGCCCGGGTGACAATCCGGAGCCGGTGGAGGGGTGCACGGGGAGCATGAGAGACCGGCCCTAAGGGGAAGCTGCCCCGGCCCTGCCTCTGTGGCACGCTGCTGTTTGCCCTGACTGCACCGGAGCAGAGATTGAGGTGGGAGAACGTCATCGGCCCATGCGACCCGGCCGAGGCTTGATCGGGCAGCAAGTCCATCTGGTCTGCCCGGGGGATATGAGGCGACAGTCGGAGCGGTGGCATGGTGCGGCCTGATCTGGTGGGCTCGCCTTACTGTGGCCTGGGCGGTGACGGGGTGATGCCACGCGTGCACCGCAGCACACACCCAGCGAGGCAGAGACAAGGTGATCTGGCTCCTCACCAGGAGGCAGAGCGCAGAAGACCCCTGTAAGCGACGCAGGGATATCCTCACCGGCTACCATACTCGAGTGGCACGTGGGGCCCACCAGGCCTGGTGGAAAGCTCTGCACCCTGGGAGCTCAGGAAGCGGCCCGGAACTGCCGGATACATTAGGCACCTGGCCCAAACAAGGTATGTCCACAGTGCGGGACCAATCATTGAGGCGCACGGGGTGGGAGATGGTCTGCCCCGGGCTGCGGAAGCGGCCGAGCTAGGCCTGATGCGGCTTGCTGCCTGGGAATGACTGATTCCATGAGGCCCGGCCCGAAGTGACCTGCCCTGATATTCCCTGAAGAAGTGTCTGGAGAGGCCAACGGTGCTACGAGGCAGTTGCTCCTACTGGGAAGTGGCAGGTGAGGTGGTGCTCGGCCTGTAGGTCCTTCCTCCTGCCACTATGTCAAAAGACAAGCCTGCGGGCCCTACCACAAAACAAAGTATGCTGGACCAGTACACCTACACCACCGCCCTCGTCGGAGCAAGCAGTGCCAATGGCTGGAGCCCCATCCCAGACAACGCTGCCCTGTTCACCGCAATAACGCAGTCCCGCAACATGTTTATAACCACACACTATCTTTGTGGTGACTTAGGCGACTTGAGCATCCCTGTAACTACATACTATCTCTGTGAGAGACTCACATTAGCCACACACTATCATTGTGGGGACTTGAACATGATCGCCTTCACAAACCATCCCTGTAGCACATGAAAAATCTGATATTTGCACACTATGTCTACTGGGACTTAAACATCCTTATATACACACTCTATCTGTGTAGACACTTGAACATTGTCTTTACACACTATTACAGTGGTGACTTGAACAAGATTATCTTTACACACTATCTTTATCAGGACTTAAACTTCACAATAACCCCAACACTACCTTATTTTGGGACTTGAACAAGATTACCTTCACAAAGCCTCCCTGCGTGAGCTACATTCCGATAATCACACACCATCCATGTGGAGACTTGAACATTCCTAAAATCACATGCTATATCTGTTTGGACTTGAACAATATTATCTTCATTAACTCTCTGTGTGATGAATAGAACATTATCTTTACACACTATCTCAGTGAGTCTTGGTCATAAGTATCATCACACATCATCTCTCTGGAGACTTGAACATCCCAATAACCACACACTGTCTCTGTGGGGGCATGACCATCCCTATAATCTTTACACACTATTTCGGTGGAGAATTTAACACAATCATTCTCACTCACTGTCTCTGTGAGGACTTGAACATCCCAATAATCACACACTATCTTTGTGGGGACTTGTACACTCCTACATTCATACACTATTACTGTGGGGACTTCAATATAATTATTTTCACACTCTACTTCTGTGGGTACTTTTTTCATTGCCAAAGACACCATCTCTGTAGAAACCATAATGCTACTGTGATCACATACCACCTCTGTGGGCATCATTACCCACTATCCGACTGCAGACATTAACATTACATGAATTTCTATGGAGATGAGTTCTACTAGTCTACTTTGACAAAAATGTAAGCACCTAATCAAACTCTGTGTTTCACTTGACCATATTCCTTGATTTCAACTGTTAATTTCTTTATGTGTATGTTCCAGTATTCCCTATGGTTTTGAGCACTAAGCAATGGGTCAAGTACAGTTTTAAGTGTCTTTTTGTAAACATGATATGACATTTTCTGACACATTATAAGCATAATAATTTTTTTGTGTACCCTGAGGATATGTGCAGCAAATTCATATATGACTACATCATGATGTAATTTGTGTACATTTTGATAAAATAAACATTTACAATGTGTCCTCACAAGGATGGCAGCACATGTTCAAGTCACTACAAAGATGGTTTTGTGCATATGATTAGATAAAAATATATTTGAAAATTTGAAGCAGGATCCTGTATCATATCATGATTTTTTTCTTAACATTTTTTCTGTTATTAGTATATTTTAAAAACACTGGGAAAGGTTAGTCACCACAAGGGAGGCATCCATACATAGTCCCCACAAGGTTGGTAACACGTGTGTGTGTGCGTGTGTGTGTGTGTGTACGTGCAGGAAGCTTGAACCTCTGATTCCCATGTGATTCCTTGTCTCTCTGTGTGGAAGGTAGTTTTGCACTGCTGATGCCCGGGTGGTGGCACCTGCTTTCTCTGTGTGAAGGAGGTTTGCAGGTTATGATGCCCCTCTGGTACTATCTGTGCATCACCGAAGCTTACACGGCTGTGACGATGTGGTTATTGTTCTGTTTGGAAAAAAGTGTGCACTGATGTTGCCAGCGCAGTACCTATTCTGCGTGAATAAGTAAGCTTGCACCCTTCCTAAACCCTTTGCATTTTCCGCTTTGCCTTAGAAGCCTATTTCCCCTTCCATCCAGCCCCTCCTCCCTGGAACACTGCACTTCCCCTCCTTTGAAATTTTCAATGGTTTTGTTTTTTGAATAGGGAGGTGGTCTTTACCGAGATTTTCTCGGGTACAGCATGAGTAATAGACGTGCACGTTTTCAAGCACAAGGAAACACTTACAGTGGGGTCGTATAACATGTATACCATGTGCATCCCTAGTGTAATATTGTCAATATGTGAGACATAAGCATTAACTGATTCTACCTACGTGCTAACTTTCTTTCTATGATAGAAGCTTGTAAACATTTTTTCAGCATACAAAGGTAAAATGATTGGCATCATCGAAGCGCGTTGACTTTACTGTCACTGAGCTTTAAATGCTAACAGTCGGGCCGCAGGCAAGTCTGCCCAACAATAAGAACTCTAGAGTCCATTGAAATGAACGTGCACTTTTCATTTACTGTGAAACCTGATTGAAATGGTTCTCCTCAGGAAAATGGCGAGTCTTCAGTGCGCATTGTTCATGTGCAAACATTGCCTATTGACAAAGCATTTTACTTTTAATGTGTTTACACAAAACATTCTGGTGTGGGGCTGTCAGTAGCATCGCACAATGAGCCTGCGGAGGGAAGCAGATGGATCATGGGTGTGACTCTTACAGATCGGCCAACGCAACGCAAAGAGATGTCAAGATGTTTCCCACCCTGAGCACGGCGTTCTTGATGGGAAACTTCTTTTGTACTCTAAAAAGACAGATGCCACTCAAAAGACTCTTCGCCAGTGAGTTTTTTTTGTTGCTTTAATCTTTTTATTACGCACAAGGTGAAATTAACACATATAGTAAAAACTTACGTTTGAGCATAATATTGCGCCCGACCGAAAACCTTCAAATAAACGTGTTTTGTATTTAGTGTATTTATTCTTTTAATAAAGCTCCAGCAGGTTGGGTGAGAAGAAAATAAGTTGAGGTGGATATGGGAGAAAGAAAGCCCTCAGGAGTATTCTCTGCTGCTACCTCAAATCACCGTGAGGTCCTCCATACCCCACTTCCATGAGCCAAGCATTACCATTCGCTTCTTTTTATTCTTTGTCTTTTAATTTTGACTCCTTAATTTTACTCACTAAGGGGCATATTAGCAACGATTTGCGATAATTATCGCAAAGCGCGCTTAGCGCTGTTTTTTTTACCGCCGGATATCGCTGGATTTCATCGCCGAGATAGCGCGTTATTAGCAACGCTTATCTCCAAGGCGATAAAAAATCCAGCGATAGCGGCGAAATGCGAGAATATCGCAGGAAATCCTGCGATAAAACACCAGCGATAGGGGAATCCTTGATGATAGGCCATGGTGGACTTAGCCTCACAATCCACCTCCCATTGAGAAAATAGGTAAGTCAAGTTTTTAGCAGGTGTTAAATTCCAGCGATAATCGCGGTTAGCGCGAGTTTTTTTATCGTTTCGCGGGCATTGATAATAGGGGGAAGTTGTGTTTGCGACTGTTTGCAGTTGCTTTTAGTTGGGAACGCCTACTTTGCATGTCATTAGCGATAATTATCGCTGACATGCAAAGCGGCAACAAAACGGCCACTATCGCCATTAAGCTGTCGCTAACAGCTGTTAGCGACAGCTTGCTAATAGGGCGATTAAAATGTTGCCGCTTTATCGGCAAAAAGTGCCGCTAAAGTGGCGATACTGCCCTTGATAATATGTCCCTAAGTTCCTCATTATGAGTTGTACGGCAACTGCTGAGTGCAAACGCTGTAACCAGCATTACCAGTATCTTGCACTAATACATTACCAGGTCTGTGCAATTATAAATGAACATAAACCAAAAGTGGAGGGTTTCTCCCAAAACAAGCAGTCCCTACGTCCATGCTCCTTGGTAATCACCTGGCACAGTACATGTTCTCTTATAGATCCCTCAGCCACATGTTAATCATGTGGCATCGTTCATCATCGGGTCCTCACCTGGTGAGGTGCTCACCACTAGGTGAGCTCAACCTCACAGTGGGAGGGAGCACTTTGATATTCTCTATGTTCCTAATGTGATCTTAGGCCAGAAAACGTTATAAATATCTCCAGGGAACCTGAACCCAATTCTTTATTAAGAGGGGCCCGTGATATGGCTAAAAACATAACATGACACAAAGAGGCATTTTCTGAGCCAGCGTGTCTATTCTAGGTCATTTCATCTGATTCACAAGATGTGCAGATTTCATCAGGACCTCTAAGACCAATGTACTCCTAAACTATAGTGGGCAGGAGTTATGCATTCGCACACATTCAATGCAAGATCAAGAGCTAGTTACCCAACCCTTCTATACAGGATGAGTTGATTGTAAATTGGAGATTATCCACTTCTAGAATCCTAAAAAACGAGAAGGAACACAGAAACAAAAATACGTCTGTCTTAGAATATGGGTAGTTTAAACAATGAAGCCCGTGCACTGCACTACACACTCTAAAACAGCGAGGTTCCTAACCTTAGAGACGCCATCATCTAGAAGACAGGGTAAGTGACCTGTTGTGACTTAAAGTACCTATAATGGCTAGTGTTAAAAATATCATGCAGTCATCTCGTAATCCAACTATATTTACCCAGTGCATCATGGATTCACACACAAAAGAGGAGACTAAATACATGATTGTAAGCCATCAGACTCCTATTGTTTTAGGTGGGGGATATACATGGTAAAGGAGATTATCCAGGCCTCATGGGAGCAAATGCAGGGGCTCGCTGGGATCAAAGGTCACACACTGAAAACATGGGAGAGATAACCCTACATTTCTAGCAAAGAAGAATAAATATACCAACAAATTACCCAGGGGTCAGGGGCATTACTCACTGCAGCAATGCACAGCGGGAATTTCCTAACCTAGTTCTGTGGACCGCATCTCCAGAATGTGGTGAAGAGGCAGCTCAAGCTAGTCCTTGAATAGTGCAATGCATGCTCTGATGATCAGTTACACCTGGAGTCTTTGAGAACAATGGCTTTCAGCTGGCGTGGATCACGGCGGCCATCTTATAGTAGGCTTAAGTGCTAAATGTACTCATGTTTCTATCCCTATTCCTATGTCCAGGCATGGTATTAATTGCTACTGATAGACAAAATTCATTGCCCGATACTTCCAATCTTGACCCAGAGAGCAGAATCACTAATACGAACTTATAACATGTGGAGAAGAAAGCCATATGTATACATGTAAACAAGAAGGCGCATGTCAAGGCTAGACCGCTGTATTCAATGGACTGCCCTAATGAGTTTCGATGAGGTGGCCATCTTGAAATTCTTGGCGAACCTGCATAGGTGTGTGTCAGACTGGACCGCTGTTGTTACTAATCTGCCCTGAAATGTGGGAACATGTCGCCCATCTTCAAATTTTCAGAGGGGCATTTAATACTGGTTAGCGCAATATCTTTAATTTTTTGAAGCAGCATAGTAGTTGTTGGACCTGGCCCTTTTAAGAGGTTTATCCTGAAACTTTTTGACTTGTGCCTTCTATTTTTCTGACCCTATTTTTGTTGGCTATATGACTCCGGGCACTTTACCACTGCTGATCAGTGCTAAAGTGCATATGCTCTTTGTGTAAATTGGGATTATGATTGGTTACCATGATTGACATATGTGATTTACTGGTTAGTCCCTAGTAAAGTGCACTGTGTGTGCCCAGGGCATGTAAATTAAATGCTACTAGTGGGCCTGCAGCACTGATTGTGCCACCCACACAAGTAGCTTTTCAAATGTGTCTCAGACCCGCCACTGCAGTGTCTGCATGCACAGTTTCTTAACTGCCATGTCGACCTGGCAAGTGCACCCCCTTGCCAGGCCCTAACCTTCCCTTTTCTTACATGTAAGTAACCCCTAAGGTAGGCCCAAGGTAGCCTCATGGGAAGGGTGCAGTGTATATCAAAGGTAGGACATGTACTGGGTATTGTGTATGTCCTGATAATGAAATACTGTGTATTTCGTTTTTCACTATTGCAAGGACTAACTCTCCAGAGGCTATCATTAGAGCTGCACTGTAACATTCTACATGTGTATCTTTCAATTGGGAACAGCTAGAGATTTGAAGTTTAGGCTCTCCGAGTTCAGAATTTAATAACAAACACTTTAGTCAATGTGGTTTTTAAATTGAGTGTTTGAAAATGCCACTTTTAGAAAGCGGGCAATTTCTTTTTAACCATCCTGTGTGTCTCTGTCTGGTTGTGTATTCACGATCTTGTTTTAGAGTGATAGGAGCTGGGAATGTGCATTCACTCTAGACAGTCACAAGGGGGGTTGAGGCTGAATAGACCTTTCTGCATTTAAAGTGGTAGGAGAAGTATTCACTAGCAATAGGCTGTGTCTGCTCTGCACAATGCTGTCTCCACCTCCTGTAGTGAAGCTGGACCAGGTAGGACAGAAGTGTTTTTTACTGAGCTCAGAGACTGTTGAAACAAAGACTACCAAGAGAAATCCCAGAACTTCCGATTACTTCTGGACTAAGAGGACCCTGCCAAGAAGAAGAGGTCAGGAGGAGTAATAACCCTTTGCTGTGTGTTGCTTTGTTGGGTTGGCCTGCAGTTGCTGCTTCTGTCTGTGGGCAGAGAAAAGGACTGTAACTTTTGCCTTGCTGTGGTATCCTGCTTAAGAAGATTCTCCGAGGGCTTGAAGTAAAGCTTGCCTCCTGTTCTGAAGTCTCAAGGACACAAAGACTTCACCTGGAACTTGCTAAACAGCACCTGGACACCTCTGCTGGACTTATGATTGCCAAAGGGTGCCAATTCCAGTTCCTGGGTCCTTGGAATCATGTGTTTGGTGCTGCATACCAAGAAAAAAAACACTGACGCCACCAGTGATGGGACCATTGATGCCATGACCTGCACCGAGGCAGTGAGCACCGCTCATTAAGTGTACGATCCACCGCCCCACCTGCACCGCAGCTCCGACACCCACAGATGCCCGCTGACGCCTGCAAGTTATCGAAGTGGGTGACTCCCTGAACTCATCGACACTGCACTGATGAATGGAACCAACACCTCACCGCCAACACCGCCTCACCTCCCCTTTGAGCCGGGACTCGACACTCACCTAAACATGGACTCAACGCCTCGCCTCTCCTGTGGCAATAAGGAGCCAGCCTCGCCTTGGCCCATCGATGTCTCACCTCCTTGATGCCATGCACTCTTACACCCATTAGTCAATTGTCCCTAAGATATCAAAAGTGGAAATAAAATGTGGTAGTTTCTATCAGATTTTTGCACATGCGTAGGCAAAGCTGCTTGAACTTTCTGTCTAGAGAGTGCGGCACCTAAAGACACAATTGACAGCAACTTTTCATTTTGAGGCAGTAACTCTCAAAACATAAGGGAAGTCTGAACAACCATTATGAATTCCTGTTCAAAGGGTGCAAACTCTGTGGGACACACTGCCTTTACATTATTTATTTTATTTACCTCTCCTGTTCCTTCCAAGCAGTCAGGGTAAGTCTTCATACCACTTCGGTCACTCCCCACCAGTAATCTGCCACTCCAGATTCCAGATGGGATCACCAGGCGCTGCTTCTTAATGTCGTGACTTGTGTCCTTCAGACGAGCCCCTTATCCCTTAGCTGTGCAGGCAGCTTACCTGAAATCCAAGGACACAACAGTGATCATGATTGTCAGAGTCTATTCTGCTATTATTTTTCTGTCCATACATACACACAACAGGTGCACCAGGCTCTATGAGAGAGGACGGGCCTTTATTTTTGCATGATCAAGCATAAATCACTCAGTCAAGACTATCTCCGTTAAGTCATTTTTTAAGGAGGCCCCCGATAGAATTGCTTTATTTTCCCAAGTGTCTCAGTTTGATTGTTGCAGTAACACCCAGCAAATGCCCAGCAAAGTGACTAATGATTGGTGCTATATCTTATCGCTTAAATAAACATAGCTTTTAATGATTTTAGTAGGGGAATTGTGTAGCACTAACACATCTTGCAGCAAAAGCAAAGATAACACTCACTCCTTGGCACCATTGAGCTAATAGTATTGAGAGGGGGCTTTATGTACATCACTGTTTCTATACAGTGAGCTGTTGCACTTCAATGGTAATGTTGGTAAGAAAATGGATTATTAATTGGGGTGGATGGGAGCCCACCATATGGACTAAAGCTGCAAACTTGTAAGGGCAAACCATAGTTTCAATAATTTAAAACTGGGCTCAAACCCCTGGCAGCTATGGCACAGAGCAGACACGCTTCACTTAAGAAAATGTGTAAAGTATTTAGCAGTACCAAAGAAGTTAAGATTTCAAAACACAACTGAAAAGAAAACAAATACAACCAATTTCTAACAATAAGGAACAATGCATTAGAAAAATTACACCAAAACTATGAAAATCCAATAAGTGGGTCCAGATATATAAATTTTTAAAGAGTTAAGGCAAAAAGTGGCATGAAAAAGTATAACACCAATCAAAAGTTACTTTTGCCGGTTGACCAAGACCTAGGCATGATTTCAGGCTGACCACAATGGAGCAGAGGTCGGATACACCAAGCTGGTCATCGCAGTCAAATATTTTACCTGCTTAGCTACCTAAGATACCTATAAAAGCTGGAAAAGCTTAGAGGATGAAAATTCAAATATTGCAGCTGACAAAGTTTCCTCGCTTGCCCCGTTCACAATTTCTACCTTCTGACTTAGTTTCTTTTTTGGTGCCAAAAATCCTCAAGTGTGACAAGCCTGGAAGCTGTATCCTGCAACATCTTTTGCTGCAAGGTCCCACTTAGTCCCAACCTTTTGGATTTCTGGAGCAGCTCCTCTTCTAAGATTATGAGGATCTCAGGGACAGCACTTAGTGCACACGACTCACTCCAGCAGAGAATACCAGAAGTGTCCTGTCTAGGTACATTTGCTATTGGTCAGCAAGGCACTTCAGAAAAAAGGCCTCTTACAGCTTGTTGTGTGCCTGTAGCCACAGAGGCAGTCAGCCAACAGACCCCTAAAGCACACTTCAGAGTCCTGGACCCAAGTAGGAGCAAGTCCAGAACTTCTGTCTTCATACAAGTCTCAAACTGCAAGTTCAGTCTGTTTTGTTTGTCCGCAGGTCCAGAGAGTGTTTTTATAAGCTGTGGATAAGATGTCACTTTTGTAGCATTTACTAGCCAGTGGGTAGGGCACTAGCGGTCCGTGGTAGGAGTGCCGGCGGTGACGTGGGGCGGGGGAGGGGCAGGGTGGGGGGTAGTAAACCACGGATTATGGCCGAATACTGGTAAGTAAACATTTAAATAAATAAAACGAATTTCGTTGCATGCACTGCATCGCATTTGGCGATGCAGCGCTCACAACGAAATTCGTTTTATTTATTTAAATGTTTACTTACCTGTATTCGGCCGTAATCCGTGGTTTACTACCCCCCACCCTGCCCCTCCCCCGCCCCACGTCACCGCCCAGCCGGCACTCCTACCACGGACCGCTACTGGGGTAGGGGTGCCTTCAGGGCTCTCTCTAACCAAGGAGAAGAAAGTTGACAGTGGCCAACCATTCAACTTATACAACACATCCAGTTAGCCTTCTTACAAACTATCCCACAGTGAACTATTCTGAGGCAAATTCAAGATGGCAGAGTCTTTATACCCTTGGAGGCTGCTGCTGTGGCGTCCAGGGGTGTGTTTAAGGCCATGAGCAGTCCCATTCTCAACTACACCAAACTAGTTCTAAGACACGTTCTCCCTTCCACTGAACTGGTGCCAGGCTAGCTACAGAGGGCCCATAGCGCCAAGGGCTTTCTTCCACAGGTTTCTCTTTACACATAACTTTGAATGGGCAGTCCTAACCCTGGTCACTTTCAAGTTAATCAAGTTCCTGAACCCTCCTCAGCTGCTCTACCTGAGCTGACAGGAGTCACATACCTCACACTGAGGTCTTGTCACCAAAAGGCCTAAGTCATTGTTTTTGCTCCGGGGTCAGTTTTCGCTCCTCAGTAAGGAGAAGCACTGACAAGGGCCTGCTGCTTGCAAGCAAGTACTAATTAGCCCACTGGATGTTCAGGCAGACAATGTCTAACTTTTTTTATGTGATTTTTCCTATATATTTATTAAAATCAGACTTCTTCACTGAGTTGTATTTTAATAAATATTAAAATGAGGGCTGTATTATTCCTACAGCTTGTCTCAAACCAAAGTTAGCAGAGATTTGATTTGATTCTGAACTATATGTTTTTCTCATAGGGCAGCTGCTGCTTTTTTACTGTAAAAATAGCTTTTGGGGGCTATTCACTGTAGATCCATGCCAACACTAAATTCTTGCGTGATCCACCTTGAAATACCATGCACCCTACCTTGTGGGTTACATGGCCTAGGCAGGGGTTAATTATTTAATATTTAAATGTAGTGCCTTTTCCTATCACAAGTAGTTATTTTGCAAGGTTCGCCTGAAAGTTTAAAGGCTGCATCAGTCATCCTCTACAGGCCTGAAGCCATTTTTTCTTTGTCAGTCAAGTTCATGGCACAACATGTGCTGTAATCCACAGGTGACAGTTAACTTTCCATGCTGTTGGTGTGCTTCCTGCACCATATACTATGGCTTTACTGGGAAGTTAAATATGTCAATTAGGAATTAGCCACTTTTACCATACATTAAGGGTCGGAGCACAAACACTCAGAATTGGGTAGCAGTGCCCCAGTGTACAGAGTTAAAAACCAGCAGCATCATTGCACATAAAATGGGATTGACACACAAAAAGAGGCACTTTCTCACTGCGTTCAATGCTTGAGGATTTAAAACTGTAGTTTATTCTCTCACTCCTCCCTACTGATTTTGGTTTTGCTGATTATTCTTTTATTTTCAGTAAATAGGACATAGAAAAAATACCGCCCTGTACTTATGAATATGCTGCGAGGTTCAGAGGTTATGTTAGAAACTCTCAGTAATCAAGATCATGATTCAACCCCTGACTGGCGTGTCATTACTTGAGGGTATTACATTGAGCAGTGTGATAGTGAGATTATTAAATAAACAGTGCAGTTTATATGTTTTAAAGCTGGTTACACTATTACAAACTCTGCATTCGTACAGTCACTTTATAGTTGCACTGTGATAAGACTTGTACAGTTAACATATTTATAATTAAGATATTATTGTTGCATTCCTAGTATCTTCAGATTGCAAGCACAGCAATAATTATATGGCAATAAGAAATGAAAATATTATCACACCTGATTATGAAATACTGATTACGGTATGTAAATGGCTAACACTGTCTTAGCAGGATCCTAATTTTAACACCTATGACACATAAAACCGCGCATACAAAACACATACAAATGCCTTATCCCTATTAATTTAATACCTACAAATTGGCAATAAAATGCACACTGTAAATCATTAATATTTTTGTTGTCAGGCTGCGGCTTTACCACTTTTCATAAAAGGTAGAGGAGCTACAGATGAAGTGTGACAATTTAGCTAAACCTTAAATGGTTGCTATATTAGTTATATCAATATTAATCCAGAACTGCGAGTGTGAAATAACTGGAGGAGGATGTATACCTTAAAAAGAAGATAAGCAGCTTGAAAGAAGTAAAAGATTGGTGACAAATTGATTGCTTTTATGTTGTTCGGAAAAAGTCATGGTGACAGCGACTAAAATCGAGAAAAGAGCATTTCTTAAAATATTGCAAGTCTTATCTTGGAATGATCTGTAATTTCCTGAAGCGTGGCTTGTTACAGTACACTTTTCCATGGCTCAAAATAAAAGCGGCCTATAATTAGTTAGTGCTGGTGCACCTAACAATTTCCTGATAAGCTTTTCTTTTGTGCCTGTAGCGATCACAAGCGTCATGGCACAAATCCCTTTTCAAATTGATATGGGCAGGTGCTAAGCCCTGGCCTTTACACAACTCTCATTTTCGTGTACTGCAACACTGTCCTTTCATGGTGGAACTCTAATCAGGATAAATTGAAGAGGATAGCACTTTCAGCACATATGACACAGAGTAAAATTTAAAAGTAAGAGTCCAGAAATGGCATTTCAAATAGGAAAAGGGGTTGAGATATTAAGACAGTTACGTTAATATTAGTCGCCAAAGGTCAGACAATTTCAGACTCAATATAAGCAGACCAGTGCGTACAGCGTAAGTGGATGCCCGCTTCCCAGTAGTGTTGCCTTTACCTTCCAGTGCAGCTGAATAACCAGTGATTAATTTCGAAAAAAAATGCGTGCCAGGGCTCAACCCACTTGCGCTTGCACCACCCTCTGCCCCTGTGAATGCTGGGAAATCCCAGTACCAATAGCTTGTGAATGCACTATTACTATTTTTGAGTGCTTTCTGGATTGCTAAAGTGACATGCCCTGCTGAAAATAGGCACACAGTGTCACATCGTGCTGGTGCAAAGAATTAGGGGGCATATGCACAAAAGCATTTTTGTGGTCGGAAATGGCTCGGTTCCCAGACCAAATTACGGTTGCAACACACACATTTTTTACCAACACCTGAAGGGCGGTGGTAACCATTCGGAAATGGGACGTGGTCCCCATGGGACCCCTTCCCTTTAGTGAATATTGAAACAAGTATTTTCTTAAAAAATTCAACTTCAAAGTTTCATCTTATTTTGTGAAACGCATACCATTTTCCTTCAAAGAAAACGGGCTGTATTTAAAAAAAAAATAAGAAAAGTTTGTTTTATTTAAAAGCAATTACAGGCATGGTGGTATGCTGACCCCCAGTAGACCATTGAAGTAGCGGAACATCAGAGGTTTACCAGCATCAGAGCTAACCCCTCTGCCGCTTTCTTCCAACTCCGATGAATCTTTGCCGTTGTTTTAGAGAAGAAGAGGGCTGAGCATCGCATAAATTATAATTACAATCACAAATCTAGTTTCAGTCAATAATGAGAGTCTGGTATGAGTAAAAGGGTTTTATTAGTAAATTTTTTAGTAGATCATCTTTATTGCAGATCACAAGTTAAATTCGAATTAATATCAATTATTAATATATGACAGAAATATATAATCAATATTGGTTAATCAGATCATATAATAAATGCATTAAAACGCGTTCCAGAAAGGAAAGAATTCCTGTCCTAAAAATCGGGTGAAAATGGAGCTAGTCAGAACCTATAAAGAGTTCTAGTTCGATGAGTGAGAAAAGCATGAAGCTTTAGCATTCAAATCGGCTCAAATAGTTCAAAATATCAAAGTAGAACTTGCCATAAAGAGAGGTTCAAGAAACTCAGTAGAGTCTCAAAGCAATGTGACATAAAGTCTGGGTCTGGATAAATGGCATAGAAAAATGGTCTGGAAAGTGGTAAGGGAAAAAGTGTCTCAATAGCAAGTGGGGCAACCTACCCTAGGAACACGCATTAATATAGACATCACATTCTGAAGCTTTGAACATGTTGCTCCTCCCGTCCCCAGTCAGCCAATCAGCATTCGATGCTCTCATGGGAACAGGATCACTCCTCATCTTCTCGCAGGAATACAATAGTCCACATACAGCAATTTTAAGTTTGCAACTAAATTGTAGCAATTATGAGTTCATTTAAGTTTTGTCTCATTTAGGTCTATTTTCCCACGTATTAAATACATCTCTAACCTTCTTTTATCAAGTCTCTGTCAATTGGAAACGCATTCATTAACTAAAATAACCCATTTTGCAGAACCATCATTGATTGGAAAAAAACTAGTAAGTTAAAAAGTCAAGTTCACATTTTAAATTCTGCATCTCACTGTATGAACTCTTCATTACTCCATTAAATAACAAAAACTAACCATGAGTTAATAGTGGTCTTTATGGAAATTGATACATTCTGCGGAAATATGTGAAAAAGCAACTATCATTCATTATGAAAAACATATTTGGAGAAAGGGCAAGAAATAAACATTTTATGCATGTTAAAGCATTTTAAGCTAATCAACTTTTCAAGCAGTGTTACTTTTGCCATTTTAGGCCTATCATGAGTAAATAAAATAGCTTACAGCTTTTATGCATTCTAATACCCATCATTTTCATGAAGCTTACATGTTAATTCTGCACAATATTATAAATGACATTAATTTCTTATTAATTTTTTAAATCTCTCCTTCACCATCATCCCTGTGATGGTTGCAATTCCTAAGGAGTCAACAATTTTAACCTACCTCATTTATATTAATAAGGTTGGTCACCCAATTAGGAATCCCTATTTCCAACTTGTACGTTTTTGTACATTAGGAATTGCGATTTCTTAATTGCAATTTGCAAAGAATCGCAATTAGGAAATGGCAATCCCTAACTTCTGTACATATGGCCCCTAAGTGCCGAATCAGAGCACTGGTAAACACTCACACAAATTTGGAATTGAGCATCACGAGCTCGGAATCAAGTATTGGCAATGCCAATAGGTCACCCTTTAAAGTTCAACCACATGTAAGCACAGGTATGTAGTATTAGGGCAGGCTATTTGTTTTGATTCACTGTGTAATTTGCTCCATGGCACCACAAGCTTGGAGAATAAAAAGCAGGCCACAGACATTGTAGGAACAGAAATACGCACAGTATACACACAGGCAATACACAAAATGTGTCCATTTAAAGCTTCACTGTTCACATTCAATGTTCCATATGTCTTAGAGACAAATATCTTTAGCTTTTCATCATAATACATTGGACTCAACTTTTAAGTGGAGTAGTAGTAAAACATGTTAGATTGACTTATACCCAACTGGCATATTTAATTTACTTGTAAATCCCTAGTAAAGTGGTACTACCTGTGCCCAGGGCCTGTAAATTAAATGCTATTAGCAGGCCTGCACCACTTATTGTGCCACCTACTTAAGTAGCACTTTAAACATGTCTCAGGCCTGTCATTGAAGTCTCTGTGCATGCAGTTTTAGACTGCCATTTTGACCTGGCAGAGTAAACCTTTTTTCAGGCCGAAACCTTCCTTTTTAATACATATAAGCCATCCCTAGGGTTGGAGGGCAAGGTGCAATGTATTTAAAAAGTAGGACATGTACATTTAAGTTTTTCAAATCCTGGTAGTGAAAACCACTGCAAGGCTTGCCTCTTCTATAGGATAACATTCGAGTTACCTTATTACATTTTATATGTGTAATTTCCAAATGGGAGCAATTAACCAGTTCATTTTTGGGCTCTATGGATTTGTAATGAAAAATCCAAACTTATGGTGAAGTAGGATATTGATTTACAATTGTGAAAATGGCACTTTTAGAAAGTTGTCAGTTTTTTGCCTTAGTCTTTAGGTGCCTACAGCCTGTCTCTCGGTCACATGACTGGGTGTAGTTGATAGTTGGGCTTTGTGTATTCCTCCTAGAAAGCCACACACAACGGAGAGCTTAAGTGTGACTAGATGGGCCATCACTGACAGGATGGGAGGGAGGAGCTGGTCCCAGCCCCACTTACACTTGAATAGGCTATGTCCTGACTCCACACAAAGGGCTGCATACCCCCTGTAGTTAGTCTGAAGGCAGGGACAGGAAGACAGGGCTCCTGTGCACTTCAAAGACCTGCCTCTAGAAGCTTCTCCCCACTTCAAAAGCAAAACTGAGTGTATATATACTGGATCTGTAACACCACAACTTCAGTACACTACTAGGCCTGTGGATACTCTGCCAGGAAGAAGGACTGCTGTGCTGCTGAAAGGACTGCCACTCTGCTGAACTGCTGCTCTGAAGGACTTCTGCCTTGCTGTGCTGACCTGCTGCCTGCTGCCCTGCTGCCTGTGTTAGAAGGAGTGAACCTGTATCTCTTGAACACAGAACCCAGAGTGACCCCAAGGGCTAGTTGGCTGGCCTCCTGATCTGAAGCCTCAGGGACACAATACGTTTCTAACAACCTTGCATCTGCACCTAGACTTGGCCATCTGTGAGTTTACCCTGCCAAATGGAGCCACCCCAGTCCTGGATCCTTGGAAGTGGGCTTAAAGTGCTCTGCCAGCCTCTGTGAATCCAATGGAACTGACACAGCTCCTCTGCTGTGCAAACCTGAGCAGAACCGACACATTGCTACTGCTGTGTGGATTGGACCCATCACAAAGACCCGCATCACCACCTCAGTCCCATCAGAACCACCACTGCGCAACACATTATTGACACTGGCCCTCGCATCCCTTGTTGATGGCAGCCTCGATGTCAATGACTGAATTCGCATTGCAGCTCTTTTAAACTGATGCATCGCCTGACTGTGTGCCACATTCTTGACTATGAACTTTGCATCACCAGCCCAGTCAACAGGATCCTCGACGACGACGCAGGCGCTTTCATTTCAATCTCATCACATCTCTGAACCGGCGCATCGCTTTGGCTGAGCGGCGTATCTTTGATGTGGGCCCCTGCAATGCTCCACAAACCAGGATTTGAGGTACTCTGTTCAGTGGGCCTAACTGGGTCCCTGTAGCTGGCCTGCGCTGCATCGCGGTCAGCTTGAACTTGAGACTTTGTCCCGATCTGGTGTGACCAGATAGCCACAGTTGGTGCTTTGTGCTTTTTTGCGCTGTTTTCACTAAAACCTTTACATTGAAAATCTCAGTTTCTACTGATTGGATTTTTTCTTTTTGGTCTTGTTTTATTTATTAAAGGGAGTCCTGGTTTTCTAACTTGGTGTGGGATCTTTTTTGTGGTGTTCTCACTTTGCTACTGTTTGAAGTGTTGCACAAATACTTTACACATTGCCTTTGAGTTAAGCCTGACTGCTCTGTGCCAATCTATCAGAGGGTCAGGCTTAACAGGCACACATAATTTAAGGTTGGCTTGTGCTTCGCCCTGACAAAGATTGTGGTTGCTGTTGGACCAGATCTACCAGCCCAGTGATCCAACAACCCAATTTGTTACAAGCGTGAGTAATAGTAAAAACATGTTCCTGTATCTCCATTTAATAGGACACCTTTGTGGCCAGCTCTTCCCTCAATGACCTTATAAACACCTACTGGCCTTTCACAGGCACACCTACACAGCTCATGATAACAGTGTGCTGGGCCCCTCATGGTCATTCAGCTTGGACTGCTTAAGACTTCCCAGTCAGCTTCTATATGAAATATGATGTGAAATGCTATATCAATGGGGTCAAGCGAGACAAATGATTCATTTAGTCTACTTAGAATTTGCCACTTTTAATCAAATGGTGCCATTGATTTGCCCTGAAATGTGACTCAATTAAGAACTGAGGAACCATTAAGATGATCGGGAAAGGCAGTAGAGCCAATAAGATGATCTGGAATGTGACCACGGATTTCAGTCTGCGAGTCCATTGAATTTGTTTACTTCTTTTATTTGACATGAGCATTTGAGATGAGTAGATAGTGCTGGTCAAGCTTGTATGCATACATAACATAACATAACATAGCATAACATTAGAGTTGACATGGAATATGATCCCAATAAAGTTAGTGGGGCCACTAAGAGTGTCTAGAATGTAAATATACTAAAGTCAGTGGGTCTATTTAGCTGACTAGAAATGGTACTCCAGTAATGTCAATTACACCATGAAGCTACCCTGGAATCTGACTCACTTAGAATCATTAGGTCAAATGAGCTCCTCTGGGATGTTACTTCAATAAAATCAGTGACCCCACTTGACCAGGAATATATTTCCATTCAAGTCAAGGAGACATTGACTTGACCAAGCAGATTATCGTCTAGATTTAGGAACAGATTGACTAACCTGAGATCCTCTGATCCAGCAGTAGTGACAAAGCATGGCCTTGAATGCCCAACGGTGCTCTCCAGAGTGGGCAAAAAGCACCAGGGGGAGATGAGAAGAAGGGATTTGGGAGAAAACAATAGATTCTGCAAACTTCCGAGTTCCTTCACTGTGGTCAAATTCCTTGACAAACTTTTCAAGAAACTCTCTTTGCCAAATCTAATTTAAATCTTAGGTGGGAGTTCATTTCAAGCGGGTCTCATTCTTCGGGTGGTTTTCAAAACAATGTCCACAGCCAGGGCTTTAAGTGGGATGAAAAAACTGGGGGGGTCTCTCAAAGGGGCGTGGCCAATGTAATTAAGGGCATGGCTTAAAACCATGTAAGCTAAAAATCTGTGCTTAGCATAGTGTACCACCCGACTTGAATTTTGCTGTTTCTGCATTGCATCCAGATATATGATACAACAGGTAACATCATACTTACAAGAAGTCAGGACTATTGGCTTTGTCAATGGTTGTTAGTTGCATAAGATAAATAAGCAGTAACTATGGCTTGTATATAATATTGAAAAAGCTTCCACTTAAAGCCCTGGTGACACAACGACAATGTTGCTGCTCCTGAGTTTCAAAAAAGAGAAGGGAAATCCAGAGAGAAAATGGCTCTCTTTAAAGGATTTCCCTTTCCCTACAGCGCTCACCTGGCATGACGACATGCCGTAACTTCTCCACTAGTGAGAAGTGAGCAGTGTGAGCACGTGCACATCGATGTGCCTGCTGTCACTGCAGTCTGGAAAAAAACGGACTGCCTGTGCCAGGGAACAAAACAGAGCCCGATGGAGACCCGTTTCGAAGCCCCCTTTAATAAACTGTTGGTGCTCCGCAATGATGAGAACTGGCCCACTTAAAGCCCTGTTCACAGCTGTCTGCTAGTCTCTTGTAACCTTTAAAAACTCAAGAGCATCCCTTAGACTCTGTGGGTTTTAGTAAGACTGTTTCTATTTATTGACAATGACTATTAGCACTGGCCTAATTAACATGATGCGCTCTTATATAAGTGTTGGTGTTTTGTTGGAATAGAAAAATATGTTTTAGCATTGTTTTACGTAAGTTAGTATTCACTGCGCCATTTTGTGTAACGGCGCCATTTTGTATCATGATCGAAACTAATCCTTTGCCATTTCTGTGAAACGGCCGTCTCTAGGTTATGTTTCTTCAGAGCTGAGTTTTGCTACACTAATGACTGCACTGTTCTTATTAGCGCATACCTTTCCTTAGATGTAGGCCTTCTCTCACTTGTCTAGTGGTGGGTACAGGCAGAGTAACCTTAAGTAGTAGATAATGTGTGCCCGGCCTCAGAATAGAAACTTCCTCCTTTGTAATTTACTGTCCAGCTGCATCTCCCTGGAAAATTCCATAGTGGGCGTGCTTTCATTGGTTTCGAAGTGTACATAATGTATCGTTATGCTTGCTGATGTCAGTCCCTCTACAGCACTCCCTAGAGACTGGGCAGACAGGGTTCCGCTCTGAGCGTACTCTGAATAAACAGATATTGGTTTGTATTCTCTACTGTCTGACTGACTCTTCATTTGGTATGGAAGGCTGAGAGGTGGTCTTGTGTGACCCGGGTGACCCGAATCGGGTTCACTTCCTTCAGTTGGCGCCCGAACAGGGACTCCTTCGGGTGAGTGACCCATCCCCTTCCGCGGATGGGGGGGGAGGTCGAGGCCATCGTCAGGTTGGACGGACAGATCAGGGATCCCTGCACGAAGAGTTCCTGGTACTTGCAGCTGCCCCTTCTGTCCTGCCGGATGGTGCCTCGCCCAGTGGTCATCCCGACTGGAGTCCTAAACGGCGAAACCCTTGGATCTGACCGTTTGGTCTGAAGAGTCGGCAGTGGAGAATCAATTTGTCTGATCTGCATAAATCAGGTGAGTTTGTTTTGGTTCTTTGTGGATATGGTACCATTTTGGTTTGTGTTTGGTACGGTCTAAGGACCATCTTTTTGGATAAAAGCATTTGCACTTGCTTTGCCTGGCATAAAATAGTGAATTTGTGTTCTTTTGAAAATGCCTGATGTCAGTAAGTTGTTTTCTTTGTGCTCTCGCTATTGTTCTGTTGATGCTCGATTGGAAGAAGCTCAGCCGGCGCCTCCAGAAGGCACTCCAAATTTTGATATATATGTGAAGCATGGTCTTGGCCCTATTATGTTTAGTACATTATGGCACAAATATACGAGGGACAATGCCGAGTTGCAGTGGCCATTGACGGGCACTTTTGATGAACAAAATATTGAGTATTTACAAGAACAGTTGTTTAAAAGACAAAGTAGGCAGTCTATGTTTGATTCCCTCAGAACATGGCCGAAAGCAGCTAGACAGAGGCGACTGCAGGCAGAAAAAGAGGCCCGGAAAGGGAAAATGCAGACACTGACTCAGAAAGCTGTAGCATATGATAGGGAAAAACAGGAAAGGGGTGTTGAATGTGAAGATAGAAGGTTTCGATTGCAGATTGATCATTCGTATGTGGTTCAGGAAGAAGATGACGTTTTTGTGGAAGAATTGTTGGATACCCGACCTCCGCCTCCATATGCCCCGTAAAGAATATATCCCACTGTTCCGGTGCCCTCACAGCCACCCGTCACAGTTGCGTCCACTGTCTCTGTCCCTGTGTCTACTACTGCTATGTCAACGGCTGTGGCCTCGTCCCCTCCTCCTCCTCTCCCTTCTGTTTCTTTGCAGTCTGTGGCCACTGTGACTGTTAGTACTCCTGCTACACCTATTATCTCAGTGTCCCTTTTGCCAGCTCTTTCTCCCGTGACACAACCCTCAGCGATGATAGTGCCTGTTACTTCTGCTGCTTCCCCCACTATGGTTTTTCATCCTTCGGCATTAGTAAGTAGTGGGACACCGGTACGTGGATTTGAGGATAGGGATTGGACAAAATTTAAGGAGCGCATAGGACCGTTAGTGCGATCTGATGTGGGAGATGATGAGAAAAAGGTAATAGCTAATCAGGCTGCACAGTGGGCCCGTAATCCTATTTATAGTGTAGAGGATGTCTGGGCGGCTATGATAGATTTTGAGCCCTTTATACACCAGCATGCCCTTAAACACATGTCCGCTACTTTGATTGGACTTTGGCAACAGTACTTTGAAGCGGAAGCACCTCAAATTTTATATGACATTAGAGATGGAGTGTATATTAGTGAATTGGGGCCAGAACAAGTTTTTGCTAATGTTACGACAATAGTAGCTTATAGGGGAAGACTACATGAGAAAAGTCCCAAGTCGGTGTCCCAGTTTCCGATGTGAGAGGTCCATCCCATACATCATCCAGAGATACCAGAGTTAACGGATCAGTGTGGTAATGTATCTCGAGCGGCAGTGGGCGGCCCGGTTTCAGGAACAATGGGTTTATAATCCTTAAAACTCATTTACCCGATCCTAGAAAAAATACTACTGCTTATTAAAAAGAACTGACTGAAGCTGCTTCCTCAATGGTAATGACTCTTGCTGATATTGCAATGTTTTTTGGTCTTCTTGTTCTGGTTGATATTTGGAGGCAAGTCCATACTCAAGATCATGTTCCGGAGTTGGGTGGTACTTGGCATCAAATTAAAGCATGGGACCAGGAGAGAAAGCCAGGTGATAGACCCCGAGTTGAGATACTTGCTTTGCCTGGTCGTATTATTACATATATGCATTCTCTTATTCCACCGAGAAAAGTAGTTTGGGATAAATTGTCAGCTTGTCGCCAGAAGAAAGATGAGAATGTGTCTGATTTTTTCACTCGGTTCGAGGATACGTTTTAAGTTTATAGTGGCCAGGATTTGTCTATTGAAGGGGGTGTTCGATTGGTTGTTAACAGATTTGTCTCTAATTTGCTTCCAGAAATTGCGATTCGATAGCAGGCTTCTGAAAGTACCTGGTCCACCTCTTCTCCCTCTGTTATTTTGAATATGGCACAGTATTATGAGCATCAAGATAATGAGGAGAAGGAAAAGACAGAGAAAAAGCATAAGGATTTAAAAGACAAAGGTATTGTTGCAGCAGGCTTTTAGAGGGAATGGCAGAGGACGGGGTGGTCCTGCCCGACAGCTCCCACGTACTAGTAGGCAGCTGAATACAATGCCTCTAGGGCCGAATCAGTGTGCGTATTGTAAGGAGGAGGGTCACTGGCATAGCGAGTGCCCTGAGCTCTTGCAGAAGGTGGCGGTCCCTAGAGGACGCGGTTCTTGTGGACGAGGTCGTGGAGCTGGTGGGGCTGATAAGGCACAGAATGCTGCAGCCTCACAGGGTCGTTCTGATAATAATTATTTTGATGACCCTCGGGAGGGACAGTATTACCACGATGATTATGACATGGAGGAAGCGACAGGAATGTCTTATAGCTAGGACAGCCAGGGACAGAGTGGGGGACCAGTTCCAATACCTGTAGACCAGCGTGGTCCTTATGTAACAGCGGAACTGCAAGGTTCGACTAAGGAATGTTTGGTGGACACAGGAGCGACAAAAAGTTCTGTTTCTTAAAATATGGTGCAAAACACACAAGATGATGGACGGAATGCTGCACATTGGCAAACATTCACCCCCAGTCATTTTGCCCTATGTGGGAAGGTATGCCCAGACGTGGGTCCCGTGCTCACTACGCCACTGGAGTCAAGCTATCCTGGCTGATGACGGCTGATAGCCAGAAACCGGTCCTAGGATGCTTGATTCTGGTCCAGGGAAGACATGGCTTGGCAGTTCGGGCTGGACTGTTCCCATGAGGCACAGGGTCAAGACTGATTTGCATATGGCCATGTCTGAACTGGGGTGGCGTGGTGAGCAAAATAACGATGGATTAAACCCAGATCTGTGACTGGGGGTGAATGTTTTGCCAATGTGCAACATTCCGTCCATCAACTTGTGTGTTTTGCTCTTAAAATATGGTCCCTGGGGCAGCTCTGTGTGGCCATAATAATGTGTCGGTAGGTTTCTCTGGTATACTGGTTGTAAGCCCCATTTCAAGACCTCTTGCGTTGACCATTGGTCCTTTTACTGTGGACTCGCCATTCTTGCTGACATCTAATTGTGGTGAAAATTTGATGGGTTTGGATTTGTTGAAGAAATTGCATGCTACTATTTATTGCTCCCCGGCAGGTGTCTATATGACAATGGGTCCTGATGTAGTATGTGCTAAACAGTGTTTGTCCAAAGATGCGCCTCTTCCTGTTGAATTTGCAGATGTGCCACCCACTTTGTGGGTGACAGGTGATACAGATGTGGGACTGCTGCAGATACCACCAGTTTCGATAAAAGTTAAGGATGGTGCTATTTTGCCTCGTATCCATCAGTATAAAATACCACATGGAGGAGAATGAGCCTTATTGCAAATTATTCAGGATTTGATCAAGAAGGGAGTGGTTGAGGAGACGACTGCCAATATTTGTAATTGTCCTATTCTTCCCATTCTTAAACGGACGCCTTCAGGTTCTTCTGATGACCAAGAAGATGTCTATCGTTTTGTGATTGATTTGCGTAAAGTTAATAAAATAGTGGTTCCCCAGTTTCCAGTGGTCCCTGACATTACTACTCTTTTGACAATGATTCCTTCTACTGCTAGATTCTTCTCTGTCATTGATTTGAAAAATGCATTCTTCAGTATTCCTATTCATCCAGATAGCAGGTACTTGTTTAGGTTTGCACTAGCTGGCAGAAGCTTTAGGTTCTGTCGAGCTCCTCAGGGCTATACTGAGAGTCCAAGTATTTATAGTCAGGCTTCAAAGAGCCAATGGGATTCCCTTTCGCTTCCTACAGGTAATGTATTGGTGCAGTATGTTGATGATCTCCTTAATGCTTCTGAACAGGTTTGTAGAGCTAGTACGGTTAAATTGTTGTTGCATTTGGCCCAACATGGACATAAAGTTTCTCTTTCTAAATTTCAGTATTGTCGACAGGAGGTCACCTATTTAGGTCACCTACTGTCGAAGGAGGGTAGGAGATTGAACCCGGAGCGCATCAGTACTATTGTTAAAATGTCCATCCCAAAGACTCAGAAAGATGTGCATGCTTTCATAGGTATCACTTCCTACTGTCGGCAGGGGATACCTAACTACTCCTTATTAATTAAACTCTCGCATGCACTAACCACTAAAGACATGCATGAGCCCCTGCCTTGGATGCCTGAATGTCAGCAGTCTTTTGAGCAATTGAAAACTGCGCTTTGTTCAGCTCCAGTACTTGGCACCCCTGACTATAACAAACCATTTGTGTTGTTCGTCCATGAGATGGCTGGTTGCGCGCTTTCTGTTTTAACACAAAAATTTGGAGATAAGCAATGACCGTGTTCTTATTTCTCTGCTATTCTTGACCCTGTCGCAAGAGCCCTCCCGAGCTGTCTGAGAGCAGTCGCGGCTGTGGCCGTTTCGATAAGACAATCGGCTGGACTCGTACTTGATACTGATCTCACAGTCATGGTACTCCATGCTGTGGATACCCTTTTGAATAAGACTAAGACACAGCACCTCACCAGTGCACGTCTGACAGGCTATGAATTAACATTGTTCGCTAAACATATTATGATTAAAAGATGTGCCACACTGAATCCAGCCACGTTACTGCACCTACCTTCTGAGAGTGATGAAATTGATAAACATGACTGTATCTTCCGGACGGAAGAAGAGACGAAAGGACGGTAGACTTGACTGATGTTCCCTTATCTGACCCACAAGGGGAACTATATGTTGATGACTCGTCTTAAATTACCAGATGGCACTACAACTGCTGCGTATGCTATATTATGCTGCGTACTGTAGTTGAGACATCACGAGTTCCTTATCAGTTGGCCCAAGCTGCTGAGCTTGTTGCCTTAATACGAGCTTGCGAATTGAGTGAGGGACTGGTTGTCAATATTTATACTGACAGCCAGTACGCATTTGGAGTCGCGCATAACTTTGGGCAACTCTGGGCTGAGAGAGGGTTTATTACTTTGCATGGCACTAAGATTCAGCATGGGCACCTTATATTGAGGCTCTTGTCTGCTTTGACACTCCCTAAGAAATTGGCCATAGTAAAGAGTAGCGCCCACCGGAAAGTCACTGATGATGTAGGTAGAGGAAATGCGTTCGCAGATCAGACAGCTAAGGAAACAACCCGAACAAAAATGAAAAGAATGGGCCTGATTCACAAAAGTAATCTGAGACAAAATCCTAACTTTGCAACTTTCGGTATTCACAGAAGGCATTTAGGAGTACTAAAGCTAGGATTTTGTCTCAGACATTCTTAAATTTTGGTCTTAAGGTAAACTTAAGACAAACTTGAGTTTAATTGAGACAAAATACTAACTTTAGCGACTAGGATTTTGTCTCAGTTAAACTTAAGTTTGCCTTAAGTTTAACTTAAGACCAAAACTTAAGATTGACTGAGATAAAATCCTAACTTTAGTACTCCTAAATGCCTTCTGTGAATACCAAAAGTTGTAAAGTTAGGATTTTGTCTCAGATTACTTTTGTGAATCGGGCCCTATGTTTGTAGCAGGTCCCGCTAGGTGGGTGCCTGAGGTTACCATGTTTGAGGATACACTTGAGAATATGAAAGAGATACAAAGTGAAGCCACAATGGAGGAATTAGCAGTGTGGCAAGACAGTACAGCACTTTTGTACGATGAGGGATGTTGGATTGATAAGTCAGGGAAGCAGAGATGGATGTTACCAGATGCATATGTTCTTCCTGTAGTCACAAATGCCCATGGCCCAGTTCATATTAGTGCTAAGGGTATTTGCAAGTTGTTAGACCCTGTATGGCAGAATGACAACATTTCTAAGACAGCTGCACATTTAGTGAAGTACTGCATGATGCAAAATCCTGGAAAAGGTACCCCTACACCACCTGGTAATTTCGCACCACCCACTTTTCCTTTTGAGGTACTTCAGATGGATTACATAGAATTAGATAGGTGCAATAATTTGAAGTATGTTTTGGTGGTTGTCTGTGCATTCGGTAAATGGGTTGAGGCTTATTTTACTAAAGACAATAAAGCCATTACGACAGTAGGAGTTCTTTCCTTGTTTAGGCGTGCCCCGTTTGATTTGGAGTGATAACGGAAGTCATTTCAATGCCAAAGTGATTCAATTGATGATTTGAGTATCAAGCCGAAGTTTCACGCTGCCAATCATCCACAGTCAGCAGGTTGGTTGAGAAGTACAATGGTATACTCTCAAACTGAAATTGGCAAAAGTTCAGGAGACCACAGGGTTACAGTGGCCAGACGCTTTACCATTAGCTCTTTTGTCGACAAGAACAACAGCAAATTCTAGGACAGGATTGTCACCGTACGAGGTCATGTTTGGATGCCCGGCAAATGTCTGGGGCGTCCCACGCCCTCAGCGGTTTTCGGATATTGTGTACCCATTGTTGATTGACTACCTGTGCCAGTTAACTGAAAGATTACTTTCTATTCATCAACAGGTCCGGGAAGCCCTGCCAGCTACACCAGAGGGGCCCAGACACGATATTCAACCTGGCAATTTTGTGTTGCTGAGGAATTTTCAGCGGAAGAAGAGTTTGGAGCTTCGATGGAAGGGGCCAGAACAGGTCCTCTTATCTACAACCACAGCTGTTAAAGTCGCCGGCCGAAAGAACTGGGTGCACGTGACTCATTGTCGCAGGATACCTTTACCCTTGCCCTACGATCAATGGTTGAGGGATGGAGTAGAGGACTCCGAGTGTAAGACGGTGCCTCAGTGTGTCCCCTTTAGTGACGCCAGGCTGACCTGGACCAAAACGGATGAGGAAAATGATGAAGTGCTGAATGCAGCAGTTTTACCGGAAATACGGGCTATACAGGAGCCCCTTTTCACTGATTCTTCTGAGCCTGGAGTTACTAAGTATAATCTGCGCCCTTGGCTGAGGAACAGTGCACCAAAGGAGAAGTCAGATTAGTTAGGGATGGACTGTGTAAGTTAGGGTGTACTTTGCTATAGTACCAATGGAGTTAGTTTAGGGTGATGTGAGATTTCTGCACTGTTTAAACATTGGACAGGATAGAACAAAGTATCCCCTTGGGGGTATATTATCCTGGTCGACGTGGGAACCCGAGCTTAGGACAGAGCAAGCTCCTCCGCCGGTGCTTAAGAGCGCCAATGTTTTGATGGACAATAGGACCCTGTACCAGTGAGACTCTGACGGACACTGGGAACTTGCATATTCCGTTCGCTGGCACATTGCCCCCTTGTTTCATCATTTGCTATGCACTCCTTTGGCAGGATGGTTGCCGACGAAGAGCAGCCAGTGATTCCCCCTGTTTATACACGTATATTCTGGTCTACAAAGAAAAATATATTATGTGTTATTCTTGTGATTTTGCTGCTATTGATTCTGGTTGGGGTGTCCTGGGTTTTGGAACGAGATCAAGATGCACCGTCATGTACTAAACATAAGGTTGTTTCTCAAGTCCCCGCAAAAGGACAGCCCAGAGTAATGTATTTCTAGACACACATAAAAGGTTTTTTGGAGAAGGTACTGCTTGCTACCCTACTGAGTCTGTTACTAGCGGATGGACTGCATATCCATTGTCACTTGTTAATTACACTTATACTAGGCCCCCTGATTTCGTAGAAGTACAAGGAGTATTTGGATTTGGTTATCCAGGCCCATGTCTATATCATCGAAAGCCACGAGGCATAGGTTATCCAGGATGTAACAACAATACTTATTGTGATAATTTCTATATGGAAAAACAGAATGTAACATTGGTTGGCATTACAAAGAATTGACAGATCCCCGATAAGCTGGTTATTACCCTGCATGTTGTCCAATTGTCAATTTTACTGACCTCATTCTGTATGTCAACTGCTCAGGGATAGTTCTGCGTAAGGGCACGTACTCTATGGTAGATCCAAAGGACCCTAGTACTGTTGGATGGAATTCCAGGTATGCTACTGTAGACTATGATAGGCCTATTTATGCACACCCAGGGTTTTTCTTTTTATCTAATGGGACTTATTCTAATATGCATAATTGTACAAATGATGTGGCCCTTGGGATGGTGTTGCCTCTAGGTGTGCCTTGCAAACATGCGAAGCCTAAGGTCAGATGGGTTAAAAGAACACTGACAAAGGAATTTTGCGAAGGGGTGACAGACCTTGAAGTCAATAATTATAGTAATGGTATCACTTTTGGGTACATTCTCTCCTCCATTATTACCTTTGGTGGTACTGCTATGGCCAGGGGCGAAAAAGCTAGAGAATATTTTTGGTGGAAGCTGCAGATACTGTCTAACTCCACGGTAGCAGCTTTGCGTGACATCACCACCCAATTAGAAAGTATGCTAATATACTCCGAGCAGACTAGATATGTGGTTGATTTTATCCTGGCCAAGAGCGGTGGTGTGTGCGCAGTAGTAGGAGACCAGTGTGTAGTCGAGATCACTAACATGGAAAAGAACATTACTCAACACATTTTAGACATTCTAGAAAATGTTAAAGGAATGGAAAGTGGAACTGGAGTTGGTCACTTTTTGGTGGATGAGGTTGGATCCTTGAGAAGATGATTTATTTCATTGTGATTTTGATTTCTTGCTGTGTCCTGGTCCAGTGTCTTCCCTTATCATGCTCTTATTGCACCACCCTTCTCGCTCCTAAGAGAATATCGATTCATGATACTAATGCTACAATTATGATTCAAAAGGAAGTAGAAGACCTCATGCAAATAGATGAGGGTATTTTTGAGACTTCTTCCCTCCTTACTGTTTCCCTTCCCGAAGCTGAAGATATGGAGTGCTCCTAAGACAATTATTCATGATTTATTGCATTATATGTTTTTTTTTTTGCTACTATACAAAATGTTTAGCTCATGCTAAAAAGAGGGTCTGTTGGAATAGAAAAATATGTTTTAGCATTGTTTTACGTAAGTTAGCATTCGCAGCGCCATTTTGTGTAAAGGTGCCACTTTGTATCATGACCAAAACTAATCCTTTGCCATTTCTGAGAAACGGCCGTCTCTAGGTTATGTTTCTTCAGAGCTGAGTTTTGCTACACTAATGAATGCATTGTTCTCATTAGCGCATACCTTTCCTTAGATGTAGGCCTTCTCCCACTTGTCTAGTGGTGGGTACAGGCAGAGTAACCTTGAGTAGTAGATAATGTGTGCCCGGCCTCAGAATCGCAACTTACTCCTTTGTAATTTACTGTCCAGCTGCATCTCCCTGGAAAATGCCATAGTGGGCGTGCTTTCATTGGTTTCGAAGTATACATAATGTATTGTTATGCTTGCTGATGTCAGTCCCTCTGCAGCCCTCCCTAGAGACTGGGCAGACAGGGCTCCACTCTGAGCGTACTCTGAATAAACAGATAATGGTTTTTATTCTCTACCGTCTAACTGACTCTTCATTTGGTATGGAAGGCTGAGAGGTGGTCTTGTGTGACCCAGGTGACCCGAATCGGGTCACTTCCTTCAGTTTCTTGGCAATAGATTGCAACATTTAGCTGTGCATAGCACAATATTCCCTTATCTTAATTTCAGAAACGTTGTCCTAATTTTATTTGCGGCTGGTCCATAGGGGGCGCAAGGGCAGCGACCTCCCATCACCAGCACACAGGAGGAGAGAAAAGCTGCTCTGTGCATCTCCAGGCTCCAGAAAAGTAAACAGACGAACCAACAGATCTCTCAGTTCATTTTGCATTCATTTCTGTGCAGGTGACAACAAAAGTGTGCAGAGGAGCAGCCCAGGGGAGGGGTGCATCTCGATCCATGTATTGCGCATGTGTGAAGAGCGCTTTTTATTTCAGCCTTCTTCACACATTTGCAACCCATAGACATGCTGCACATGCCCTTTGCAGCGCAGCTTGTCTAAGAATCAATGCATGCACGGGCGGTAAGGCCAAATCGCCCCAGGCCCTATCAGGAGTCAGGATGGAGCAGGGGGTGAGAAGAAGGTTATCCCTCAGCTCTATCTTGATTTCTGATACGGCTGTGATCAACTCGTTCGCGACGCAGCAATAAAAAACTGAATGGAGCCAACGAAAATGTACAGAAATACGCAGGTAAGTAAACAATGAAAAGGAACCCTTGCAGAGCAGAATTCAACTATAAAGGGCATAGCGCCTACCGAGATTCAACACTGCCTTAAAATGAAGCCTGACACAATTTCCCAATGTTGCCTGCAAAAAAGATTAATTGAGATGCGTTTCATATACTTTTACCTCATACATGACAGTGCGCCTCTGTCCACGTTTTATATAGAACTTCTGTGATAATTGTTCTGTCTAAGTTTGCTTTATCAGTGAGTGGAAGTGCTGGAATTGGCAAAAAATACTCCAATGTGTGGCAGAGGAAAAGGGTTTTAAGACATGAGGACCAGAGCTTGAAAACCAAAGTCTGACAGTCAATTTACAAATGTATTTCAATGTAAACCTGCTGCAATGAAATTGGCATCAAGCACATATGTACAGTAAATCTGTTCTAGATTACCTACCTGGTCACAAAGAGGCTGCATTTCAACATATTTTACAGGGTTAAGACACCTGATGCAGAGATCTCTCTCTGCCCAGCAATTTTGAGGGGATTTTACAGGTAAGATGACTCTAGTGATTTATATAGCTCTGGGAGAGTTCTTTCTGTTGCCCATTCACAGTTTTGACTCATAAAGTAGTATAGAGGATTAATGTGTCTGCTGCACGGCACACCGTGTAACATGCAGATCACAGATTATTTAGCTAAGTAAGTGGGCTACTGCTTCTGACATTGAGATCAATTGGTTACTTCCAGTTCATAAGTTGAAATACTTCTAATACAGTACAGTGATCTAATTACTGGCATCAAGGTGCTGCATGCAAACTGTAAATCATGGGTTTAAAAGCTTATTTTTTCTCAATCTGTAGTTATTCTAAAATTGCCAAGTAGAGTTTCTTTGAGAAGAGATAGTCTTGTTAGTACAGACAATTACAATCAACTGTGTTACATTTTATATTCTGACTTTGTGTTGCTCCCAACCATTCACTCTTGACATATAACGTCTAAAGTATGGATGGTATGTGATTCCTACACCCTATAATACTCAATGTTTTGTGTAACATTTTCTGTACATTGATTTAAACACTTGAATGATTTATTGTGCCTCTCTGTGCGATGAAAGCACTCTGACATCCTACACTCATATGAGTAGTGCTATAAAAGAATTACATTGAAGAATTTAGTAGATGACAGTTTAAATCAATATCACACTATTTAAAAAAAACATTTGCAGTGTTAGAACTCCCTGACAATTCCCACCGGAAGTCAGGCTTGCTCCCTTCTCTCACTCCTTTGATAACAGTGATAGATTTTTGCCCCACCACTTTACAATGTTCACCAGCCACCACTGGTGCCAAATCCTAAGTCCTAAAATCTACATTTCATTTTATTGCACTTGGGATATGACATAAGGAATAGGGGGCAGACCTTAGGCATCGATATTTATCACAGACAACAAGAAGATCTGTCACCTTCTTCCAAAAAGTTGGGATGGCCAGAAAAGACTGCACAATGTGTATGAATGCAGCATTGGATTTTGGGCAACTGTGGCATGTGCCTGGTTCGGTGTGAAATATTTTATAAAGTCTTGCCAGAGTCAGATACGTTTGGTAGAGGTAATTGAACTGCAAATATTTCAGGCAAGCGGTCCTTGAAATCCCCTCCCACATACCCAAGTGCCCTTTCCCATTCTGTCAGATAAAGTCAAGCTCAGATCGGTTATATCTAGACTTCAGGTCCAAAAGCTGCAGAGAATTGTTATCAATTATATGCCATGGACCACCCCAGGTCAATAGCATGTGCAGCAGTGCAGTCTGTATCAGGTTTCTCACTGGCAAGGCCCCAGATGATCCTGATAGCATATATTAATGCATATATTAATGCAGCATGTGTGAGGAATTGACCCAGAGAAACTTGCTGTAGTTCCCCGAAAGGCATAAGAAGACTAGCATGATAATGCAGGCCAATCTGTTCGATTTCTACCCCAGAGCAAACAGGGAGTCATTAAAGCCACGAAGGTGCTGATCCCATGCAACAATCTTAGCGAGAGCTCAGGGTGTAGGATGGTGGAACTTAACCTCCTGAAGATATCTGCTCCAACAGTGTTGGGTTGTCAACAAGAGGCACGACAACCCACCGTTCCATGGGCAGTTGCCCAATAAATGCTTCGCAACTGAGGAACTGCCAATGGAGGGGGCGAGATAACATGTCACTGGAAACAGTGAGGACCTAGCCAAGAAATCACCCACTGCAGCGTCACAGCAGTGTAATATGTTTCAAAGTTTGGTGCACCTAAACAAAGCGATCCTGTGTCTGCCAGTGCCGCGAATCAATTCTCCCAGCAGTGTGTTCAGGTCACGAGAAAAGCAATTTTTAAGTGTCATCGGGATGGTGGTAAAAGAGTAAAATAGTCAGGACACTAATATAATTTTAGAGGTTATGACTTGACCCAGAAGAGAGAGGAGGAGCCTACTTCAAAAACTCACCAAGGCTTGTGCCGAAGCCAGAGCCCATCCAGGTTACCAGAGACCATGTCGGTCTGCTGTCTGTGTGCATTCACCCCAAACTACAGCTATAGACCACCAATGTATAGTCCAGGCAGCTAAGAGGGCCTGAATCTGTCAATGGTAAGAAATATTATTTGTTTTTATTCAGCTTCAAGCTTGATACCTCAGTAAAGGTCTTGAATGAGTCGAGTGGCATCGGGAGGCCTGTATGCACATCACACATGTATAATAAGATATTGTCAGCGTAGAGAGAAATGATGTGTGTGTTTGTGTCCACCCAAGTTCAAGCCAACTTGATCCCCCAACTGTCCAACTGTCACATGTAACGAGCAAAGGGCTCCGTTGCTAGGGAAAATAAAAAAGGGGACAAGAGGCATCGCTGCCTGGTCCTGCACTCTACACTGATCTGGTGAGTCTTGATATGTTCAGTAGGAGAGTTATACAGGAGCTTGACCCTAGAGATGAATGCTTCCCCCATCCCAACAGATCACAAGAGACCAAAAGGTTATTTCCAATTGAGTGATTCAAAGGCCTTTTCCATGTCCAAGGACACCACCGCTGCAAGGTTTTCATGGGCGGGTCTAAGAGATGGAGGAGCCTACGGAGATTGGTAGCAGCATTTTGTTTGGGAATTAATCCATTCTGAACTGTATGTACCAGATGTGGCAAAAGTGGTTGCAATATGTTGGAAAAAAATGTGCCCAATATTTTATTGTCCAGATTCAGTATTGATAGTTGCCAGCAGGAAGACTTATCTAAAGGGTCTATACATGGTTTCAGAAGAAGCGCATTGAGAGTGAGATAGGATGGAGTACTGCATCACTGTACACCCCTGCGCAAAGCTGCAGAAAATGAGGTGCTAAGGTAGCATGGAAAGTCCTGTAAAGGCCATTGCTGCCCAGTATGTCACTGAACTGGGTTACTGCAGCATTAATTTCAAGAGCATGAGTGGGGCATCTAGGTCAGTGGAGGCCTCTCTAGCCAGATGTCCCCAACCCACTGTTGGACCAGCAGCATAAAGCCACTCGTAAAACTCAGCAAACCGGCAGAGATAGATGCCTGCATGTTTACATGTGCCCTGGGGGGTGTCTAATAGCTGTGATTAAAACGTTCTTGCCCTTTACAAGGAGGTGGCCGGCTTTTCTAGCTTCTTGAAGAACTGAATTTCCTACGGTTAAGATAAGGTAGTGAATAGTCCACAGTCTCCCTCAAACAGACCCAAAACCAACAGTTAGCATCAAATTGGTTTTCACATAGGATGACCAGTGTTTGCACTTTGCAGGCAGGTCTTTCTTCATGGGATCAGGGAGTCCAGCAGATAAAGTCATTAAAATTAAGTTCAGTTAAAAAACAAATCATAAAGGGACTAAGAATAGAATTTCAATTCTATGAATTTCTGAAGAATGAGATTTATAGCCGAAATAATTTAAAAATCTAATCAGTCCCACTATAGCTTGGCAGAAAAGGGCATTGAGTTGAATGTAATTACCAAGAAAAACTAAAAACGATTCAAACGGTTTGGAACATAATGCTTCAAAACGTGAAAGGTCGGGGCCTGATTACAAAAAATATGTTCTGACTTATGACTGACTTACACTTGGACATAAGAGTAATGCTCGTTTGAGTAAGTTACCCGTATGTATAAAGTTCAAAAACTGAAATGCAAAAGTGAAATATGACTCTGTAACTAGTGTTCATGTATATAACATTTGCGCTCATACGTTTACTCTTATGTGCCACCATAGAAATGTGATGCGTAATAACAAAGGTGTAATTTTGGGGTATTTACCATCATTTGTAATAGCATTTCCCGGGTATCTGTCAACTTAAGTTGCAATTGGAAGTCCAGATGTAACTGCTACAAAAAAGGAACAGGAATTATTTCAGTTTTAAAGCTAATTAAAAAAAAGGTGTCTAATTTCCTAACACAAAACTGATGTGATTTACACTGTGCATTAAATAGGCTACATTAGGCCTATGAAACAGACCTATTTTATGCCTGTTTGAACGGAGAAGGCTACTAAATATCCCCGACTATCATAACTGTGGAACAGCTATTACTTAAAGACCTGTATTCCGGATCCAGTTGGTACTGGGGCACTTGACCGAATCAGATATCACTAGTAATGCATGAGTCAAGCAATCAGTATTCCCAGACACCATAATCTCGCTTTTGGTCAGGAACAGATCCCTCAGGCTGGGAGACTTGCATGTGGGAATTGGTGAGGAGACATTTAATCCCATGTTATCCCCCTTCTATTTGTAGCTTTAAGGCATCGACTTGTAGTCACGCTGTACTACCAGGACCCAGCGCTATCAATACTGGTAACATTCTTGTGGTAATACAGTCCCATAACCCTAGGCCACTCTTAATAGGAGCCCCCCAGGTCTTATTCATGAAGCTAATTTATGAGTTTAGCACATTGTTTTGCTGGAAAAATTCAAACCCTTCTGATCAGGCATTGTGTATTTAAGAATTCTTCCATGCGGCCTTGTTGCCGAACTACAGCAGTTTTTGCAGGAGAATGAACATTAATGCTGAAAGTTAAAAAGGAAACTGAGCAGAGTGGGAGAAACGTAGATGGGAAAAATCCATTAAACATGAGATCGAAATAACATGAAAGTTGGCGTTGAAAGTACACAATCCCCACACATTAGAAGAAAAGTACGATTGGAAAACCTAAAACAAAATCTAAATTTGATCAAATAGTGTTACTCTTTTTATATTCTTTTTCAGCAATTGAACAATGAAGTCTTTTTTGAATTGGCAGTGTTGTCACTACATTTCAGGTAAGGCATGGAACAGTTTGCTTTCATACATCTGCCTGAGATTATTTTAAATGCTTCTTTGAACGTTTACTTTTTCGATTCCTAATATGCAAAATAGTTCTTCATTTAGTTTTGCCTCTTAACCTTTGGTATTTCGAAGTGCGGAGTGTGTGCTATTGGTGAATAGGCACTGGTGAGAAGAATTAACTTTTGATATTTTCTTAAAGTATAATTTCGCACAACTCTGTTTCAAATACAAAATTGTATGCACCTTTCACACCTGTATTACCAAATTGCTTAAATTGTGTGAGGATATTCTTTACTTTTCCCGCCTTAAGTGCAGAATTATAATGATGGAGATATAAAAATGTAATTTAATATGCACTTTTTGAATCCTACGTGCAGACAGGTGCATGCATAATTATGACTAGTAACAATCCAAGGCATCAGCCCATTTTCTTCCCACATTTCCATTGGCGGCCGGCATGGATCGCGGGTAGGGGGGTGGGCGTGGGGGAGGCGCGCGGTGGGAGGTCGCGCAGTGGGGGATAGGGATATCCGTGATTGTGGGAGGGAGTGAGGAAAAAGACATTCAAAAAAATAACTTACCTTGGTCCCGTGACTCTGCTCCTGTTCTCCTGCCTCCGACTTCAGGAACAGGAAGCAGGCAGCCAGGCTCCCTCCCCTAAGCCAATCACAACACTTCAATGCAGCATTGTGATTGGTCTGAGTGCTGTGACACGGCGCTCAGCCAGGGGCTGGAGGGGTGGGCATGTTCTCCATGCAGGCTGTAATCAAGCCTGCATGGAGAAGGGGAAAAGTGCGCATGACTGGTTTGGGTGGCCCGAGAGGGCCGACCAAACAGTCATTGCGCACTTAGGGGTGGGCAAACCACTCATCCACTGCCCTGCTCGGAGAGCAGAGCAGCCTCGCCCACCCGCCTGCCCGTAAAGCAGCACAAACATAAAATGATAATACCTGGAAGGTATTATCATTTTATGTTTTTGCTTCTCACACTGCTTGAAAGCAGTGGGGCGACACTCCTCCACCATAGCAGAAGAGCCGCCACTGGTTATAGGCAAGCCGAAAAATGCTTTTCCTATGGAAACACCGGACCCAAATATCTCAACGACAGAATCACCCTCCATGTACCAAAACGAGACCTCCGCTCCTCCAACCTCCTCCTCGCCAAAACCCAGCGCATCCGCAGAGTCTGAGCAGGGGGAAGATCCTTCTCCTACATCGTGGCCAAGACCTGGAACGAGCTCCCCACCGACATCAGACGTGCCCCCTCCCTGAACACCTTCAGGAAGGCTCTGAAGACCTGGCTCTTCGACTGAAACGGACCTGCTGACCCCCCCCCAGCACCTTGAGACCCGCACGGGTGAGTAGTACGCTTATAATCCCCTGATTGATTGACATGGTCCTAACTATAACTACATACTGCCGACCGCCAGTAGGTAATATATATATCAACACTACGGAGGTGCCTTTGCCTTTTGTAGATAGAAAATGGCAGATCATGAAGCCTCACACATGTAGGAGTGAATATGCTGTATACATGTTGAGGTGCAGCTGTCAGAAGCTGCATTTTGGTAGTACCATTCTACGTGCACATCAGCGTGTGTTGCAACACATCAAGCTATCAAAAATAAAGATCAGACGTACACGGTGGCGAGACATTTTGAATTGATCCATGATAGTAACATCAAACATTTAGAGTATTTCGTGCTGGATCAGGTGCCAGTAAGATCAAGAGGTGGCAATAGAGAAAGGTATCTGAGACAGCTTGAATCAAGGTACATTATTCGGTTCAATTCAAAGATTCCAAATGGTCTCAACACTGAGGAGGACATGCATGTACACCTTTAAATTAATTCAGTAAGGTTACTCTCTGGCATCATTACAGTATTTTAAGAAGATGCGTTGTCAGCATTTGTATGTGTAAATGTATTTATCTCTGGATCCATTCTATAATTTATACGTATGATTTTAAATTCCTGACGTTTTTGCACAGTTCACTGCACATGCACTTTATCAGCAATGCTGTTTTACTAATCCAGCAAAATAGTACACAGTTTGTAATAACAATGATTATGCTGTTGTTATGATTCTCAATGCATTTAGGGATGGATTACCAAGGAAAAGGGTAAATTGGGCACTTGCTCTTGATTCTGAGTGCTCAGCTATTTTGACGTAGATTAGCCCCATACATGCATATATTTATGCTCCTGCACAAAGCCATGTCGGTACAGAGGCATCTGATACGGATTTAAGTTCCCTAGTAAGCAGCAATGATTCTGATGATGGCAGTTTAATGGTTCAATGTGTGCAGCCTCCGAGTAATTTTACTCCCTCTGAGGAATTGGGGTTTATAATAGAGAATCGTCGGCACACACTCAGGCTGAGAATCCCCCAGAAGAAAAACAACGCAGGCGCAATAAATGCCGCAAACAGAGGCGCAAACGGAGGAGGCAGAAGGAAAGGGAAACGAGGGAAAGGAAATCAACGGCCCTTGTAACAAATAACACGACTAGTACCGCCAATACAGTCATCAATCTGACAGGGACTGAATTGAATGCTGCTGAGATACAGTTACTGGCATTGGGATTATCTTTTTGCCCTAAGAATGGTTTTAAATATGTGCAATCACGTATTGATGTTTTTAGTTTATACGCAAACTTAAATTGATCAAACATTTCAAGTTGAACAAAGTTAGCGAAACAGCTGCTACCGTCATTGCTGTGAATCAACCAAGTATTAATCTTCAAACAACTGATATTCCTACATTAAGATCTATGTATGCATTGGCAGGACATACTGATGACACCACTCTAGACACACAGGTAGAGCTCCAACAAATGGGCATTGCAAGTGGGTGTGCAGCAACAAGTCCATTCCGCCCACCATCAACTTTTATTCCCCTTATGCCTAAAGATGCAATAGATACTTTTAGTGATTGCGTAATTGAGGACTTGAAGAAACTCAATCGCACTATTACACAGAATCTTAAACATAGAAGTTATGCTGAGACACAATATTCTAAACTCATGCGTAAAATCAATGACAATGGCAATGTAATTGTCAACAAGGCCGATAAAGGGGGAAATATAGTGCTGTGGCCCCGTGATGCATATCTTGAGGAAGCAGAACGTCATTTGAATGATCCAATGTGCTATAGGAAAGCGTCATTCCAGGAACTTAAATCAGTAAAAGACATAGGGGCCGATTCCGATTCGGGCCGGAAATCTCTCCGACCGAGCCGGACCCGGAGAGATTTCCGACCGAATCGGACCCGTGCAGCCCGACCGAACGAGTACGATGCGCACGCATGCCATCGGACTCGAGTCGGTCGGACTCCCACTGAAGTCAATGGGAGCCTGTCGTACAACGCGTACGCGGGCTCCCATTGACTCAATGGGTGCGAGCGACTCGCGCCGTACACGCACAGGTAGGGGGGACCCATGGGTCCCCCCTGTGTGCGACTCACGTGGCTACGCGTACAGGGGGGTCGACACAGACCCCCAAAGTACGGCTCCGACTGCTCTTTCGAGCCGGAGTGCGCTGCTCGGTCGGACTGCTCACGGCGCGCATCGTACTTACCCGGCCGGGGAACGTCTCCGTTGCGCAGTGTGAGTCGAGTCCGAGCGAGTCGGTCAGTGCGGTTAGACCCGGGAACGAGTCGGTCGGAGCGGTCGGGACGCCCGGACGAGTCGGTCGGCGATTTCGCATCGTACTCGCTCGCCCGGACGCGCGTACGAATCGGTCGGGCAATAGGGCTCCGAATCGGATCCGGTTAAGCCGAATCTGATTCGGAGCCCTACCGGCCGAGATCGGAATCGGCCCCTTAGTGTTTAAAGAGCTGGCACATTGGAAAAGAGAAGGACTGATCAGCAAACATGAACACGATTTCCTTAGGAATGATCATCCAATTGCTCCAACACTATATTTCATTCCAAAGGTGCACAAACAAACATTTCCTGTGCCTGGACGTCCGATTATTTCAGCACAAAGAAGTCTTCTTGAAGCTACGTCAATATATGTGGATTTTTATCTACATGAATATGTGGAAAATCTTCCATCTTACATTAAGGACACAGGCCATTTCCTCAGTAAACTTAGAGAAGTCACCTGGAATGAAGAATATCAACTTATAGTTATGGATATATGCTCCCTCTACACAAGTATTAATCATTGTGATGGTTTAAATGCAGTACAACATTTTTTATCCAGTAGGAATGTGCAATTTAATCAGCATAATAAAATGCTATTAAGAATGATTGTATTATGTTTAGAGAACAACTTTTTTTTGTTTAACAAAGTGGTGCATCAGCAACTGCGTGGGGTGGCTATGGGGGCATGTTTTTCTCCCAGCGATGCGTGTTTGCACGTTGGCTGGTGGGAGAGACATGTCCTCGGCCAGATTCACGGGGAGCTGTTTGCCAACCATGTTATCAAATGGTGGCGATTTATAGACGACGTGTGTATAATCTGGCGCGGATCTATAGAATCGGCACAGAACTTTGTTAATGCTATTAATGTTAACAACTTGAATCTTGAATTTACTGCCACTATAAGCAATAAAAAGGTAGAGTTCCTGGATGTTGAAATCTATATTGAGGACAATATCATCCAAACTAAACTTCATAGAAAGGCAACATCTGGGAATTCGATACTACATGCTAGTAGCTCCCACCCGAGACACCTCATTAAAAGCATCCCATATGGGGAGTTTTTAAGAATTAAAAGAATATGCAGCAATAATACAGACCTTACACAATGCTTAGCTGACTCTGTACAAAGGTTTCAGGCTCGTGGTTATGATATGAGGGATCTGCAAAAGCTTTAACTAAAGTACATAATATAGGGAGTGAAACTGTCCTGCCAAATGGAACTGACAACGTAACAACAGGGAGAGTAAGTAAACCACTCAGGGAGAATAGTGTGGTACGTTTGATTACTACTTATAGTTGCCATGAAAAACAGGTCAGAAAAATTATGAATTAAAACTGGCCTATATTGAAAACTGATATTACTCTCGCTCCATTATTAGATGAAAGGCCAGCAATCACTTTTAGAAGGGCACCCTCTATGAGGGATGATCTTGTTAAAACTAGTCCGGAAGTATGCAACACGAGACATTGGCTTTCTGCTAGGACAGGATTTTACAAATGTAGCTCCTGTAGGGCATGTAGGTTCGGGATTAATAAACAGGAGTACTTGGATGCTTTCTCACATACCCCAAGTAAAATTAATGGGCTTTTTTACTTGCAAAACTGATTATGCGGTATACGTACTGGAATGTACATGTCATCTCCAGTACGTAGGCAGCACCAAGCTTCAGGTTTTTAACCGCATTTTACAACACCTGCGTGCGATAGTTAATTCAGATCCCAGTTATCCGGTTGCTTGCCATTTTAAACTTGTTCATCAAAATAATTTAAATGATCTTTGTTATTTTGTAATCGATGCAGTCCCCAGGTCATTAAGAGGGGGTAACAGGGAAAGAAAGTTGCGACAGCTGGAGAGTCAATATATTTTACAACTTGACACTAAGATGCCAAATGGCCTGAATACTGGAGAGGACCTCTATAACTTTTTATAACATTGTTTATAATATCGCTATTCATGAATGAATTTTTTATCAAATATGTATTAGCTATGAGGAGATCCCCTGATTAAAGACCTACAGTTATTCATTTATTTGTTGTTTTCTATTGCTGCTATATATATGAAATGAGGTTTTATTACTTATACATCTTTTTAGCTTGACTAGTTTTTAGGTGGACTTTGGCCTTATTTTATACCGAGTTTTAGCTGGTTTTACTGGTTTTACTGGTTTCGATTCGGTGTCTGTGAGGTGTATGGTCTGGCGATTATTGGTTAAGCTATGGAGTTGTATTAATGATTATGGTTTTATTGGGGTGAAATGAAATGTTTTGGAATAAGATGTCTTAACTTTGTTTCTTTTAGAAAAATGCGTATTTGCACTGCTGTATTTTGCACATTCAAGTGAGAGGTTAAAATTGCTATTGAACTCAATGAAGTTAAGGTAAATCAAGGTCTCTGGTACCAGGCATAATACATTGATGTTTATATTTATTTGTACTTTGCATTTGCACTTTACATTCATGATATTAAGGTTTTGAGCTTATGTCCAGCCTTCCTATTACATTTTATTATATTTTTTAGTAAATGATTCAACTATGACTTAATAGTTGGCTCATTTTCACTTTTTATCACTATCATAGTTTTTTAGCACTATTTGCACTTTTTTGGGGCATTAATTTTGCACTATGCACTTTAGAAAAATAACAGATGTGAGCCAACTTTGAGCGTCATGTTTAAATATAATTTTGGTTACATGAAACAACCATATCATTGGGCACTGGCCCTATATTGTGTACAAAGAGTAATTTCGTATTTACCCATTTATGGTAGTGGAAATGAACAATGATTTGTATTTACTATTTATAGAGAAAGCAATCAATTATTTGTATTTTTTATGAATTGATACAATATTGCTTTGATTTATGTAGCCATTTGAGCATGATGAGAAATGATAGTCTGTTGTTTAGCTCTATGAATGGTATGGGAGGGACTGCCCCCAAGGTGAATTTCTGTATATAAACGTGATTGGGTCCTGACATGTCATGTGATCAAGACCGGGGAAACTCGGTCGAAACGCGTCATGCTGCTGACAATCCACAATAAAGCACAAACAATATTCAATTTATCTGGTGGTCCGTACCTGATTTCTCGTTTGATGAGGATGCTTCATCAGGATTGTGGTTCTTGATATTTATAAGAATGTATATACATGAAATGTCATCAATATGTTGTGTGCAACGCTATGGCAATTCAATATTGCAGATTAAGGCACGTGTCACTTTATTTTTCTGAAAAAGCAGCACTGGACTATTCGCAAGTATCACTTTAAGAATGAAAATTGCACTGTCACTTTAACTTCTTGAATGTCAGGAACATGTATAAATAATCCACTGAAGGCAACAGTAGACGGTTTGACAAAGACCGCGGCTGCGGTCGAAACTCGTTACCTGATCTGCTGTGAGCCAAATAAAGCCATCTTGAAGAGTGAACCCGAGCGTTCTGGTGCTTGTTTCATATACGCAAACCAGGCGTGTTGAGGAGGTATATGTATAATTTACACATATTTTGTATAATTTGAAAAACATTATGATTCATTTATGTGAAGCATATTTTCTAACATAACAATCTTATCATAGTTGATATAGGTTGCATACATTTTCATGCAAGATACATTTCAGTGTATTAAAAAGTACTCTTAATGAATGCAATCATATTTATTTGCCAGTATTTATTAAAATAGCATTTTTATTTACATTTTATATTATTACTTGAGTTCATAGATATATTTTCTTTTTTATTTCAAAATTTGAATATTTTTTCTATGAAAATCTTATTCCTAAAGATGGTGAGGGAGGCCGCTCCTCTGAGCTCGGCTGGTAGCGTGTTCCACGGCTTTGCGGTACCATAAGAGAGACTTCGGCCGCCCCAACCCGTGGTGCGTATTCTAGGTACTTTCATCAGTCTTGTGCCTGAGGACCGCAACTGTCTGGCCGATTGGTACCAGACAAATAGCTTTTTAAGTGATAAAGGGCCTGTGTTATTCAAAGCCTTGAATGCTAAGCAGAGAGCTTTAAACTCAATTCGTTTGGCCACTGGAAGCCAGTGGAGTCGGCAAATTTCCTTAGAGATTGAGTCAAATTTGGGGATGTTACCTAACATCCGAGCAGCTGTATTTTGAATAGTCTGGAGTTTTTTAAGAAAGTGCTTACGCATGCCCAGGTAGAGACCATTGCAATAGTCCAGTTTAGCCTGGACCAGTGCGGTAACTGCCAACTTTCTGGAGTCGGTCGGGATGTATGGCATGATTTTCTTAAGTTTTTTTATCAGAAAACGAAAGGCGGTGACAATAGCATTGGTCTGATGTGATAGTGCTAGCTTATTATCAATCCACACTCCTAAATGTTTTGCCTTTTGCACAGGTTTGGGTGCTTCGCCCATCTCTGCCGGCCACCAAAGATTGTCCCATCTAGGTTTTAACTCACAGAAAATAATAATCTCGGTCTTTTCAGAGTTAAGCTTCAGGCAGTGCAGTCCCATCCATCTATCGGCTTCTCTCATACAGTTCTGAAACTGTAGAGTGGGGGCAGTTTGTTTATTATATGCTGCCACGACTATCTGGGTATCGTCCGCGTAGGACGTCAAATTAAACCCTGTTAGAACTGGGGGTCTCTAGTTGGCAGAGGTAGGTACCTTTGACCAAATAGGGACCCTTGCTTCTACGTCAGGGCAAAGGAGTTACACTACTGGATAACCCCTGCTCACCCCCTTGGTAGCTTGGCACGAGCAGACAGGCTTATCTCAGAGGCAGTGTGTTAAGCATTTGTGAACACATCCAGTAATACAGTGCAAACTACAGATGGACACCACACATGTTTTATAAAAATAAGTATTCTTTATATAGACTTAACACAAGACCACAAACGACAAAAATCCACAATACTGTACTCAAAATTGACTTAAAGATGGTAGAAGTAACTTAGTTCAAGTTGATGGTAAGTGCGACAAAGTTCTCACAAAAGTACCTGGGTGCGTAATGCAAACCAAACAAAAGGTTCACAGGGATGGAGATGCATCGGTTCCTTGCTTCGGGGGAGACGATGCGTCGCGCCTCAATGCTTGTGCAGAGTAGGGGATGCGTCTTGTTCCTTACCGGAGAGGAGGTGATGCGTAGGTTCTCGTACTGCGTTCTGGTTGCGATGCGGCAAGATGGTGCTTCGATGCGATGCGACAATCCGGTGCGATGCGATAAGATGGTGCCCTTGATGCGACGACGTGAAGAAGATGCGTGCACGCCCGGCGGCCGTTCGGCGACTCAGTAACTTTGGAGCCGTGACAGGCCTTGCGACACGCTTCTCTGGTGATGCGCCGGCGACCTCTGCGGCGGCAACACGCTTCTCCGGTGATGCGTCGGGTGACAGCTTTGACAAAGGCTCACTTCTCTGGTGATGCGGCGGCGACCTCTGCGGCGGCGACACGCTTCTCCGGCGATGCGACGGCAACAGCTGCGACTGCGACACGCTTCTTCTCGTTGAGTCGCGCTTCCAGCTCCCAGCGACACGCAGGCTTCTGCAGACAGAATTCCCAGCAAGGAAATTCAGAGGGGAGCTGGTGGTGAAGTCTTTTGTCCCTGAGACTTCAACAGGAGGCAAGTACAAGTTCAAGCTCTTGGAGTAATATTCTGCAAGATGATGAAAGTTCTTTAAAAGTTCCTTCTCCTCTCCTTGGCACTGAAGACACCACTGTAGGCCAACCCAGCAACACAGCACACTGGCAGGGGGGCAGTCCAACTCCTACAGCTTCCTTTGGTTCTTCTCCTTGGCAGAGGTTCGTCTTGTTGTTCCAGAAGTGATCTAAAGTTCTGGGTTCAGGGCCCCAATATTTATACTGCAAAATCCTTTGTCCTCTGAAGGCAGAGGAGCCTTTGCCTAGTCAAAACCAGTTCTGTTCAGTCCTGGAGCACTTTGTTTACAGGACTCCTTCTTTCCTTTGACAGAGTGGGCCAGGGACATCAGACACACCACAGGAGGTGGAGCCAGCATTGTGGAAGGCAGGCACAGCCCTATTCAGACCCAGGTGCAACTCCTCCCACTACTCTACATGCAGATAGGTCTATTCAGCCCTGTGCTGACTCACCCTGTCTCCTGGAATCCCCCAGCCCCTGTCACTCACAAAGCCAGACACACAATACAGAACCTAGCAGTGGCAGGCTTGGACAGTTAGGCAAGAAAATACCTACTTTCTAAAAGTGGTATTTTCAAACACAGAATGTTAAAATCAACTTTACTAAAAGATGTATTTTATCATCCTGAGTTCAGGCATACTAAATTCGTTTTTCTACCATGTTCCCTGGGTCAGTTAGGATTATAAGAAGTTATAATCAAACTGCCCATTCTGGTCTATGGAGAACAGGTAGCCTTGCAATAGTGAAAAACGAAAATGGCTGTAATTCACTATTAGGACATACCACACACACCAGGGGGTGTCCTACCTTATACTTACAATGCACCCTGCACTTGGGCCTACCTTAGGGGTGTCTGATATGAAGATAAGGGAAGGTTTAGGGACTGGCAAGTGGGTGCACTTGCCAAGTCGACATGGCAGTCACAGACTGCACACAGGCTCTGCAATGGCAGGCCTGAGACACACTTTACAAGCTGCTTCTGTGGGTGGCACAACCAGTGCTGCAAGCCCACTGGCAGCATTTGATTTACAAGCCCTAGGCACACCTGGTGCACTATACTAGGGTCTGACAAGTAAATCAAATGATCCAATCATGGAGTCACTAATCAATACATCAATTTAACATAGGGAGCACTTGCACTGTGGCACGGAATAGCAGTGTCACAGTGCCCAAAGCATATAAAACCAGCAAACAGATCAAAAACAGAGGAGGCTATCAGAAAAAAGTGGAAGGGAGACTCACGCTAATGGTACCAGGTCTAACACGTGTCCCCTCCAGCTGAAATGTGGGGAGAACTACCCTTCCCCTTGGGAGTTCTCATCACTAAGGCGGAAAAATCTGGACAGACCATCAGCATTGGCGTGTTCTGTACCAGGGCGGTGTTCCACCGTAAAGTCCATCCCCAGTAGGGAAATGGACCACCTCAACAACTTTGGGTTCTCACCTCTCATCTGCATCAGCCATCTGAGGGGCCTGTGGTCTGTCTGAACCCGGAAGTGAGTCCCAAACAGGTATGGTCTCAACTTCTTCAGTGCCCAGACCACAGCAAATGCCTCACGCTCAATTGCACTCCACCTCTGTTCCCGTGGAAGTAACCTCCTACTGATGAAGGCTACAGGTTGGTCTAGGCCCTCCTCATTAATCTGTGATAGAACAGTCCCCACACCATGCTCTGAAGCGTCTGTTTGAACAATGAATTCCTTTGAGAAGTTGGGCACCTGAAGCACGGGTGCTGTGCACAGGGCGTCAAAAGCCTTCTGACAGGTGTCAGTCCAGTTCACTTTCTTGGGCTGCTTCCTGGAAGTCAGCTCAGTCAAGGGTGCAACAATGTTGCCATACCCCTTGACAAACCTCCTGTAGTACCCTGTGAGTCCTAAAAAGGCTCTCACCTGTGTCTGAGTCTTTTGGGGGTTCCCATGCCAGGATGATATCAATCTTGGGTTGTAGGGGCGCCACCTGGCCACTCCCTACCTGGTGCCCCAAGTACACCACGGAACCCTGCCCGATCTGGCACTTACTCGCCTTGATCGTGAGGCCTGCCTTTCGCAGTGCCATCAACACTTCCCAGAGGTGGCGCAGATGTTCTTCCCAACTGGCGCTGAACACTGCAATGTCATCCACGTAGGCGGCACTGAAATCCTCCAGTCCAGCCAACTCCTGGTTGACCAACCTCTGAAAGGTGGCAGGGGCATTCTTCATCCCAAAGGGCATAACCCGGAATTGGTAGTGCCAATCTGGTGTGGAGAATGCTGACCTCTCTTTGGCCCCATCAGTCAAGGCGATCTGCCAGTACCCAGACGTCAAATCAAACGTGCTGAGGTACCGTGCAGCCCCTAACCGATCAATGAGCTCACCAGCTCTGGGGATGGGGTGCGCGTCAGTCCTGGTGACTGAATTGAGTCCTCGGTAGTCCACACAGAACCGGAGTTCGGGTGTGGCACCAGGCGCGGCAGCCTTTGGGACCAAGATCACTGGGCTGGCCCAAGGACTGTGAGAGGACACAATCACCCCTAAGGCAAACATTTTGGAGACTTCCTCCTTGATGTAAGCTCTGACCTTGTCAGTCACTCTGTAAGCCTTGTGTTTCACAGGAGGACTGTCCCCAGTGTCCACATCATGGACGCACCACTCAGTGACACCAGGAATCAGGGAAAACAAATCAGAGAATTCTCCCAACAGTTGGCGACAATCTTGCTGCTGATCAGGGATCAGTGTGGCAGAGAGGCTGACACCATCCACTGACCCATCTTGCTCTGTGGCAGACAGGAGGTCAGGAAGAGGCTCAGTCTCCTCCTCCATTCCATCATCTGTCGCTAGGAGCATGCCCACTTTGGACCTTTCTAAGTGGGGCTTCAGGCGGTTAACATGCAGGACCCGCAAAGGGTTCCTTGGAGACCGCAAGTTCACCAGGTAGGTGACATCACTCTTGCGCTCCACCACCTCAAATGGTCCGGTCCACTTGTCCTGGAGCGCACAAGGCTCTACAGGGGCCATGACCCAAACTTTCTGTCCAGGTTGAAGCTCAATCAGAGTGGCATTCTGATTGTACCACCGCTTCATCTCTTCCTGGCTGGCTTCAGATTCGCCTCAGCGAGTTGCCTGAATCGCCTGGTCTGGTTCCTGAAGGCCAGCATGTAACTTTATACATCCTGGGGAGGTTTCCTGGGAGATTGCTCCCAGCCTTCCTTGACCAGACTCCAAGGTCCTCTTACCGGGTGACCATAGAGCAGTTCAAAGGGACTGAACCCTAAGGACTTCTGTGGCACCTCACGGTAAGCAAATAGGAGGCATGGCAAGAGGACGTCCCACTTACGCATCATAGGTTCCTCAAGACCCATTATCATGCCTTTGAGGGTCCGGTTGAATATCTCAACCAGCCCATTACCTTGGGGGTGGTAAGGAGTGGTGAACTTATAAGTAACACCGCACTCCTTCCACAGGGACTTCATATAGTTGGATATGAAGTTTATTCACGGTCTGACACCACCTCTCTGGGGAACCCCACACGGGAGAAAATCCCCATCAGTGCAAGTCCCACCACGAGGGCCGGCACTGTCCTGAGCGGGATGGCGTCCGGGTACCGGGTAGCATGGTCCACCAAGACCAGGATAAACCTGTTGCCCATGGCTGTCTTGGGGTCCAGTGGCCCCACAATGTCAATGCCCACCCGTTCAAAGGGGGTACTGACTACAGGGAAAGGTTGGAGAGGAGCCTTGTGCTTCCTTCCACTTTTCCCACTTGCCTGGCAAGTTTGACATGTCCTACAATGAGTGTCTGAACTCTTCCGCATCTGGGGCCAATGAAAGTGGGAGACAAGCCTTTCAAAGGTCTTGTTCTGCCCCAGATGTCCAGCTAAAGGTACATCATGAGCCAAACCCAGTAGGAAGGCACTGAAGCGCTGGGGTACCACCAGCACACGGGCTGACCCAGGCTCAGCAACCTTAGGCTCGCTATACAGGAGGTCGTTCTCCCAGTAGATCCAATGTGATCCAGACTGATCACCTGCTGCCTGGGCTGTGGCCTGTTGCCGCATCCCCTCAAGAGAAGGGCACTTCCTTTGCTCTGCACAAAATTCCTCCCTGGAGGGGCCTCCTTCCTGCTGCCAATGGGTCAGCTCAGGCAGGTCCCCCAGTTCAGCAACTTGTTCCCCTGTAGGTTCCAGGGCATCCCCCTCAAGGTCTGCCTCCTCCAGGACCGTGGGAACAATGGGGGGTGGTTTCCCATGCCCCCCACCTCTTCTCTTTAAGGCAGGTTCCTGGGCCATACTTTCAGGCTCCAGGATCTCTTGAACACCCTTACTGGCTGCCATAGACCGAGTGGTGACACACGCCCACTCAGGCAGACCCAACATCTCCAAATGAGACTTCCTCTCCACCTTAGCCCAAGGGGAGCTCTCTAAATCATTGCCCAACAGACAATCAACAGGCATGGCTGGCCTCACAGCAACTTGGAGAGTACCTGAAACCCCCCCACTCAAAGGGAACTTGAGCCACCTTACACTGGCTCTGCGAGTTGTCTGCGGCAACTACAGGGAAGAATGCATGAGGGATAACTTGCTCCTTGGACACCAACCGGCAATTGACAGCTGTCACATTGGCCCGGTGTCCCTCAGAGCCTCCACCCTATGGCCATTGATGGTCACCCACTGCCTGTACTTCTTAGTGTTATCAGGCAGCTGGGTCTCAGGGACCATCTCAAAGTCTCCTAAAGAGACAAGGGACATTTCTGCAGGACCCCACCCACCTTGGGCACCCATCTCCTCCCCTCCCAGGGCTACACTTGCCAACTGACGGGGTGGTGCACGGGGTGGTGCTTTGGAATCCTTCATGGGACACTGTGCATCATACCAACGGTGGCCCACTTGACCACACGTAAAGCACTTGTAGGGGCCCCCCTGAACAGGTTTACCTGTCGGGGCCTCTTGCTTCTTCTCAGGGGGAGGCTGGGAACCCTTCCCTTGGTTCCCTTGGGAAGTACTTTGGGGCCCTTTCTGGAACTCCCTCTGTTTACCCTTGTCCCCCCCACTCTTCTGCTGGGGACCCTGCCCACCTTTGGCGGAATCTCCCACATGACCCTTGTGGACCCTGGCACTGACCCAGCGGTCCGCCTCCTCAGCAAGCTTCCTAGGGTTAGTTAGCTTGCTATCAATAAGGTGCTGGCGTAGCTCTGGAAAACAATTATTAGACAAGTGCTCCCATGCAAACAAATCATAGAGCGCTTCAAAAGTATCCACTTTGCTACCCTTCACCCAACCATCCATAGCTCTGCAAAAGAAAGATACATATTCTACCCAAGTGGTTGCCTCCAGTTTCTTACAATTCCTGAACCTCTGTCTATAGAGTTCTGGGGTCAAACCATACCTTGTCATCAGGGCTTCCTTCATGTGGGCATAAGACATCCTATTTTCACTGGGTAGGTCTAGCAAAGTATCCCTCCCCTCACTCACAAAGCGGCCCCACAACCCAGCTCTCCAATCCTTCTCAGGGACCCTGTGGGCCAACATTGCTATCTCATAGGCTGCAAACCACTGCCCAATATCTTCATGCTTATGGAAATCTTTGATGACATCCTTGGGAATATATACCCTGCCTTCTGAAGGCACAGATGGTGCACTGCCACCAGAGGGATTGATTTCTAAGCCCTACGCTTTGATCTCTAACTCCTTCAACATTCTCTCATGCTCCATTCTCATTCTCTCTCTCTCCAAGGACAACCTATTATTCTCTATTTCCCTCTGACCCTCCATCTTAAGCTTAGCCATCTCCAGCTTGTTTGCCCTATTTCTCTCCCTGTCTTCCAACTCTCTGGGGGACAGGTCTTTGGAAGAGGTGCTACTGCCAGGTGGGGACGGTACCCCTCCCCTGGCTGGAAACTCTGGCCTATCCAGTTGCCCATTTGCATCCCCAGCTGGCTCCACCACCAACTCAGGGGCATTTCTTGCTTCTACCCAGGCCCTCAGTGCCTTTTGGTAGTCATCCTTTTTAGAAATGCATGGTGTAGCAACTTTCAATTTCTTGCAGAGATGTTTGAGCTGTTTCAAAGTGTAGGTTTCCAACCTCTCCTCCTCATAATCTAGATCCATAGATGCAACAGATGCTGGTCTACTCATGGCAGTAAGAATTGGTAGTTCTCAGGAAAAATAACAGTCCAAGGAAAGAAATTCTACCAACAAAAGTATGTGGTCGCGTTTGGTCTGCACTCACTAGTAGTGTACACCAATTACTGTATATGAGTCACAAATGCAGGTCCAAATCCTCACCGCTGACCACCAATGTTAGAACTGGGGGTCTCTAGTTGGCAGAGGTAGGTACCTTTGACCAAATAGGGACCCTTGCTTCTACGTCAGGGCAAAGGAGTTACACTACTGGATAACCCCTGCTCACCCCCTTGGTAGCTTGGCACGAGCAGACAGGCTTATCTCAGAGGCAGTGTGTTAAGCATTTGTGAACACATACAGTAATACAGTGCAAACTACAGATGTACACCACACAGGTTTTATAAAAATAAGTATTCTTTATATAGACTTAACACAAGACCACAAACAACAAAAATCCACAATACTGTACTCAAAATTGACTTAAAGATGGTAGAAGTAACTTAGTTCAAGTTGATGGTAAGTGCGACAAAGTTCTCACAAAAGTACCTGGGTGCGTAATGCAAACCAAACAAAAGGTTCACAGGGATGGAGATGCGTCGGTTCCTTGCTTCGGGGGAGACGATGCGTCGCGCCTCAATGCTTGCGCAGAGTAGGGGATGCGTCTTGTTCCTTACCGGAGAGGAGGTGATGCGTAGGTTCTCGTACTGCGTTCTGGTTGCGATGCGGCAAGATGGTGCTTCGATGCGATGCGACAATCCGGTGCGAAGCGATAAGATGGTGCCCTTGATGCGATGACGTGAAGAAGATGCGTGCATGCCCGGCGGCCGTTCGGCGACTCGGTAACTTTGGAGCCGTGACAGGCCCTGCGACACGCTTCTCCGGTGATGCGCCGGCGACCTCTGCGGCGGCAACACGCTTCTCCGGTGATGCGTCGGGTGACAGCTTTGACGAAGGCTCACTTCTCTGGTGATGCGGCGGCGACCTCTGCGGCGGCGACACGCTTCTCCGGCGATGAGACGACAACAGCTGCGACTGCGACACGCTTCTTCTCGTTGAGTCGCGCTTCCAGCTCCCAGCGACACGCAGGCTTCTGCAGACAGAATTCCCAGCAAGGAAATTCAGAGGGGAGCTGGTGGTGAAGTCTTTTGTCCCTGAGACTTCAACAGGAGGCAAGCACAAGTTCAAGCCCTTGGAGTAATATTCTGCAAGATGATGAAAGTTATTTAAAAGTTCCTTCTCCTCTCCTTGGCACTGAAGACACCACTGTAGGCCAACCCAGCAACACAGCACACTGGCAGGGGGGCAGTCCAACTCCTACAGCTTCCTTTGGTTCTTCTCCTTGGCAGAGGTTCGTCTTGTTGTTCCAGAAGTGATCTAAAGTTCTGGGGTCAGGGCCCCAATATTTATACTGCAAAATCCTTTGTCCTCTGAAGGCAGAGGGGACTTTGCCTAGTCAAAACCAGTTCTGTGCAGTCCTGGAGCACTTTGTTTACAGGACTCCTTCTTTCCTTTGACAGAGTGGGCCAGGGACATCAGACACACCACAGGAGGTGGAGCCAGCATTGTGGAAGGCAGGCACAGCCCTATTCAGACCCAGGTGCAACTCCTCCCACTACTCTACATGCAGATAGGTCTATTCAGCCCTGTGCTGACTCACCCTGTCTCCTGGAATCCCCCAGCCCCTGTCACTCACAAAGCCAGACACACAATACAGAACCTAGCAGAGGCAGGCTTGGACAGTTAGGCAAGAAAATACCTACTTTCTAAAAGTGGTATTTTCAAACACAGAATGTTAAAATCAACTTTACTAAAAGATGTATTTTATCATCCTGAGTTCAGGCATACTACATTCGTTTTTCTACCATGTTCCCTGGGTCAGTTAGGATTATAAGATGTTCTAATCAATCTGCCCATTCTGGCCTATGGAGAACAGGTAGCCTTGCAATAGTGAAAAACGAAAATGGCTGTAATTTACTATTAGGACATACCACACACACACCAGGGCATGTCCTACCTTATACTTACAATGCACCCTGCCCTTGGGCCTACCTTAGGGGTGTCTGCTATGAAGATAAGGGAAGGTTTAGGGACTGGCAAGTGGGTGCACTTGCCAAGTCGACATGGCAGTCACAGACTGCACACAGGCTCTGCAATGGCAGGCCTGAGACACACTTTACAAGCTGCTTCTGTGGGTGGCACAACCAGTGCTGCAAGCCCACCAGCAGCATTTGATTTACAAGCCCTTGGCACACCTGTTGCACTATACTAGGGTCTGACAAGTAAATCAAATGATCCAATCATGAAATCACTAATCAATACATCAATTTAACATAGGGAGCACTTGCACTGTGGCACTGAATAGCAGTGGCACAGTGCCCAAAGCATCTAAAACCAGCAAACAGATCAAAAACAGAGGAGGGTATCAGAAAAAAAGTGGAAGGGAGACTCACGCCAATGGTACCAGGTCTAACAAACCCAAACTTCCAAATCAAAGGGGCGAGTTCTGCGACATATATATTAAAAAGAGTTGGGCTTAAGGATGATCCCTGGGGGACTCCACAGGGCAAAACATATAGTTCTGAATGGAAACTGTCCATAGTGAACGTTAATCTCCTTTCCTTCAGGAAGGAGGCCAATAAGGTCAGTGCCGTTCCCTGGACCCCCATCAATTCTAGCCGTTGCTGCAGCAAATTATGATCCACCGTTTCAAAAGCGGCTGATAGATCGAGGAGGATCAGGGCCGCTGACCCTCCTCCATCCATCACCGTTCTGATTTCCTCAGTGGCATTAATCAGTGCAGTTTCAGTACTGTGTTCCATGCGGAAACCATACTGAGAGTGATCGAGCAGATCATTATCCAGAATGAACTGAGATAGTTGCTTATTCATGATTTTTTCAACTATCTTGGCCGAGAGTGGTAGACGGGCAATGGGTCGGTAATTAGCTGGGTTAGTCGAGTCCAGGTTAGGTTTTTTCAGCAAAGGTAGAATGGGGCAATCTTTCCATATGGAAGGGAAATTGCCTAAGTTAAACATAATATTAAAAATCTGAGTAAGTATAGGGCTAACCACCTCCGCAAGGCACGATCAAGGCGTTTTACGCCGAAACGCATTGGGTTATTCGGCTTGGTACCACGAATAAATTTGCCCCAAGCACTACTAGACTGTGCCTTTATTTTGCGGCAAGGAGTGTGCGTCTGCAGCCAAGGTGCGCAGTGAACCTGAATATATATATATATATATATATATATGGCAGCAATAATCCTTTCCCCCTTCGTGAAAGAAATTTCAGCCTCACCAACAGCCTTGTATTTGGATCAGTTGTCAATTTATTTGGCAAATGAAAAAGACGCGTTTCGACCTGCTTCGGTCTTTATCTATATATAAATAGCTATTTCTGACATATTGGGTTCTGTGGATTACAATATTATGGGAAATTTATTTTACATTTATTGAATTCTATTCATTTATAGTCAATAATGCTATTATATACATACTTTACATTTAGAGGCACCGATCGGATTTGCGGTAGCCGTGCACTTTGATTCATTTTTAAAAAAACTTGTTGCTATTGTTTTATATGAGTGTTGCCCAAACTACTATTTTGCAATTTTAATAGAAAGAACTTGCTTGCTGCTATTGCGTCTAAAAACTAACCTGCTGCTACTTTTTAAAAACGAGTGTTGTTTGAACTGTCTCGAGTCCGGGGAGAGCTGTGTTAAAGCTCGTGGGTAGAGGGGTCTTTTAATTAATTCACACTTGCACGTAGGCCATGGGTCAGCATTCTAGCTGCTGAATCCCGACGCATATCGGATGCTACAAAAGCGCCAGATGACGTGACCGCGCAGCGGACGCGCGCAGCGCTGAAGGCGCGCCAAAGGCAAGCCCATCTGCGCCCGTCCGTGCCCGACCGGTTCCAGGGGCCAGTACCCCTGCCTCCCCTCCCCCAGGTCAGTACCATTATACTAGCGCGCAGCTTAAATCACTGAATTGTATCCTTGAGCCAAAATGTACACATTCTATTTCAATTCAGACATCCCAAGATAAGTGCCCCCAGTGCCAGTTCAAACTCTCCGTACCTATGGACCCCCCACCATTCCTTGGGAAAGTATATAAACTATTTTTACTTAATTGCAGATCCCTGCCCAAGCACACAACTGAAATTTCTATATTTCTAAACGACGCAGACCCTGAAGTCTTATTCCTTACGGAAACCTGGCTCAATACCGGCTCTGAGCCGGATATTGTCCAAGCTCTTCCACCAGGCTATTTGATTCAGAGGATGGACAGAGTGACAGGTAAGGGCGGGGGTATCACCATTATCTATAAGGATCACCTGACCTGCCGCTTGATAGGCAGCCCATTGTTAGACTGCGAGAACTCCCACTTTGTGATCGAGTTTACACCCACCCTTACATTCTCTGGCATCCTCATTTATCGTCCACCTGGGGCGATAGGCCAATTTGGTAAAACTTTGCTAGAAACAGCGGCCAATCTTGCTAGTCGCGCTGCAAATTTTACTCTCCTCGGAGATTTTAATCTGCATTTTGATGATCCTTCAGCTTCACTAGCAACAGAACTAGCTCAAGACCTTTTGACCTACCAACTGACTCAGAAGGTCTCACTAGCAACCCATGAAAAAGGACATCTTCTTGATCCCATCTTTTCCAATTTGGAAAACTTGGAAGGGAAAATACCCATCCCCTTCCCGTGGTCAGACCACTTTATGATCCCCTTTCTTTGGGCACAACCTAGCACGGTGCCACTTACCACGCCCACACGTACCCAAATCCGACCTTGGTCCAAACTCCCTCTGGAGAAGTGGACTTTAGAACTGGAAAGGACTTTACCAAGCCCCGTCACCGACCCAACTACAGCTAATAAAAATTTCTGTAACTGGATTGAGGGTTCACTCAATTTGGTGCTCCCGAAAGTTTCAACCCAGAAGAAAACTGGTCCGAACAAGGCCCCCTGGTATACCCCCAAATTACGCACTTTACGACAACAGTGCAAAAAAGTAGAAAGAATGTGGAGGAAAGACTTCTCCCACGAGAAAAAATTGGAATATAGGACAGCCAAACGACAAGACAAAGCAGAAATAAAAACTGCTCAAGCCTCTTATTATGAGGGTAAGATCGTATCGGCTGTTAATTCCCCCAGAGAAATCTTCCACATTGCTACAAAGCTATTGAAAGTCCCCGGCCCGGCGGCCCCACCGGATACCTCAGGTCTCCGATGCGCCGAATTAGCTAAATATTTCTCCATCAAAGTCCAGAATATTCTTAAGCACCTCCCCCAAGGAGACAGGAACACGTCAATTATGCACATGAATGATGGTGGGCATTCAAAAAAACATGAACTGGAGTCCTTCCCCATGTTAACTCAGGAACTTTTCCTAGCCATATTACATCAGTAAAAAGCGGATCGCCATTAGACCGCGCACCTCCGAACATCTTGACTTTGGTCGGATCAACCATCGCCCCTATGGCCACCGGTTTGATCAATGCTTCATTTGCTATGGGCATGGTACCTCCTGAGTGGAAAAGGGCAATGGTACGAGCACTGTTAAAAAAAGCTAACCTGGATCCGGTTGATCTAGGTAATTACCGCCCTATCTCGCTCCTGCCTGGAATCAGTAAAATAGCGGAGAAACATGCTCATCGCACTCTCTCCGCCTTTCTTGAAACCAACTGTGTTCTCCACCCCTCCCAAACGGGGTTCCGCCTCGGCCAAGGGACGGAAACCGCTATATTATCAGTGGTGGAAGAAACGAGAAAAATTCTGGATGCAGGAGGAGCAGCAGCAATAATCCTCCTCGACCTGAGTGCGGCCTTCGACACAGTTAACCACTGTGTCTTAATTCACCGCCTCAGGAGTGTAGGAGTGACGAGAACAGCCTTATTATGGCTGCAATCCTTCCTAGAAGGGAGATCATTTCAGGTCTATGAGGGCAATACCAACTCACTGCCCATGCCTTTACAGTGCGGAGTCCCACAGGGCTCCTCACTGAGTCCCACCCTTTTTAATGCTTACATGGTTCCACTGGCAGATGTGGTATCCCCCTTTGGGATCCACATGATGACATACGCCGACGATACACAGTTGGTCGTATCTTTGAGCCACCCTTGCCAACGGGCTAATGACCTCCTTTCCTGCCTGGAGGAAGTCTCAAAGTGGATGAGCCTCTCCCACTTGAAACTCAACGGTGATAAGACCGAGCTCATGATCCTTGGCAACTCACTAAGTTTCTTTCCCAAAACCTTGTGGCCTACCTCTATGGCCCGGTGCCAACCCCCAAAACAGAGATTAAAAGTCTTGGAATTTGGCTCGATCAGAACCTCACTTTCAAAGTACAGGCGAGGAAGACGGCTGCTTCATGCTATGGCCTACTGAGAATTATTCGTAAAATTCTCCCTCTCCTACCCCTGCAAGCAAAAAGACTAGGGATCCAGGCCCTCATTCTGTCCAGATTAGATTATGGAAATGCCCTTTATTTAGGTGACCCAAAAAAGGTGATCTCAAAATTGCAAGTCGTACAGAATTATGCGGCGAGGTTGCTTACAGAGACCCCCAACCGTTGTTCAGCAAGACCTGCACTACGCTCTCTCCATTGGCTCCCGGTACAGGAGAGAATAGACTTCAAGGCTCTTTGCATAGCCCATAAATCGCTGAATGGGAGTGGACCTCTAATCAATAATGCTATGATTCGCCCCTACAAGGCCAACAGAAAACTCAGATCAAACGAACTCCATCTGGCGGTGGTCTCTAGGATCAAGAAGGCCAGAAGTGGCGAAGGCTTTTCTCACTTAATGCCTCCAGACTCTGGAATGCCCTCCCGTGACATCTCCGGAGGGAACCGAACCATCTGACTTTCCGGAAATAATTAAAGACTTGGCTTTTTCCATAAGAGATCGGTCCTCTAAGCTACGACCTCAGCACTGGGATGCTTCCGGGAAGCCATGCGGTTTAGAAGTGTCAATTCAATTCAATATCTATATTTTTTTCTTTCATTTACTTTTGTCCTGTATATTGTAGGGTTTCTGGATTATTTCTTCAGCAGTTGTTATTGGTTTTCATGCTATTTCCAGATCTAATATATAAAGAACAAAATATGTTGGTTTAGAATTTGTTTTAATAGACTATATTCTATATTTATTTTTTAATACATATTTTTATATTTATTAATTGTATTTGTTATTAATGATTTTTTTAATATGAATTATCATTTTTCTGTGTGTCTTCTCTGTTGCTTTCCTTTTGTGTTGATTTTCAAGGCTTTGCTTTTCTTCCTAATTTATGTTTTTCAATTTTCAAATCTTTTTGCTTATATTACGGGTAATGTAATTTAATAATAAAATTAGTTTGAGTTTTTCTAAACTTGGTTATGATATTGTTTTAAATTTATTGTTTTATTAAATTTAAATTACTTGAAATGTTTTCCCTTTTTTCCTTGTTAAAGTAGTTCCTCATAGCCTTTTGCTTGTGCACAGTCTCCTAATAGGGTAGCTTGAAATACAGCAGTTAGGTTTATTGTACTGCTCTCTATTTAAAATGTCTTTTAGGTCAAGCGTAGACAGTGCTTGCGCTGTCGCTTAGCGACCTGTTGTATATGCTTTGTGGAGTTCCAACTCTACCCATTGCTTGCCTTTGCTTTGCATTTGTCTCTGCCACTGTCCTTTAAAAATCCTTGCTTGCTAGTGGTCAGTCCTGCCTTTTTGTCCCTTCTTTTTCTCTTCTATTCCTCCCACGAGGCAGGGACTAAGCGCAGCATTATTACGCTATGGTTGTTGATCTGCTCTTTGGGGGGCTATTTTGTTCTTGGTTTCGTGCTCTTTTACTGTGTGCCTGTGCTTGCATGTTAATGTAGCATTTGACCCTCCCATTTGCGTGTTTGGCAACTGAATGTTTTTTTTTTACTTGTGTCCAGCACTCCGAAGGTATTGGAGTGCAAAAAGTCTTTCCTGAGCTTCAAAGTCGGTTGCTCTAGTCATTAATAGTGTTTTTGCAATTTTTGATGTCGACCATCAGTTTTTTTTGGAAGGATACTGGTTTTGGGCTTCTTTTTAAGAGGCACTGGGCTTGTTTCACTTTGGTACTGATAACGCCGATCTTCCCCCAAAAGCACACCAGTTCCAGTAGCGCATGTGTGAGTTGAATTAAATCATTTATTTTTTATTTGAATTACCAATGTTATCTGCGTGCTGCATTGAAACGGCTCTTCTTTTTGGCAGATCCAACTGCTTGCTCAAACATATCATTGTTTCAGCAGTACATGATTAGCAGAAAAACACTGTCAAAGTATTTTCTGCACTTCTTGTCTCGTTTCATTGCAGTGCATTCAAACACTGGGCGTTACCGGTGGGAGACAGTTTTGCATCTCGTGTACTCTGCCCATGTCAGCATCGGATTGCCTTGTGCACAGCAGGGGAACTAAAAGGAACTGCACTGGTGCTCCTTGTTTTCATTGTGTTATGTTGTGAATTTACTGTTATTTTTTTTTCTGTAAAACTCCTGCAAATAGCCTTTTGTGTGGTAACGTTGTGGTTGGTGCTTTCATATCTGATTTATAGGAATGTTGATCGGTGTTAAGTCTACTCATGGGTGTCACAATAAACCTATGGGGCACTGTTGTATTATGAGCTCGGCTCACTCCTTCATCAAACTGTTTATATCTTCCTTATATTAGCTGTGAGTAGTTATTTCATGTGGCGATGACGGTAACCCCTATTGAGGCTGCCAGGAAGTTACGTTATGTTTGCAGCAAAGGCAGATTACCTTTTAAGGGCCATAAAATAGTTTTAGGTGCTTAAAAACCACGACTCAAAGAGAAGAACAGCTGAATAACACATCAAAGGTTTGGGCAGCTTAACATTTTCGCTGCAGTTTCTGTGGGAATTTTTCCATCCTGTAGTTTATGGCTCTTCACTCAATGATAATACTACATATACTGCTATAATTTAGATAAAATAACCATCTGGACTACAAGTCTAATTTTCTGTTTAATCTATCAGTGCTATCTGTTTCCCAAAACATCAAGTACTGTTTAAAGCAGTCCAAACTCCTTGGTCCTGCTGCTTTATCTAAAAAAAATAGAAGCACTATAACATGATGTATTTGCTGGTTTCAACACTACTTCCCAACATATTTTCAAAATTCACACGGGGATCAAAATAATAAATGTTTTTTGGCACTTTATTTACACATTATTTAACATCTGTGCAAGCATGGGAGGTAGAGCTGGTCTCCCTGAAATTGTTTCTTTAGTACTTTAAAAAAACACAAATAACAGTGAGAAACGTTCACTAACACATTTTACAGCCTCTAAATCACGCCAATACAACGTGCCCTGCTGTTTTATTGTGCTAAAAAAAGCGCTATAATGCTGCGGTAGCACTAGTTTCTACAGTATTTCATTCAATATTTTTTCAGTTTGCATGCGTACAAAATTGTTTTTTTTCTCGGCGCTTTAATTATACTCTATTTACCTTCTTTGCAAGTATGTAGGGGGGAGTTGCTCTCCCTGAATTTGTACCTCAAGTCCTTTGAATAACTGTAAATGACACTATTGTATTATAAGCTCTACTCCCTCCTTTATTAAACCTCTTTCATTTACCTTATCCTGGCTGCGAGCAGTTATTTCACCTGGTGATAATGGTAACCCCTATTAAGGCTGCATGAAAAGTAATCGATTTCTTTGCAGTAAAAGAAAATTTATTGGAAAGGGCAAAGATTTATTTTTGGGCCCTACAAAATTTGTTCCGCGAGCACAAGGAGAAGTGTATAAAACATTTCAACCAATGTTTTGCTGTACTTTCCACATTTAGTGAAAACAACCCAGTAAATGCGCTTTAATGCTAACATCAAAGGGCTTGGCAGCTTGACAGCATGTGCTAAAATATAATAGTGCCTTTTTATAGTTGCGTTTTGTTTATGCACGTTGAAGGTCACTGCTAAGTACTTGGTTGTCTAATGTATTTATTTCAGTCTCCAAGGCAACCTTAAAAGAACGTGCTCCTATATTTAGGCGTATATCAAATAATTAGTATAACAACCTGCACCATTTAATTGATTTATGTTTAAATTTCAGTGGCGGAGGGTTTACTTATAGAAAAAAGAAAACATCTAGGGATTTTGTTTTGCCAGTTATTTTATCTGCCCTACAATGTAGCAGTGTTTCATTTTAAGGTTACTCTAGACAATGCTGCAGCTGCTTCTCTGGTCCCGTCATTAATTCCTCATTCTAACTCCTCTAGGCAGTGCTGCAATGATATCTCTTGGCACAGTAGTAATTCCTCATTCTAAATCCTCTAAGCAGTGCTACAGCTGCATTTGTTCCCAGTGGTAATTCCTCATTCTTAGCCCTCTAGGCGGTGCTGCTACCTGCTTTTCTAGTCCCAATACTTATTCCTCATTGTAACTCCTCTACACACTGCTGCAGCTGCTTCTCTGTTTTCATCTATAATTCCTCATTTCGCATCCTCCCGTCAATAATTTCTCATTCTAACTACTCTAAACAGTGCTGCTAACTGCTTCTCTTATCCCATCTGTAATTCCTCCTTGTAGCTACCTTCTTCTCTGCCCTCAACGGTAATTCCTCATTTTAAATCCTCTAAACAATACTGCAGCTGCTTCTCTAGTCCGAATGGTAATTCCTCATTCTAAGTCCTCTATGCAATGCTGCAGTTATATCTCTATTCGTACATCCACTATACTCCAAACAAAAACACATAGATAAAACACATTATCATTTACAGCGCCAATAGCTCTAACTCTAAAAAATGCGAGACCTATTGCATTGCAAATGCTTATTATATTAGGTCTTTGTTTTTATGTGTTAACTGTCTTTCTTTTGAATGTCATTCGTGAAAGAGTTTGCTAGGAGTTACTTTTTTAGATTTTGAAATTATATGAGATACGCTAATTATTTTGTGTTTAATTATACATTTAGGTTTTCTGTAGATTTTATTTTGCCTTTTTCTAGTTCCTTTAATTTATGTAGTTCTTATATTTGTTTTTGTATCATTTTACAATACTTTTTTTGTTTGGTATTGTAGATGTCGCTATTTAGGTTGTATTCAATTTGCTTTAATATGTTGTCCATATATTTGTTTTCAATTTTTTGTTTTATTATAATTTTATCGCCAATATTGTTGGTTTTGGTAATTTGGTTTTTTTATTGGGCTTTAAAAAATTCAACATTTGGGTTTTAGATATTCATATGATGACATTTTTGAGTCACGATATTTTTTACCTCGTTATTTCGTCGTATAACCAGTGCTTAATTTGAGCCGGTGCTTTCCGGTGCTCGGCACCGGCACCTAATCGTTAGCACCGGTGCTTATAGCACCAGTTAAGGACACACTTATTTAGAAGGGACATGATTGTCCCCAGACTCACAGGATGTTGAGCCACGTCGAGACTCGAACTGGGTATCCCAGCTCCGAAATCGGCAGCTCTACCCATTAGGCCAAGTCCTCTCCAGGTTAATAAGTGCCGGGGCTCTAGTCAGGAGGCACTTTGCACCAGCACATTTCTCCTGTTAGCGCTGCCTCCTGAGAAGTGCCCCGGCACTTTTTATTTTACAAATTAACCACTGCGTATAACCACTTGGGATGGGCATGAAAAAATAAGAGATGATGTCTTCATCTATACAATAAATAGGAACTTTTGCAATTTGCGGGGTCTTAAACGCTCTTTATCTGTCATCAAATGCTATATTCATGCAACTAAATTGTTCCAGCTTTCAAACCTGTTGCGCCTGCAAGTAATTTTCACGTCATGAAATTAGGAGGCGTGCCAATATATATTTTGTTTCCCTTACGCATCTGATCTCCAAAACATTTCAGTATTTTTTTTCCATCACAGTTCTTTCACCTTTCACTGTATTCACAAATTTGTGATTTTATAAAGCGATTTACAGCTCCGAGGTAATCAAACACTGTGGATATATGCTAGAGACTGATTGTTTAAGTGTTTAAGTTGCAGGAAAACCTCATGGTTTTCTGCTGACAGTAAGGAGAATGAAAAGCAGGGGACTATAAGAGTTTTTGTTGGGTAATACTTACGCTGATATTAATGGTGAGCTCTATAAAGAATGTACAGGTTTCGACTGGCTGGAATTGTATGAGATAAGTTTATAGCTGCTTTGTTCTGTCTTTAAATGTGTTTTTCTATGGAAGCATGAACTCTTTCGAGTGAAAAATTAAACTAGTGTTCCTGCATGCAGAAGAAATATGCTAATTTTCTGGTAAACACAAGTTCCCATGTTTCATATAGGAGCTGAAATATGTTTAAAACCCGTTGAAAATTAATAGCAGAAAAATATTTACGATCCATTACATAGACTGTATTGTTATATTTACCATGCACCAAAACCTTAGCTAAAGACCCATATTTGTAAAAAACACAGTGACAAGTGACTTGCGTTAGAGGAACTTTTTCAAGACTAAAACAGTGACAGGCAAAGATGTGGGTATAAAGTGAGTGTAATGTCACGTAATCAGTGCAAATTAATGACGAATTAAACACATTCTTAAGTTAAAACCTTAAGAGATTCCTCCATTCACATTACATGAAATATTGTCATTGCCATGATGAGCTTGTACAATGTAAAAGAGTCGTCTCACCTTTATCATACACTGAACTTACAATTGGATTGCTGTGTCCTATAAGGCCTTGCATTAAAATTTCATAGACATAAAACTGCATGATGCTGAAAAGTCTCTTACTGTTGCAGGCGTAGCCGGTTCAGGTAAGAGCGGTGGGGCGGGGCCGGGGGGAAGTTGACAGACGACGGAATAGGTAAAATGAAATAGAAAAATAAATAAAACAACTTACCTTGCGCTCTCCGCATAGCTGGCTCTGCGAGGTATTTAATTGAATACTTATTTTTGTAATGGTTTCCCTACTCTTGCTTAGACTCCAATAGGAATAGTAAAATAACCCCTCCGAAGTCCAACACTTTCCCTACTGTTGCGCTGTTTGGAGTGGAAATAGTAAATTTAACCCCTCCAAAGTCCAACACTTTCTCTACTATTGCCATGACTGGAGTAGGAATAGTCAATCTAACCTCTCCGAAGTCCAACACTTTCCCTACTGTTGCATAAACTAGAGTGGAAGTAGTATGTTTAATATTAGACTCCAATAGTTTTCATAATATTGGTTAAATAGATTTTATAACATTAATTGCTTTTGTTTATATATTATATATATACATATATATATATATATATTCATTTATTTTGTTTATAATATTTTTAGTAAATGCATTATATGTTATTCATTGTCTATATTAATTAATATTTTTGTTATTGAATTGCTAATATTTTTTATAGTTCCACTGTGTATGAATTATAAGACCTTGTATGAAGTGGACTATTCCGCTCTGCAAGGTGCTGGGAGTCATCAGGATACACTTATAATTCTGAAAAGTAGCACAAGGAAGCTGACTGTGTTTCCTGCATCTCATTTTTTGGTGTGGGCATGGAGATTGAGAGCCCAGGTTTACCCTCCATAGGTTTAGCTCAGAATTAAACCAAACATAATTGAAGTGACCTTTTTGGTTTTGGTCTGATCTAGATGCTGTATAAAATTGATCATGGAGTGATCCTGAGTTGTACATTTATAAGTTTGAGAGGATTGGTTGTCTCATGTCTGACTACTGTTTAAAAAAAATATATATATTATAATGTTTCTAGTTCATTATTTGATCTTTCTTTTTTTTTAATGTTGTGTATGCTGTGGCCTTTGCTGCCTTGTTTGCTTAATGCCCTTCTATGATATTTTAGCTGAAGCAAGATATTTATTACCAATGTTAACTTATTTTCACTCTACTCAACTGTTGAACTTATAATAAGTCGATTGTTTGGCTGCTTAGAGCTTTTGAAAAAGAGACGTCTGTATACGTTTTTGTGCCTTGTTGAATTGCGTTCTCCCTTCTGTGTGCCCCCTATGGAGTGCTTCCTCAAACTATATTAGTATTGATTTATGTGTCTGGTTTCTATCAGGTATTTTATCTGAATGACTTTTTACTTGTATGGTATTTTTGTCTGCGATATGATAGTCTCCCCTATTAGTTGATGTATTATTGCTGCTACTTTTTATGTACTTTTATCTTGTACTTTTTTGGTTGTATTACGAAAATAAAGTTTATAAATGAATAAAAAAATAGTTATAGCTACGACCATGTTTCCATAGGAAAAGCGTTTCTTGACTTGGCTATATCTTTGGTGCCGCTTGAAGATTCTTCATGAAATTTCCCAAAATAAGTAATATAGCAAGTCTTGATTTGCATGGAAAGTTTCGGGGTGATCAGTCAAGCAGGGGCCGAGAAAAAAAGGGGTTCAAAAAAATTGTTTTTTCAATGTTAATTTCCATAGGAAATTTTGAACACTACTACAGCCCGAACTGCTGGACAGAATTACACCAAACTTGTAAGACAGCTAACTCTTGGTCCAGAAAGAGTGTTTTTTGTTAATAGGTGTAAATCCATTCAGTAGTTTTGGAGAAATTAAAAAAAAAATAAGTTTGTATATCTAGGGACGCAGCTCCTCCAAGGATCCAACAGATGATGTGCTCAAATGTAATTGGCTGCCAACACTTCAACCAGGAATGGCAGTCATCCAAACAAAACATAAGAAAAAAGCGAAGGAGGCAGGGTAGGAATACCTGACCCCCTAGGCCTCTTAGGGGGAGCCCAGAGGGACCTCACCAGGCCCAAAAAGTGTTTAAAAATCTGCGGGAGCTGCGCTGGAGCCATGGCTCCCGCAGAAGAAAAAAAAATTAAGCATGTGCTCCTGCACTTCTCTATTATTTAGCCCATGGGTGGACCAGGTCCTAGGGGCATGCAGGCTTAAATAAAATGTAAGGAGGGGGGAGCATTGGCCCCCTTCCTTGGGCCCCCTCCTAGTGCCCCAGGGACCACACCTCCCCAGGGTTTATTGAAAAGAAAAGAGGGGCCTCATGGACCCCGGTGTCCAGGGGACCACCACCTCCCCGGGATAATTTGTTTTTTGAGGGTCCTCCCGGACCCTCCTGGCCCCCATCTCCCTGGTGCCAAATTGTATTATTAAAATAAGAGGGGGACCCCGCAGCCCCCTCCCGGGCTGTTCTCGTCCCCAGGAACCACCTCCTCCCTGGGGCAGGCCCTACTTCATCAAAGGAGGGGCCCGCGCATCCCCCCTCCTGGAGTCATGCATGGCGCTGGGGACACCCAACGCCCAGGGCCAGCTCCTGCTACGTCCGGGGTGCCCACCTCTGGGACATAGCTGTTTGCTGTGGCTTCGTGGGAGCTTTAACTGCTTTGACACACAGGGGGCTGCATGTTTAGCAGCTCCCTGTGTGTGAAAACAATAACGGCTCCTGCAGGAGGTGAGGAGCAGGCTGGGACTGTGGGGGCCTTTATGCTCTCCCCGCGGTCGCGGGGAAGAGCAGAAAGTGGAAAAATAAAGGTCAGAAATAGGCAAGATAAAGGTGAGAAATTTGCAGGAAGAGGCAGAATAGAGGTGAGAAATGAACAGCAAGAAGCATAATTAAGGTGTGAAATGAGCAGAAAGAGGCAGAATAAAGGTGAGAAACTAGCAGAAAGAGAGAGAATAAAGGTCAGCAATGAGCAGAAAGAGGCTAAATAAAGGTCAGAAATGAGCAGCAAGAGGCAGAATAGAGGTCAGAAACGAGCAGAAAGAGGCAGAAAAGTGGTCAGAAACGAGCAGCAAGAGGCACAATAGAGGTCAGAAACGAGCAGAAAGAGGCAGAAAAAACCCCCCAGAAACAACCAGAAAGAGACAAAATAGAGATCAGAAAGTAGCGGAAAGAGGCAGAATAAAGGCCCAAAACGAGCAGAAAGAGGCAAAATAAAGGTCATAAGTGAGTTTACTGAGAATTGCTGAGACCTCTTCGGAGGCCCCACCCCCTTTCTCAACCACTCTGCACAGGGGCCTCCTGGCAAACTACTGGTTGGGGGATGAACTTCCCTTGGCTTCTGAGGGTTGTTGGGGGCTAAGAACCCCTATTGCTGCTACAAGTAAGTCCCACACAGCTTACAAGAAAGGGTTGTTCCTTTCTGGTCCGACCTTGCTCAGGCTGTAACAGTGGGGATATTGGTGAGAGCTGTTTGCCCATTCTGATTGGGTAATACTATCAACCCATGAGCTTAACAGAAAATGTGTTTCCCTTCTGGTCTGATCTCTTTTTTTGGACCAGAATGGTGATGCTAGCAATGACTGATGAAACTTTTGACTTGTGATTGGATTACACTATCAACTAATGAGATGACAAGAAAGGGTTAATCCTCTCTTGTCTGACCTTACTTTTAGACCGGAATGGTTATGCTATTAGTTTTTAACAAATTCAAGCAATTGTCATTGGATAGTTGTTGAGAATTGTTTGAACAATGGAATATATGGGTATTAGTATTTCCTCTCTGGTCAGATATTGACTGGTGGGGGTTGATTGGTTGTTTTGAACCAAACTGGATATTGATTGGTGTAATACGCCTATATAGACCCAAGGCCTTCTACAAAGATTCAGAAGAAGGTACTTGACAGAGGTGGGGCGCCGTATAATTTGGTCTGGTCTTAAAGCTCAGTGGCTGAAAGTGTGAATTGAAAAAATTGTTTATGCATTTTGACTTGGGTGCGTTTTACTGATATATTGGCCAGTAGCTGGACATTTTTGTACATTATTAATATAATCAAGTGCCCCTTATAAATAATTAGAGGTCAAGATAAGTGTTTTTAGAGAAGATGTACTTTTATTAGGAGATATCTGTTTACCATATGTTAATAGTGGAGAATTTCATAGAATGCTATGATTTTTATAAGGGATAGTATGATCGATATTTTGTAATTATTCAGTGAAATTATTCTTGTGGAGGGAAAAACCTTTTTCCTGTTTTTATGTTTCAGAACCCAATCGGGTGTGAATATTAAGCTACATTATTTAACTATGGCCTTCTGTTATTTCCCTACGATAATATAGGAGCAATACGAGTGTCTTAAGTAAGTAATTGAACATGTTTTGCTCATTTAAAACTACAAAAATAGCATATGTGAAGTTAAATATCAATAGGATTTTCAGCAATTATCATTTACTCCTAATAGACAAGATTATCTACATAATTTTTCTTAATAATTCTTTTAATACAATTGTTAAGGAACCATACCACTCAATATATTTTTTAAACTTAGGAATTTCTTTCAGGACTGATTCACCTTACACTTACACTTCAAAGTGATACTACTGCAAAGAAATATAGAAAGTAAGTCCATTAGATTATATACTCCAGTAGGTGATGGGGTAGTTTATTAGTTAGCAATCACAAGAAAGGTATTGAATGTAGTATCTTGATGTGATAGGGAATATGATGCAAGTCCATTTTTCCATAAATTTGTGATTGATTAATGTATTGGTTTTTAACTTTGGAATTATGCGGAACTATGTTACAGGAAAATAATATGTTTGTATTTAGTAATGTATAGTATAGTTTTTAAGTATGTTTTGTATGTTTCGGTGGTTGGGTGGGAGCCTGTGTTTGTTTGCTATATTGTTGTCTGTATAATTTGATATAGTAATGACTTATTTGTCTTTTATTTTTGTTTAGACATGTGTAAATGTGTATATGTATTTTTAGACCCTGATGAAATCCTTTCAGAGGATGAAATGTGTTGGCCAGGCTGTTTCATTGATGTATTAAAGATTAATAAAGAGAACTGTATTTGAGATTTCACACAACAGCTCCCACGCTATTTCGGTATTGGAGAAGAGTATATTGGGATTGACATCATTGAACTGTGTTTATCGTGAAAGGAGGAAAGAAAAAAAGAGTACACGCTCTGTAATGCAATTGTTGGACTCTTGAGGCACTCACTTTTGTGTTTTTTTTCTGTTTAAATTTATCTATGGTTTTAGAGTAGTTTGACCATTAGAAGGAGAGTGCCTACTAATATAACCATACAAGACTAGCCCTTGTGCTGCCATCCATAGCCAAAACTACTCTTGCTCTGGAATTATTAAAATAGATATCAGAAACGAGCAGAAAGAGTCAAAACAAAGGTCAGAAAAGATCAGCAAGAGGCAAAATAAAGGTCAGAAATGAGCAGAAAGAAGCAAAATAAAGTACATAAACGAGCATCAAGCGGGAAGGTAAAAAACAAGCAGAAAAAGGCAGAATAAAGGTTATAAAGGAGCAGAAAGCGACAAAATAGAGTTCAGAAACTAGAAGCAAGAGACAGAAACAAGGAGAAAGAGGCAGAATAATGGTCAGAAATTAGCAGTAAGAGGCATAAAACAGGTTAGAAACGAGCAGAAAGAGGCAAAATAAAGGTCAAAAATGAGCTTGCTGAGAATTGCTGAGGCCTCGTTAGAGGTCCCGCCCCCTTTCTCAACCACTCTGCACGGGGGCCTCCTGGCATACTACTGGTTGGGGGATGAACTCCTCTTGGCTTCTGAAGGTCGTTGGGGGCTAAGAACCCCTATTGTTACCACAAGTAAGTCCCCCACAGCGGGATTGCTGAGATGTTGTTGGAGGCCCACCTCTTTTGTCAACCATTCTGCCAAGGGGTTTCCTCGTGCACTACAAGTTGCAGCCATGGTTGCTAGCGCTCGCCTATGGCACCAAATAATTCTACTCCGTTGCAGAGTGTGGAGTTTATTTGTAACTCTCTGCAAGCGGAGCAGAATTTTATGCCCGTGCTTATTAATAAAACAAACGTTACAGGGATGTTACAGTTAGGAAATAGAATTTTAAATACCTTGGATGTTGGCTTATAAACCAAAGGTTACAGGTACGTTATAGTTAGGAAACAGAATTTAAAAAACCTTACAAATTCACTGAAAAAACCAACGGTTACAGGGACGTTATAGTTAGGCTCAGATTTCACTCATACAAAACCATAGAAATTCAGCTGTTATAGTTACCAAAGCCAACTATAACTTACACTCCCGGAATGCACTGCTTATGACCTCACATATTACATCACACATAACATGGTCAGTGACATCACTGATAACATAATTAATGACATCTCAAATGACATCACTGATGACATCATCCACAGAACCACTCAGACACCAACTCACATCCCATAGAACCTTTCATACACCCACTCCCACTGCCACACAACTCCTCACATTCACAGACCCATACCAGTACTCACACAACAAATCACTCTCCCATAGAGCCACTCACATATCCACTCATTCATAAAGCCATTCACATACCTAATAACTCTCCCATAGAGCCACACATGCACCCACTCACTCACCAGTACAGCCACTCATACATCCAGTCATACAGACATTCAGACACTTACAAACCCACTCATACACCCTTATAGCCACTCACATACCCACTCAGTCACCCATACAGAAACCCACACAGCCATTTACTCACCCACACAGGTACTCACACACCCACTCAATCACCCATACAGCCACTCACACTGCCACTCACTCACCAATACAGTTACTCACAGACCCACTCACTTACTCATACAGCCACTCACACACCCACTCATACACTCACAGAACCACTTACATACCCATTCACACATCCACACAACAGAATCAACACAATCCAAAAAACAATTCAACTACTGTGGACTGCAGTATCTAACTGAAAAACAAAGTGAATTTAAATACTTGACTTAATCCCAGCCACTGGTTAAACTCTCCAAACCGCATTCCAGTACCTACTTTTGCCACCTTGTTACGGAATGATATGTTTAACATTGGCAAGAAAGAGCAGCAAACCTAGGTTGCAAAGGTCACCGAAAAGGCTATTTTTTCTTTCTCTTTTTGAGGCCTCTCTCATCTTTGCTCGCTTTGGAAAACATGAACTCAGAGTGCCCCACCAGTGCCTGTTCTGTATTGAATGGTTTGCTGCTGATGGCTTCTGTTGTTCCATGTAAGGGGAATTACTCAAAGAAGCTCTTTGCAGCATGCTGATCAACTACAAATCACTGCGAGCTATACCAGAGCTCTCATAACAACACAGCCCTTTTATTTAAGAAAATGTTACGACTACTATGCAGAAATTAGAGCACGAGGCAGGCTATTCCTCTTACAAGCACCTGGGCCCAGGCCCCAATGTTCTTGTGGTGGGAACAATGGCACCACATAGTGGGAGAGCTCTCTATAAGGATCTTTAACTGGCACACAAAGAAATTAGCACATCGCTTCCCCCACCAAGTGACATCACATTCACCAGGTGTAAGCAAAAAGCATGGCTCACGGTTCCACCATAATTTAAAGCTCACGCTGGAGAGCAGCACCTGCTCCGCTGCCCTCTCCCTCCCCGGACGCCACCTGAAATTTTTGCAGCTTTCCCCTGCACTATGGCAGCATTGAAGGAGAACAGAAGCTCCAATGAGCAGTGGCCGCAGCTGGACGGAGTACTTGAGGGGCTGAGAGGGGGTCTGCAATTGCTCTCTTAGGCTAGAACTAGAAGCTCTACTTCTCCAGTGCCTGCTCTCAGCAAAGGGAGTACGCCGTCATGCCAGTAAACTCTGTAACCTGGTGGTTGGTGGAGCACGGAGTGGGCAAACTCCGCTAACTCTGCCGGCAGAGCGGAGTTTACCACCCAGCCCTAGTCAATACCCCTGCAAACCCTGGCTGCCTCAAAATGTTTCCAAAAATCAACAAAAACTGGGCAGGCCTCCTGTTTTCTAACAGTGGCCTAGCCTCAATCAGTTAACTTCATTATCATTTGAAAATGAAGCCAGTAAGCGTCCTTGTTCAAATCACAGCAGGGGACTAGCCGACTGACCCTTGGAGATTCCTTGGAATCCTAAGTCCACACAGGCAAGCTGGATTCAGCAAGACAGCTTACAGCAGCAGAAGAGTCCTGGAGCAGCAACAGTAGGCCTTGGGCAGCAAAGCAGTCCTTGGTAAGCAAGCTGGTTATCGGTGCAAACTTCACAGCTGGGGAGTCTTTCTTCCTGACAGAGTCCACAGGTCCAAAAGTGATCTGAAAAGTTGGGACTGGGGGTCAATTTCTTATACCTGGTGCCCACTTTGAAATGTGAGAAGCTTCTAGAGTACTACCCTAAAAAGGTGTCTGGACTTTTCTGCCTCCCTGCCCTGGCCCCAGTTTGTTTCGGTGCACAAAAGACTAGCTCAAAACACTTTGTGCATGTGTGGTAGATGACAACTCTGCTCCCTTATCAAGTCAGAGATGGCCAATCCTGCCATCACCTATTCCCGTTTTGTCTTAAAATCCAACATTACCATTAAAGTGGGTTGAGAATTTTAAATTACAATTCTTTAGAGACCAAACTCGGCCTTCCTACCTGCTCCTAATTAAAAGTTATCAATTATTAAATGTAATAAGGCAACCCAATGTTATCCTATGGGAGAGGTAGGCCTTTCAGTAGTGAAAAAATAATTTAAGAGTTTTCACTACCAGGACATGTAAACTTAAAAGTACATGCCCAACCTTTTAAAAACACTGCACCCTGCCCTATGGGCAGAAAACAGAAAGATTAAGGCAAAAGGTTTGGGGATGACCCTGCAGAGACGGCCAAGTCCAACACAAACCCCCTTCAGCCAAAGATCAAGGAAGACTAATCCATAACTTCATGTGCTTCCCTGCTTAGGTGATAGAACATGGATGAAGTCCCTCTTATAAAGTACCACATGTAAGTTCTATGCCCCTCTGACCTCAGTTGGATCCCTGTTTCTACACTCTACTGGGCCACTGAACTGACCCATGGGGAACCCTTTTTCTCAATTGGGGACCCCCATCTGTGCAGCACCTAACCTTAACTTGCTCACAGATACATCTCAGTAGGCAGACAGTATCACCATGGCCAACGAAGTGATTTGGCCCATTTCACTGCTAGGATCTGACTTCTGTCTCCAATCAAAGGAAAGCTCTGCACCATAAGGACAGCAACCAACAGAGGGCACTGACAGCTGCCGGTGTCAAGAGCCAGGCAGAAGTTCTTTTGCTGAGGATTTCAGACATCTTGTTCAAGCCAACTTGAATAGTATTATATTTCAAAATGAACTTGGCTTCCTTATTTAACAAAAGTCTCTCCATGTCACCTCCTTCTGAATCCTTTTGGATGACAAAAATCACAGACTATCGGAGGTCGTGCTCACTTTGTTGATGTTCAGTATAATGTTTTACTGCCAGCTACTATTTCACTTTTTCTCACTGTTTGGGAGCAATACACAAAGGCTAACTGTCAGCTACAACTAGTCATGTGACCCAGGTTATAGACTGCAGGCACCAAATGGTTAGGACAAGAAAAGCCAACTTTCTAAAAGTGCCATTTTCAAAATTTAACTTAAAATCCAACCTTGACATTAAAGAGGAGTTTAAATTGCAATTCTTTAGACACCAAACTCAATATTCCCTTCAGCTCCAAATTTAAAGTTACTACTTATTAAATGTAATGAGGTAACCTAATGTTATCCTATGGGAGAGGTAGGCCTCACAGTAGTGAAATCAAATGTAGGAGTTTTTCACTACCAGGGCAAGTAAAACTTACATGTCCAACTTTTTAAATACTCCGCTCCCTGCCCTTAGGGCTGTTTAGGGCCAACCTGTTAGAAATTGGGTTGTAGGTTGACTAGCAGATGAACCCTAGTCAAGCAACAACCTGTTATATTCCCAAGTAAGACCCATGTAGCGAAGCAGCTTATTTCTTACATTGCCCTAGAAAATAACATTTCAGCTATGAACTTTTGCACACATTTGCATGCACGACAATGTTGGATTAGTTTCTCTGAAACTACTTTGTTTACACATCCAGATTCGCACAACATTATCACGATGCCTTGAACATTATGTACTAGGCCTCTCTATGCATTAGGTACAAAGGTCGTCCTATCTTCATCCACGAGGCGACAGCGCTATCTACATATCCATAACATCACTAATCTAATGCACACATTACAAGGCTGCTTTTGATTATAAATAATAGGCATCCAGATAGATTGGTAGAGGAGGCACTTCCGCTGACACTGAGGGTCCTTGCATGCTGAGAAATTACCACGCGGCAACCTGACATCTTGTGAGGGGTGTCCAGTTTGTGACCACGACGGGGTCCTTCACTCTATCCCATCAGATATTGGGGTTGGATCGTCCCTTTGGGTGATTCTTGGCTCCACACCTACACACACTCTAGGCACACTTAGAGTAGGGTTTGCATAGTTGGAGTACGCTAGATTACTGTCTTTTTTATATGCCTGAATATATACATTGTTTTAGCACCATGGTAGAACTATATCTATTATTCACACTTTTGGTGCTTGCAATCACGTTTATCTGCTTCTGTCTACTAATCATTGTAGCACATGAATTTTATGCAAGAATAATGTTGGTTCAATAAACAGTTTTGATAACGCCCCACTGTGTATTCTCTGTATATTTCTCTGAGAATAAGTAAGCACGAGTGACTGAGCGAAAGGTACTGTACTGTTTCCACGATCCCTGAGGAATCAAGGTTGTCATGTTCAGAGGTTGCCAAAAAACATTCACTCCCTCGTAGGTTAGGGGGCCTACAGTGGCACTGTGAGCTAGCTGGTCTACAGGCCAACATATCCTGTGGGGGTGTCTGGAATCAGTCTTGACACCAAGCCCTTAGTTTATGTTGTCCGAACAATGCGTAGATCCTATGGATTTGTAGAAACTACAAGCCAAACCAAGATCTTGGTCACGGTAAGAGGCAGGCAAACCCCAAATCAACCTGTGCTCATCCTCTTGTAGCTTGGCACAGAGCAGTCAGGCTTTACTAAGAGGCAATGTGTAAAGTATTTGTTTGTGCAGCACTTCAAATAGTAAAACATTGAAAACACCACACAAAAAGATTCCACACCAGGTTAAAAAAATAGAACTTAATATAATAAATAAAACAAGACCGAAAACAACAAAAATCCATTAAGCAGAACTTGCTATATGAATTGTTAAAGAATAAACTGTAAAATAGCACCTAGAAGCAATAATCGCTTACTTGGGATATCTGGTTCTGATGGACCGGGACAAAGTCAAAAGTTCAGGCCGACCGCGGTGGAGCACTGGCCGGATACAGGGACTCAGTGAGGCCCACTGAACAAAAGTACCTTAATCCTGGCTCCGTCGAAGGTGAAGATACAGGGTGCAGCCAAAGCAAAGCATTGATTTCGATCCAAGCAGTGGGGACGATGCACCGGTCCTGATGAGCGAAGAGCTCCAATTAAAGATTCATCATCGAGGATGTCGTCGACGGGGATGCGAACACCTTTTGCTGGGAAGTGGTTTGGCAGTGATGGTTCTGAAGTCGATGCGCCGGTTTGGATCCACGCAATGGCAGTGATGAACGGGTTCAACAGAGGATAAGTGGGTTTTGCTGGAGCCAGCACCTTAGGCCCACTTCCAAGGGTCCAGACTGGGGTGGCAGCACTTAACAGGGCAGACTCCCAGATGGCAAAGTCCAGGTGCCGAAGCAGGGTAGTTGGAAGTCTTTTATGTCCCTGAGACTTCAGGTCAGAAGGCCAGCCAGCTAGCCCTTGGAGTCATTCTGGGTTCAAGTGATGCAGGTCCAGTCCTTCTCAAACAGAAGGCAGTAGGGCAGCACAGCAAGGCAGAATTCCATCAAAGCAGCAGTCCAGCAGAGTGGCAGTCCTTCAGCAGTACATTAGTCCTTCACCCTGGCAGAGTCTTCAGAGGTCTAGAAATGTACTGAGTTGGTGGTGTCAGAGGTTCAGTACTTATACACAGTTAGGCCTTTGTGGTGGGGCAATGTCAAAGTCAGGCCTCACTTACACCTGAATAGGGTATGTCCTGTCCCCACACAAAGGGCTGCATAACTCCCTTTAGTGAGTCTGAAGCCAGAACAGGAAAGATAGGGCATCTGTACACTTCAATGGCCTGTCTTTGACCTCCTTTGAAGTGCACAGAGGTCTTATCCTTCCTGCCCTGGCTTCAGACTCACTACGCTGGGTTATCAGCCCTTTGTGTGGGGACAGGACACGGCCTATTAAGGTGCGAGTGAGACTGTGCCCAGCTCTTCTCTTCTATCCTCCCAGAATGGCCCATCAACTCACACCTAAGCTCCCTTTGTGTATGGCTGTCTAGAGGGAATGCACAAAGCCCAGCTGTCACTCACCCCAGACAAGTGATCAGAGACAGGCAGCAGGCATCAAATGGCTAAAGTAAGAAGATGCCAACTTACTAAAAGTGACATTTTCAGAATTATAATTTAAAAACCTACTTCACCATAAGTTAGGATCTAGGATTCCAGAGACACCAAACTTGAAAAGTCTTTCTCTGCAAAACTGGGAATTACACTTAGACAATGGAATAATGTAATCCCAATGTTATCCAATGGGAGAGTTAGGCCTTGTAATAGTGAAAAACTAATTTGAGAGTTGTTCACTAACAGGGCATGTAAAAACTAAGGGCATCATTACGATGGCGGGTGGACAAAGTCCGCCCGCCACCGCAACGGCAATCGGGACCGCCTGCAAGAGGTGCGGCGGTCCCGCCATGGCTATTAGGATGCCACCACCACGGTGGCGGTGGCATCCCGCATCATTTACATTGCGGCGGGCGGGGCACCCGCCGCAATGTAAAAAGAGCATGTTGCGCATTGGCATGCACATCGTGACAGGCACCGCGCGGTGCCTGCCACCCTGTGCATGCCAATGTAGGGGGGTACCATAGGTAGCCCCCAAGTGCATTAATTTGAAGGCCCTGGGCACATCTATTGCACTTTACTAGGGACTAAATGAAGTATGACAGTTGGGAATGATCCAATGTTACCATGTTTTAGGGAGAGATTACAAGCACAGTAGCACTGGTAAGCAATGGGAAAGTGCTCAGACTCCTTAAGGCCAGCAAAAACGAGGTCAGAAAAAGTGGCGAAGGTAGGTAAAAAGTGTGGGGGGGAGACCACTCCAAGGTTTTCAGGTCTAACTCTACCCTAGGGGTGACTTATATGTATAAAAAGGGAGATTTAGGCCTGGCAAAATGTTTCTTCTTCCAGGTTGAAATGGCAGTTTAAAACTGCACACACATGCTGCAATGGCAGGCCTGAGACATGTTTAAAAGGCTACTTAAGTGGGTGGCACAATGAGTGCTGAAGACCCACTAGTGGCATGGAAATGTGCCACTTGGGTCTAAGCCAATGTTACCATATTTAAAGGAGAGAGCACAAGCACTTTATCTCTGGTTAGCAGTGGTAAAGTGTGCAGAGTCCTAAAAGTCAACAAAAATGGGTTCAGAAAACAGGTAGCTGAAGGCAAAAAGTTTAGGGATGACCCTGCAGAGAGGGCCAAGTCCAACAGTATTCAATATTGGTGAGACTGAGTGGGTGGGTGAATCCCACATGCTCTACTACTGTTAGGTGACGGCTCCTCCTTCCCACAATCTGTCAGTGTCATCCTGTTTCCGCTTCCGGGTTGTTGGCTGTGGCGATCCCAGGGTGATGCCGAGATGCCGAACGCCCAAGATACGGAGAAGCGGAGGCACCGTTGAAGGGGGAAACAACATGTTTTGTTGATTTTGGACGTTCAATGCAATTTTCCCTTTTTTGTGGAAGTATTGCGGTGCCGGTTTTTTTGTCGCTAAAAAGATAAAGAGGCTTACAATTAAGGGATTAAGTAGGGGGCTAGTGATGGATCTGTTCAATGTTTATATAAGGGGAACAGCTGGGGGTAGAGCCTCCCCCATTATTACTTTACTGGAACATGGTCTGTCTGATTGCCCGCCCCAATCCAGAGTACTTGTTACAGGCGATTTTAATAGCACTTTCGAGCCACTCGGTACTGAGGACATAATCGGGCTAGAGGAGGAAGACAGCCAATGGGGTGTTCCCCTATTAACTTTACCGCCAGTAAAAAGATGGTCACAACTGGCCATTCAACTGAATGCACTAACTGTGGAATATGGTCTAAGGGCAGTGAATGGGAGGACCAAGTCAGATCCTCAGGGTGCCCCTACTTACAATAGAGTAACCTGTCCATCTCGCATTGACTATATTTTAGTAGATGTCAGGTTTTGGGGGCATGTTGTAGATATGAAGGTGGGGAACACATTAGATAGTGATCACAACCCTCTTTGTATGTCATTAAGGTCTCCCTGGGTCTCTACTTGCCTGACTTCGTCTTCTCAGACTTACTTTGCGACCAAAGAGGTGGTCCCCACAAAGTCTAGAAGAGCCTTAAAATGGTCGAAAGTTGCCTTAGAGGATGCAAATCTTAAGGCTATTAGCCAAATTTTATATAAAAGCACTAACGAGTTATTGAAAGGATCTGTAGTGAATCCTTCAAGTGCTTCTATTATTCATACTTGTACCATTGAACAAATTAGCTCTTACTTTCTAGTTTCTAATAGGCCCATTAAGTCCATAGCACAGCCGAGGAGAGTGCATTCCTGGTATAACAAAGAATGCAGACTCAAGAGGAATGCCTTGGCAACAGCCTGTAGGGCCAAGAATAGCATGGCTATCAAGTTCAGTAGGAAAGAATACAAAGAGGCCCAGCGTCAAGCAAAGTTAGACTGGGATGAGACCAGATGGCAAGATCTTAAAGATGCTTGTTCTGCAAGAGATTCTAATCGCTTTTGGACTCTGGTAAGACGGGCTAACAAGGGGGAAGCAGACCAACTTCCCAACCACATTACATCTCAGGCGTGGTATGACCATTTCAGCGGTCTTTACTCTGGGTCTGTTAATGCAGACGTGGATGGGCAACACAGTGTTCCCCTTATTAACTTTGGGAACATCGGTAGTGACCTATTCACTCATAATGAAGTTCTTTCTGCAATAAGCAGACTTGTCCCGGCTAAGGCTCCGGGCCCAGACGGTCTCCCTGGAGACCTGTTTTTAGCTGATCAGGAAAAATGGGCTGACTATGTCCTCCTTTTAATTAATTTCATCTCTAGAGGGTGTAAAGTCCCAGAGTCTTGGAAGGGCGCGGAGGTAGTCCCAATTTATAAGAAGGGTTCCAGAGAGGACCCTTCTAATTATAGGCCAATTAGCCTTATTGACAGCATGCAGAAAATTGTTGGCAGGGTCATATTACAGAGAATCTTATCTTGGACAGAGGAGGAAGATATTCTTTCGCATTTTCAGGCGGGTTTCCGGGCTAATACAGGTACGATGGACCAGGTTTTTAGACTTTTTATGATTCATTGGAAAGAGGTAGTCCTAGGCAAGGGCAGTCTCTACCTTGCCTTTATTGATCTAAAGACTGCCTTCGACCTGGTCCCTAGGATTAGGTTATGGGAAACACTGCAAGGGATGGGCATTCCCCCACTAATTCTCAACCTTTTAGTAAGACTCCACGAGGATAATTATGCCCAGATAAGATGGGGGTCCCAAGGGCAACTTACTGGAAGGATCGCAGTAAATAGGGGAGTACGCCAGGGCTGTGTGATGGCACCCACCTTGTTCTCTTTATATATGAACGGGGTGGTTAGTTTTCTTCAAGAAATACCATCCGATGCCCCGGCCCTGGCTGGCAGTAAGGTGCCTACTCTCCTATTTGCTGACGACACTCTGTTAATCTTCAATACCCCGATGGGTCTACAAAAACTCCTGAACAGGTTTCAAACCTTTTGTAATATACGAGGGCTGTTAATAAATACGTCTAAAACAAAATTTATGGCATTTAAGCCCCCTAAATCGTTCAGGAATAACATCATACTAGATGGGTCGCCCCTTGAGAGAGTCACTACATTTGACTATTTAGGGATACGGCTCTCGGAAACAATGCAGAGGAGACCGCACCTTGACAAAATGCTCTTGAACCACAAACATGTTGTCGGGGCTTTGAGCAGAGAACATCGATCATCATTTAGTAGACCTGTTGCCCCGGCACTTGTTGTCTATGGAGCAAAGGCAGTTAGCTCGGCCATGTATGGTGCCGAGCTATGGGGTTTGACAATTTAGACGAGATCAGCAGGTCAGAACACAGGTTCCTTAGGGACCTGATTTCGTTGCCCCGAGGTGTCCCCCTAGTCCCCTTGCTGTATGATCTGGGCAGACGCCATTTCAAAGATCTGGCCAAACTCCGCCCATTGCTCTTTTGGGCACGTCTCAGAAGAACCCCGGAACTTTCCAACTATGCGGATGCATTCACAGAAGTTTTGCGTATGGATGGCATTATGCGTATTAAATGGATTTCTAACCTTAGGGCCCTAATGGTAACGCTTGGCCTTAAGGAATCTTGGGACACTCAAACTTCGCTTGGCAAAACAGAACTTAAATGGATCTACTGGGACTGGGTAGATGCCAGAGATGTTAGTAACCCAAATATGGGCAGACTTGCGGAAGAATTCTTCCAGTTTAAACTCTCTAGAGGCTTTGAACCTTTTATGGATGCTATCCAGACCCCAAGGGATAGGGCACTTTATACTCAATTTAGATATGGCACACTTCCAGTCCACGAATTTACCGCAAAGTGGCGCCCTCCGCACCAAACTATTGAAGAATGCCCTTCCTGTGGGTCTCCTAAGGAGAGTGTTGCACATCTTATGTTCGCCTGTCCGGGGTATGCTAAAGCTAGGTCTAGGTGGCTTGTGCCCATTTGCAAACAACTAGGCACTTATGACCACAATGTAGCCTTGCATATATTAAAATCTGATCCGAGACCCCTCTATGTGTGCGGAACCGCTAAGTTTCTGGGTTGTGCATGGAAAATTAGATACAAGACTTTACAAAGAACATCCTGATTTTGCCTCCGAACTTATGGGGTTCTGCTAAGTGACATTAATGATTAGGGTATTGTCATCCCAACCTGCTATATTTTGTAACTGATATGAAATATTGGTTTTATTCTTTTATTCATTGTTTTACTTCAGTATTTTATCTTTAAACGAGTCAATTTATTCTGTAAATAGCTTATATTTCTAATAATATTCTAATAATAGATTGCATTCTTTTTATTTTTGGTACTGATGAAATGTTCGATGCTTTTATGATATTTATATCGAATAAAGCTTTTTTGACTTGACTTGACTTGATAAAGCATGCTTGAAAATTTAAACGCTAAGACACGGCAAGGCAGAGCAGCATGTGGCCTACTAGGAGCAAAAGGATTATCAGCGCTTGACACTTATTGTAGATAATGAGGCAGAAGAGGCATTACTGTGCAGTGCAGTGCTTGCCACTGAAGCAGGCGATTTTAGTTTGCCCCTCAATCAATGCAGACTCCAAAAAGGGTATATGCCTGGCATATACCCTCAAAGCAAGGACATCAGCAGCGGCTACGTCGGGGGGAGAGCCACCATGTTTCAAATCAGGGGTAAGTACCTAGTTCAATGTGAGCTTATTCATAGGTGTACCTGGTAGTGGTTCCCTGAAGAGCTGAAGATTGATATTGTATTAGAATGTGGAAGCATTTGAAAGTGGCCAATTTGATGGGCAATCTGGATACTGCTGGGGCTCTCAAAGCTAAACCGTGGACTGCCCAAATGAAGATTGCTTCAGCAGCAGCAAGAGCAGAGCGCAGCCTAAAGTCACATCAAGGGTCAGTGGCAGTTTCAAGCCCTCTGAGTTTGGAGGAGACCTAGCAGCAAATGGCACAGACGCTGGACTTCCGGGAGTCACCCAGGATAATGCTCCACAAGACTTGCTGACAGCAGAAGGGGGGTTTGGAGAGGCATCACCCATATAAAGGGAAGCAACTAATTCCTGTGCAGAGGACAGAAGGGCAGCAGGAGACAAGGAAAATGCGGCATCTAAAAAGCTTGATGAAATAAAAAAAAATCTTTCTCAGGTGGATAGTAATGCAGCAAGCACTAGCTTGACCCAAAGTAAGTCGAAAGAGTACCCGCTCTTCACAAAAGGGAAAGTTACAACACTTGTGCCTCAAGGACCCTCCCTCCATGAATCCGAGCTCTCTTTAAATGAGCAGTTTTCAGCGCAGAGTTCAAAGCAGCTAGCTCAGCAGCAGGACAACGAGATTCAGCAATCCCCAATAGTACAGATTCGGTCCTCGCTTCCAGCACAATCTCTGTCTTTTGCAACTGTCCCGGACTTCAGTCACGTGGTCTGGAAACTGAAGAATCGCAGGAGGTGCTTCTTGTAAATCACCAGCAAGGAGAGGAGGCTGTTGTGCAGTGGGATATAAAGATTATGCTGAACCTTATTCTGGACAAAATTTGAGATTTTAAAGCAACACAAGCAAACGAAATAGCATCGCTGCATCAACAACTATCTAAAATTGAGGAAGCAGGGGGTAGTTTTCCCACAAGAATGCAGGAGGCCGAGTCAAGGATCTTGCAGTTAAAGATTAATGTTATGCAGCAGCAAGTAAATCTAACGAGGAAGGAAAAATCTTCACTGGAAAATAAAATTGATGGGCTGGAAAAACATTCTTGCTGATCCAATTTACGCCTGGTATGAATTTCAGAGGGAAGGGAAGGGGTCCAGGTCCTTCAATGGGTCGAGACATTTCTTAAAAAGAAAGTTCAACCTGAATATTCAGGAAACCTTACAATTACATGGGCACACAGGGTCCCGGCCCAGTCATATTCCAATTCAAAACTGCCACAGACTATTCTGCTAAATTTTGCTGACTTTCATATAAAAGAGTGGATTCTGGCCAGAGCTATACAGAAGAAGTTATTTTCCACTGAGGAAGTACCTGGCTGCCATATTTTTTTGGACATGTCGGCAGCGGCAGCGCACCGTGGAAAGGAATTTGTGGAGCTGCTATACTTATTTAAAGCTCAGGGCGTGCATGCAGCAATTGGTCAACAATCTAAACTAAGGGTGTTGGTTAAAGGCCAGTTTCACATGTTTGCCAAACTAGATGAAGTTCAGGAGTTACTGCAAAAAATCTCGAGCTAAATATGTAGATATGAAATATTAAGCCGGATGTGGAAATGGATGGGCACAATGAAAGTGTTGATGATGTGGGAAGAGATGATGCTTTGTTCACCTGAGGTGCACCCCCTTGGCACCCAGGAAGGACATTCTCCACTGTGAGAGGGGTATTGTGGACCATTCCCCTCTCACTTGGGATTGGGTTGTTTTGGGAGTTGGGGGAATGATCTTGGTGGGGGGAGCATGGTTAGTAAAAATGAGCAGAAGCATAGGATGGAAATGCAATTTTGAGGGAATCTTTTTTTAAGAGGGTTCAACTGAAGAAAGTCACTGGGGTAATGGGTCTGAAAGTGCAAATAATATCATGGAATGCCAAAGGAATGTCCAATAAGCAAAAATATGGTGGTCTAATTAGGTGGCTAACTTCTTTTTCCCCACAAGTTTTATTTCTCCAGGACACTCATCTCAAAACAAATACACAAAACATTTTTATCCCTAAAAATTATTCAAAGGCATATTTTGCTTCTGCTGGGTTGACAGTAAGGAGGGTAGGGATAGATTGGGAGGTTACTCAAGTTCACAGGGATCATAATGGCAGATGGATCAGGATTACAGTTGGTGTGAATGGCAACCCCTTAAAATTTAGTCCATTCAATGTCCCGGTAGAGGATGCTCCTAAAGCTATTATGCAGATTAACAATTTGGCTATGGGTGCAGTGGGCCCTATATTTATAGGGGTGGGGTTAATTTTATGCAAGATCTGGTAAGGGACACTTCAAACAAAGCAAACAAATTGTTAAAGCCGAATACTAAAAAGTGTTAGATGTAATGAAGCAGAACTATCAATTAACTGACCCATGGCTGAGGGCCCATCCGGGAATTTCACAATATACTTGTAACTCCCGTCATTTTCAGTCAGCTTCCCATATAGATTATTTTCTTATCTCTGGCTCTCTCAAGTGTGTTGGTTCAGAAATATGGGCTAATTCATTTCCGGACCATTCGTTGGTTGGTATTGAATTAGAAGTGGAGGCAAGGAAAATGGATAGGTCCAGGTTGCAGATGGATTGCCTCCTTCTTTCCAACCAGAAATGGTTGACAAGCAAGAAGAAATGCATTGAGGAATTTTTTCAGTTTGGGGAGCTTTTAAGGAAACAATGCATGGGTCAGATGGTGGTATTTCTGGCTTCACAAGTTAAAATTGGGGGGGCCCGCATAGCTGAACTTCAATTTGCAGGTGATGCCGCCTGGCAGAAGAGGACCAGGTCCTTGGTGTCACGAGTATTTGCAGATTCGCAGTTGGTTGAAGCAAAACGAAAGCTATGGGAATTGTTTATTTTAGAGGAAATTAATAGCTCACAGATGCTCTATCAGTGTGTTTATGAGGAAAGCCAGATGGCAGGCAAATTTCTGGCTTGGTCTACCAGGGTTAAGGAGGAGGCCACATTAATGGCAGAGCTGTAGGAACCAGGGTCAAGGGCCCTGGTCTCAGAAAAGGATGAGGTGTCTAAAATCTTTTTACAACATTATAGTAATTTATATGCCACCAAATATGTGGCCTCAAATTAAACTAAACATCAGTACTTTCAGGCTATTAAACTACCACAATTAACAAGCAGCCAAGGAGAGGGATTAGTAGCTGACATTACAGCATTAGAAATTCACGAGGCCCCGGCTTCAATGCCCTGTGGGAAGACTTGTTGCAACAATGACCTCCCAACAGAGTTATATAAAGCTTTTTCTGTAGCGCTAACACCTTTTTTGAGTGAGCTTTCTAATTTTATAAAATAAGGAGGAGAGGTCCCATCAATTTTTAAGGAATCAACCATTGTTAGTTCTGTTAAGAAGGGTAAGAATCCTAGGGACATAAACTCATATAGGCCGATTAACTTATTACATACTGATTACAAAATTTTAATGAAAATTTGGTCAAATCGTATTATTCTGGCTGCCCAGAAGGTGATCCATAAGGATCAGAGCGGGTTCGTGGCTGGAAGGCTGATGTCGTCTAACACTGGCTTCTTAGTACATGCACTGGATTTTTTTATGTGAATCTGATGCCCACACTGATATGGTAGATGCTGAGAAAGCATTCAACCTGGTAAATTGGGATGCTCTTTTTCATGGCCGTTCCCTCACAATTTATAACTATGTTCCGTAATGTATATCAAGGGGGACAGGCTAAGGTCTACATGAAATCTAATTTAGCTGGGATGATTGATATAAATCAGGGAAATCTTCAAGGCTGTCCCTTGTCTTCCATATTATTTACCTTTTTTATCGAACCACTGGCAGTTAGGATCAGGGCAAATTTGGACATAGAGGCACCGATAGTGGGAATGTCTGAGCCAAAACTATTCATGGACGACATCATTTTATACCTCAGGCCAGAAGAACAAAATATTAAAATGATAGTGGCAGAGTTTGAGCAGTTCCAATCAATTGGGGGATATAAATTTAATCATAATAAAATGGAATTGCTTTCATTCAACACCTCTCTTACTATTTGTCTTCAGCAGCAAGCGTCCTCTTCCAACCCAATTTGTTAATTGGGGATATATGTAAATAATTGCTATGAAGAGCTTTATTATCTGAATTATGAGGTTATGATGAAGAAGATTAGAGACTTATTGGACAGATGGACACTTCTTCCTCTTACACTAATTTTCCGAGTAGCTCTTATAAAAATGTCTATTCTACCTTTGCTGATTTTTCATTTTACAAATGTTCCGATAAAAATCAGTATGACTGATTTTAAATGAAATGAAATGAAGGTTTTGTAAAGCGCGTGTTTGCTGACGCGTCTTAGCGCTAGCTGTCATTGATCTATACAAGAGGGAAATAATAAAACGACTATGGTTTTGGCGCAAATAGCCATGTTTTTAGTGCTTTTCTAAACAATTGTATATTGGTTTGATTTCTAAGACTGATGGGCAAGGTGTTCCATAGTTTGGGGGCCAGATGGAAACAACTTCTGCCCCCCCCATTTTACAGTCACCCTGGGAACCACGAGTAAAGAGGCCGATGATGACCTGAGGTTTCGCTGTGGGATGTGCTGTCTGATTTGCTGACTGAGATAGGCAGGCCCAGCCCCGTTCAGTGTCTTATGTACAATGCACATGGACTTGAATTGGATCCTTGCCTGGACTGGGAGCCAGTGCAGGTTTTGAATGCCTTGGCTTATAGGATTTTAAAGAATTAGAAGTACATTTCCAACACTTTGTTTGGAAGAAGAAGGTTACATGGGTTAAACTTCCTGTGCTTCAACTGGAGATAAATCAGGGGAGACTGGCATTGCCTCAGGTACGCACATATTACAAAGCCTCTGTTATAGATATATTAGTTTGACTAATAGACATCAGGGGATCTCTAGATAGTTTCTTTTTGGAAAAGATGATGCAGGATGCTGGAGCCCGGCTCCTGGTTTTTATAAAGACTGAAAAACTTCCACAAAAAAACAGATATTAAACAGTGCAGGAATATTGTATGAGACTCCAAGCATTCTATTTGTTAAAGGCTCAGTCTGCAGGGTATGAATATTTGCAGCCTAAGGAATGCAAAGCTCTGGGCCTACCAATACCGAAAAGCCATTTGAGTTTTTGGAATGCTATTGGCTTTAAAGATTTAGGCCACTTTTTGGTGGGGGGGAAATGCAGGACCTTCAAGCAAGGTGCAGGGATTGCTGCAAGCTTTTCATTTTTGGGTACTAGCAGATTACTGTCTTCAGTCAAGCATAGTCTCCTCCCCAGTAATAGCGGCTTTGTTTAGAACAAATCAAAGGGGGGTAGGGAATTGGCACAGATTATTATGGAATCAAGAATTCACCTGGTGAATTTTTTTTTGATAAAATCACTCAGGCAACTCAATGCACTTTTTCCAAGGTCGAGTGGCAGGTGATCTCGCAATTAGGCAGTAAAGCCTTAAGAGCTGCGAATTAAAAAAAAAATTGTTTTTGTATCGCTGGAATGCATATTACACTCCTAAAGCCCTCCATAAAATATATCCAGAACTGGAAGATCGCTGATTTCATTGCCAATAGCTGGGGGAAGGGGGCGACTTGCTACACATTGTTTTTACCTGCCCAATGGCAGTAAACTTTGAGGAAAAAGTATTTGCCACCCTAAGGGGCCGATTACGATTGCGGAAGGCCCGTCACCGCCAGCCATGCAGTGGCGGTCCTTCAGCAATCTGACCGCGAGATTCCCCCCGCCATATGACGATGGCGGAGGGAATCGCGCTGGGACCGTGGCGGACGCAAAGACCGTCCGCCACAGGTCCACCAAAAGCAATCTAACAGATTGCCTGGCGGACGGATCAGATAGCCCAAAATGGTGGCGGTGCCTAGCAGGCACCGTCCACCAAATTAGGATGCTGGCTATGCAGGCCTTTCCATGGAGGCGATGTCGCCATGGAAAGGCTTGTGGGGATTTGTTACGGGGGGACATGTGTTGGGGGAGGACATGTGTTGGGGGAGGTGATGGTGCACTTGGGGGGTACCCCTACATTTCACAGTGCCTGCCACGTAGTGCAGTGAAATGCACAACATGGCATTTTGACATCGTGGCGGGGCAGCACCCACCGCAATGTTAAAGAGCAAGATCCGACCGCAATGGTGGCGGTCACATCCTGATCGGGTGTGCGGGACCGCCGCATGCATGGTGGACGGTCCTGGTTCCCAGCAGGATGACGGTCGGACTCCAGTCCATCCGCCATCCTAATGACCCCCTAAGTTCAGGATTACGGAGAAGGATCGAACCGGAGGCCGGCGTGGTGCTCTTCGGCTTTTTAAAGCAGAGGCTTAATTCGCCAGTGGCTAAAGGGGCCGAAACATTTATTGCGATCACTTCTTAAGTAGCTCGATCCTTAATCTTGCATAATTGGAAGATAACTAAAGTACCAACGTGTCAAGAGTGGCATAATAAAATGAAATGAACAAAAATGTTGGAGGAGGCCTTTGCAAAAAGGGTCGGGCAGTTAAGAGTTTTACTGCCACATGGAATTCATGGAAGGTACAGAAAATGAAGCAGTGTAAGATTTGGTAAATTATATCAGGGTGTATCATGTGTATTGAATGCAGTATCCGGAACGAGGACATTTTAGGCATATTATTTAGGCATGGTCGAACTTTTAATTAAGAGTTACTTGCTGCTAGGTGCTGTAGATGATATCTTCGAGAAAGTATGTTATACCATCTTCTTAATAAGGTTTGTCTTGGAACTAGTAGTATATATATCTTAGGAGGATCATGCACTTTGAAGAAGGTTTCCATGAAGGGTCAGGATGTGGAATTTGGAATGACCCACTTTATTTAGGTAGTGAATAATATTGTTTACACTAATACCAAAACATGTTTATCTTAGGTACAACTGCACTTTTCTTGAAACCAAGCAAGGCATTGTACTTTAGTTAAGCACTGAACAATATTGTCTATATGGACATTTAAGTCTTTTAATGTAGTTCTGGGATAATGCATTTTATATATGTTAAGAAGAAGATCGTTAATTATTGTGAAATAATTAATGTTTAGTATTTAGTAGAGGGCGTGTGATAGAAATTATTTTACTTTTTATGAGAAAAAGAGCTGCCTGGGCATTGATTTATTGATTGATTGATTTATTATTGCCTAGCAACGAGCTGGGGTTGCTGGTCCACACCACATCCCCAGAGTGCACCTTACACTGATCTGCTTCACTGCCCTGAGAAAGTCAAGTGCTACAGTTGGGTACTTGGTTCCCAGCAAAGAGAAACTTGTAGGTGTATTACTTGTAAAGAACTCACATCTTTTGCAACTAATAACCCAATTTCTTACACACACCTTGCGATGTGCCACTTGTGTATCATTTAACTCAGATTTTGGAACTAACCTAACTTGGAATTTCAAGTCTACCTTTTTCATGTTGTGTAAATTCAATAGGTAGACTAGAGGATTGGGCCATTGCTTATCCAGCCTCTTGATGGCTCACTGACAACCAACAACACTAAAGTATATGCAAGATTCCTTCTGGATGGTATCTCTCTAAGGGGCACCACCGATCATCTTGGCTCATCAGCATCCTCAAAGTGGCATAGTCAGGGCTGCTTCTCCTTTGGAGTTTCTCGCATAACACTTGTATTCATAAACGTTCACATGGGGTAGGTAACACTCTTGTTAACTTTTCACATAGGATTACACATTTTAGCCTAAGACATGCACCATCTTCCAAACCGCCTCATAGTGATAACAAAAAATGTGAATCTGGTAAAACAATGTGAGTCCTCCCATCTCAAGGGGATATCTTTCTGTCTTCTAGACTTTCTCATTGTCAGGAATATGATGTAGCTCTGATCTTCTTTTAGTCTGTATCAAAACTATTGTGATTCTTTTACACGTCTTTTCCCTATTCGGTGCTTCATGTAGGTAGCAAAAGGATCAGGGTTTGCAGTTTCTACCCCGTTAAAATAAATGTGAGCATTTTATATCTGGAGGAAAAAACTGCCAATTGATTAGCCATTCCACATGCCTTGTGCATTCCTGCCAAAAGAGGAATCCGCAAATGCTCGTTTGCATAATCCTAAAATAACACTGCGCAGGCTCTCTCAAGAACTCCACAGGTTCCCTGGGTTTTACTGGCACCTGTCATGAGACAATTTAGCCAATACCCCTGTCTGCAAGAGAAAAATGCAAACATTTGCCACAGTGAATGGCATATCAGTTATACTCCCCAAACGTTCAAAAAATAAAAATACATTACATAATTTTCATTCACACCTGATAACCAGCCTTCAGAAGAGCCCAAATACATCACAAGACTTTCTGCATTTTTGAATCTTTTATTTGCACTATTCATATTGTAGCATGCCCACATTTTTGTTTTAAAAATAAACACAAAATAGTCAAATTAAGAAACAATTGAAACGTGGATATCTTTCTTTGTTCACCAACTTACATTTCAGTTATAAAAAGAGCACTTTTACACAAATGAGCAATAAATGAACCACTGCTTTAAATTCATTCTGAAGGCGAAATTGTGCTTCATCTGAGATTTGTGGCACTTTTAGTTGAGATATCAGCTGTGTAGCCTGTTTTTTCGGTTTTTGCTCTGATTTACTTAGGTTTAGTGCTCCCTCTGGGGCATATTAGCAAGACCGGCGATAAAATTATCGCCGTTTTAGCGGCAGGAAACTGCCGCTAAAACGGCGATAATGGGCTTGCTAATATGCGTTATAGAATTCCAATAGAAACCCAGGTTAGATGTCCTGCACATCTAACCTGGGCTTCTATTGAATTCTATACGCATATTAGCAAGCCCATTATCGCCGTTTTAGCGGCAGTTTCCTGCCGCTAAAGCGGCGATAATTTTATCGCCGGTCTTGCTAATATGCCAAGACCACGTTAAAATTATCGCCGTTTTAGCGGCAGGAAACTGCCGCTAAAGCGGCGATAATAAGCTTGCTAATATGCGTTATAGAATTCCAATAGAAGCCCAGGTTAGATCTAACCTGGGCTTCTATTGGAATTCTATAACGCATATTAGCAAGCCCATTATCGTCGTTTTAGCGGCAGTTTCCTGCCGCTAAAACGGCGATAATTTTAACGTGGGTCTTGCTAATATGCCCCTCTGTTTTTAGTTTTTTGCTTTTGAGTTGCTTTTAAATTAGTCACTTGCAATAGGAAAGGAAGAGAGGTCAATGCAGTCCTCCTATTCATTTGTGTTACACGTCGCATGGTTTTGGTAGAGTTGAAAGCACTCTACAACTCATTCCACCTATAACATGAAAATGTGAAAATGCACTGCCTAGCAGCATCCCCTAAGTGCTTCGAACCCTTTTTTTCTGTCCGCTATCGTTCTTTTTCATCTAGCAAATTATAGCACAGGTTTTTAGCCGCCAACATTTATGTCGTTCCCTATTTTTAGAGCTGATCAAAAATAGTCGATGTTGTGGGCCTCAAAACATTTGAAGAAGGGCATAATTGTGTTGCCAAACATCTGAGAATTATTAAGCGTAAATACTCTATCAAAGTAATCAACGCTGGGCTAAATAAACTATTCTGAGAAAACATTGATTGAATTCGATGGTGGCAAATGCTGTTGTCGGCATTTGCATGTTTTCACTGGTATGTTGCTCCAGTATTAAATGTTATCAACAAATTGAACATGAATTTTATTTTTATTGTTGCAAGTTGAATTTCAATATCTAAAAATGTGCATAATTGTAACTCAATGCTTGCTTTCTTCTTTAAACACTGCGGTTTCTTGTGCTTATATGTTAACTTCATTGGTTAGCTTTGTAGCCTGTCTCTGCTTCCTTTTAGAATGAGTCTACATTTATTAATTTTCAGTTTTTCATAATATTCTTAGGCATGTCTTACAGGAAGATAGGTCATTAACAATAACAAAAGAGTGCCCAGCGCAAAAAGATGTATTCAGTAGAGCAACGAAAGTGAACCTCATACCTCATGCAACCAATATCATTTCAAAAAAATAAAGCGTACGGATGACAAACAATAGCTAACAAACACGCTGAAAAATGGGAGGGGGAGGATGGGGACACAAAATGATGTTATGAAAAAGAGGTCAAAGTAAATCTAAACGCTAATGCGGGTTACCACTATAAATTTGCACACTGCGACACAATGCAGATTCAGTAGGCCCCATTTTTTGTTGTTTTGCTGTTTTTTTCAATGTTTTAGAGTTTGTGTCTGGTGTTAACTTAATGGGGTGTGTGTGTGTGTTGGGGTCTAGCCCAGCTTATTTTCAAGGCCCTTGTGCTGCCGGTATGGCACCTTTTCTCATATTAGGGACCACACCAGCGACACAAGGGGCTTGTAAATTAGCCCCTGGGGGGGATATTTACAGGAAACTGCTGGTGCGTGGTGTAATGCCAAATTTAGCAACACCGCATTCCAACATTTTCAAAATGCAGGGATGCGCCATAGTTACAAAAATACGGCGCACCCCAGCGTTTCTCCGAGCGCTAAAAAAGCTGCATAGTACCAGCGCAGGCACCCTTGCCCCATGTTACAAGGGTGCCTGCGCTGCAGGGGTTATTGTTTATGTGCAGGAAGGGACACCTTTCTGGACATAAACAATCAATAAAGGCCATTTGCTCTTTCTATGTGTGCTGCAGAATGCAGCACACATAGAAAGAGCAAAAAATGAGGATAAATTAATCATTATCCTCGTATTGCCATTCTAAGGCCAGATAAGACCTGGCCTTAGTTTTTGGCGCTGCCTCAGCCTTGTAAATCTGGAGCAGCATCAAAAAGCAATGGGTGTTGCGATGGAAAGCCCACTGCAACACCCATTGCCCGCCCCTTTGCTGCAGCCGACTCTAGTGGAAAGGGGCATAATTACAAGGTGGCATTAGGCCAGTTAAGTGGCTTAGCGCAACATTGTAAATATTGAGAATGGCGCAATGCCACCGGAACATCAGAAAAAGGGATGCTCCAGTGGTATTAGGGGCTTGTCTTGGAGTGGAACAGGGGCATGTCTTGGAGTGGCACATTAAGGATGCCAGTATTGATAGACTGTGGACTTCTCTCCCTGTCACAGTTGATGTACATAGAGACGTTGTGACAGTAACCTGTTTTTTTCCAAAATTCACACTTTTTAGTAGAATTTTTTTATCTGCGTCAATTGAGTGGTGAACTTATGGTTCACTTTTGGAAAATCTACACTTCTATGTGCTTACTTGACTCCTTGTGCCAACATAAAGAGGGGCATATTTACAAGGGGATACCACCAGTAGAACATCACTTTTAGCGACGTTCTGGTGGCGATAAGCCCTTTTCCATATTTACAAAATGGCATTTAGCCACTTTTTGTGTCTTAAAGCCACTTTGTAAATAAGGCCCCTTTACACGCATTACTTAGGGCCCGATTCCGATCTCGCTGGGAAAGCCCTACGGCCGACTCTGTTCCGTAGAGCTTTCCGACCGACTCGTGCTCCGGGGCTCTGAGCGACAGAGTACGATGCGCTGCAGCGCTGACGGACTCGGGTCGCTCGGAGCCCCATTGAAGTCAATGGGAGCCTGTTGTACGTCGCGTACATAGGCTTCCATGGCGAAAAATGTACGTCTTGGAAGAGGGCGCCCCCTGTCGCGTGTTCGCGTCGTTGCCCCCCGCAACGTACATGCATGGGTGAGGGGGACCCCTTGGTCCCCCCGCTGTCTGAGTCGTAGGGCACCGGGTGAAGGGGGGTCCGGCGCGGACCCCCGAAGTACGCTTCCCGGAGCACTTTCGAGCCGGAGGCTCCGACTCGCACCGGCTGCTCGCAACTCGCATCGTACTTGGCCGGACGGAAACCGTACGCATTGCACTGTACGCGTCGGACAGATTTGAGTCGCTCGAGAGGCATCGCTGACAGGTACGAGTCGGTCGTAGCGCGAGGCTTGAAGCGCATCGTACTTGCTCGCTCGTACAGCTGTACGAGTCGCACGGAAATTACTCGTACGACTCGTCCTCGCTACTGACGGATGCTGCTAGGAGCCCTTCCGAGCGAGATTGGAATCGGGACCTTAGTGTGAAAGGAGCGTGCAATGGATGTTGCTGTGGGCATTCCACCGAAACACCCATTGCTATTGATGCTGCCCCACATTTACAAGGATCTGTAAATCTGAGGCAGCGCCAAAAACTAATGCAATGCAAGAGCAGGCAGTAGAATGGCAAAAAGATGGTGAAATACTTTTATTTCTCCTCGTTTTTGCTTTTTCTATGTGTGCTACATTTTGCAGCACACTTAGATAGAGCAAAATGCCATTAATTATTGTTTATGTGCAGGAAGGTGTCTATTCCTGCACATAAACAATCATTAAATAATCATGATTTGCTACTTCAATGTGTGCTGCATTCTGCAGCACACATAGAAGTAACAAATTGCCATTAGTCATTGTTTATGTGTAGGTAGGGACACCTTCCTGCACATAAACAATCATTCCTTGCAACTCAGGCACCCTTGCATTATCCTGCAAGGGTGCAGGCATTGGTGCTAGGCAGCTAAATTTAGAGCCAGTGCTAGGGAAAATACAGGGGTGCGCCGTATTCTTGTGAATACGGCACATCCCTACTTTTTGAAAATGTCGTAGTGCAGCGCTGCCAAATTTGGGACAGCTCAGCGCTCTGACATTTTCTTGTAAATATGCCCTAGAGTGTTTGATTTATGTGACTGGGTAAGTAGCCGAATGGTATGTTGATGGTGTACTTTAATAAACAAAATTAGGGAAGGGTGTGTACTTCATTTTTGATATCCCCAGGCTTGCCTTCTGCACAATATGGAGTTAAGGATTTTTTCACAGACAGAGGAATAGTATTGGTGATATTCCTGAAGGTTGATGAAGGTGAGATAGACTCTAAAGTTAAGAAGTGTAGACAGGGGTCCTTAAAATAATCTTTGATGCCTTTAGTCTAGCAAGTTGCTGCTGATTGGTTGTTTCTGAGCAATGTCATTTTGAGGATAGCAGGAGTGATGAGTGGGACTTGAGATTTGTGCAAGGTGAGTAAATGTTCTGGTAATGTCTGCCCTTTTGCCTGATTACTCCTTCAGTCGACTGATGACAGCCAGGTTCAGAAACCTCACACCTCCCTGTGCCTTTGTTGTGGGTGATTCACACTGAATACAACCAAGCTGTAAGAAGCATTAATTTACACAAAGGCTGAGTCATCTGAAGAACCTGGAAAGGACACTTGAAAGGTGAACCAGAGCAAACCCTTCTGAACGTTCAAACATTGAATACACATCTTATGCCTTCTTTTACTGTATAAAAATGGAATCCCACAACATCAATTCTATTTGAAGTTCAGATTTATCTATGGGCAAGGATATGTTTGCTGCAAAGTGTAATCATAGGAATGTTGTTCAACCAGAGGTGGTTTCCTGAATGATAGCTATTTTAACAAAGGTGAAAGCAAATTTAACCACTTGCTAACAGACTTTTTTACTGGACCTAAATTGCACCAAAACCAACATACCGTCTGAGAGTGTGAAGGAGTCAGAAGTGACTGTTCAGGAGGAAATAGATGCAGTGTGGTCCCGGAGCAGTTAGGACTTCAAAAAGAGGAGGACAGCAGATGGTGACCTGTATACCTCTGTATTGGTGGGTAACAGTCTCTCAAACATTGGTTCCTTAAAAGAACAATGACGACTTGATGTGAAGAGTACCAAAGTCCTAGCCACACTCTGATAAGGATCGCTGATACAACATTGACTCCAATAACATTGAGCTACAAAAATATCGAGCTATAATATCATATAAAAAAATATCGACACACAATACACAAAACAGAAATGACACTAACATCGATAAAAAAATATTGTCTAAAAAGACATCTATGACAAAACTATCAGCAACAAAAATAAAGATAAAGAATAATGAAACCCTCAAAAACCCAAAAAGTAGGTTTAAAAAAAACGCTCCAACAAACCCAAAAAATAAAAGGAAATGTAAAGAAACTTGTTTTAAAAAAACAAAATACATTTTCATTTTTTTTTTTAAATGAACGCGTCTTCACCACCATCTGTTCACAAAACGGAAAACCTGTAAAGAAAAAAAAGAACACCCACCCACAATAACATATACAAACCCACAAACATTAATATTAACATTAAATACAAGATAACATAATTAAACAACACATAACTAACACTACATAACACTCTACTTCTATCCAAAACTACGTCAAACACATAAAACACTAAACTACCAAAACAGCACCTAACTACACCTAAAACAAACAAATAACGTCCTAACAAATCTAATTACACTACTACTACCTCTCCCCTACCCTAAAACTACCTTAAAAGAAAATTAAATCAAACTTACCTTAACCGACGAAACACAGCTCCTAACAGCGAGGTTCCGTTTTCCAAAATGACCTAAAAACGAAACAGATAGACAGAAAAGTGAGGAAAGAAGAAAAAAAATGGCCGCGTAATAAAAATGAAAAAAAGACTTACTCCCCATAAAAAAGAATGGAGAAATATTTAAAAAAAACAAAAAATTAAGGCCGGAAAAAGTACCGACCGACTCGGAGCCGGAATTTATTCCGACCGACACGTACCTGTGGCGCCCGACACGCCAAGTACGATGCAAGGCGTGCAAAATCCGACTGACACGTACCGAACCCAAGCCGAACGACCGAGCCGCACGGAAAACAGCAATCCGGTCGGAAAAACACGCGAATCGAACCGACCGACACGCACCTGGAACAAATCCAACCGAAACGTACACGCGAACTCCAAACCGCTAAGTACGATGCAAGGCGCGAAAACCACGACCGAGTCGTACGGAGGACAAGCCGTACGACCGACACGCATACAAAACCGAGCCGAAGTAACACAAAACACCGCGACCGACGCGTACGCAGCATAGAAAACTGCACAAACACAGCGTGAACGAAACGGAGAACACCGTACGAGACAAATGCAGGGTCCGACTCGGTCACAAGAACGTTTCCAACATGCACAGACAGTACAAAGGAAAAATTACACAAAAAAAGGCCAAACAAGCAATTACAAAGCCAATAAATAATGGGGGGGGTGGGGACAGAGAACAAAGACACACCCACAACTCCACCCATATAAAGGACACAAATCCCAAACATGATCCTTTGCAAATGCCATCCTACTGCCAACACCCAACAGACAGCAACCACACACCCACATCTCATCCCTCACACAAGCCACACACCATCAGCACACCAACAAATACCTACCTCACATACACCCAGCAAAACACACACCCACACACCCTCACCTGCACACCAACACACACATCACTCACCATCACCACCCATCACCATGCCCCCCAAGAAGAATCACAAGTTCCTAGATTGTTAATTGGAAGTCCTGGTAGACGAGATCCTCAGGGTAGAGCCACAGCTGTTTGGCACACTGGTCCAACAGACCCCCATCTCCTAGAAAACCAAGATGTGGGAGAGGATCATCAACAGGGTGAACGCACAATCACCATGTCTGCTCACAAAGACCGACATCCAGAACAGGTGGTATGACGTGCGCAGGAGGGTCCGGGAGCTGCTCAAGAAAGACTACCTCCTGAGCCAATACACCGGCAGTGGCCCTCCTGCCAAGCCAGTATACCTCAGGCCCTGGGAGGAGAAGGTGCGGGCCATCCTTCCGCCAGTGAGCGTATATGGACTAGAGAACATCCCAGAGCCTGGTGAGTACACAACAAATGTACACAATATTCTGCCACAATACACACACACATCACTGTCAAGGGAGAGTCAAACCATGCACTCATAGCAATTACACAGCAACCAGAACAGAATCATCCCAAAATGTGTATGTCAGTCAGATAAACACAACACATGCCATCTCAAAGTTACATTTAACCGTGCCATCACATGTACAAACACAACTACAACTACAGCTAGGCAGTGGCACAAATAGAACTAACGAACACATCCAGACATGTAGCCACCACTACAACACCAACACACAGTGAAGACCACTGAAAGGAAGGAATTATGTGTATGCTGGGCAAGTCAGTGTAGCCAATAGCATCATGGGAGTCGTAGTCACACATATTGCCCCCCCCACAACTGTCCCATCAACACCACCATGAACCATGCGCACATCACAGGGAGTGGAAAAGGACTCACAAGATGGCTGACACTGGCTACTGCTGTGGGGAGCACAAGGCCCTGCTGGCAACTGTGCAACAACCAACAGCAGGACACCACTGACTGACATCCTGAGAGACAACTTCCACTCCCTGCAATGGAAGCACGTTCATGGTGGGATATCTGGCTGGCTGGGTGGGAAGGAGGACTTGCACCACTGACCATAGTCACAAGCACCTCCCCTCACACACACCCTCAACACATACTCCACATAACCCACCAGGGAGAATGCAATGCCACACATACTAACTCAAGATCCCACAAAGAACCTCCACCCTGGGTTATGTCGTGTGAAGCACAGGGACACTCTTGGGACTTTCAGCCAAACAACTGCCAGGACAACACTCCCAGCCATCCTGTCAGCACAGGCAGCCCACCCCACAGGGAAGCAGAGTCAAAAGGAAGGAAGGATGGAAGGATGGGCATGCTGGGAAGGGGGGTGGAGGCAATAGCATGATGGGAGTCGTAGTCACAGCTCTACATCCCCCACCACATGGCCCAGCAAGCTCACACTCACGCATGCACATCCCACAGAGAGTGGAAAGGCCCATCAAAGATGTCTGACACTGTTGCTGTGTCGTGGGGAGCACAAGGGCATGCTGGGAACTGCACACCAACCAACAGCAGGACACCACTGTCAGCCATCTTGCCATTGCTCTCACACCCACACACACTGAACTCCCCACAAAAGCAAGTAAGTATGGAAATGCTGGGAAGTGGGGTGGAGGCAATAGCATGATGGGAGTCACAGTCACAGACATACCTCACCCCCACAACTGTCCCATCAACACCACCCTGAACCATGCTCACATCACAGGGAGTGGAGAAGGACACACAAGATGGCTGACACTGGCTACTGCTGTGGGGAGCACAAGGGCATGCTGGGAACTGCACACCAACCAACAGCAGGACACCACTGTCAGCCATCTTGCCATTGCCCTCACACCCACACACACTGAACTCCCCACAAAAGCAAGTAAGTATGGGAATGCCGGGAAGTGGGGTGGAGGCAATAGCATGATGGGAGTCACAGTCACAGACATAGCTCACCCCCACAACTGTCCCATCAACACCACCCTGAACCATGCTCACATCACAGGGAGTGGAGAAGGACTCACAAGATGGCTGACACTGGCTACTGCTGTGGGGAGCACAAGGCCCTGCTGGGAACTGTGCACCAACAAACAGCAGGACCCCACTGACTGACATCCTGAGAGACAACTTCCACTCCCTGCAATGGAAGCACGTTCCATGGTGGGATATCTGGCTGGCTGGGTGGGAAGGAGGACTTGCAGCACTGACCATAGTCACAAGCACCTCCCCTCACACCCCCTCAACACAAACTCCACAGAACCCACCTGGGAGAATGCAATGCCTCACATCCTAACTCAAGATCCCACAAAGAACCACCACCCTGGGTTATGTTGTGTGAAGCACAGGGACACTCTTGGGACTTTTAGCCAAACAACTGCCAGGACAACACTCCCAGCCATCCTGTCAGCACAGGCAGCCCACCCCACAGGGAAGCAGAGTCAAAAGGAAGGAAGCATGGGCATGCTGGGAAGGGGGTGGAGGCAATAGCATGATGGGAGTAGTAGTCACAGATATTGCTCAGCCTCACAACTGGCCCATCAACACCACCCTGAACCATGCTCACATCACAGGGAGTGGAGAAGGACACACAAGATGGCTGACACTGGCTACTGCTGTGGGGAGCACAAGGGCATGCTGGGAACTGCACACCAACCAACAGCAGGACACCACTGTCAGCCATCTTGCCATTGCCCTCACACCCACACACACTGAACTCCCCACAAAAGCAAGTAAGTATGGGAATGCCGGGAAGTGGGGTGGAGGCAATAGCATGATGGGAGTCACAGTCACAGACATAGCTCACCCCCACAACTGTCCCATCAACACCACCCTGAACCATGCTCACATCACAGGGAGTGGAGAAGGACTCACAAGATGGCTGACACTGGCTACTGCTGTGGGGAGCACAAGGCCCTGCTGGCAACTGTGCACCAACAAACAGCAGGACACCACTGACTGACATCCTGAGAGACAACTTCCACTCCCTGCAATGCAAGCACAGTCCATGGTGGGATAACTGACTGGCTGGGTGGGAAGGAGGGCCGGCTGTCAACCAAATACAACCAATGCAGACCATGTTCACACCCCAACAAATACATAGTAATGCCCAAATAATGCAGGACAATGTGCCACACCAATATCAACCCCTGACTGTGACGATTTAGGACAATGCAATGTACAGGCCCGCACCCAGAGGCACAGTCACAACTGTCAGGTGTGTCAACCATTGATGCCTGCAGAAACATAACATACATTGTGTGTGTCTCCCAAAAACAGGTGATGATGGGGACACAGCAGCAGACGCTGAGGAGTCCCAGTCCCAGGCTCAAGAGGATGCGGAGCTCACTGGTGTCGTACAGCCTCTGCCCTCCTCGGACGAAGAAGACCAACCTGGCACATCCGGTGCAAGTCTACATGCAGCACCAGCAGGACCACCAGCTGCAGCACCAGCAGGACCACCAGCTGCAGCACCAGCAGGACCACCAGCTGCACCCCTGCACCCACCCCTCCAACGACTGTCACCACAAATACCATCCCTGCCGACATGGACAGAACAAGGAGCAACACCAGCACAGGGACCCTGGACCAACGTGGGGCCATGGACACCACCACCACCACCAACCCCCAAGGTGGACCAGGGTCATCTGTGCGTGCCACTGCACGCACTGCACATGTCGGCAGGGGTGGTGGGAGGGGTGGGAGACAGAGGTCGCTGCTTGCAGAGGTTGCTGGTGTGCATGATGACCCACAACTGGTACGCATAGCTGATGCGTACCAGTCCAGCACCGGAGATCTCAGCCAAGTAGTGGGGCTCCTCAGAGACATGAAACAGCAGCAGGCTGCCCATCATGCCCGCTTGGACGCACACATGTCCCGCGTGGACTCACACATGTCCTGCGTGGAGTCCAAGTGGGACGCACTGCATGAGATGACGGCGGTGCACAGGGACATTTTACAATGCCTCCGCCAGATGAACAGCAACTAGTCCACACCTCCCTGTGTGCCAACAACATCTGGTGCTGAACAAACTGCAACTGCCACAGGGAGGGAGGATGACTCTGGCGGAGAGTCCCCTGCACCGCAGCAGCCTGTACTTGAGGGGCCCCCCCCAAAGAAGAGGGGTCGTCCGAGGAGGGGCAAGTGAGAGGCCGATGGCCAAGCGCAACTCCCAGGAAGCCTCAACCTGTTCTGGATGTTCACCTTTGTGCACAGACTGTTCACCCTGTTGACGGCAACACAACTCCCACACATTGCATGGGGAGTACAAGTTGGACCAATGTCTCAGACAACTGTGGCCCCGATACCGGGGATTTTGTCTACCAGGACTTTCAATTCACCTAGGAACTTCTGATTGCAAGATATATGTACAGCACTACCCATCCTATGCACTATTCACACAAATGTATCACAATAAACACACTAATACACCATACTTGCCTCTGTTGTGATTCCAACGTGGGTGCTGTTATGGGGATGATGAACTGCAAAATTACACTGTGTATGCAAACTGCAACAGCAAGTACAACACAGGCATGTGAGTAAAGGCAACATGACACATATTAGGGAGACACACCACCAGGGCTACACAACACATACACACCTAGGCCATCTGACTCATTGCCTACACTGATGTTGCCAGGGAAGACGGTGCAATGCACAGACACCACACCTATTCCCAGTTGTAGTCAAGTAGCCCACAGGTGCAGTGAGCAAATGGCAGTCAAATGTGTGACCACAGACAACGCACATCACAAAGTGAAGCACAGGTTTATTACACAGTTGCAACATGTCGTAACCACTACAGATGCAAGGTAATCCCACCTGGCAGCGGGCACACAGTCAACAACTGTAGAAGGAAGGAAGTCCATGGGTGTGGCGCACATCACCTGTAGGGACACAACAGCTACCACCCTGGAAGTACAATCACGTCGTCGCTGGACACAGTTGACCAAACGAATCTGAAAGTACCCTGTGAAGGACAGAAATGACACACAGTCAAAAGCAATGGAGAACAGGACAGAACAGCAAAATTCATGCACAATACATGTTACAAGATACCCACCAAGAACCAAGTTAGCATGTCAACACTGTTGGGGAGTACAGACCACCTGTAAGCACACATCGCTACACACATCCAGTCAAGTAGCCCATGGACACACTCCAACAGCACCAGAGCACCACCTACACATATCATGCCAACTCACATCATTGACATGACACCTCAGGATACTCACATTCAGCTAAAGAAGTTGGTGATTAGCTGTGTGCGGACATCACCCTCATCATCATCATCATCATCATCATCATCACTGGCATCGTGGTCCAGGCCAGGATCCTCCACAGGTGGTGGATGTTGGTCATTGTCATCCTGGATGAGAGGCAACTCCTTCCGCACTGCCAGGTTGTGGAGCATGCAGCAGACGATGATAATCTTGCACACTTTCGCAGGGGCATATGGGAGGGACCCTCCGGTCTTGTCCAGGCAGCGGAAGCGGCTCTTCAGGAAACCAAATGTCCGCTCAATCACTCTCCTGGTCCGACCATGTGCCTCATTGTAGCGCATCTGGGCTGGTGTCACAGGGTTCCTGAGGGGTGTCAGCAACCACGGCATGTTGGGGTATCCCGAGTCACCTACGGACAGACAAGTGCACATTAGCTGACTTGGAAAAGTGGGCGGAATACTACAGATCAGATCACACACAATGGCACAAAGTCAGTACACACCGACAAGCCAGGCACGCTGGTTCTGCATCTGTGCCATCATCCTGGGGATGCGACTACTCCTCATCACAAAGGCATCGTGTGCTGAACCAGGGAAACGGGCACACACGTGTGTGATGGTCATATCTGCAAGACACACCACCAGTGCATTGACCAAGTGGTAGTGCTTGCGGTTCCTGTAGGCCTGCTCCTGGGCCTGTGGTGGTACCAAAGCCACATGTGTCCCATCAATGGAGCCAATGACATGCGGCATCCTCCCCAGGGCATAGAAGTCACTCTTCACGTCAGTGAGTCGTTGCAGTCTAGGGAAATAGATGTACCGGTTCAGGAATAGCAACATTGCCGCCAAAACATCGCGGAGCACACGGCTCAACATGGTCTGTGACATCCCACCAGCAGTCGCCACAGTATGTTGGAAGGTACCGGTGGCAAAGAAGTGTAGGGCTGCCATCACCTTCACCTTGGGGGTCAGCGCTATAGGATACGGCCGGCCAGGCTGCAAATGTGGGGCCAACTGCACTGCCAAATCCTCAATCAGCTGCCTGGTGAAGCGGTACCGTCGGATGCTGTCCCGTTCCACCATCGTTGCCAGGTCTGGGAATGGTCGATGGACAGCAGGAGCCCTGCAGTGCAGAGGAGAAGAAAGCAAGATTGTCAGTCAGCCCACATATGCGGCATTGAACACACTCAATATCCCAACAAACATCATTATGAGGCACAACTACATGAAGTGTGCAGTTCCGTAAGGACATGTATGGTACATACATGGCCAACATCTGTCATCACGGTTCAACAAGTGGCATCAATAAGTCCCAGGTTGGCCCATTGGATATCATGAGGCCGTGTCACAGTTCCCATCTCCTGCTGCCGTGTCACAATCACCCCCCACAGTGACATGTGAGGACAGATGTGCCCCAGGCATCACAGCTCAACGACAGGTACATTCCCAGGGACCCTGTATTGCCACATGGACACTGGCATTACATGGAGTATCATGTATACACCACAGCAAAACAACTATGACCCCCACAGGTAGTGGTCCCACTTGCCACTGCAGGACAGACATGGACGTCTGTGACACACACACGCACAACATCAAAGTCCATGCACACACAACGTGGATGTGGAGACTGTCTCCCATTGTGCACATGAAATCAGAGACATTGTAAACTCTACATGCACACAGACTGTGGAGGACCATCACTATTGTGCCACTGGGACACCCTGGCTCAAACATACCGTCCCCCATGGGACTCACGGGGTATGTGACATGACATACACATACACCACCGTGAAATGTGACCATGGCACATGCACAGATATGAACAGTTGCACATCACAGTGGTCATGTACACGTAACACCCAGGATCCTGTCCCCATGAACCCGTGCACAGCCTGGGGGTGGCTGCCCCCAGGTGACACCCACAGGACAACATGTACACCAACATACACACAATAGGAAATGCAGCCTTACATGCCTTATTATACAGTTTGGACAGGCTGTCGTGTTGTAGGTGTGCCCCTCACTCCCTGGGAGCTATCTGTGGCTGGCATATGTCCATCTGAGACAGGCATGGTGACATATGCCAGTCACTTGTACAGGGATGCGTTGAACAGCAATGGACCGATCGGTGCCCCGGCCGGCCCATTGCATTCAATGTGTGCGGGTACGCGTTGTACCCCTGCACGCGTTGTACCGCAATGGACCGATCGGTGCCCCGGCCGGCCCATTGCATTCAATGTGTGCGGTGCGCGTTGTACCCCTGTACGCGTTGTACCGCAATGGACCGATCGGTGCCCCCGGCCGGCCCATTGCATTCAATGTGTGCAGGTACGCGTTGTACCCCTGTACACGTACCGCAATGGACCGATTGGTACCCCCGGCCGGCCCATTTCATTCAATGTGTGCCGGTACGCGTTGTACCCCTGTACGCGTTGATCAGCAATGGACCGATCGGTGCCCCGGCCGGCCCATTGCATTCAATGTGTGCAGGTACGCGTTGTACCCCTGTACGCTGTACCGCAATGGACCGATCGGTGCCCCGGCCGGCCCATTGCATTCAATGTGTGCGGGTGCAGCGTTGTACCCCTGTACGCGTTGTACCGCAATGGACCGATCGGTGCCCCGGCCGGCCCATTGCATTCAATGTGTGCGGTACGCGTTGTACCCCTGTACGCGTTGTACCGCAATGGACCGATCGGTGCCCCGGCCGGCCCATTGCATTCAATGTGTGCGGGTACGCGTTGTACCCCTGTACGCGTTGTACCGCAATGGACCGATCGGTGCCCCCGGCCGGCCCATTGCATTCAATGTGTGCGGGTACGCGTTGTACCCCTGTACGCGTTGATCAGCAATGGACCGATCGGTGCGCACCCATTGACAATGGCCTAGCCTGGCAACGGACGCGTTTTCGAAATTCGAACGAGTCGGTTGCTGGAAATTCAGTTGGTCACCAACAACAATGTTGCAAAATCATGTATGTCATGAAGTTGAAGATTTGAAGGATGCTGTGGGCGTGAATTGGTGCTGCTATTCCATGGATTGGCCAGATTCAGAAGCTGCAAACAACTTGGACCTATCACTTTGGACACAAGGGACAGTATCTGCCTCTCCAGCACATATATATTGCTGGCTGTTCCCCTGAGAGCTCACTTGCCTGCACTACATGCTCCAGGACGACATCTGCCACTGCACTGCTGCTGTCTCTGCCCCTCTGGACCCTGCAATGGCACGTACTGTGGAGAGAGCCCCAGCCTTCAGCCTTGAGGAGAACCAGGCCCTGCTGGACAGCCTACTTCCACAGTACAGCAAGCTGTATGGGACACCAGGGGAGCAGGTGAGTGTTCTGTGCACTGCCTTTCTGAATGTGCATTTTGTCTGACTAGCAAGGCTGAAAGTCTGCACGCCACTGGCTAGCAGGCTCACTGAGTAGTTGTCACCCCCCATAGTGTGTAGTGACATGCACTGGACAGGTATGGTGCAGTGACAGTGCATTTGAACAAGGTTTTACTTCCCATGCAATGATACCATGTAGTGACTTCTGGCAAACTGTCCATGGGCAGCTTTGCACTGCCTGTGTACATCATGTGCCCCTGTGATTGAGACATGTATATACAACTGTGTCATGCACGGATATGTTGCATGTGTAGTAATGGCCTTTTCACTTTGTCATCCTGACAGGTTAATGCCCATCGGTAGCAGGAGATCTGGAAGGACATCGTCCGGGCTGTCCGGTCCGTGGGGGTCTACAAGCGCCGGATCCGCAACTGCCAGAAGAGGTGGCAGGACCTTCGGGGCTGGACCCGGAGGATTGCACGGGTCCAGCTGAAGCTGTCGCCTCCTCGCAGGAGGGGCGGAACACAGACCCTGACCCCCCACATGCTCCAGATCCTGGCGGTGGTGTTTCCAGACCTGGATGGGCAGCTGAAGGCCAGACAGCAGCAAGGAGGGGGTGAGTCAAAGACTGCACTGTGAACTCTGTATTACATGCTATGTGCCCTCCTCTGGCCTGGTTCAACTGCCACAGTACAGCAGTCATGTTGTCCAGGAGCCATGTCCCTCTATTGTGCACTGCCCACTCCTCATCTGATACCCAGGTGTGGCCCTTACATTCAGGGAATTGTGTCACTTGGGACTGTGTCCTTGCAGTTTGCTTCACTAAAGGTGGGGGACAGCATCTGTTTCCTAACTCTGTTGTGGGCATCATGGGTGGGTCCATTGTTCACACAACGCCTGTGTTCGGACATGTAATCTGCGTGTTGCTTTGATATGCGGTCCACTTGCTGAGCTGAGCCACCACATGTGCCTGGGGTATCTGGCACACACCCATGCAGCGGGTGGGAACAATGTTTGGGCCCCAGGAGTGTGCAGATTACGTGTGTCACACATACATAGCCAGCTATCCACTGTCCAGGGCTCATCCCTCATTCATGTGGGACAGGACAGTCATGCCTACTCCAGGCCATGCAATGCACTCTGTACTCCCACTCCCGTGTATCAGCTGACACATTGTGCGCAGTGATTTGACCCCTCAGGTGTCTGCCTCTGTGTCAGTGTGCTGTGGATTTGTTGCCAGGACTGCTGGGGTGTTTCTCGGTAGGGGCTCAGCATGCCACTGGAGATGTGACCATAGGAGACGATACTTGTGTGTCACATAGGTGTTTGATCAGCTGCCCGTGCAGACTGGGGTATGCGAATGTGAAGTTCAGGCAGCTGTTCCCCATTCACAGCAGATTGTGAGGGGCTCAGGTTCAGAGGGTAGTGTCACAGGTCTCCCATATGTCCAATCGGTATGACCTGGACAGATGAGGGTTGAGATGATGTGTTGTGTGGGGGATGTACATCTGCACTTGTGCAGCTCCAGGACTTGCATTCCCCATGACCTACTATTGTGACACAGTGCAGAGTGTTGTTGTCTGGCTGCCAAGTCATACATCACTGAGACAGTGATGTATGACTTAGCAGTCATGCCTCCGCCATTGCATGTGTCTACTTATTGGTGATCCTGCAGGGGAGTGACATGTGCTACATGCACACCATTGTGGCGATGGCTATCAGGACATGGGTGCATCATGCTGTCTGTCGCTGGTATGCATAACATGCATTTCCTATTTGACTCTGGGCGACCCTTTCATCCGGCAACCTGTACTGACTCAGTGGCAAGAGTTGTGATGTGTGCATGTCCACATGCTACACCGTGTCCTCTGCACTGTCCAACTACTGTGTAGTTGGTGCATGTGTCCACACTGGGGTGTTGCTATCCAACAGACACCAGACAGATGGGTGCAAGGCCATGTGGGATGTGAGTGCCATGGTTGGCATCAGACTGACAATTGGCTTCTCCTGTTCAGTTAGGGCACTTTTAGCAGTGTACAACTAATGATGCCAGGGCTTGCTCTGTAATGTGCTGTGCTCACAGTGGTGTGTGCGTTTGGTGCAGGTGACTGATGTCTGTCTGTTTACCCATTGTTTGCAGATACATCCACGGCCACGGAAGGGGACAGCTCCACGGACCAGGAGGAGCCGGAGAGCCAGACTGGGTCAGCAGCCGAGGAGTGGTCGGAGGGACCCAGTGGCATGGAGGGCGAGGGGAGCCACACCGAGGAGTCCTCAGCACCATCCACCTCAGCTGAGGACCAGAGCAACTCGGAGGATGACTCCCTTATGGAGGCGGGTGTCAGCAGCCACCACACCCCAGCTAGTGTTGCTGTCCCCGCCACCACCAGCACCACCACCGCCCTCCCATCGGCTCCCATTCCCCAGGTCCGTGGAGGCTCCCATGTTCGGGAGCGTGTCTCCTTTGGGCCAGGCACCGCACCCCTGCCCCTGTGTCCCCTGCTGCCCTGAGTGAGGAGTCTGTGTACCTCCTTTGCCAGCTCCATGTAGGGCAGACAGCCATGCTGAGTGTCCTCCATGCGCACACCGCTCTGTTGACTCAGCTGGTGTCGTTCATGGAGGGCATCTCATCGGGCATGTCTGACCTACAGAGGGGCAATAGGTCCATGGACTCCTCCCTGACGGCAGCAGTGTCCCTCCTCAGACAGTCCCTCACCCCTCCTGCCTCTGCTCCATCCACACTCCCCAGCACCTTACCCGTCCCAAGCACACACACACCGGCACAGGCACACACCAGCACACACACATCCAGCACACAGACACACATGCCACAAACAAAACGCACACGCACGCACAGTCAGGGGACTGAAACCAGACTCACAGGGGATGGGGCCCTGGAACACACACACGCATCCACGAGCACTGCGCAGTCCTCAGTTGCCTCTCCATCCAAAGCATCCTCCCTTGCCTCACCTGCAACCCCAAAGACCCAGCGGCTCTTCCTCAGTGACCTCGGCCTCTTCCCCTCCGATCCAGCTGATACAGCATTCAGGGGAAGAGGAAGCCCACCCACACGGAGCAGAGTGCCCCTCGCCCCGGACACCCTCCCCCAGGCGCAGACAGACTGAGGCCCCCACCCACAAGTCCCCCGGAGTCGTAAGAGCAAGACCCCGCCGCCGCCCTGCAGCTCAGGCACCAGGTCTCCTTCCTCCATCCCTCAGGCCCCCACTCCACAGGTGCCCCCACCACACCCTGCCCCAGGTTCCCCCACCCACAGATATACCATCCCCAAGAGGATCCGGCCTTCTCCCCCTGCCACTTGCTCTCCAGGCACCACACCCCCGCTGCGCTTGTCTGTGCCACTGATGTGGTGAGGGTGTCCTCCCCTCTGTCCAGCCCACCTTGCCTGTTCCCCATTCTCCTCCCCTGGTGGTAGGCACTGCAGTGGAGTCCACTACCACCCTGTCTGACTTGGGCACTGCAGTGGCGGACCTGTCCACTCCATCTGCAGGGTCCACTGCAGTCGTGCCGGCACCCACAACATCTGAGTCATGCCCCCAGTTGTGCCGGCACACACCATGTCAGACACCTCCACAGCAGTTGTCAGTGGCTCTCCAGCACCCACCACCCCTTCCCTGCTTCCTCCTGGTGAGCCCTGATCCTGTCCCTGCGGTGCCTGGCCTGCCCCCGGTTGCCCCTCCTAGTGGATTGTCCCTGGTTTTGTGCAGGCATGCGTAGGGTGACATCTGCCACTGTCACCCTGTTTGGACTTTGATAATGGACTGGCCATTGGCCTTTGTGTTTTTCTGGACTTTGTTTTCATTACACACATATGCTGAATAAAGCAACTTTCTGTTCTCTAGTGCTTATGCTTCTGATGTACATGTTGTTGATGATGCTAACCATGCCCTTGCTGCAGTGATGGTGATATTTGGTCTCATGATAATGAAGTGTTACTGTGCAGGAACCCATGTGGTCCAGGGGGAATGTGTCCTATCCTGTGGTGTATCCATGTCATCTATAGCAGCATCTGAGGGTGTCATGTGTTCAGTATTTGGCAATGGGATTTCCTACTTAGATTAGCTATTTCACATCTGTGGCTTCCACCCCTGCACATCTGTTGTGCCTGCCATTGTTCAATTCGTCTACTTCCCTGACCGTGTGGCCATCTCCACTGGACATGCAGGTTTGGGCATCAATGGGGAAGGACTCATCTGTGTTGTCAGTGCAACATTGCTATACAAGTGTGTTGGATCTGTGCTGATGATTTCATTGGCACTTCCATGACCAGGCTGATGTGACGGGAGCCCTCATTTGGTGCTAATTGTTGATTGTGTGACCAAGTGCTCAGCTGACATGATGGGGCCCTACTGAGGCAACATATGGCACAGCTTTCCTCACACAGGAGTGGAGTCCCCTCATGGCAGTGTGTACTCCTGTGACATTGCCTGCGCCCAAGGTGTGTGTTGTATGTGCATGTCTGTGTGTTCACTTCCGTTTAGCTGTGCATGCTGTGATCCCTAGTGTTGTACCTGTTTGTGATGCTTGCTGAGTTGACCGATGTTCCCCCAAAGTCTTCTCCCTGGGTTCTCTGTGATGTGGGTGCATGGCACATTACTGGTCATCAGGGTGTCACCCATAGGTGTGTTTGCTGTCAGGGCTGAGTTTGTGTGCAGACGCAGAAGGGTCACAGTCAGGTTTCCCCTTGGCACTTGTTGTTTGCCCCTGTCATGTGATTTCCAGTTTGTGTTATCTTTCAGTGATTGTGACACGTTGTGTGTGTGACTGCTGGCACTCCTCAGGGTCCGGGCTGCAATGTTGGTTGTTGTCTATGTGTGTTCTTTGTGGGTGACCTTGGCTTCTTCATTGGTGTGTGACTGTGGCTGGGATCCCATTGGTTGGTGTGGTATTGCCGTCATGTCCATGTACAGCGTAGTGTGCAGTGTGTCAGACATTCAGGAGTCTTGTTGAGTGGCCATGTGTGATGTGTTTCTGCACCTTGGTTCCCACCCACCACCCTGGAATAGTCATGGGTGCATGTGCAATGTCACCAGTGCATGTGTGCTTCACTGCTGCACATTGTTGGAGGTCGAGGGGTGTGGTGTTGAGTGTGTGCAGATGAGAGTTGTTGCCCGGCTAGGCCCCTGCCTCCATGTTGGCCTTGGCTTACTGGCCATGCTGATTGATTTGTGCTTGTGTAGGTGTGATGGTAGTTTGTTGCTCAGGACACATGACTGTGGTTCACAGTGTGAACGGCATTTAGCTTTGTCATCACAGTGGGATTGTAATGCAGCCCAGGGTCACCACATTGTGGGGGCCCTGGGGGTAGTGCTGTGGTGTGTCTGTGTCTTGCTGTGTCAGTTGCTGTTCCTACGTGCCTGTGTGACATGTGTGATTTGTGCTCCCTCTCATCTGACAATGCCTGCTTGCCCACATAGGGGATTTGGATCCATGAGTTACCTTTGTGTGGCACTGTATGCACATCTGTATGATTGGTATTCAGGTCTCCTCATGTGTTGTGTGGTTGCCTGGGGACACTGGCACCCCCCTCACCTGTTGTGTATGATGTGCAGTGTGGGTCTGCCTGTTTGTGTTTGTGCATCTGCACCACTGCATTGGCATATCTTGGGTGTGCCATTGGCTGTATGTAGTTTGGTGGCTTTCCCCTTCTGTCCCTGGGACTCCTAGGTCATCGGTCAGCACAATGATCATGGTTTGTGTGTCCCATTGCTGCCATGGTATGGTATCTGTTCACCTCACATCTACAGTCTCCACAGCGTATCTGCATTTGTGTGCCCATTGGTGCAAATATGTGGGTCTGCATTCTGATGGTCACTTCTGTCATTGTGTCATTGATGTATGTTGACAGTGTCAGCCCCCATGGGTGTTGTTTGTCTGCACATGGCCAAAGGTATGTCTTATTTGCACTGCAGTATTTGGCTCCCCCAATTTATGTTGCAATGGGACACATGCACTACTTTGCCACTGATGTGTTTTATGTTCTGTGACCAGGAATCATCCATGCAGTTTGGCAGTTGCAGCTCTTTCTTTGTCAACACTTACCTTTTAGTCACTGTGATGATGGGGGTTTGGACCCCATTGCCACAATGTTCAAAATGTGCTTCAGCTATGGACCCCACACTTACCTTTTGGTCACTGTGGTGATGGGGCGTTAGACCCCATTGCCACAATGTTCAAAATGTGCTTCAGCTATGGACCCCACACTTACCTTTTGGTCACTGTGGTGATGGGGCGTTAGACCCCATTGCCACAATGTTCAAAATGTGCTTCAGCTATGGATCCCACACTTACATTTTGGTCACTGTGATGATGGGGGTTTGGACCCCATTGCCACAGTGTTCAAAATGTGCTTCAGCTATGGACCCCACACTTACATTTTGGTCACTGTGATGATGGGGGTTTGGACCCCATTGCCACAATGTTCAAAATGTGCTTCACCTATGGACCCCACACTTACCTTTTGGTCACTGTGGTGATGGGGCGTTAGACCCCATTGCCACAATGTTCAAAATGTGCTTCAGCTATGGACCCCACACTTACATTTTGGTCACTGTGATGATGGGGGTTTGGACCCCATTGCCACACTGTTCAAAATGTGCTTCAGCTATGGACCCCACACTTACCTTTTGGTCACTGTGATGATGGGGGTTTGGACCCCATTGCCACAATGGTCATGGCCTGCTTGCATTGTGGGGGCCACACACATATATGTGTGGCACATGTGCTAGGGGGTCACATTGTATGTTCAAAGTCATGTTCAGTGTTGTAGGCATTTGACACAGTCTACACACGCTTGTCATGGTGTTGGGGGATGTCTTTTTCTTGCATTCCCTAGGTTGTGGTATGCTGGTTGTGTCATGCATTGTCCATCCTATGAGTGGGGGTGGTGTTGGTGGTAGGCATCCAGCCCCCATGGGTAGAGGTGGTAGTAGTGACAGGCATCCAGCCCCCCTGGGTAAGGGTGGTAGTAGTGGTAGGCATCCAGCCCCCCTGGCTAAGGGTGGTAGTAGTGGTAGGCATCCAGCCCCCCCTGGGTAAGGGTGGTAGTAGTGGTAGGCATCCAGCCCCCCTGGCTAAGGGTGGTAGTGGTGGTGGGCATCTGGCACCCCCCTGGGTAAGGGTGGTAGTGGTGGTAGGCATCTGGCACCCCCCTGGCTAAGGGTGGTAGTAGTGGTAGGCATCCAGCCCCCCCTGGGTGAGGGTGGTAGTGATGGTGGGCATCTGGCACCCCCCTGGCTAAGGGTGGTAGTAGTGGTAGGCATCCAGCCCCCCCTGGGTGAGGGTGGTAGTAGTGGTAGGCATCCAGCCCCCCCTGGGTGAGGGTGGTAGTAGTGGTGGGCATCCAGCCCCCCCTAGCTAAGGGTGGTAGTAGTGGTAGGCATCTGGCACCCCATGGCTAAGGGTGGTAGTGGTGGTGGGCATCTGGCACCCCCTGGCTAAGGGTGGTAGTAGTGGTAGGCATCCAGCCCCCCTGGGTGAGGTTGGTAGTAGTGGTAGGCATCCAGCCCCCCTGGGTGAGGGTGGTAGTAGTGGTAGGCATCCAGCCCCCCTGGCTAAGGGTGGTAGTAGTGGTAGGCATCTGGCACCCCCATGGCTAAGGGTGGTAGTGGTGGTGAGCATCTGGCACCCCCTGGCTAAGGGTGGTAGTGGTGGTTGGCATCCAGCCCCCTGGCTTAGGGTGGTAGTAGTGGTAGGCATCCAGCCCCCTGGCTTAGGGTGGTAGTAGTGGTAGGCATCTGGCACCCCCTGGCTAAGGGTGGTAGTAGTGGTAGGCATCTGGCACCCCCTGGCTAAGGGTGGTAGTAGTGGTAGGCATCCAGCCCCCTGGGTAAGGGTGGTAGTGGTGGTGGGCATCTGGCACCCCCATGGCTAAGGGTGGTAGTGGTGGTGGGCATCCAGCCCCCCTGGGTAAGGGTGGTAGTAGTGGTAGGCATCCAGCCCCCCCTGGGTGACGGTGGTAGTGGTGGTAGGCATCCAGCCCCCCTGGCTAAGGGTGGTAGTAGTGGTAGGCATCTGGCACCCCCATGGCTAAGGGTGGTAGTGGTGGTGGGCATCTGGCACCCCCTGGCTAAGGGTGGTAGTAGTGGTAGGCATCCAGCCCCCTGGGTGAGGGTGGTAGTAGTGGTAGGCATCCAGCCCCCCCTGGGTGAGGGTGGTAGTAGTGGTAGGCATCCAGCCCCCCTGGCTAAGGGTGGTAGTAGTGGTAGGCATCTGGCACCCCCATGGCTAAGGGTGGTAGTGGTGGTGAGCATCTGGCACCCCCTGGCTAAGGGTGGTAGTGGTGGTTGGCATCCAGCCCCCTGGCTTAGGGTGGTAGTAGTGGTAGGCATCCAGCCCCCCTGGCTTAGGGTGGTAGTAGTGGTAGTCATCTGGCACCCCCCTGGCTAAGGGTGGTAGTACTGGTAGGCATCCAGCCCCCCTGGGTAAGGGTGGTAGTGGTGGTGGGCATCTGGCACCCCCATGGCTAAGGGTGGTAGTGGTGGTGGACATCCAGCCCCCCTGGGTAAGGGTGGTAGTAGTGGTAGGCATCCAGCCCCCCCTGGGTGAGGGTGGTAGTAGTGGTAGGCATCCAGCCCCCACTGGGTGAGGGTGGTAGTAGTGGTAGGCATCCAGCCCCCCCCTGGGTGAGGGTGGTAGTAGTGGTAGGCATCCAGCCCCCCCTGGGTAAGGGTGGTAGTGGTGGTAGGCATCTGGCACCCCCTGGCTAAGGGTGGTAGTAGTGGTAGGCATCCAGCCCCCTGGGTAAGGGTGGTAGTGGTGGTGGGCATCTGGCACCCCCTGGCTAAGGGTGGTAGTGGTGGTTGGCATCCGGCCCCCCCTGGGTAGGGGTGGTGGTGCGCATTCAGGCCCCTGTGTGCATATGTGGCATTGGTGATGGGCATCCCGCCCCTATGGTGCTGCTGTTGCAAGTAAATTCTGCATCCCTCTGTGTGTGTGTGATGTGTCGTGTACGTGTTGTATGTGTTTTGTGGTTGGTGTCTGACTTACCTTCTGCGCCGTACGCGTCCGTGCCTGTTCCGGTAGTAAATGTAGAATATTGGTATGATCGGGACGAATGGATTCATGGTTGGTTCGTGTCGTTCGTCCTTCTCGTTGCTTCGCGTCGTCCTCGTCGCTTCGCGTCGTCCTCGTCGCTGGCGTGTTCGCCTCGTAGCCGTGGATCGTGTTGTGGCGCGAATCGGAGCTTATGTGCGCCTCTCCCGGATGCTTTGACGTGCCGTGCGTAGCGAGCGGGTTCGGCGCGTACGGAAAGCGCATCGTACTTGTTCGGCCGGACGGAGCTGCATTTTCCCTTCCGTGCGACTCGATTCAGCGTTTCCGGCTTCGCCTCGGTCGGAGAACAGGACCTGGATTGGGTGAGTACGACTCGGCCGGATTCTGTGCTGTTGTGCGCATCGTACTTACTCGTTCGGTCTGCTGTACGGATCGGTCGGGAAACAGGCATTCGCATGGCTTTTTTCCCGACCGAATGGTATTGGGTGCGCCTCCGACCGAGTTCGGAATCGGCCCCTAAATGTATATTTTGATTTATTGTAAAACAAATTACAAATGTTGAAAAAATATACAAAAAATTGTAAAATATATATTAAATAATATATTTTCCAAAAACAAAAAATATAATATTTAATATATATTAAAATGTATGTTTATTTCAAATACTGTAAATGTACAAACAATATAAAAATGTTTAGTTATAAAATATATGTTAAAATATGTATTTGTTATAAGAATTGTAGATTATTTAATATATTAAATATTATTTTATTAAAAATAATATTCAATATACTAAATAATAAAATATGTAAAATACAAATTAGTAAAATACATACTATATAATTCTATAAAACAATTAAATTATATCAAATGTATTAAAAAATGTAAAAGAAATGTATACAAATGTTTACTTTTTGTCATAAAAAATAATAAACAATAAAAGTCAAACTGTTTATAATTAAAGAACTAAAAACTATATTTACTTTCCTATTACGTCTATTTTTGAAAAAATTGACCATTTTTCAAAAATGTTAAAAAAAATATGTATGTACACAAATATTGTTAATTTTTTTATTATACATGAAAAATGTATGTTAAAAATATATTATACTTTCTAATAAATTTTGAACAACATCAAAAATTCTGAACTATGGGGGTGATTATGATGGCGGACGGACTTCAGTCCGTCTGCCATCGTGTCGGGGAGTGGGACTGCCCGCCATGCATGCGGCGGTCCCGCACACCAAATTAGGATGTGACCGCCACCATGGCGGTCGCATCTTGCAATTTAACATTGCGGCGGGTGCTGCTGACTGCAGCACCGCCACGATGTCAAAAATGCAGGTTGTCCATTTCACTGCACTACATGGCAGGCACCACATGGTGCCTGCCACTTAGTGCTGTGAAATGTAGGGGGATACTATGGGTACCCCCCCAGTGCACCCACACCTCCCCTAACACAAGGGGGCCCCACAACTGGCCCCCAAAACCAATCCCTGCCAGCCTTTCCATGGCAGTTTCGCCGACATGGAAAGGCTGGCTGTAGCCAGCATCGTAATTTGGCGGACGGTGCCTGCTAGGCACCGCCACCATTTTACGTATGCAGACCGCTCCGCCAGGCAATCGTGACGATTGCCTGCGGCGAATCCGTGACGGGTCGCGGTCTGGATCCGCCCGCCATCCTAATCTGGCGGGCGGTGAATCGTCGTTCGATGGCGGATGGATCACCACCGCACGGCTGGCGGTGGCAGTCCTTCCGCCATCATAATGAGCCCCTATGTTTTTAATATTGTAGAAAATTGTATAACAAAGCCAAATGAAAACAATTAAATAAAAAATACATGTGTTGAGAAATAATAATGTTTACAATAAAAACTCACATGCATATCCTTTCTTATTTCAATGCACATATAAACTATAAAAATTAAATAAATAATAAACAATAAAAAATTACTATTCCTAACTCCCAAACCAACTAAACTCAGGGAAAGTGCTGGATAATAAACCATAATAAATTACTATTCCAACTCCAAAACCAACTAAACTCAGGGAAAGTGCTGGATAATAAACCCAAAATTTTACTATTCCAACTCCAAAACAACTGAACTCAGGGAAAGTGCTGGAAAATAAACCATAATAAATAACTATTCCAACTCCAAAAACAACTGAACTCAGGGAAAGTGCTGGATAATATACCATAATAAATTACTATTCACACTCCAAAACCAAATAAACTCAGGGAAATTGCTGGATAATAAACCCAAAGAATTACGATTCCTACTCCAAAACCAACTAAACTCAGGTAAAGTGCTGGATAATAAACCATAATAAATTACTATTCCAACTCCAAAACCAAATAAACTCAGGGAAAGTGCTGGATAATAAACCCAAACAAATTACTATTCCAACTCCAAAACCAACTTAACTCAGGGAAAGTACTGAATAATAAACCATAATAAATTACTATTCTAACTCCAAAACCAAATAACTCAGGGAAAGTGCTGGATAATAAACCCCCAAAAATGTCCTATTCCTACCTCCAGAAAAAAATTAAAATTAAACTTAAAAAAATATAGAAAAATAAAAAATAATTTTAAACCAAAAGAAATACAAAATGTAAAAAGAATTACATTTCATAAACAAAATTGGAAATGTAACACAATTTTTTAACAACATTATCACCAACATTTTAAAATAATAAAATATAAAATAAATAATTCTTATAAATTAAAATAATTAAAAAAATTATAATTGACATTTTGAGACACCACTTTTCAAGAAAATGAAAAAATTAAAATATTAAATTCTAAATTACAACTAAAATTAAATATTCCAATTTCTTTTTAAACAAATAAATTGTGGACAAAATCTTTTTTATGTAAAATTTTAATTAATAAACTAATCATATATTTTTATAAAAAAATAGGTTAATTAAATATTTTTAAAATATTTTAATAATTCTACATAAAAATATATATAACCCAAGAAAAATGCACTTTTTTAAATTTGAAAAATTGACATTTAAAAAAAATATTTCAATATTTCAAAAAGATTTATAATAAAAATTTATTTTTGAACAACATTCTAAAATTAATGCCACGAACGCTCCACTCCAAACCAAGGACCCTACAGAGGTGGTGCATATGCCGGAAGAGCACCCGGCTCGTAAATCACACACAGTGCCTCCGCATGGCGGAATAATGCACTCTCAGGACACACATCCAAATTGCAGTTCAGTCATTTTAATCCGCTTCTTCGTTACGCGTTTCGGCTGTGACCAAAGCTGGTGCATTATTCCGCCATGCGGAGGAACTGTGTGCAACAGTCTAAAATTACTCCCACCCTTATCCTCTATAAAACCAACATCCCGCTACTACGTTTTTACAAACAATAAAAAAAATTAAAAATTGCAATAAATATCTTTAAATTACTCCCCACCCTTATCCTCTATAAACCCAACATCCCTCTCCTAAAACTTAATTAAAAACAGCAAATACAAACATTTTAACATAAAAAAATAATAAAAAAATATATAACTAATACAACATTAATAAAAAAAACATTAAACAAAAAAATCGATATAATCAACAACTATATATTTGCAATCAATATTTACAAAATCGATATTTCTACATTACATAAAAATCGATATTTTTAACAATGAAAATCGTACCTCGATATTTTGCACCATCAATATTCTTGACTCGATATTCATGTAAATCAATATTTCGACGTCAATATCCTCTGATAAAGGGTCAGGATGGCCTTTGTTCCAAGATGCATATTCCAAAAGAAATGCAGTCTATGAAAAGCTGTAGTGGCTAGGCAAAATGTGGCATGAACTCAGATGCATTGGCTGGAACAAATTAGGTGTATGAGTGACCTTGTTGCCCTGTTGAAATTGGCCTGTGCTTGGCTACACCACCATTTAAAGTTTGCCTTAGTGGTCCTACAACATTCACAGAGCATATGTGCACCTGTTTATTATGCAGTCCTGTCTCGCTCTGTGATGGCTTTCTATGCCTCCAAGAACACATCCTACAAGCATCGGAGCCATGTAGCAGCAGCATTAATGAGGATGCATGCAAGAATATCATAGACATAGAGATGGAATGAGACATTTTAATCATTCACAGCGGCTCCATGTTCAGCACTGGTGAAAGAATTAATACTAAACAAATGTAAGGAAGAGGCCCCCTACAGTTCCAATGAGGTTCCTTAAAGTAGGGATAAAGTCAATGAGTGCACAGATATAAGGCAACCAGAATGTAGACCTGAATTGGTATTTCTACATGCGTAATGATTATCAGCAAGAACCAAGGACAACAATAGATGTATCAGAAAATGGAAAATTAACATTTATTAAATATTAGAACAATGAAGAGAATATTTTAAAGAATCATTCATTCACTTTCATATCTATCATTCAGACTTACAACCATACAGATTAAAAACATTTTTAGAATAATAACACATTATAATCCATCAATTGATCAGCACAGCATATGGGAAGCAATGTCAGAAGAGTGGCACAAATTCGAATGACTGGTGAAATTCTCTACGCGCGTTTCGGCACAACCAAGGTGCCTTCGTCAGGAAAAGGCCACAATAAAAACAGTTGATGAATTCTGAATATAGGTAAAAAACCTTAAGAATATATGACGATGAAACACCAACAATTGCAATGGAATATAGACGGGAGTATCTTCATTTAAATTTCGAATCTGATGTACTGTGGATCCAATAGGTAGATGTTGCCTGAACCATCAGACAAGATTAATGATGTATGCGGAATACTAGGTGTCCCATTCTATTCTTTCTTCACTAGGGAACCGTATGATAGTCTTATATCCAGCAGACGTGCAGATAAGAGGATCCCCACATCCGGAGGCTCTCATCTCATCCTCGACTACCTGTGATACCAGCCAATAGCATTGGACTCAGTCCCTTCTCTTACATCATAATATATTTAAGACTATCATACGGTTCCCTAGTGAAGAAAGAATAGAATGGGACACCTAGTATTCTGCATACATCATTAATCTTGTCTGATGGTTCAGGCAACATCTACCTATTGGATCCACAGTACATCAGATTCGAAATTTAAATGAAGATACTCCCGTCTATATTCCATTGCAATTGTTGGTGTTTCATCGTCATATATTCGTAAGGTTTTTTACCTATATTCAGAATTCATCAACTGTTTTTATTGTGGCCTTCTTCCTGACGAAGGCACCTTGGTTGTGCCAAAACGCGCGTAGAGAATTTCACCAGTCATTCGAATTTGTGCCACTCTTCTGACATTGCTTCCCATATGCTGTGCTGATCAATTGATGGATTATAATGTGTTATTATTCTAAAAATGTTTTTAATCTGTATGGTTGTAAGTCTGAATGATAGATATGAAAGTGAATGAATGATTCTTTAAAATATTCTCTTCATTGTTCTAATATTTAATAAATGTTAATTTTCCATTTTCTGATACATCTATTGTTGTCCTTGGTTCTTGCTGATAATCATTACGCATGTAGAAATACCAATTCAGGTCTACATTCTGGTTGCCTTATATCTGTGCACTCACCGAAAGAATTAATACTTGCACTGGTCCTTGATGACAGGGGGAGGACTCAGTAGGAACCCTGCTTGTTTTATTTGTTTGGGGTGGTTGGATAGATACGACTGAAAGTGCCTCAGCACTGTTCCACATATTCTAACTCGTAATTTCATGTTTTTAAAAGAGAAGCCAGATCTAAAACCTAATTGTAGATCATTAAGTAGATAGTTTTCCGCACAAAATATTTCTTTGCTTCACAGACAGCTCTCCAGAACTTTAGAAAGGAAAGGCTACAGGTCAAAACGTTTAGATTGTTTGGGTCGGCTCTTTGTTTTTTAGTAACTGAGGCACTTGGCTAGTTGTTCAGATGTCTGGTTCCATGCATGGTTTCAGGAATGAATTTACCAGGTCTTTCAAGTAAGGGATGTGAGAAGGGCTGATTTCCTTCACTAGCTTGAGTGGGATAGCAGTAGTGAAATTACAGGATGGTCTAAGCCCCAGAGCAGCCTTATCTATCTTTCTGAGTTATGTCTGGGAAGGATGACCAGAGTTTAGATTTTTTACAGGTTAAGTTGCTAGAAGGTGTATTCAGATTGCGGACAGTGAGAGGGAGGTCTATATTTATTATTCCTGAAGAAGTCAAGAAATGTTAGCAGTTTTCTTGGGAGACTTTGATTATGTGGGAGTTAAGGGGATTTGGGGCTTTTTAACAATCTTGAAGAGTTTCTAGGGGTGATTTTTTGATTTTTCAATATCATATTTGATGACGGAAGCCTTAGTTTCAAATATGATTCTTTTGTAGGCATTCCATGTAGATCTTTGTTTAGAGAGGTTTTTGACATAAAGAACTTTGAGGGTCATTACTATGGCGGCCGGAAAAAAATCCAACCGCCATGGTAGCAGAAAATTACTGTCCGCAGGTACCGCGGAAACACCGCCGACCCTATTATGATCAACCGCCAAAATATTCCAACCGCGGCGGTAGGAGGCATCGAAAAACCACCCGTAGACGGCGAAGAAGGTAAAAATCCAACCGCGACAGTCGGTATCATAGCAGAAACACCTAAAACCGCCGCCAGGCACGCGGAGTGACCGCCAATGATATTATGATATCCCCGATGTCACAGCGGTACTTCCACTGTTTCCATCCGCCACGGTCGCTAACAGTAATGAATGTGAGATACGGCGGAAGGCCTGCAGCATAGCCATCGCTGCGGATGCTCCGCCAACAAAATGGCGACCAAGGAAAAAAACACACAATAAGGCCACCAAATGCACACAGGCAAATAGCCCTGCCCCCAAAAATAACCTGAAACATCCCAATGACACACCCCCATGGCAAATTCAAATATACAAATCACAGGACAACCCACACAGCACACCTGACAGCATTACACCATCTTGACACACCCACATAGCTGAGCATAAAACCAGCCCCTTCCCTGACCACAATCCTTTGCACTACACCAGCCCTGAAGGAACCAAACCCTGCAGCACATTGGATAGGCAAAACACCACACATCTCACCAGCACAACAACACACACACACACCACCTACACCACCCACACCACCCTCACAACTGCACCCCAAAACATCTGCACAGCACACACCATGGCACCACAGAAAATGCCAAAATTCACAGACACTGAGCTGACAGTAATGGTAGATGAGATAATTAGAGTAGAACCACAACTCTTTGGTAGCATGGTCCAACAGACACCATTAGCCACAAGGACAAACATGTGGGTAAGGATAGTGGACAAGGTCAATGCAGTAGGGAATGTGCCCCGCAACAAGCATGAAATCATGAGGCGGGGCATGACCTGAAGAGTGTTGTCAAGAAGAAGAGGGCCAAGAACCGTCAGCTGGCTGATGCGACTGGTGGAGGCCCTCCCATTCCACCAAAACCATTCTCTGCGTGGGAGGAGAAAGTGCTTGCGATCCTGCATCCAGAGAGTCTGGAAGGAATACCCGGGGGAGTGGAGGCTGGTAAGTACCAACTAATGGATACCATGAAATTGCCATGTACTGTCTTGCACAACTACAAAGCCACATCCCTGAGGCACAAGTACACTCATCTGCACCCCAAAAACAAACACAGGTCACACTGATGTAACATCCACCCCACCTGAAACATCACAAAGGTAGACAACATCAACTGTGTTGTATATGTCCAGGCAAGCAGAACTACATCTCCCACCAGGCACACCCTGCCCCATCCCTCAGCAGGATGGAGCACCCCCTCCCGCCCAGAAGCATGTTTCAGCCATTGTGTTCTTCACCCTCACCTAACAGGTAGGTAGCCATCTTTCCAGGGAGGTGTGTTTGGAATAGGGAGGCCTTCACTACAACTCCCACCAGGCACACCCTGCCCCATCACTCAGCAGGATGGAGCATCCCCTCCCACCCAGAACCATGTGGCAGCCATTGTGTTCTTCACCCTCACCTAACAGGTAGGTAGCCATCTTTCCAGGGAGGTGTGTTGGGAATAGGGAGGCCTGCACTACAACTCCCACCAGGCACACCCTGCCCCATCACTCAGCAGGATGGAGCATCCCCTCCCACCCAGAACCATGTGGCAGCCATTGTGTTCTTCACCATCACCTAACAGGTAGGTAGCCATCTTTCCAGGGAGGTGTGTTTGGAATAGGGAGGCCTGCACTACAACTCCCACCAGGCACACCCTGCCCCATCACTCAGCAGGATGGAGCACCCCCTCCCACCCAGAACCATGTGGCAGCAATTGTGTTCTTCACCCTCACCTGACAGGTAGGTAGCCATCTTTCCAGGGAGGTGTGTTTGGAATAGGGAGGCCTGCACTACAACTCCCACCAGGCCCCCTTGTCCCACAGCTGAGCAGGATGGACTACTCCCCCCACCCAGAACCATGTGGCAGCCATTGTGTTCTTCACCCTCACCTAACAGGTAGGTAGCCATCTTTCCAGGGAGTTGTGTTTGGAATAGGGAGGCCTGCACTACAACTCCCACCAGGCCCCCTTGTCCCACAGCTGAGCAGGATGGACTACTCCCCCCACCCAGAACCATGTGGCAGCCATTGTGTTCTTCACCCTCATCTAACAGGTAGGTAGCCATCTTTCCAGGGAGGTGTTTTTGGAATAGGGAGGCCTGCACTACAACTCCCACCAGGCACACCCTGCCCCATCACTCAGCAGGATGGAGCACCCCCTCCCACCCAGAACCATGTGGCAGCCATTGTGTTCTTCACCCTCACATAACAGGTAGGTAGCCATCTTTCCAGGGAGGTGTGTTGGGAATAGGGAGGCCTGCACTACAACTCCCACCAGGCACCCTTGTCCCACAGCTGAGTAGGATGGACTACTCCCCCCCACCCAGAACCACGTGTCAGAAAGTGCACCTAAAAATGACAACTGGACAGGTAAGCAGACAGTGCATGCACCCCACCATTCCTCAAGGAAAGCATTGAGCAAATGCCAATGCAAGGCCTCACATCACAACAAAATACACCCCAATTAAATACCATTTGATAGTATGCAGACAGCTATGCGTATTTAACTGTGACAGAAACAGAACTGTGACTCAACTAAACCCATGTGTAAGCAAATCAGGGACAATATATGCACTGCACCGAATGCTATCTGTAAATTCCATGGGTGCTGAGCATGAAGGACCATAGTAACAATAAAAAGGCATGGTCTGTTGGACAATGAAATACAAGCACAGAACATTACAAAGGTATGCATGAGATAACAATGGTACAATGTCTAGTACATGTGCATATGTAACATTTGCCAGGAAGAGTAATCAGCAAAGATGCATTACATCAAGTTGTATAGCAGCCAGTTGTCAGATGACAACCTTTCAGTTTAATACAAAGCGCTTCACGTGGGGCATGGTATCCAATGACTTGTCACACAATGGAAAAAGATGTATGTACCTCCACATCATGACGAACATCACTGTGCAGACATTCAATTTATGAAATACGTAACTGTGTGTTGCATAACATGTAAATAAGAGACATCAAGCACAGCAAGCTAGATGGGTTTAAGTCAATGACTATGTACCCTCTGTTCCACAGGTGACCAACAACTGACTGCAGAGGACGACAACCTCAACCTGCAGAGCCAGTCTCCTCCCCCGGAACATGGACACTCTGATGCGGAGTCCCTGGATTCTTTGGATGAGGAGCTCCAAGCCAGCCCATCTGGTGTGCCAGGGTGCAACCAGTCACATGACCCCACTGCCCCCCCACCATCAGCAACAACATCAACGCTGACCCCTGCTGGAACGACCTGTGCCACCACCACCACCACCACCACCACCACCATCACTACCACTGTTGCCTGCAACACTCGCCCTGCCCCAGAGGATGCCCAGCCCACACCTTCAACTGTGGAGGGCAGGGAGAGTAGGCATGTGGCTAGAGTGGTGAGGCAACAGGTCAGTGATAGCAGGGCAGGTGGGAGGACAAGTGGGACTCCAACACCACATGACACTGTGACCGAAGCCCTGGCTAACATCACCAGAGTTCTGGGTGCCTATGAACGCACACAGGCACAAATGGGCCAGGCCCACAAAGATGCCCTGGAGCTCCAACGTCTGCTGAGGTCCATGGACAACCATATGGGATAAATCGTGGACCTCATGGGCCAGTTAGTGGTGGTACAGAGGGACAGGCCAGTGCCACAGACCACACCTCCACCTCCCCCCGTTGCCACGCAGGATGACAGTTCATCATCCACCCCTGCGGGCACGGAGAGGGGTGACTCCTCAGACCCCACTGGCCCAGCAGACGATGTTCCCCCTGCCAAAAGAAGGGGCCGTCCAAAGAAAAATTTGGGACTCACCCGTGACAAAGCACCTGCCAAACGCCAGTCAAAGAGCCAGCCATGATGGCAACACTCTTCACCCAACCATTGACTCTGTACACTGTCCTTACCCACACTGCCATGTTAATGGCATCCGTCTGTTGGACTGTGTCACCACATCAATGTGGTGCCTACTTGATTGTCTCATCTACCATCACTGCCAACTCATAGATTCACCATTCACACATATGTAAATATCCACTTCCCTCTCACATATACCCATTGAAAATAAACAACAATAAAGCACCAATGTAGTTGAGTCTGCTCCATGTTTATCACTGTATGTACAATGTTTACCATGGTTACAATGTCACAGTAGCATGGATCCTCTGTAGGCAAGGAGAGGCAGAAGGGACCTAGCAAAACACAACAGAACAAAAGTCACTAGTCAGGTGGTGGCCTCACAGCCATCACACAACACATGTCCTCAACGTACACCAATATGCACACATTACAATGTGCAACAGTATCAACATAGACATCCTGTAGCTGTGCCAAACTACCCTGTATCCAACACATAGGCAGCCAGCACTGAGTCAACAACAGGCTGCAGTCACAAAGATCACATAGACCTTCACGCAAACAACTACATCAACAGACAATGGACCAGTTGTACATTGTCACTCACCTTCAAGTGAAGTAGCGGTTGATGAGCTGCTGACGCTGGTCGACACCTTCCTCCTCTCCACTATCCTCGTCACTGGACATTTGTGGGATCGCAGGTGGGGGCCTCGGCTGGTCATCATCGTCCAGGATCATGGGGATTCCTTTCCGTAAGGCCAGGTTGTGCAGCATGCAGCATGCAGCATGCTACCACTATCTGACACACCTTTTTGGGTGAGTACATGAGTGCCCCTCCGGTCCTGTCCAGGCAGCTAAATCTCGATTTTAGGAGACCAAAGGTTCGCTCCACCACCCGACGTGTTCTCCCATGGGCATTGTTGTAGCGGACTTCAGACGGTGTCCTAAGATTGCGTAGTGGGCTCAGCAACCAAGGTCTGTTGGGATATGCAGAGTCACCTAGGTGTGAAAAACACATACCGATTAAGTGATACAAATGTGGCAGAAGACAGCATGGCACACACAGCACACAACTTGACTCTGCCTACTCACCCACAATCCATGCCCACTCCGGAAGTAGATTGGCCATCAGCTGGGGCACAATGCTGTTGTGCAGGATGTAGGAATCATGTGCAGAGCCGGGAAACTTGGCACAGACATGCGATATGATCATATCGGCCTGGCACACCACCTGCACATTGATGGAATGTGAATGTTTACGATTCCTATATATGTGTTCCCGTGCCTGTGGTGGAACCAGGCCAACCTGTGTGCAGTCAATAGCACCTACAACATTAGGGATGTGACCAAGGGCATAAAAATCCGCCTTCACAGCCGCCAAAGCCGCCCTCCTTGGAAAACTTATGTATCGGTCTTTGTATTGCATCAGGGCCGACAGGAAATCCCGTAGCACCATGCTGAAGGTGGGCTGAGACATCCCCCCTGCAATGCCCACTGTCTCCTGGAATTACCCACTAGCCAGGAAATGCAGTGCCGCCATCACCTTCGATTCAGTTGTTAATGCTGTTGGGTATGTCCTGCCAACCCGCAGGTGTAGCTCCAACATGCCACACAGGTCTTGGATGTTTGTGCGGTCCAGACGGAATCTGCGTATTACGTCATCATCCTCAATGTTAGCCAGCAGGGTGACTGGACGATACACATTAGGTCGCCTCCTAGGTGAGATGAAAGGGGACACATCATTGCAACAGAACATGAGATGTGCACAAATCCGTACCTTTGGATTGACACAGCGCAAACATTGACTGGCATCACAATGCACCATATAGTGCAAGTCAAAAGTCGTGACACCTTTAGAAAATATTGTAGTACACTTGTTCAGTATTTGCACAGTGAGAACAACCAACATGGAAACTGTTTCTGTGAATGCTAATAGTCACATTTCAAAATCTTGTGTAAACAGCCCTGACAGTATATGATACAGGACATGTGTGAAACAGAAACACTGCTGGCTTCCAAGTGGCTGCTGTACCTGCCACACATTCTTGTGCAATCATGACAGGGGACACATGAACAACACAATTTGTCTAGTTCTGAATGACTCATTATGGAATTTGAGCCACTGCAAATACACACAAGTTTAGAGACACTCACATACATATTCACAAGCCTGTGCTAATATCCACTGTCATCAGTACACATGCCATACATGCTGGTAATCACAATTCAAAGTCAGTCAATGACTAATAATGAAAAGCATTTGCAGATTCTGTGTCGCCGTGGATCAAGACACAATGACACCACTGCACAAAATCATCAACAAGCAGACAGATTGTCAATGTGGCACACAAAAAGTAGAAAAGGTACGTGATCCAAAAGGACTGTAGACAAACGTTAATCTGCACTTAAGTTGCACTATGACATGCAGTATGAAGGTAGCACTGCCCAAACACACAACTAAAGTACAGCAGTTGCCATGGAGCTAATCATCCAGCTGCTTGGAGACACAACAGTGCCACAAAAATAACCTACAATACCACCAGGACAAAGCCACACCAGTATACCTACAACTCAGCGCATGAATATGCTGAGTACATAACAAAAACACAACAGCCTCATACACATAACAACAGCGGATGTCATCGCACAACACAGGTACTAAAGGACAAACATCAAAAGCATCCTGAGCCACATTCCCCACAGGCTGTCAGGAACAACACAGCGGACTATCAACATCCCTCCGCAGACAAAGATGCTGGCTGTGCATCACTTGTTGGCCTCTGGTACCTTCAAAACAACAAACGTTAGAGTTGGATGAGTGTCACAGCCAGCCCTATCAAGGTATATCTCACCTGTCTTGGATGCCATCATTAGCTTGATTCAACAGCACCATCAGTTCACCCACACTGCGCAGGAACAGCTTGTGCCCAGAAAGGCTTCTACGCCATAGCAGGCTTATCCACTCATGTTGGTATAATATCACTGCACACGTGTCCTACTTGTGCACCCTGCCAAAACTGCACACAATTACTGCAAATGAAAGCACACGCATTACATCAATGTGCAGCCAATTGTGGCACACCGTCTACTGTTCACAGATGCCATATCAAAGTTACCAGTCAGTGAGCACCATCACCACTTTTGGCTACAGTCCATCATCCAAGGCAACAATCTTCATGTGAACAAGGTCAATGCACCTGTCCTTGGTGAGTACCAACGTAACACACCACACACATCAAATCCACTATCAACATACTCACAACTGTGGAAATATACATGTAACAAAATCACATATGACAGGCAGAACAACATGAGCACATACCAGACACAATGTCACAAGTAATGGTGATAACATTTGGCAGATATGGAGACAAAACATACCCAAAGGCATAGATACAAGTGAAAAATAATAAGGATGTACAGAATGCCAAGTGGGCCGGTGATGTAATTAACATCCTTGAGTATGTAGAGCACACACATGTCCATGTGGACATATACTGTTGGATTTGCTACTGCGAACAATAACCTTACATGAAGGCTGTAATAGGTGATACCAAACAGACAACAGTGTGACATATGTGGTGAGTAATGAAAAGAATGCTGAAATGTTTGTACAATCATGTACTGTATAGTGACATATTGTGTGAGATATGAATATGTGTGTAAATATTGGGATCAGATATGAAATTGGGGGTAATTATTTGGTGTCAGAAATGAAAATGGGGCTAAAATGTGGTGACATATATGAAAATGGGGCTAAATTTGAGGGTCAGATATGAAATTGGGGCTGAAATGTGGTGACATATATGAAAATGGGGCTAAAATGTGGTGATATATGAAAATGGGGCTAGATTTGGGGGTAAGATATGAAATTGGGGATAAATTTGGGGGTGAGATATGAAAATGTGTGTAAATGTGGGCTCAGATATGAAATTGTATAGGAGTAATGTGCCCCATTAGTTCTTTCAGTGTGGCATGTGGTGTTAGATATGAAGTTTAGGCTGTCATTACTAACTATAGCCCATTTAAATTCCATCAATTGCCATGATATTTTGTAAGTGACCACTGTTCGAAGTACAGATATGACCCATGACATTGACACAGCACGATGTGTCCATTGGTGCCTTAAACGTGCTCAAACAACACTGCCACGCCCATAGTCAACAATGTTATGCTGCACCCTCGCCGTAGCTACCGCCTGGCACCAGCGGTGTGTCACCGCCATGGCCCAAGACACCATAGCGGGATTGATAGGCATATACACATGGCTAATGGCGGTTGGCATGCTCCGACACCCAGATCCCGGTCACTCATAGCAATGTATGTGCCCGGAATCGCAGTAGCTACCACCTGGCACCAGCGGTGTGTCACCGCCATGGCCCAAGACACCATAGCGGGATTGATGGCATATACACATGGCTAATGGCGGTTGGCATGCTCCGACACCCAGATCCCGGTCACTCATAGCAATGCATGTGCCCAGAATCGCGGTAGCTACTGCCTGGCACCAGCGGTGTGTCACCGCCATGGCCCAAGACACCATAGCGGGATTGATAGGCATATACACATGGCTAATGGCGGTTGGCATGCTCCGACACCCAGATCCCGGTCACTCATAGCAATGCATGTGCCCGGAATCGCGGTAGCTACCGCCTGGCACCAGCGGTGTGTCACCGCCATGAACCATGCCCTTCCAGCCAATTTGAAGCGCAATCGCGGTTGCCTGATGCAAGTTTGAAAATCGCGGTAGGCGTGCTCCGCCACCGCGGGCCGGTCATTGGATGCACTTGAAAGGTACACCACCGCGGTACCGCACGCCTGTCCCCTGCGGTGTGTCACCGCCATGGACCATGCCCTTCCAGCCAATGGGAAGCGCAATCGCGGTTGCCTGATGCAAGTTTGAAAATCGCGGTAGGCGTGCTCCGCCACCGCGGAGGCGGTCATTGGATGTATTTGAATGAGGCAGACCTGGAACACCAATTGCAGCAGCTTAGAACCACAGAAACGAGCCCTGGGGGCTATATATGTGTGTGAGGGAGCCACACATTGCCACAGCTCACTGAGCCTGCTGCTGCCTCCAGGGACTGCTGCCTGAGACCCCTCACCTGCTGCTGCCTCCAGGGACTGCTGCCTGAGAACCCTCACCTGCTGCTGCCTCCAGGGACTGCTGCCTGAGACCCCTCACCTGCTGCTGCCTCCAGGGACTGCTGCCTGAGAACCCTCACCTGCTGCTGCCTCCAGGGACTGCTGCCTGAGACCCCTCACCTGCTGCTGCCTCCAGGGACTGCTGCCTGATACCCCTCACCTGCTGCTGCCTCCAGGGACTGCTGCCTGAGAACCCTCACCTGCTGCTGCCTCCAGGGACTGCTGCCTGAGACCCCTCACCTGCTGCTGCCTCCGGGGACTGCTGCCTGAGACCCCTCACCTGCTGCTGCCTCCAGGGACTGCTGCCTGACACCCCTCACCTGCTGCTGCCGTCAGGGACTGCTGCCTGAGACCCCTCACCACCAACTGCTGCTGCTGCTGTCTCCTGCCCACAGTGATGGCGAGGACTGAGAAGATCCGTGCCACTCACTTCACCACCGAGGAACTGGAGGTCCTGGTGGACGAGGTGCTCACCCAGTATCCAAGGCTATATGGTGCGCCAAATGTCGTGGTAAGTATCTCAGAGTGTGAGTGAGAGTGCGGGGGGGGAACACATGAAGTTGATCTGCTGCAGTATGTGCGTGAGAGTGTGGGATTGGGTCATGCACTGCTTAGCATGCTGTTTCCAGGGGGAAGGTGTGTTTATCCTATTCAACACGTTTCCCTGCCTGCACATCCAGATGTGAGGGAAATGTAATGTCTTGTCAGACATACAGTGAGGCTGCACCTTTTCAATTGAGGAGTCAGGACAGTGATTTCCAGTCTGAATGTCTGTGTGTGTCCCTGATGTCCTTCACAGGCCCATCTGTGGCCTTAGCTAGTGTTGTTGTCCAGAGGGTAGTGAGGGCATTGTTTCTGACTCAATATGTGCCTCATCTCTAGTTCTGCACTATGCTCAGGACCTCAGTCCCCCAGGGTGACACTCTTGTTGGTCATTCACCTATGACACTGTACATTCCAACATTCTTGTGCCCAGACCCTTCCATCACCACCAGCATGTGCACATACTCGCATGTGTTGGCACTGTTTGTGTTTCCAAATAGTCCCTCCATGTAAAAGATGAGATGCCCCACGTTGGACCTCTGTGTGACCCCAACTGGCCTGCACATTCACTGCCCAATCTGACAGTGACACAACACTGAATGTACAGAGTGTCAAATCTGTGCTTTTCCTCTTGACTCTCCATCAATGAGCCATTACAGAGATGTAGATTGCACACGACAGGCCTTGTGATGAGGGTTTGCGTTTGTGAGGTCATGTCCCTCAATGTGACATCCATGACACAGTGTGGCAGTTTAAGGGCAAGTGCTTTGAGGGCTGTGCAGTGTTGGGCACAGTGAGTATTCACAGTGACATATGTAGTAATGTCCCGCATGTCTTGGTATTCCCAGAAACTTGCAGTAGATGTGGTCAACATACACATTTTGCTCTCTGCTGGCATCCTGCATGGCTTTGAGATAGGCATGTACTGTGTCCACCCTCATACCTGCATGCATTAATGTGTGTTTCACACATGATGATGTTTGAATGTCGCAGATTTGTTGTCTCTGCTAAAGTTATGGCTGAAGTTGGTATGAGTCAGTGTCATGCTCCTGCACTGTGAAATTGTGGTAGGTTACACTGATTATTGCACCCTCTTGTCTCCCATGTCTGCAGCTCAAAGTCAACCAGCACAAGGCAGTGTGGAGGGCCATTGCATGCAAGGTGCGTGCACTGGGTGTCTCCAAACGACGGCGCTCCTACTGTCACAAGAGGTGGGATGACATCTGCCAGCTGAGCAGGAACGTGACCGAGATGACACTGGGGCTGATCCTTCGGGCCGGCAGGTTGGCGCAGCGCAGCATGACACCACTAATGGCACGCATTTTAGCTGTGACGCAGCCTGAACTGGATGCACGTCTGAAGGGGCATCAGCAGCAAGCTGGTGGTGAGCATTCTGTGAGTGTGACTTTGGGTGTTTGGCTGCATGTGCTCCAAGCCTGGGCCAGTGCAGGGCTGTGATGTTGCTAGTGTGATGCAATGGCGTGTAAGTGGCTGCGGTGTTGGGTGCAGTTGTCATGCAATCCCCCAACATGTACCTTCCCATGTCATTGGTGTAATGGCCCTTGAGTTCACATTTGTAGTTGTGGCCTTCTGGTATCATCTTCATTGGTGTCGTCACGGACATCCCATGTCAGGGTCCAGCAGAGTGCATGATCTGAGTGTGCCATCATCAATGTGTGCATTGCCTGCCGTCAGATTTGTGCTGGCTACACATCTAACACCAATGTGCAACTGTAGTTGTGCCCCAAGATACGACATGGTGGATGGCATGTGCTCATGGTCATTGTGTGCGGATATGTTGGAGTCTGTCTCTGTGTTGGACACTTCTGCTGGCTCAAGATGTGACAGTGGCAACATGTTGTGAGTAGAATCTTTTACCCCCTCAGGGCCCTAGGTGTGCACAGAGGGATATGTGTGTCTGGTTAGCTGAAGCCACCAACAGGCTAATTGGCTGTGTGTCCATCACATGGGTGAATTATGCCAAGTTTGCATTATGCCACGGTAATTTCGATGTTTGGATTGAGGTTGCACAGTGTTACTGCCCATGGTGTTGTCCAACATGGATGATTGTTCATCATTAGTGATGCTTCCCTTGCAGATATTTGTAAACTTGATGCAAATGTACTGATCCTACCTCTATCTCTCTCTCATGCAGCATCTCACATGGGCACGGAAGGACACGGGACGGACACCAGTGGTGAGGCATCAAGCACAACTGCTGCACACCAGCATAGTGACATGGATGTCACCAGCACATCAGAGGGGGACCGTAGTCTTCTAAAGGACTCACAGCCAGAGACGCAGACCTCTACGTCATCTAACGACGGCGGTGACGCATCTATGTTTTTGGCCGAAGGAAACGGGGACTCTGCCTCCTCGTCCACCACACAGCGTTCAGTGCCCACCCTCCCTGCTACTCCCACTGTTGCTGCCCGTGTTCGCACCACAAAAAAGGGAAGAGTGTCCTTCATCCCAGGCACCGCTGCCCCTGCCCCTGTACCCCTGCTGCCATCAGTGCTGAGTCTGTGGACCTTTTGCGCCAGCTGTGTGTGGGTCAGACAGCTCTCCTCAATGACTTCCTGGACCATGACAAAAAAATTGGCACAGGTGGTGGCTTACATGGAGGGCGTTCATTCCGACGTGGGTGGGCTACACCTGACTGTACAGTCTCTGTCCTCTGCAGTGACAGCAGCCATTCAACTTGCCCAATCCCATAGTCCAGCTCCAGTCCCTAGGCCCACCACCCTGCCAGTGGCCGCATCTGATGATAGTAACCACACACCCCAGACATCAAGGGACAGATACGGCACACGCAGCACACGGCAGCAGCAGCCCAAACAGTCCAGGCCGCAGACACCATCCCCACAGAAAGGTAAACCCACACCAGAGCGCAGAGGCAAAAGCCCTTCAGGCCACACCCAGGGCAAGGATGGCAAGAAGCAGGCCTCAGGCTCACATGCCTCAGAGGCATCCCCAGCCAAGGACTCACCTGTCCCAAAAGTGTCTCGCAGAGCCAAGCACACAGTTTCCGTGTCCAGTGACAAACAGATGCCTGCTAAGGGTACACATAAGAAGAGCTCCAAGGCAAGTTCACCCACAACATCTACTCCCATCCAGAGCCCTGTGAAGCAGGGAAAGGAGGCCACTGTAGGGGGGACACCTGGTAAACAGGTGATGCAGGGGCAGAGGCAATCCGGGGCCAAGAGTCCCAAAGAATCCAGCAGGTCCCCAGAGGGGGGACCAGCATCTGCACATGAGCCAGCTTTTGTGACGAGTGTGCCTGTTGTATACACCCCACTTGGCATTAATCCCAGGACAGGGAAGCCATATCAAATCCCCAAGAAGCGGAAGGGCACCCCTCCAACTTCTCCCACACACACTAGGTCTCGTGCAAGCATGAGTCCACCTCCACGTGCCACCACCCCACCTGGTCCTAGCAGCCCTCAGGCTTCCCAAAACTCTGATGGCTCTGCCACACCTGGACCTAGCAGCCCTCAGGCTTCCCAAACCACTGCTGGCTCTACCACACCTGGACCTAGCAGCCCTCAAGCTTCCCAGAACACTGATGGCTCTACCCCAGCTGGGCCTCTCTCTCCCCGAGCCAGTACCCCAACTGGCCCCGACAGACAGCCACCTCCCAGTCATACTGCCAGCCAAGTATGAGTGTTGGTCACCCTCACACACATGTCTCTCCCACAGTGGTACCATGGACTGCCCATTTGTGACACCCTGAGTGTGTTGCTGACCATGGCAGGGTACTGTATCACACATTCCCAGTGCTGGATGTCATGTACTCACTCTGCACGTTTTACTGGCCCTTGGCCTTGCTGTTCACTGCTGTTTGCCCCTTGCCTGTGCAGCTTCTCATGTACCTCACCTGCACTTTGGACTGGCCACTGGCCTTGCTGTTCACTGCTGTTTGCCCCTTGCCTGTGCAGCTTCTCATGTACCTCACCTGCACTTTGGACTGGCCACTGGCCTTGTGTTCACTGCTGTTTGCCCCTTGCCTATGCAGCTTCTCATGTACCTCACCTGCAATTTGGACTGGCCACTGGCCTTGCTGTTCACTGCTGTTTGCCCCTTGCCTGTGCAGCTTCTCATGTACCTCACCTGCACTTTGGACTGGCCACTGGCCTTGCTCTTGTCTGAATTTTCCTGCATAACGGTGTGAAATGTAAATAAAATAGAAATGTACTCCTGTTGTCTGCCTTGTCAGTGTCCTTGCTAACTAAAGGATTACTGTGTGGGTATGGTTTACTGTGACACATGCTCTATATGCCAATTCAACATTGCCAATGTCTTGTTTCCTCTGATCATGTTGTTTCAACTTTGGTGACCCAGACTTGTGCATCTGTGTGTGTTGGCTTAGATGTAGGTGTGTTTGCTGTGGACTGTTTAACTTCCTGGGTGTGTTATTGTCTGTGTGATGTTTAGATTGTTGTTGTGTGTGTTCATGGTGGGTCACTCAGCTCTGTTTGTAACTGGTAAGTCTGTTGTGCACACACTGCTTGGTGTGCATGCAGTGCTGTGAGTGTATGTTGCCTTGTCCTTGCCTGTTGTGCACCCCCTGATGTTTAGCTGTTGTAGTATGTTGATATCTTTGCATGTGCATGTGTTATGTCTGATGTGGCTGTGTGCAGTGCTTGTGTTGTGTTGTCTCATGCAGTTGACAGATGCTCTGTGTGTGGTGTTATATTTGCCTGTCAGTGTGTGTGTTTTGTTGTTGTGTTTGATTCAGATGTGTGTTGCCATTGTGGTGTGCCTTACTTGTGTGTCTGTCACATGGACTGAGGTCTATTGCAGTTCCCGTGCTTGTTTTATGTGCATTCTTGGTGTTTTCTCCTCTCATATTTGATGTGTCTCTTGTCATTGTTGTGCATGTGCAGGCATGTGGTACACTATGACACCATTTTTAGTTGATGGGTGGTTTGGTATGTCTGTCTGTGTGTCATTGTAGTCCCCTTTCTCCCTGTTTGTCTCCATTATTGTTTTGTGTGGATGCACTTCTTATATGTGTTGTGGTATGTTGTCTGTGCATTTTTCCTGGCTGATGAGGTTGTGTACTCCTGTTGTGTCTGTGCTCCCATTGAATTTGCACTGTTTAGCTGCACAGGTCTTGCCTGTTATTGTAGTAGTTCTGTGTGTATGTTTTGATTGAGTTCTGTGTTCGACTGTTGTTTTTGTGCGTACAGTGGTTCTGCCATCCATGTGTGTGTGTGATGTTTGTGGATACCCCCCAGGGGGTGTGTTTCCTTGTCAGTGTATTGACTGGACATTATTGGCAAGCTTCTGTGTGTTTGTCACTGGTGTTGTGTGCTGCAGGTGTGATGGGTGTGGGGGTTGTTTGGAGGTTCATACTTGTGTTTGACAGTCATGGAGTGTTGCAATGGGCCCTGTGTGTTGTGCTGCTGACATACTCCTGTGATGTATTTGGATGCAGATGTGTGGCTGCTCAGTGTTAGACTTACTACCCTTCCTTTCATGCCTGTGCCTATACATGGGTTGCCTTGCTGTCTCCCTGAGTTGTTGCAGTGAGGTGACTGTGGTTGGACTTCACTCACTGTGACTGCCATGTGTGATTTGTTGAGCTGGGGTTGTTGTTATATGTTCCTTCCCTTGCATGTGATGTACACTTTCTTGGTGTTCAGGTCCTTGCCATTCCATTTGTGTGCACCTCACTTTAGGTTTCCTATTTGTTGTCCTCCATTGCTGCTGGCATGTGGTCTGTGTTTGTTGCTGTGTGTCAGTGTGGGGTATGTCTGTGTGATTTGGCAGGCTGTGTGTCCATTGGAGTGTTTGTTCATTGTCTGTGTGTGTTTATTTTGTGCTTGGACTCAGTTTACTTGCCATGAGTGTGGTGTTGTTGTGGTGTGTGGGTTCCCCTGGCCCTGTGCTTCTACGCTGTGTGTTACTCTGCAGCCAGACTTGATGAGGCTGTCTCCCTAGTTGTTTGTTGTGTGGTGAAGTGTGTGTGTTCACCTGGCTGGTTATTGGGCATGTGTGGGCACAGGAGGGTCACGTGGCATGTCCCTTCATGTTGTGGGTGGGCCTAGTGTGTGGAGTGTGGAGGTGTTGCCCTGTGTACTTTGTGCACTGCCCATGCCTTGCGCTGGCCCAGCCTACTACATTGTGCGCATTTTTTAACGTGGATTCATCGCTGCGGTCACGTGACCTGGACATTATTTCGAGATCGCGGACATGGTGACCGGGATGAGGAGGGGTGGACTAGTGGCAGGTAGGACATGTGTGGCTACACCTGTGGTTGTGTTCCTGTCCGCACCAGGGTGTCTGCTGGGGGCAGGGACCTTACATCAGCCATGGGGTTGTGGGTTGTGTTTGTGTGAAGAGTTGTGTGCTCGCGTACCTGCGGCGGCGTCCACCACGGTCCATGGCTTGCTGGAGGTGTATCATGTACAGCGCCGGGAAGACGTGTAGTGCTGGGTCCATGGCTGTCGGCTCCGGTATTCTTTTTTGCGCTCCGCTGTGGTGCTTCCGCCTGCTCAGATTGGCCGGTTTCTCCGCTGCGGTGTGCCTGGCTTTTTGGCGCATCCTAATTTGTACGGCGGGAGGGACGTCATTCCGCACGGCGGTGGCTCTCGATTGGTTGTCTCCGCCGCGGTGGCGGGTGCGTTTTGATGGCGGTCCACGTCGCACCGCAGCGGACGGACAATGGGCTGTGTTTGACCATTGTAATATGGCGGACGGGTGCACCGCTGCTCACGGGCGGAAAACATCATTTTATCCCACTGCCAGCATCGCGGAGGTGCATCCGCCAGTCATCGTAATGAACCCCTTTGTTACCATATTGTCTCTGTTGCTCTAAGAAGTTTTCTGTCTACGTCTAATTGTCTGGAGAACCATTGTGAAGAAGTTCTTCTATTATTTTATTGTTTATATGAGGCTGTTTCATTTGCTACTGCTTACAAGGGGCTGTATTATTAAAGTGCCCGTGGGCGCAACAGGCATTTTCACCCGCTTTGCCGCACTTTGATATTACAGAAGGGGCCACAGATGCTTGTGCAACCCTTTCTGTAATACCGATAGCGCTGGCCTACTTAAACCACCAGCGCTAGCTTCAGAGGGCATTCCCTCATTTGTATTGGGGTGTGCCCCATGCAAATGAGGGAATCCCTTTGCCTCTGTGCCCTCTGCCGTGCAGAGGTAAAGAAGATGTCAGGAGGCACACTGTCAGTGCGCCACCTGAGAGCAGCCCTCTGTAGGGAGGGAAATGGGGTCCCATGGAACTCCCTAGACATCCCCTTGCAGGTGGGTGCAGTCACTCACTGCACCTGCCTGCAAGGGGATCTCTAATCTCCCTTAAAAGTGCAGGCAGGTTGCTGCCTGCACAGTGAAACAGAGAGTGGCTTTAAAGCAGCTGCTCCGTTTTTCACATGAATGCGCTGCCTGCAGGGCAGCACTAGTTTGCGGCTGCCCCGAGGGCAGCGCATTCTATGTTATAGGGCGCACTTTCTCTGTTTGCACTTGATGCACCTGTTTTAAGATGCGCCAGGCGCAAACAGGGAAAGTGCACCCTAATACATAATATAGCCCAAATTGTTTATGAACTGTCATTCTTATTACATCTGTTTCAGTTCTGGGATGCAACGAGATTGCAGTGGGTTTGTTGTATCTCAGAAGTATCTCACCCATCGCTATTATTTTTTTAATTGATCCATTGCATAGGTTGTGGGGCAGAGAAGGGTGAATGCAGTAGGATGTGGTCAGACCAGTCACTGGAATTGGACTTTCACTCTTTGTGCTGCAGATTTTGGCAGTTAATGGCCAAGGGTCTCTCCTTTCACATGTGTTGGTAATAAAAAATAATCAAATAGGATTATTGTTTTTAGGAAAATGTGCTAGTTGTGAGACTTATGAATCATTTGCATCTATCAAATGTAGATTGAAATTGCCTAAAATATGTTATTTGAGCAAAATTCATTCTATCAGCTAACAGTTCAGTAGAGGTTCAATAAGAAAGCTATTAACATGGGAGGTGGCAAATGATGGGAAAAATTTCTTCAGTTTCTGCCACTTTTTTCTTTGATCTCTAGACATTGATAGATTAGGAACTGATCCATTTTCAATAAATTGCATAGGATGAAATCTATGTGAATTACTGCCACAACTCCACCTTTGTGATCCAGACGTATAATATAGTGACATATTATAAAGTTGCCCTGTGGTAAGCGGAGATTAAGTACTGGGAGCAGTCAGAAATCCATGTTTCTATCAAAAATAGTAAGTCCACACTACAGCAGGATATCAGATCTTCAATTTCTAGATGATATATAATTGTGGATATGCAATTGTGTGGAACACTTTTGAAGGAGGAGTTCTCTTTTTTGATAATAGTGGCTGTGTTGATCGAGATTTGAAAAAGGTTGCAGGCATATCTCTGGCTCTTTGGAGGTGAGGTCGAGGATTTCTGTCACTCATAATAACTGTAATCTCCTCAAGAGAAGTTAATAGATTATAAAGTATAAATCCAGCATGTGGTCAGATCAAATTGTTGATGTCTTTCTTGGACAGAGTATGATATGATATGTTAACCATTTGTAGAGCGCAGTGAATCACACCCAAAGATGTATCTTGGCGCTAACCTCTTCATGAACCATTGTCATAGATCTAGAATACCCAGGTTTTCAACAGCTTCTTAAATTGACCAAAATCTGCACAGAAGCAGAGACGGACAGGAAGTTGATTCCATGCCCTTGGAGCGGTATGAGAGAAGGATCTACCTCCATATCTGGAGAGCCGAATCCGAGGGATAGAGCGGAACACTTTGTCACTGGATCTTAATGTGCGTGTTGGGCAGTAATGGTGTAGTTTATTTTTCAAGTATAAAGGGGATTTTATTAAAAGGGCTTTGTGGGCAAGATTGCAAATCTTAAAGAAGATGTGTTTCCTAACCGGCAACCAGTGCAAGGGACCGAAGGAGAGCCCGCTGGGAGGTTACAGATCAGTTGGGCAGCTGTATTTTGTACAACCTGAACAGAGCATTGCTATAATCCAAGTGGCTGATAACCAGTGCCTGGATCAGTGTTTTCCTGGCCGAGGAAGGGAGCCAAAGGAAAACCTTCAGGGTGCGCATGGTGGCAAAACAAGTCCCTCTTATCGCAGCAATGTGATTTTTCATTGTCAGTTCCTTGTCGATTTTAATCTCTACATTTTTCACTGAGTGGCTGGGGGTCAGGAAAAATCTACTTGAATGAGGCTTTCTATTGTTATATGGAACTGAACTGAGATGAGGTGCAGAGGAGGAGCGATAGGAGCAGGATTAAATTTGCACTTTGATGGCTCTATATAGGGCAGTTAATAAGTTCCTGATGAGAAGAAATTGTGTGAGATCAGTGCGGTTTGTGTGTGAATATGGGTCAGAATGAGAGTGAAATTCACTGAATGTGTTAAGGACAGCACAAGAAATATTATTTTTTGCTGTATAAACTCTCTTCCATCCAAAAAGTTGTGCTTGAAATACAGATCAAATGGGGTTAAAAAGGTATTCATCTAGGAAATGGTAGGTTGTCAGGTTTTTTTGGGGAAATATTCTAGACTTATGTGATGTTTTCCTCCATTAGAGAGGGTTATGAGTGTAAAAGACGGGGTCTGTTTCAGGGGAGCACATTCTCCCTCAGTGGTAATTGTTAGAAATCATTGTTTCGTTAAAATCTTGCATAATCTTGAGGTTTTTAGTAGAGTATTTGGAGATGTTTAGAAGGTATAACTTTTTGTAAGAGTTAGTACTTCGCTTGAAAAGCTTCTTAAGAAGCAACAATTTGTCGGTTGTATCCAACATCTTACAGAGGTCCTTAAGGCTTGGATAATTGATCCAATGGGCTAGTGGCGAAAGTCTGCTACATCAATAAGTTGAGCGCCTGAAGGGGATATATCCCATGGTCTTTTTATGACAAGCATCTGACATGAAGTAATTATGCTTTCTTGCCTTCTATACTGAGTTATTTTAGATTTTTTAACTGGGATTAATTTTCTTACTTTCTGCTTTCCTGCACAGTGAGTATCAATGTATTTTTAATAGTACTTCTTTGATTTCAATGTCAGATTTTGGTAGTCTTTTTCCACTAACCCTGAGACAAGACGGTGCATTGAATAGTCTATCAGTATTCAATGACGATTGGCAGTAGGAGGAAACCCGACTACTCATATGCCACCTGCAGAAAAAGGGTTCCACCCATATAATCGATCTGGATTGTTTTGCTTTCTGACTACCTGGTTTTGTACTTTTAGACCAAGTGAGTCTCACAACTGAGTATCCCTCGCAGTAAGTTGTGTGGAAATGGACTATCAGTGCTTTCAACCATTGTCTGCCTTTCAATATAAAGCTGCTGCTGTACTACTTGTGTAAGAGCCTGTGGGCTGTTTACACACACACCTTTGAGAACAAATATGTGCTCACATGGGCGTGCTGTGCATGTGAGACAACATCTAGCTCAGTCAGATATCTGTGCACAGATAATGTATTTCAGCAGAAACCCTTCAAGGATTGGTGCTGTCCTGGGTATGCCTTTTAATGTGAGTGGGCATTCATAGTGTACATCTGTAGTGCTTACTGAAAGACTGTGCGCTCACTGCATTATACCTTATGGGCAAAATCTGCACAACTGCACAGTTTTGCCATACTTAAGCCTAGAGATACCAGTCAGGTATCAATTTTAGGATAAGCATATAGACTGAGTGCATGTCAGTCACTGTTGTGATAACTGAACTCCTAATGGTACATTGAGAATTTCCATATTTCCTAGGCTCAGTCATGATCAAATTCCAGGCTATTGTTCCCACTACTGGGTCTGGTTAATTACTCTGCTGGCCCGGAGCGGACTAAAGGCCTTCCCATACAATGTAGCCATTAACAGTGGTAGACCCAGTTCCTGGAAAGGAAGGGGTGGGGTGGAAATCTGCATGTGCTAATTAACTGTTCACACTGCACTAGACTGGGCAAGCCCAAGCCTAAACTTCTGCATGATTGCATGATCTCCGTGTTACGCACTATGAACTTTTTGTTTCACTGCTGCTAAAAGTAATTACTTAATAATGAAGAAACTTCGTTATTTTAAAAACTGTACTAATCTTGAATTTGTGTGTGTTTTACTTGAATCTGCTTACATTTTAATTTGGACACTTTTTATAATCATTTTTGAATATACTTGGGTCTTGATTCTAAACACATACAATGTTTCTTGGGGCACTTTTCTCTATCCTCGCAACCTCAGGAAGCAGCCATCTTCTACAAAGTTGATGCTCTAGTTGTGCGCTCAGGAAACACTTGGGTGGCGGGGCCTTGTGAAAATCTCCATATGTGCAGGCTAACGGTGCGGACGTGCAGAGGGCTCTCTGCTGGTGTGCCGAGGCAAGCCCATCTGCTCTAGTCTGTGTCCATTCCACAGCCAGCGCAAGCCCCCCGCCTGATTTACACCACGTGATCCCCTCTCTTCTGATTTGTTAAAAGGTTTTATGAATAAAGTTCCCCACTGCTGTCACACATTGAACCCCACCCACTTAGAGGGCCCAGTATCTTGAATTTCATGCAAAGGCGAGTTTGATTGATCTATATTATGAGCTGTCATTTGCTGCCACTTCTGCTTCCACACTGGCCACAAAATCCCTTGCAGCGGGGCTTATTAATGCACGCTCCCTTACTAAACACACAAAAGAAGTTCATGATTTGATCATTGATCTCCACTTTGATTTCCTATTCGTTACTGAATCTTGGCTCAAACCATGGTCTAACTATGACATAGCCACTGCTCTTACCTCAAATTACACAATGCTCAGAGGCGACAGGGCTGAAGTTCGCGGAGGTGGCTCAGCCATCCTCTTCCGCAATGTCTTCCAATGCGGGACATTCGAGGTAGACTCTCTTAAGGGAGGCGAAAACCTAGGATTTTGCTTTAAGATCAGCCCCTGCAAGTCCTTCACTGGCTGCTTACTTTATCGCCTCCTGGGCCCGGGGCCCACCTTCCTGGCAACCCTCGGAGAGGCCTTATCTCCTTTCTTATGCCAATATGCAAATGTCACCACTCTTCATGATTTCAACTATCATTTGTATGCCACCGACAATTCCAGCGTAACAAACCTTAGAGACACTCTAAACATTATAGGCCTCCCTCAATTAGTGATTGCACGCACTCATAGAGTGGGGCATACACTTGATGGGGTCTTTATCAATCATCCTCAATTAGTAAGTGAGGATCCAGTAACTCAATCATGGTCTGATCATAGGTTCGTCCCCTTCAAACTACTGATCGATACTCATAACCCATCCATCTCACCTACTCATCTCAGCGCCACCACCTTGCGTAAATTGGGAAAGTTGATGATGAATCCTAATCTTAACATGAGTTGTCTATCACCTCCACTTCCCTTATAAGAAGATTATCAAATTACCTCAATTTATTCAACCATGGTATTATGAACACAGCCGTTGAAAAAGCGTCCCTAGTTTGCCCCTGCAAATGCCGTCCAAATCTCTCCATACCCTGGTTCTCCCCTGCCCTTGCAAAACAAAAGCTACACTGCAAGCAGCTTGAACGCAAATGGCACCAGGCCTACAAACCTGAGGACGTGACCCACTTCAGGCTTGCCCAGAGATCCTACCACAACTTGATTAGGGAGACCAAGAAAGCACACTTTACCACCCAAATTGAGCAGGCTAATTTTGATCCCAAAAAGATATTGCACATTTGCAAATATTTCCTACAGCCCAAAGTTCTTTCTAGGGAAATTCTCCCCTCCCAGGGCCTATGTGACCAGATCTCATCCTATTTTGAGGACAAGATTTTAATCCTACAATGGGGCTTCTCAACAATCGGCCTCATAACTAGCCACCTCTGACATAAGCTGCCCAATGCCACAACCAGCCACCTCCAAGACAGACCACCCAGAGCTATGTTGGCTGCCTTCCAGGAGACTTTGCAATCACAATTTTGCCTAACCATTCTTTCCTATAAGTCTTGCTCACCCCGTGATCCATGTCCCTGGCTACAGTTAACCTACTAATAAATTAGATATTCAACACATCCCTATCCACAGCTGAAGTTCCAACAGCCTGGAAACTGGCAGTTGAGAAACCCCTATTAAAAAAGCCCCTAGCAGACCCCGCAATCCTGTCCAGTTTTAGGCCCTTTTACCTACTTCCGTCACTGACAAAAATGCTCGAAACAATTATAAATGTTCAGCTCATCTCATTCCTAAAAAACTTCAATTCATTACACGCCCACCAATCAGAGTTTAGACCCAAGCACTCCACAGAGTTAGCCCTACTAGAGGTATCTGAAACCATCAAAATGACCTCGGACGCTGGCACCAATGAAGTGTTGATACTACTCGATCTCTTGGCAGCGTTTGATATCATCTCCCACACCATTCTTCTGCAACGGATCCAAGAAATTGGCATCCCCTATAAGGCACTGTCCTGGATAAGATCTTTTGTGACTGACAGGGGACAACTGGTAGCTTTAAGACAATTCTCGTCAGCGGAGAGATCAGTCACTTTCGGAGCTCTGCAGGTCTCGTCTTCCAGCCTGGCACTATTCAATATCTATATTGACCCTCTCATCTCCATGACAGCCTCATATGGAATCGCTACCACATCATATGCTGATGACACACAATTGATCAGATCCCTAGACAAAAGCTTTTTGGATCCAAACTCAAATTCAAAAAATGCTTCAGCAATGACATTATCTGGATGGAAAATAACCACCTTAAATTCAACACGGATAAAACCAAAATTCTTTTGTTCCACAAATCAAACCTGTTCTTCCCCATGTAATGATGGCCCAACTCCATGCCCCTGCCCCCTGTCACAGTCAAAGTTACAAAAAATCTATGCGTCACCTCCCTTTCATTCCACACACAAACTCTGGCAGTGGTAGGCATGTGCTTATCTTGATCAAATACTTTAAAAAAAACTCTTTGAATTTCTTCTACTGGCGACAGGAAAACAGTTGCCTTTGCTCTAATAACTTCCAACCTTGACTACTGTAAAAGTCTTTATGCAGGAAGCTCTAAGCACCTGCTTCGGAAACCTCAGATGATAGAACATGCTTCCGCTAAACTGGTGCTGAAACTTCCTAAACAGATCTCAGCATCCACAGACCTGAAAAGATTACATTGGCTGCCAGTCCATAAGAGGGTCCTATACAAGATCCTCATCTTGGTGTTTAGAGCCTTTAATCCCACTGCCCCAAATACCTCACTGCTCAGTTCTGTTACCACAGGACCCAGAGGGTGTTGAGATCTTCCAATGCAAACCTCTGGACTTAATTCCTGAGGCAGGAAGTCTTTCATGGTGTTGGTGACGAAAGCTTGGAACCAACTCCTAACCACACTTCGATTTATTCACACTGAAGCCAGATTCAAAAACAGAGCTGGCTTTTGCTTGCCCTGGACTCTGTCTGTTACTCCTTAATTTAGTTCAATCTCTCTGTTCTTCTTCAGGTGTCATCATATACAAGTTAAGTCAGTCTACAGCTTAGCGCTAGGATACTCTCCTGTGAATGACAGTGCACTCTATAAATACACTATACATTAATTCATTCACTCAAGCCCATGGAAACAAAAGATGAAGACCAGATGTTAGAAATTGGGTTACTGGTTGACTGGGATGTGAGCCCTAGTCAAGCAGCAAACACAATTCTAGTCAGGGTAAGGCACAAGTAAACCCCAAATTAACCTGTGCTCACCCCCTGGTAACTCGGCACAGAGCAGTCAGGCTTAAATTAGAGACAATGTGAAGTATTTGTACAACATTTCAAACAGTAAAAATGCCACACAAAAAAGATTCTCACACCATGTTAGAAAAATAGAGCGTAAGTCACTTAAGACCAAAACGACAAAAATACAATTGGTAGAACCGGAGTTATGAATTTTTAAGGAATAAACTGTAAAATAGTGCTTGAAAACATAAAGCACCAACTGGAAATATCTAATCATGCTAAACCAAGCCAACTGAAATGGAGCTTGGGCCATACACAGTCGCAGATTAGTCCCACTGAAGATTTACCTTCTCAATTTTTGTGCCAAGAGTTTCTTTTGCATGGAAGCAGGTCACCTGGCCCAATGAGAGCGTCACTGGTGGGGCTTGGTATGATGTGAAATGCAGGCCGGGTGTCGTGGATGGATGGGCTGGAGCTTGCATTGGAAATCCATTCTGGTGGACGATACCTGCTCGGCGAAGAGAGGAACTGGCAACTGCTCGCACTAATTTCCTATGCTAGCGGCGCAGTTCCTGAGAGAACGGGTCCATTCACGTTCATGAAGAGCCCATAAGCTATACTTTAAGAGCTTAAAAACCACTTCCAAGGGCACAGCAGTCCTTCCTGACAGAGAATCCAAAAGGTCCAGAAATGTACTAAAGTGGTGGTGTCTCAGGTCCTTCTTTCATACACAGTTGTGCCTTAGAAGTGGGGAGAAGCTTCTAGAGGCATGCCTTTGAAGTACACGGATGCCCTGCCCTGCCAGCCCTGGCTCCAGACTAACTACAGGAGGTATGCAGCTCTTTGTGTGGGGACAGGACAGAGCCTATTCAGGTGTACCTGGGGCTATGTCCAGCTCCTCCCTCCCATCCTGCCAGGATGGCCCATCAAGTCACATCTAAGCTCCCATTGTGTATGGCTATCTAGGAGGAATACACAAAGCCCTACTGCTAACTACATCCAGTCATGTGACTAGAGAAAGGCTGCAGACAGCAAATGACTAAGGCAAGAAAATGCCAACTTTCTACAAATTTAGTGTTACAGTTTACATTGAATCCTATCGTGTAAGTCTTGCCCGAGGGGCCATCAAATTGTTTTTTCTATCATGGGCGTGCACTCAATACCAGATCAGCAAGCCTGTGGAACCACATGGAAATGATTATGGATATGATATGATAAAACTGATACTAGACACAAGTGTATTCCTATTCAAAGACCAGTGGTACAGTTAGACCCAAGGGGTTGCTATGGGCTCCATATTTTCTTCATCGTATGCTAACCTCTTTATGGGGTGGCTGAAGGAAGACTGGATCTGGGGCTCTAAGGGCACACAATGGAACAACTCAATTTTGTACTGGGGGAGATACATTGACGACTGCCTTATGATATGGACTGGGACAATAGAGATGCTACACTACTCCTTTGACCACCTGAATAATAATGAGTCAAACATTAGATTCACCTTCCAGCACAGTCAGAACAAAGTTACATTTCTTTATGTGGAACTTTACATATGTGAGAATAAGATCCACAGCAGGTTATACCGCAAACCGACCGCATGCAATGCGATTTTACATGCGTCTAGTGCGCACCCCAAACATCAAATTAGTGCTATTCCATATGGGGAACTTGTGCGAGCCAGACGAAATTGCAGCTTAGAATCACATTTTCAGGAGTGCATTCAGGATATGAAAACTATATTCGGAAGGAGGGGGTACAACAAAGGCACTCTATTAAGGGCCATGTATAAGATTACTAAGATTAATAGACAGGATACTCTCAAAGACAAGAAAGAGAGAGAGGAGCAAATAGACAAAGTTTGTGTTGTCACGGACTACACTGCAATGTCGAATGTATTGGTAAGGAGCTTGAAAAAACACTGGCATATACTTAATGCGGACAAGACACTTGAGGATTTTATATCATCAAAGCCCGATATTACTTATCGTAAGAGCAGATACCTCAAAAACCTTTTAAGTCCAAGTTACCAAGTACTGACTTTCAAAGAACACTGGCTTACTTTACACACACTGGGATTTTACAAATATGGCCATTGCGCAATGTGCAAATGGACCCATGATAGAAAAAAATGACTTGATGGCCCCTAAGACAAGACTTACATAAGAGAGTTCAATATAAACTGTAACACTAAATCTGTAGTGTACGCAATAGAATGCAAATGCAAACAGAGATGTATAGGGAGTACCATCAGAGCACTAAAAGACACGATTAGTGAACACATGAGGGCTGTAAAGCAAGGAGATACAAGACACCCCATTGCCACACACATAGCAGAATGTGTATCACAAGATAAACATAGGACTTTTGAATTCTATGGCATCGATCACATACCAAGAGACTCCAGAGGGGGTAATAGAGAGTTGACCTTACTGAGAAATGAAGCAATGTGGATACTGCGATTGAGTAGTGTAGAAACTGGAATAAACACAGACCATAAACTGCAATATTTTCGGGGGGATTGAGAGATACAGTAACGATATCAAATGTCTTCTGATTACCTAGAGGGTCGCAATAGAAATGAGCAAATGCTGTACTGAGTTACCGGTATGTTTCTTATGATTATTTTTGTATACATTTTTATTGGGACTATTTCCAGACTCAATAGATAATGTCTTTAGGAAATTGCTACTGACAATGAGCCATATACATATGGTATTTAAGACTCTCCTTGCTTTTACATAAGCAGATGAAAATGCATATTAAAATCACAAAGAGTATGTTTGAATTTCATTGATTCACACTTGATAATGTCATTAGGAAAGTGCTGCAAACAATGAGCCACATACATATGTTATTTAGGACTGTCTTTGCTATTATTCGAGCAGATGAAAATGTATATTGAAGTCATTAAGAATATGTTTGAATATCATAGTTGTGTATTAGAAAAGTATAATTTTAAGTAAACAACAGGAGGCTTCCTTTGTGCTGCCTTGCAATATATAATTATCACTAAGGGGTGGACACAGATGACAAGGAGGATTAAATTTATATGGAATTAGGAATATTGCATAGCAATCCGCAACGACAGACAAAAGTAGTAAGCTACCCTCACCAATAAGAAGCGCATGACATTGGGAGGGATTCTACTAAACCATAGGGAAACATATGGTGCACTTCATTCTGTTCTGGTGCACCAAGTTGTTATACACTTCAAGATGGCTGACGTTTTGGTTTACTGAAAAAGGGACTGGTGGTGAATAGTTCTATATCACTGACTTTAGTTCTCGTGTACTTACATTACGGAAGTCTCTAAGCCCTCAAGACACAGCGTGCTCGCTACGAGTCACAGCGAGAAAGATACATCATACCAGTAAGCATGTTATTATTTTGGTTTCTTCATATATCGATTTGGAATACTTTTAGCGGCCAATTTTGTAGAGCATTGCCAATCAAGGCTAATTAGTTATTATTCTACATTTTCCTAAGGAACGGGTACAAACCTGAAAGGTATACTTTACACGTGGAGCAAGTTACTGATAAACCTATACACTGATAATTTGTAACAGGTCATATACTGGCATAGAGTCAAGGAGTATTATATGTTTATGAAGCTAAAAGAGCGGGACTGAATTACAACAGATCATAAGGTATGTTTGTTCCTAGGTATAGTTAACTAGTGCATTGAACGATACATTTTTTTCAGTGGTGATACTTATTTTTGATGCTGTGGTCTTTGCTGTTATTTCATACTTTAATCGGAACTTTGGAAGAGAATACAGGTAATGTATACATATTAAACACATTATCTTTTCACTTTTTAGCGGTGCATATGACTAAAGGGTGGGCACCACGGCCAATACCCCCCCATTTTCTGGCACCCATAAAGGTAACACAAGGATAAAATCCTTTATTAGGATGTCATCACTTGGTATTCACTGGACAGATTACACAATCTAAATGCAATGTGATATATTGTAACTTTGTATTAAGTCTGACGTTGTCCCTAAGTCAAATAATACTTGACGTATTTTCAGCTAAATGAGCTACGTATGCACCAGCACTCTGATTAAATATAGGCTATATATTATGTGCATGGGTTTCCACTGACTAGACGCCATTAAGATTGCCTGAATGCAATGGTAATTAACAACAAAGTCACTATGTTGGGACAGACAATGAAACATAGATACGATGTACCTTATTACAGTGGATTTTGATTTCTGTACTTCTTTTTAGCCCTGAGGAAGTCGCAGGATATTTTCCCATTGAGCGACGAAACACGTGTTGGCTTATGAGGCTAAATAGTTCAACAACTGGACAATAAGAATCAAAAAAGAATTTAAAAAAAAGAAGACTAATGCTAATCTTTGATTATTATTATCGATGTGATATGTTAGCGTGTGCTGGAGGCTGATCTGCATCTATAAAATGAACTGTCAAATGGCGGATCGGATGGATGGATGCTTGCTGGGTTGCAGTGGCAGAGGTACATTTGCTGGGGCTATGCCCAAGCTAAGATGTACTGGCAGGGGATACTCAACACGATCGTAGAAATGTTGCACAGTAGGATCCCAAGGTTGCCGACATATGTAATTGTAGGAATTGCTAATTAACAAACCTATTCACTACTCTTCAGCAGAGGTGAGCAAAAGTGCTGGCACTGTGCCGGGCAAAGCAGGCCACCTTCTCTCTCTGTGGACCAGACAGAATGGAGTCCAGACTACAGGGAATGGTTACATAGAACTTAGGGATGGAGAAAATAACATATAACAATTTAAGCTGGGCACAGGACAAGGGGTTGGATTGGGACCATTTCTGGAACCCATGTCTAGGGAGTTCATGGAAGTCACAGGTACCAGATATCTCAAAATTACAAGGGTAACATCCAGTGTGTGCGGTAGGGGACATTAGAGTGTAGAGTGTAAGGTGAAGTGTTGGCTAATGATAAATATACATAAATGACAGCAGGTGGCTTTCTTTTTTTTAATTGAGGTTTGTGAATCTGGCTAGGGGAGGTAAAAAGGGAAATAGCATTTATTTGCACAATTATAAGGATCATGGTTAATATTCCTTGCCACCCAGTAGTTGTAGGAAAGCACATGTGTAAAATTGAAAAGATAATAAAAAAGCATCTGAATCATAGAAAAATTAGGGCCAAAACTAACCCTGGGCGAAGTACTACGCTACGCTCGCGTAGTTTGCGAAGTTTGCGCTACGCGAATTGCACATAGCACAGTGCAAACACGCGTAGCGTAGCGGTCATTTTTTGCTTGCTCGCGGTCCTCAACGTCAAGTTGGCGACCGCGAGCAAGCAAAATGACATCCCGGCGAGACTTTTTCCTCGTTCGCGAGATTCTCAACGCGGGGAGGTCAGGTTTCTCATTGCGAGTGGTCGCGTATGCTCGCGACCGCTCGCGATGAGAAACTACCAGTTCGCGTTGAGAAAGCTGCCGCTCGAGTAGAAATCTACTCGAGCAGCAGAAAATGACCGCTTGCACTGTGCAAGATGCGGTTTGCACTGATTGCACAGTGCGGACAAGCATCCGGCACTGTGCAATCAGTGCGAACAGCATTTTGCACAGTGCACTACGCAGTTCGCGTAGCTCGCGTAGTGCGAAGTGCACTTCGCGTAGCTGCGCGTAGCGCTACTACGCCCAGGGTTAGCCAAAACCCTGCCAACCAAAAGCTTTCATTAGAACATTTCAACCAACTCAATCAAAGGCTTTTTGTGTGTCCCAGTTATTTGCAGTCATAGGTTATTTTCATTCTTGCTTATTCAAGAATATTATGGAAAAATAAAACTTCCCCATATAAAATCAGCTTGAGTCTTTTTTTAGGTAAAACATTTTTGAACCTTAGACCAAATACTTTGGCAATATTTTGTAATTGTAATTCATTAGAGAAACTTGCCTGTAATTTTTAGATAGCACCAGTTCTCTTTTGTTTCTAGGAACTACATATATCATTGTTTCGAAAAAGGAACCTTCAAATGTATTATAAAAAGAATTATGCAAATGAACAAAATTATGGGGGAAGCATCTTAGAAATTGTAAGTAAAATTCAAATTATAGTGGTCAATTCCAAAGGTCTTAACTTTTTCAAGTTTCATAATGGCTTCGAGGCTCAATTCTACAGAGGCAGAACAAAAACCAGATGATCTTGAAAAAAAAAAAATATATATATATATATAAATGTTCATTTTTTGATTTATAACAAAATGTCAAACTAATACACTTACATTAGACTAGGCAAATACATTGTGGAGTTTTGCCAACACCGTGTTCTGCTTGGAACGCAGAATTCTGGAAAAACTCCACTAACGAATTTGCGTCCCCTAGCATGATTTTCAGGTGCTAGAATGCCTTCCGGTGAGATTTCTCAATGTGGACAGTGACGGCAAGTCATGACTATTCGCGGTGAGAACTACCGCTCAAGTAGAGAATCTACTCCAGCGGAAGAAAGAAACAGCACCCTCTGTCGCGCTGGGTGGTGCCGTTCGAGTACAAGCTCCTAGTGCTAAAAATCAGCACAAGCAGCGCAACATGCCAAATTCCACCCGCTCGCTTAACTAATCTTCTGAAGCATGCCTGCACAGACTTTCATTCAAATAAGACATGAATAAGACAAATACCAGCAGTGAAGGACTACATGTTATGCACTTCAAATAATAAAACAAGGTGCATCTTATAAATGTGTTTATGCTTGCTTAATGTAATTCCACAGACACCAGTGGAAAATACCGTACATGGAGCAACATGGCGCTAAAAGGAAGCATGGAGTTATTTCCTACCAGCAACGTTCATGCAAAATTGTTTCGATAATCTGAGATTTTGAAATCTTTATATTGAATCAGGGTGGAGACAATCACAAATTGCCTACTGTGAGAATGTGGATTATTAATTGGGGTGGATGTTAGACCACCACGGGTAATAATGGCACTATTCTTGCTAAGTCCAGTAAAGGTTTCAGTAACTTAAACTTGAGCTTGACCCCTGGTAGCTACGACACAGAGCAGACAGGCTTAACTTAGGAAGATGTGTAAAGCATTTAAAAGTACCAAACAGTTAAAAATAAAATAAAAACCAACACAATAAAAATCCCACTTCAATTTATAAAACAAAAGAATATGTTAATGAACAAAATGACAGCCACATGACAAAGATCCAATGAGGGGATCTAGAGTTATGAATTTTTAAAGTTTCAATAAAAATAAGCCTAAAAAGTGCAAAGTGTCAAACGCAAGTGACTGGTTGCGCTAGACTGGGGCAAAGTCAAAAGTTAAAGCCGACAATAATGGATCGCTGGTCAGATACAGGAACTAGGTTCATCCTGGTGGAAATTTACCTTCTGATTTAGAGAAATGCTTATGGGAAAAAAGTGGTCGTTGAAGAGTTGTCAGCGGTGCAAGCAGGATAGGAAGCACGGCTTGATGACTGTGGTTTGCTAAAGAGCAAGGTCTCAGTGAGGTCGAAGACGAAAGTGGGAAAGCTTCGAGTTGGTGAAGTCCGTGACCAGGAAGGCCTCCAAATTGATCAGATGCTGCTTGGCATGGGTCCTGGTAAAGTCCTCTATGTTTGTACTTGGAAAGATTTCCGGAACTCAGATTTCCTTCAGTGGGGGAAACTAGCAAGCTGAGGCCGACTGGCGATTCAAAGTCTATGGCTTCAATGAAGATCACAGTCTCCATCAGTTCTGGTAACAGAAAGTTGGCAAAACAGTTCTAAGTCCCAGCTTTTGCAGTTTGGACAGTAGAAGTACACTCTAAAACCATCCAGTGTTGCAGAGTCTCTGTAACAGCACTTGGAGGTCAAGACTCATGCCAACAAAAGCCACCAGCAGGGTCTATGGCAGCTCCAGTTGAAACTGCTCAGCTGGGCTCTTTTAGGAAAGTGGGTGTCTTGCAACTTTTGTGTCCCTATAGCTTAACAGGAGGTCAGCCAACTTTCACATGGATTACACTTCTAAGTCCTGAGTTCAAGTAGGAGCAGGTCCAGGTTCTCCTCACAGGCCGCAGCAATAGGTGCAGTCCTTCTTTTGTTTTCCATAGGTTCAGTAGTATTCTGAAGAAGACAGAAGATACACAGGGGTGCCACATTTATGCCTGGCACTAGCCTGTGTCTCACACTAACAACTAGGGAAAGAATTTCCAGGGGTAACCCTACCCACTTTTGCAACAGTTCCTGTGTGCCCTATGGCAAACAATCCCACAGTGCCCCTCTCTACCTAAAGCCAAGAAGGCAGAACCTTTCTACCCCTGTACAGAGCTCCTGTGCCCACCCAACAGGCATGGCCATGGAAATGAGCAAACCCTCTCCTGTGGTCACTCAAAACTGGCTCTGGGGGTAACTCCTCTCCCAATGGGATTAGTGTTTGGCTGGCTAGAAGAAAAATAGAGGGTGCAAGCCCAGGTGTGAGCTACCTTTGCCTGTGCCCTTTGAAGATAATTAAGGGGCATATTAGCAAGACCGGCGATAAAATTATCGCCGTTTTAGCGGCAGGAAACTGCCGCTAAAGCGGCGATAATGGGCTTGCTAATATGCGTTATAGAATTCCAATAGAAGCCCAGGTTAGATGTCCTGCACATCTAACCTGGGCTTCTATTGAAATCTATAACGCATATTAGCAAGCACATTATCGCCGCTTTAGCGGCAGTTTCCTGCCGCTAAAACGGCGATAATTTTATCGCCGGTCTTGCTAATATGCCCTAAGTTATTTGGCACTGCCAAAATGATTATCCTGTCAGTGGAACAGGATACCTCTCCATACCCAATCTCAGCACTGGGAGCCAGCTCACAGCTCCTGGGTGACTGTTGGAAGCTCAGGAAAATGGGCTTCTAAAGGCTTTAGGCATGCTAAAGGTACTCTTTTAAGAGTACCTTTTGTGGACTATTTGTTACAGATTCAAATTTACCAATGAATTGGATTTGTAATAAATATTTTAAAACGTCCAAACATTATCTTTTATCTAGTTCCTAGGCGGAAGCCTTAATAACTTTAATAAACTATTCCAGTGCTTTCCTGTGGAACAGATAACCCTGGTACATGAATTGTCACTGTAAGGACATGTTTAACATTAAACATGTACATTCCCTACTTTTCAATAGCAATGACCCTGCCTTATGTGGGGTGGCATACTAATGTTAAAAAGGAGGGTTTAAGAATGTCAAAAAGGTAATTTTTAGAGGTCCAATTTGTGGTTTAAACCTGCACAACCAGGTTACTAGTGGCAGGCCTACAATCATATTTTGCATTCCCACTTTAATGGTTGCACAATGGGTGTTGCAATCCACTAGTGACATTTAACTTACAAGCCCTTGGCACACTTTTAACCATATACTAGGGACTCTTAGGTAAGGTAAATGTTCCAATTAGGAGCATAGCCAATTTCTACATGTATGGTTGAGGGGTCAGAACACATGCACTGGGGCCTGGTTAGCAGAGTCAAAAACCAACAGCATCAGTAAAAAAATACAAAAAGAAGCAGTTTCCCACAGCTAACACACCTTTGTCTTTTTTGTGAAAGACCTGTTGACTTGACCAATTTAAGGTACAGGAATTTTTAAGAATGTCCAAAAGTATTTTTAAATTACTGGTGTACTGTATCTGTGCTGCACTCATTCTAATCACATTCCGCTCTGCATATTGAGAGCTGTCACGAGCCGTTATTATAGTCTATCGTTTGCTAAGTATTTTCTTTTCTTTATTAAACTTTTTAAACTGAAATGGAACATATCTCTTCTTCACTGGAGATTATTCGCTGCTTCAAACCTCTAGTTGCTAGGCAGCACCTCACTCAGCCTTGCAACAAACACCTGCCCCTACCCCTAGTTACTCAAAAACACAAGACATAGAGATGCTTTTGTTAGTCTGCTGCAGACACGTTTAGCCGATACTTAATGGAAGAGTAAACTTTCTGTTGAACTGTCACCCACGCAAGCTGGCAGTAGCATCTAAGAACCTGCCATATTTATAATTCATAATATGTCAATTGACTACGTTTTCTTTAACTCTGTATATGACTAGTTCAGTTTATTTTGGCATTTCAAATGAGTCAATCATTTATTTTCAGGGAGATATTTTTTATACTAAGGCTTCTGCTGTGCTATATTAAGGGATCATTAGTGATATTTTCACCTAGATGTTAGTCACACACTGTAGGGGAGTGCTACTTCACTTCACTTCTTTTTAGGCGAGTCAGTGCTGGTTGGTGGGAGCAGAAATACATCTCTGTAGACAAAGTATCAGCTTCCAGTTTTTGCTGCTACAAAACAAGCACTGGTCACTTCAAATACACGGGACAAACAAAAACAAGTTATATCAATTGTCTGCAATAGCACGTTGGTGCATATTAACATCACCTGGGCAAATTTATGTACATTGACTAACGAAATAAAGGGCATCAGTGACATGTTCCTAATAAAGGATGTGGAAGGTCAGTAAAGGGCAGATATTAATGTGATGTCTTTCATAAATTGTCTGAAATATCTGTAGCTGATATTTATATCCACTCCTAATATTGCAGGGGTGCTCCATCTAGTCTTTTTGGTAGTCTTGGTACTCTGCGGGCTGCGGCTAATTCTGGGATTCCAATTTATTAGATTATGACTGCTGCACCTGTGACTTCTGTGTAAAGACCTGCCTTTTTTCAGCTCCTTGGATTCTGCAGCAAACATCCTGTTCTGACATCAACCAGCCTCAAATGTCTATGTGCATTATTTGACCCCAATGAAGCTGTGCACCTAGTGACTTAGGGTTGTGGAGCCTCTGTGAAACAAGCATTTGCAATGCAATAGGTCTCGCATTATTAAAGTTTGAGCTATTGGTGTTGCATTATTTAGCAATGCCAATAGCTCAAACTTTAATAATGCGAGACCCATTGCATTGCAAATGCTTGTTATAAAAGTAAGCACATTTAAATAAATTGCATGCGAGTGCAAGAAGGTGGGGCAGAGACTGGAGGAGCTGTTATTTTTGGAGGCAGCAGGGAACGGTCCCTTGAAGCACACGGTGTGGGAGTATTGCAATATTGAAAAGTAGAGGAAGGAATTATCGTGGGCTCCTGGCCCATCCCTACCCCTTAAAGAAGAGCTTTACTTTGATAAATAGCTTGTTTTCATCCTATGTGGCGGAGATCGATGCTAGGGAGAGAAAAGAGTCATGTGGTTCCTGCATCCGAAACTTTGCAACTTGATAAAAATGTAGGAAGGCAGTTGTATGGAAAAACGGAAATGCTATTTACAGAACGAAACACTTGTTTCCATTATGTTTGCAGATAAACCATTTCCTTTTGTAAGCTATTTTATCCTTCGAAAAACAATTAGAGCTTTAATTCAATAAACCTGTTTTCACAATAATTAGCATACCCTTCAAACATAAATTTAGTTATTCATTAAAAATAGCAGCTTTTGAGTGCATTCACTGAAATGCATCACCTAGTTTCGAGCAAAGCCAGTATATAGTGACTGAGTCGCTGGAGAGATTAGACAACATATCCAGTCCAATACCAAGAAAGCCAAGTCTCTGGATTCATCCATAAAACAATCGATTTACTAGAAGCATCGTGAGGCCTGAAGAAAATACTGCAGAACTCTGGAGAGGTGCTGCAGTTGTTTGAAAACACCCTTACACGCCAGACTGCCAACACAGAGCGAGCAGAGCCATCCACGGTCCAAGGAAAGGCTGCTGTCTCAACACATGATGGCTGTTCAAGATGCTGGACCTAATCATGCGAAGGGGCCACATGGCAGATCCAATACAGGATATAGGGTTTCTGCCAAAGAAAACAGAAGTTCTTTATTAAAAAACATCCAAAAAGTTGAAAATGTTAGTCACTTAGAGCTGTAAGCCTCACCAAAAAGAAACACCACGACCATTTAGAGAGAACAGTGACAGATATGCGGGCAACAGCACGTTATCAAGAACATGCAAAAACTTGAACTCAACAGAAAACAATTTTTCATTTTAATTGGCTGCTGTACCCAAAGTTGGCTTAAAAGTGGATGCTTTCCTGGAACTGCAGTACACAAGGGGAAAACTTAACACGTTCTGTATGGGACTGTGGGAAAGTATGCACTATGTGGAAATCCATTTTTGACAGACCCATCATTTGGCAATAGTACACAAATGTGTTTTACTGCATTTTTTTGTAATGTGTCCTAACTCTCGGGAGTGTGAAAAGATTGGTTTCATGAAACGGTGGTAAAATAGAATATCGAAGTCGAAGCAATGCACGTTGTCAAAGTTCTTGATGTCTATTGTTGGTGCTGTAGGCCTCGCCTTGGCGAGCACTTAACACTAAACAAGACTAGAAACATTATGCAACATATTCGGGAATCTTTGAAACTGCCTGCCCTTGAACAAGTACTCGGGCTGAACTTATTGAAGACTCTTCTATACTGCTCGTCCGTTAGTGCGCATACCCTCAGTCCATGCATGAGGTTGTGAAGACCGTCACTTGGATTGCCCCCATAGAAAGCGACAGTTCCCTCTTTCAGCGTGAACACCAGGTTGTACTCTGTGTGCGGTGCTTTAACATGTGGGTCCGTTGGAGCAGAAACCCACTTTTGAATGAAACGCTGCTGGTTATGCAGCAGATGGTGGACTGAACGGCAAATAAACAGCCATGTGTCAGAGGAAAAGGCAGTCCAATCTACAGGCAAGACTGCTCCTGGCTGAAAGCATCTATAGCGCCTATGGCTTTGAGAAGCAGCCTCCAGGTGTTCAGATTTGCACTCGAGTAGCATTTTCTATATAAAAGGCACACGAACAAACCGCGAGAGGGCGTGTTAAAGGAAAGCGTGTAGCCCCGACTCTCAACGACCTCATTCGACCCCAACGCACCTATTACAATATCTATAAACAAGGTTGTTACTACACCAGAAGCCGGAAAAGTGGGCGGGGGCTGTAGTGCCATTCTTTTAAGCGCAATTTAAAGTCCCCATCTGCCAAAATTAGAGCGGTCTGGAAAGTGCCAAAACCCGTCCAACAGCTGTCCAAAGTCCCACTCAAAGGGAAGCCTGGCTAAAACAGTAAAAGTACTACCGCTATTAATTAGAATTTTGTAACCATAACATGGTAGTAGAAAAAAATATTTTCTAAAGATACCCTTCCTAACAAAATACGTGACACTGCCTGGTGCTCGCTGCTGCACAAACGTCCTCCTCCGAGCCCCCATCTTCCGGCCCCACTGATGGACTCTCCCAGCCTGGGGCCCCGCCTCTATGGAATTCTTTTGTGGGGGAGGGCTAGGAATTGGGAATGCTCAACTTGTTGGGTTTAAAGGCCCTGAGCAGGGTGGGGGAAGGTGGGGGGGGGAGCTGGAAGCAATCTGAAAAGATAGCATGGGGGTGGGGGTGCAATCAACCTGGTGTTTGGTTCTGGAAGGACCGAGAGCCCTGTTGAGCAAAGAAAAGCCAGTTCATGCACGTGATGTGTGTGGGCTACACAAGCGGTAATGTTTAGCCTGTTGAGCAAAGAAAAGCCAGTTCATGCACGTGATGTGTGTGGGCTACACAAGCGGTAATGTTTAGGATTATAAATCGTACACATGGGAGCCAACGTAGCCCCCCACCTCCTCCCCCCTGCGTCCCTCATCCACTTTCAGTGTTCTGCATATAAACCCTACAACCCCCGAGGAAGCACGGTAGTGGACTGCTACCGCAGCCTACTCGATACAAACCAATGCGAGCCAGGCGATAAAAGGTATCCATTTACAGGACAATGCCCAATACATGAACAACAGCCATATATGCCCAGAATTACACAGCAAGACATCATTGGTAGCTAGAACCCCTTTTAGGAGGTCCATTTCGGAGGTTGCGAATGAACGGGGGTCCGTCCGCTGATCCGGGGGACACTCTCAAATGATTGACCTCTTTCTATGGGTTTCATTTTTCCCTCTGCTGCCCCCTTTTCCTTTACTCATGTTATTTATTTTTGACTTGATTTTTACGTGCTCTTCTATTTCATTTTGAGGATAACATCCATTCTCAAATAATCCTCAATTTCTCCGAGGCCTTTAAAGGAACACAGAAACTGAAAAAAATTCTCATCTTGAAGGCTACACAAGTGTACTCTGAAAAAAAGTGCCAAACGTTGCCTTTTACAGTATAGTTATCAAATATGTGCCTCTTTTTAAATGTCTATGGAGTCAATATAACCAGTTTCTAACTGTATCCACTTTTAACAGCCTGTGTAAGCACTTAAGAAAAGTATGTGAGATAACTCGCTGGGTTGTGCGCTACAGCTTCAATCCACAGCATGGCCAACTCATCACTTCATTCTTCTGGGGATGATAACTGCATACCAAACAGTTGGGATCTCTCTCTCTCCCTTTTCTCTCAGACAAAATGAACAAATTAAAATGCAGGCAGAATACTTGCTGCAATGTGCTTATTTTATGGGCATAGCAGCAGTTCTCGACATTTCAGCACCTTTGATAAAAGGATTAGCCATGAATCCGGATGCGCACTGGGCCCTGGGTACTTAGCACAGCAGAGATCTCCGTAGAGCTCCCACGACTGCTCACAGGGAGGTGCTCTCCACCCCCACCCCCCTCCCCTCGCCTATAGCGCCTAGTGAGAGGCTAAATTAGAAATGAGAGGCCCTGGGCGGGGGTGAGAAGGAGGGGGAAGGAACAGGGACTGAGTGAGGGGACAAGATAGTTTATGCAGCGAGGCGCGGGTGATCTTGAAATAAAATGAAAGATCAAAAGCAGGATTCCACGCAAGGCCATTTCGCCGCTCGCTCTGAAACTAGACGCCCTGGGCCATGCTCGGCCCGCGGCTAACGCCGGCCCTGGACCCGCAGCGCCCTCCTTTCAGAGACATCGGCCTAGTCTGACATGTCGCTGACTCCGCCCCAGCTTTAGAGGAATATCAGAACACCTAAAGTGTTTTAAAAAAATCTCCTGGTTACCCGCTACATCAATCAGCCCATGTGCTATGATGAGCTCTTAACAGCTGAACATGGAATTCTTCATTTCTTAGCACTTAATGAACTTCTGTCCTGCCCTTCCTCTCGCCTTTCACTGAGGCCTTTAAAGGAACACAAACTGAAAAATAATTCTCATCTTGAAGGCTACATAAGTGTACTCTGAAAAAAAAAGTGCCAAACGTTGCCTTTTACAGTATAGTTATCAAATATGTGCCTCTTTTTAAATGTCTATGGAGTCAATATAACCAGTTTCTAACTGTATCCACTTTTAACAGCCTGTGTAAGCACTTAAGAAAAGTATGTGAGATAGCTCGCTGGGTTGTGCGCTACAGCTTCAATCCACAGCATGGCCAACTGATTTATTTATCACGTTTAATGAGCTTCACGTGAAGCTCATTAAACGGAGTATCTGAGCATTCCTGTGGGTCTCCTGAGAGTGCGTTATTCGTATATTTATGGTAATATATACACACACACACACACGCGCTATATATAGATTTTTTTTTTTTTAAGGTGATCGTGCCGAACCGCGTCAGTCCAGTGTTTCTAGCGTGTTGGCAATAAAAAGAAGATAAACATAAGCTCAGTGCATGCGCTTCAATTTTTTGTGCTCATGAAGGGACCCCGGACATGGAATATATATATATATATATATATATATATATATATATATATATATATATATATACATATACACACATACATATACATACACACATACATCAGTTCTAGATCATACGGAAAGTTCAAGACAAATTAACAGTCACAGCACCCTACTACAAATGTTAATGTTCCTTCTAGCGTCCTCACCATTAAGTACCTGTTCCCGTCCTCATCCTTCATTTTTAATCTTCCACTTTGTGGCATGTGCACCAGGGCCTGATTTACATTAGAAGAGACAACCTGAATGTGAGAGCGAGCTTATCCTAAATGTGCTGGTAATGCTGCTAACAGAACCTGGCAGGCCAGTTCCTTTGTGCATAGTATTGGACGCAAGGAAAAATGACGTGCAGCAGTTTCTCAAGGACGACATTGTATTAGTAAAGACTTGAACAGAGTCTGAAAATATGGCACCTGGGGATATTTTTACGCAAGGAACTAGGGGTTCTTTCAGCAATGGGAGAAGGAGGGCGGGGGAGTCTGTGCTTGGGGTGGGAGAGGGCGGGTCGGTGAGGGTGTTAACGAATTCCACATAAAAATAGCTTTACAGTTATAGGGCAGTATTATTCTCGATCTGGTTGGATCAGGTAGTGACAAGTCTTTCTGTAAACTGATCCAGTTACGCTCCATTCCAAGATGTGAAAAGACGTATTCAAACAAAAGGTACAATGGCGGAAATCAAATTAGAAAATACACAGGTAATCCGACACTTGCAGAAAGGTGCTGCAGTCTCTACGAAGCTTCTAAACTTACAGTCGTCAACAAGGTACTTTTATACGCAAATAACTTTAAGCACAAAGTGTTTTTCCCATGTGCTCAGGTCCAGATAGGTCTTTTACTCCACTGGGCATTTCTACAGTGGGCTGGAGCCATTGGAGGCCGGTTTTGGACGCATTATTAGATATGAAACAGTTATGTACTCCAAACATATAACATGGCTTACCACGAACAACGCTCCTCCAGCTCCACTGCGCAGAGATGTGTTATGCAGGTACCGGGCATTTCGCACCTACAAAATGTTAACAAGCACGGAATCGAAACCCAGCCGAACGCGGGAATCGAAACCACAGAGGAGCGGGAGGGGGGGGGCGAGGGAGCCTGTCTGTGCCGCGCGCTGATGCGCGTTCTGGCCACCGTCGGGAATGGGAGGAGCGAAGGCGGGACATGCGCCCGCCTTTGCCCAATCGCGTGCCGTTTTTCTAAAAAACGCACGCAACAGCCAATGAGGGCTTCTGAAAACAAAACCACACGCACGAGCGTGTGGGTCGTTTTCAGAAGCCCTTTCTAGAGGTCTCGCGCCGCGAGCAGTGCTGCGCACTGCAACGCAGGCGCGAGACCTAAAAAGGGGGTGCTGGAGCCCCCAGGGCCTCTGGCTGCCAGACTGAGGCAACAGCTATGGCCTGTTACACAGTGCCATTGCTATAGGGAAAAAAACCTGGTTAAAAACCACACCCTAAGCACAATCACAGGCCCCGAAAGTGCACAATGAACGAAGACTGCACATATGAACCGAGCGTAAGAGCAAGCACATGTTAAAACGGATCAGGACAAGGGCATTGCTGTTGCATGTTGGAGATGTGCGTGTTCTTAAAGTCACCATGTCGGATGAAATAAAGAATAAAACAAAGTGGGGTTGCAAATAATTAGGAGTATGTCTCAAAGGTGATATAGGATTCTGCTGAGAGGTTGACAGGGTGAACTTTTAAGCTTAGACATTTTGCAGAATCTTTATAAAAAAGATGAGTCCCCAATATATAGTGCATAAATCTGCTTTGGCCCCATCGAGATAAACAGGGGTAGGGACTGTCAATGCTTTTGGATGACATAAAGTTTTGGCCACCCTCTAGAGTGGAACTGGAACAGCGGTGCTCACATGGTTCATTAAGGGATGTTCAAAATATTGAAATAAGAACTAAATAGCACAATACTGTGTGTTGACATCCTCCGAGGTGTCATAAATGCATATGAAGCATGATCTGAGAGATAAGCCTGTGAGAGTGGAGCAGACAAGTAGATTGCATATGCTCAAGCAAAGGGGACCACTTGTGCATTGCTGAGCATGAAAGTTGATGTATTGATGATATACCTGAACTTGGTGCGTGGAGACCCGTTAAAACTGTTTGAAAGAATGTGGGGGGTAGAAACAATGACATAGAAGACGTACTGATCTGGGGTTCATAAAATGTATTGTCCCAATTGAAAGCGAGAATGAATATATGTGTATATATATATATATATATATATATATATATATATATATATATCGCTGCAAACTTCGCTTGTGGTGCATCCAATATTCCAGGAATCAAACGAATGCAAACCCGTTTTTGGTGCAAAAATTAAGGATTTATTGAGCCCCTTGCACCACCGCCATGACGCGTTTCAGCCTGAAGAGGCCTTGATCACATACATACATATATATTGTATATATTTATATATTTTTTAATGATTTTTTTTATTGAGCAAAAACAATAGAGAAATTCATTACATCATAAACAATAAAAATCGAATATTAATATTATTTTGATACTACAGAAAAAGGCTTCACAAAAAAGATGATAAAGGAATTCCGTAGACATCAGGGATCAGTTATAACAAAAAATAAAGCTATCTCCGGTGTTCCTTAAACAAAAAAAAAGGAATAAAGTGCAATGTGGCTACAGTACATTTAGGTGGCATTTTTAAACATTACAGATAACAGCTCTAATTAACACTTAAATCATTCTCGAGTTGTTTCATATATCTCCAAACCCTCGCAAATCTTTTAGTTGTTTCTGCCCTTTTTGCATAGGCCTCTTCAAATTTCCTTATACAAATCATTTTCCTATGCCATTCTAAATATGTGGGAGCTCATCTTGTCCTCAAGTTCTGCAAAATCAAGTATCGTGCCACTAAAGAGGTAATTGCAATAAAAGCTTCCTTGGCTTTTAAATTAGGAATGATTTGGCTCTGTTTTGATAGGCCAAAAAGTGCCACTGCAGCCTCCGGGTTGTCTTGGCTCTGTAAGGCTTTAATAAAGTGCCAAATATTTTTTCCCAAAATTGTGCCAGTAATGGACAGGTGAAGAAAGTATGGAGCCAATCTCCTCCACCTAATTGTTGGCATCCAAAACATCTATCTTCCAATTCCGGGTAGATCCTATGGAGAGTTTTAGGAGTGTAATACGCCATCCATCGTGACAAGAAAGACATACGCTTAAAACTAGCTGCCCTTAAGGCTTTACTGCCAAGTTGCGAGATCGTCTGCCACTGTTGTTGCCACAATTTTGACAAAAAAATTCTTTATTAGTTGGTTTTCCCCTTGACTCTTCAGAAATCCATACCATTTACCCACCCCGCTCAGCCTAGCTTTAAAAAGAGTGGCCGCTATTGATGAAAGGCAGGCGCGGGATATAAAATAATATTTTTTCACTAAGTAGACAATTTGTGTAAATCCCCAAAAAATGAGAACAAAAATATAAGTGAGAGCTGAGGTTGTGGAACAGGGAGCTTACATATGCCTCACCAGGTGCAGTATCCTACTGCTAAGCCCACTCTCTCCAACTGACACTCTCCCAGGCCAGGAACTCATCAACATTCCATTATATGTGCAGCAGGTAACAGGCAAACTAGAGAAAGAATGCATTACACCTAAATTAGGATATAACACATTTCCCCCTTAGAAAATAGTAAAAATACATCAGAGAATATAAGATAGACAATCTTAACAAATAACAAAACACTTTTTACCACTTCCCCTCATAGAAAATCTTTTCAAATAACAACACAGTTTTACGACTCAACCACAAAATGGGCATCTTTCAACCCTCATTCAAGAAGTGGGCAGAGGGTCTCTTCCAACCCACACTCATTCCGAACACAGGGCATCTTGTGAATATAGAAATAAATCTCTTCCATCAGCACTCATCCCAACACAGGACGTCTTGCGTATAACAATATAGGTATCTTTCAACCCTCACCCAAACAGTAGGCAAAGGATATCTCCCAACCTACAAGTATCCCAAACACAGGGCATCTCAAGAATATAGAAATGAATCTTGAATCTCTACCATCAGCACTCATCCCAACACAGGGTATCTTGTGTGTAACAAAATGGGTGTCGTTCAACCCTCACTCAAGCAGTAGGCTAAAAGGTATCTTCCAACCCTCACTCATCCCTAAAACAACAGGACATTACATAAACTTAGAATTATGGGCAATGGGTCTCTTTCAACCCACACTCACGCATAACAAAATGGGTGTCTATTAACCTTCACTACAGCAGTAGGCAAAGGGTATCATTCAACCCTCGCTCATCCTTGAAACAGGACACTACATAAACCTAGAACTCTGAAAAACTCCCTACGAACTTAGGGTGCAATGAAACATGACCAAAACTAACTTCTTACCCTACACTGCATACCATCCCGGACCAGGGACATTACATGCACACACACCTTCTCCTGCAAAACTTGCAGGAACAATATATATAAAATGCTACTCTTACAAAACAGACTTCCTCAACTGGAACAAATGGAGAATAATCTCTGCCCCAATTCCAACATGGCATTCACAAAATCTAGTGACCTGAACCTTCCCATAGTGCGCCAGGATGCAGATAATCACGGTGTGGCAGTTACTTCCACCACTTTGCTGCCCCACAAACCGTCAGTAGACTGTCGCTCTCACATGTAAACCGTACAGCACAAAACCCTGCTCTAACCTTCTGTTAGGTCGTTTACAGGTGAATACATGGCAACGGGGTCAGAGGCAACTTCCTCTGTGACGTTGATATCCTATCCTCGTCGCCAGTGTTTTAATCCAATAAAATGAACTAGACTTTGCAAGCAGGAATCAAGTAGCTGAATCACATAGGTTATGTATTGTAGTTTATTGAAGAGGTTGTATCTTAAGTTGCAGGTTACAGGTTATAGGTAAATGCATATGCCCCACCAGGAGCAGCATCCTACTGCTCAGCCCACTCTTTCCAACAGACAGTTTCCCAGGCCATGCACTCATCAACATTCCTTTACATCACACACACTGGCTGAGCAGCAGGTAACAGGGAAACTAGAGAAAGAATGCATTACACCTAAATCAGGATAGAACAATAACCTTTTAGCACTACTTGCTTCTAAGTGCTTGTACTGCATTCATCCTTTTAAAATTCAATATCTTGACTTCTATACATTGGATTGTTGTCTTTTTTGGTCTTGTTTTGTTTATGATATAATAACCTATTTTTATAAACCTGTGTAGAGTATTTTTGTGGTGTATTCATTGTGTTCCTGTGTGTGTCTGTTGCACAAATACTTTACACATTGCCTCTTTTGATAAGCCTGACGTCTCTGTGCCAAGTTACCAGAGGGTGGGCACAGGTTATCCTTTTTTTTTTATTGAGTTTTATATAGCGCGAACTAGACCCAAGATATCAGGTATCAGAGTGCTTTACATGAACACCAGTTTCGTTACACAAGGACACATTCTTTTTGTTAGTGTGCATCTAACTTACCCTTACTAGGATTGTAGCTTGTGCTTGGACAGGGTACATACCTTTGCAAACCAGAAACCCAATTTCTAACACTGACTATCAGTTGTCTAATGCAAAACAAATGTCTATTACCCCCAGGTCCCTAAGTCCTCGTCCCATTCATTGACAATGTGGAGATAACCATCTCCCCGACAGAAAAAAAGACCAGAGGAAGGCTGGGTTCCTAATACTGCCCCTCCCACCGGGAGTACATAAGCAGTACTTACCCAGCATCCTGCCTGTTCTTTTTTTCTGTCTGTCGACAGAATGGACTTGGATGTACTGATGCTGCTCCTGCTGGGCAGTGGTGGCGGTTCTTCTCTCCTCCCCCGCCCGGCTGCCTGGCTGTGCGGATGGGGGGGTGTTTCCTGGTCTGCCTCCTGGCCTGCCGGGCTTGCTGGGAGGCAGGACTGTTCGTAGCCGGCTCTGCCCCTTGCCGCCCTGCCCTTTGCGGCTGGTGCACCGCCTCCCGGTTGCTTCTGGGTCCCATGCGCGTCTTCCTTTGGCCTGGCCGGGTGGGAGACGCGCCGTGCTTGATGATTTCCCAGCGTTCCCGGCTCTGATGGGACCACCGGCTTGGAACTTTTGGGCGGCCTGTTGGGAGGGGGGGCCATGTTCTTGGTGGTGTCTCGGCCCCCGCTCCGGGTGAGTACCGCGTAGCGGTCTTTTTCTCCCCTTCCTACACTCCCTGTTGTGTGTTATTCGTGCCCGCCTTCCTGTCCCTTCCTTTGTTTGGGGGGGGGCGCGGCGCTGGGCAGTGGTAGGTGGACTTGTGCTGTACCCATGTTGCTCATGCTGTTGCCATTTGAGCGTCTGACACGAGCTGGTGCATTTCGTGTGGTGCTCATGTATGTGGGGGTTTTGCTATGGTTGCCATCCCCCTGCCCTGATTCCGTGATTGGTGTTTGGCGTTTTTCACATTGACCATTCTGTGCGCACTAGTGGCGGAACGGGTGGTATTCGCCTCGCTTCTCATTGCCATGTGTTGGGTTTGTGTGGCTCCAACGGACTGTTTGAGCCGCAGTGTGTGCTCCGCGCTGAGTTGCGCCCTTGGAGCTCGGTGGCCTCGTTTCTGGACTCGGCGTCCCTGCTTGGCTTCCTGCCCCCTTCCTGCCTTGCTGCACCTGCTCTAGTCTGGTCTTGTGCACGGTGCTGTGTTCGTCTGTGATGCACCTGGTGCTCCTGTGTGAGTTGTGCACATGTTTGTATTGTGCCGGTCCTTGTGCTGCAATCCGTCAAGTGGTTCCTGTGCTGCGTGCTCTGCTTTGGCTGTTGTGGAACATCGGGCCTGGTTTGTGCCTGGCTGGGTGGTTGCCTGGCATTACCGGGTGCTGTGGGCTTCCATTGCCCTGGTTTTGGTTCCTGGGCTGGTGTCTTTGCCCAGCTGGTTCTCTGCGCCTCTGGTTGTGTCCTTCGAGGTTGTCTGGCTCTGGCCCGGTCGTCTTCCGGGGTAGTTCCTCCTCCTTTTGCTGTGGCCTGGGTGCCGGGGGTGTTGCGCCCTGCTGGGTGCTGACTTGGGGCTGGCCTCCATGGCTCTTTTTTTCTCCTCGGGCCCTGCAGCCGGTGGTTGCTGGTTGATTGGCCTCTGTTGCTGCCCTCTTGGCTGTCCTGGTTCCTGCTGCCGGCCGCTGGTGGGGTTGCGCTGCTGCTACGTGTTCCTTCTCTGCTGCCCACTGTGCCACCCTGCCTGCTCCTGCTCTCTTCTGGTCTCGGAAGTTTGGTGTGGGTTGCTTCCTGGTTGTGTGGCTGCCTGGGGTTGCCGGGTGCTGTCGGCCTTTGAGTTGGGTGAGGGTTGCCTGCGGCTGGCGTGGGGCCTGTCGCCCTTCCGACCCCTCGTCGGGTGCCATCCGTTTTTTGCGTGTTGGTCTTCTCGGCTGTTGTTCTGCGGTGCTCCCCCGTTGGCCTGTGGCCTTGCCGCCCTGTGGGTTCCTGCTCTCTAGATTAGCTGGGGCTCCTTTCTTCTGGAGCGGTTTTCTCATGCTTGCTGTGGTATGCATGTTTCTGGTCTGGTACCCTGCTCCTGGGTCCCTCAGCTTCGGCCCTCCTGTTCATGCTCTGGTGCTCCTAGGTCCGGTCTTCGAGTGCGGCGACCCTGTTGTCTTGGTCCGGGGTTCGTCCCGCTGTCGGTCACGGCCGGTCTGTGGCTCTGTGCCCGCTGGGCGTGCCTTGGCGTGGTTGGTCTCCTCTTTGGGGGGGGCTGGCTTTCCTTTCTTGTCCCCTCCTGCTGCGCTGGCTTCTGTGTGCTCCTGTTCTTGGGAGCCCTGTATGGCCTGGGGGTGCCGGGGTTTGTGCCCGGGGCCCTCTGCGTGTGCGGTGCTCTTTTCTTCCGCCCTGGCTTTGGCTGCGGGTGGCCTGGGGTGTTTGTCCTCTGCCTTTGGGCTGTTTCGTGCAGTCTGGCTGGCTGCCGCCGTGTCCGGATGCTTGTCTCTTTCGGGCTGGGGGCTGCTGTCTCTTGCGGTTGCACGGTTCCTGGTTTCCGGGGGCTCCTTGGCTTGGCCCTTGTGTTCCCCTTCTGTTGCGCTCCGCTTGCTTCTCGGGGGTTGCTCTGGTTCGTCTTCCTGGCGTTCTGGGCTCTCCGCTGTTCGCATGCTTGCGTTTGTTGGCTGGGGCTTGCTTCGGTGGCCTCTGCCTTCTCTTTGGGTCGGGCTTCGCCTGCCTGGTTCCGCCGGTGGTGCTGCTCGGTCTGTGGTTGCTCCTGCTGCGGCCCCTTTCTGCTGGGTGCTTCTGTCTGGTGCATGTGCCCTCCTGTTTCGCGGCTGGTGCTGGTGTTCGGTCCCTGTAGTTCGGGGCCCATTTCCTTTGTGTGCTCTTCCTTTCGGTGGTTGGGCGGTGCGCCTGGGGTCTGCCTCTGGCTCTCCGTTGGGGGGCCTTGGTGCCCCAGGTCCCCTCGCAGCCTGGCTGTTGGCTGTGGTTTGGCTTTTCTTTCCCCTCGGGTGCCTACACCCTGGGTGTGTGCCCCTCCTGCCCTGGCGTTTTGGCTGGTGGTGCGCCTTGGGCTGGTGGGGGGTTGGGGGGGGGCATTGTTCTTGCTCCGGTTCCCCTCCCCCCGGTGGTGCATTCCGTGTGTCGGTTCGCCTGTGTTCGCTCCCTTTCCGGGGGTCCCTAGGGGTCCGGGATCCCTGTCCCTGCGGTTTGGGCTGGGCTGTTTTTCGCGGGTGCTTTGTCCTGGTCCTTGGCACCTCGTTTTCCTGATCCTCTGTTGTTCTCCCTGTTAGGGGTCCGCCTGGGGTTCTGGTGTGGTTGCTTGGCCTTGTGCCTGTCTCCCCCTCAGTCCTTTCCTCCCTGGGTGCCTTTTTCTGGCCCTGTGTCCTTGCCCTGGGCGTTCTCGGGGTGTCCTGGCCTGACACGTCGGTATTTCGGCTGTGCCCTTGTGTGCCCTCCTGGGCCTCGTCCTGCCCGCTGTTCTTCTTGGGTTTGGTTCGTTGGGCTGGTGTTGGGCTCCGGTTCTTCCGTTGCCCCGGCTCTCCTCCTTGGTTTGGCCCTTCTTGTGGCTGGCGGTGTTTCCGCTCTGTTTGCCCCTGGGTTGCGTCTGGTCTCATTCTGGCTTGTGGGGGTCCTGGTGTTCTGTGGTCCCTTCTGGCTCCAGCTGGCTCTGCTTGGGGCGTGGCCTTCGCCTCGTCCTCCGGCTCGCGTTGTTGGTGCTGGGTTTGTGTCCTTCACTTTCCTTCTGGGTTGTCGTGTCCGGGGTTGCCTCCTGTTCCTCCTGGTCTGCCGGCTGGCGGCTGGTTCGGCTTGGCCTCCGGCTGTGCCTCCTGGGTTTTGGCTGGCTGTGCTGTGGCTTCCGTGCTGCCTCTGGGGTGTGTTTCCTGGATTCCCCGGTCCCTTCCTGGTGGTTGGTGTCCTGGCTCGCTCCTGTCTTCCCTGCTGGCTCCCCCGGGTTCTGCTCCCGGTGTGGGTTGCCTTTCGGCGTGCCCCCCCTGCCCTTGTTGGGGTGGGTTGGGTGGTGTTGTCTTGCCCGCTCTGGGGGTGTGTTCTCCTGGCGGCTGGTTGTCCGGAGTCTGGTGCTGCTTGTGCCTCTGGCTTCTCTGCTTCCTCCGGGTTCCGCTTTGGCTGTTGCCTCTGCAGCCTCCCTGCCCTTTGCTTCGGCTTGTGCGTGGGGGTTGGCCCTGTCCCCGTCCTGACTGTGCCTGTGCGGTTCCCTTTGTTGGGTTTGCGTTTTTTTTCTGGCCTCTTTGTTGTTTGGTCCGCTGTCTGCTGTTGTTTTTGGGGTTGGCCTCCTCTGCCCCTGCTGCTCTGGGGTTTTGTGTCCGGTCCTGGTGTGGTTTGCTGCCTTCTTCCCTGTGAGGCTTTTGCCTCCTGGGGTTTCTGCTGCTCCTGGGCTCTCGCTGTGGCTCCTTCCTTGTTGGCTAGGTGCTTGTGCCTGCACCCGGTTGCCCGGCCTTGGTTTCTTTCTTTGGCCTTCTCCGGGGTGGCTGGGGTTTGCTCTGTGTCTGTGCGGCTGCCGGGGCCTGTGTTCCTTCCTGGGGGTTCTGGGGTGGTCGGCCTTGTCTGGTGGCTTCCCTTGGCTCTGTCCTTTTGGGGTTTTGGGCCTTGTTGCTCTGTCTTCAGTTTCTCCGGTTGGCTGCCTCCTTGTTGTGGTTCTGGCCTTCTGTTTTTTTCTTGGTTGTTTCCGGTCCTTGTTTGTGTCCCTGCTGTCCTGTTCTGGGTTGCTGGCTGGTTGCTTCCTGCGGGTCCCTCTTTCGGTGCTCCCTTGGGTCGCTGCGTTTGGTGTGGTTTCCTGGGTGCGCTTGGGGGTTAAGAAGGCCGGATTTTTCTGCTTTGGTATTCTCCACATTGTCAATGAATGGGACGAGGACTTAGGGACCTGGGGGTAATGCTCTATTACTTACCGGTAATCTTCATTACTCCGGGTCCGGTTGTCCTCGTCCCATTCATACGCCCCTCCCTCCCGGGCGGCCAGCCTTCCTGTGTGGGCTTGGTTGTACGGGCGGGATGCTGGGTAAGTACTGCTTATGTACTCCCGGTGGGAGGGGCAGTATTAGGGTCCCAGCATTCCTCTGGTCTTTTTTTCTGTCAGGGAGATGGTTATCTCCACATTGTCAATGAATGGGACGAGGACAACGGGACCCGGAGTAATGAAGATTACCGGTAAGTAATAGAGCATTCACTAACTAACAGAATGCTTCTGGAAAGTTACAACATCTGTAGCAAAAGAGAAGGAAACAGCTCATAGAAAAAATAACGATTAAACATTGAAAGCAGGCCTTTCAATGTTAATGCATTATTTTCAGTTAAAATGGCATCAACAGTTAGGCTAACTTAAATCAGCACGTATTTAATTCACATGTTGGCCTATAACATTTAGGTATGATTACCTACTACAGGTTTTGCGTTTAGGATAGGTGCTATTTAAACGTAGGCTTTTGCACATTCTTAATAAAAGTGTTTTTGTTTGCAAATAAAATTCACTCTTGCAGAGGAATGCTTCAGGTACAACCTGGCAGTTTTGTAATAAGGGGTAATTGAGGTGGTGGGTGTTGTGCTGAAGCTCAACATCAAGATCTGTACATATTGTATCACTGAGAACTTTCCGCCAAATCTTGAGCGCTTAATTCACTTGGGAACTCTGATGCTGGGAATTGCTATGCCCCTAGGTGCTTATTTTGAGCTGGTGGTTTCCGGTGCTCAGCACCAGCACTTAATCATCAACACTGGTGCTTTTCATGAGCACCAGTTAAGGAAACATTAATTCATGATAGGCATGGGAAGATTAAGTGATTTGCCCAGAATCACAGGATGTTGAGCTGATGCCGAACCTCAAACCTTGTTCCCCAGCTCCAACTCGGCAGATCTGGCCATTACACCACATCCTCTCCCCACTTTCATGGTTAGTAGTTGGTTCTGTTTTACGCTGTGCTAACAGGAGAAATAGTCTGGTGCAAGCTGACTCCTGATGAGAGCCCCGCCACTTATTTGTTTACAACAAGCAGATGCCCCCTAATGTCAAAAATAGGTGTTGTTGAGGATGCCATGGGGTGAAAGACTGGCTTAATCAGATGGAAAATGGCAGATGTTTGAAAAAGATGTTTTAACTACCGACAGTTCACTCATAGAGCTTTCTGTGAGAAAGTATTAGTTCGAAAGACTATGTGGTTTAAATTAGTACTATTGTACAAGCCATTAAATTGATAAGTTGGAATGTCCAGTGCTTTAATTACTCCACAAAGAGGAGGTGAAAAAAGCAGAGGGGCCAATTTTATTATTCGTTCTACTCAAGGGTAATAGGTTCCTGGGTGGCACCAGGTACAGCTTTGAGTGACTTACACTAAACAGGCTCAGGAAGGCAGCTATGTACTTCTTTTGTGAATGTCGGTCAGAGTGGAGGTTCTGTTTATGAATATACATGCACTTAACACAGATAATAAGTTGGTCTACTCAATTAAAAAAATGTGTTCACATTGTTTGCAGGCTTACTACTAATGTTTACATGAGACTTGAATTGCATAGTTAATGATAAAGTAGGCAGCCAGCCAACATGTGCCCACAGCAACAGTGAAAACAAAGGGGCATATGTACAAGGAGTTAACGGCGAGTTATCAGCACTTTTCCGCCGCTAATGCAGCGATATTTCTTTCGCTGTATTAACAAGCTGTCACTAACAGCCGTTAGCGACAGAACTCAGGCAAAACCGTCCGTTTCCACCATCGCCACTTATGTTAGCGATAAATATCGCTAATGAGATGCAATGTAGGCGTTCCCGTGCAAAAACGCACGCTAACCACACTTCGCGATATTTACAATGATCGCCCGGGCCCGCGATACTTTCAGAAAACAGCCGCTAAAGCCCGTTAGCGGCTGGGACTTAAGACCAGAAAAAACGTGGTCTTAAAAATGGTGATAAAGAACAGTACATAAGGGAGACTAACCCAAAGCCTCATTTGAAGACCCACTGATGCCATGGAGGTACTACTCATGCAGCTTGGAGCACCAAGAAGGCCACAACAACCACCGCCACTGCCCCCAGGACCACCACGGAGGCAGGGCCGAAGAAGACAGCGGGTCCATCGCCCACGCCTCACCCTCACAGACTTAACGCCAGAGGATGTAATCGCCCACTACATGCTAAAAAGGTCATCCATCCTCCGCATCCTGACCCAGATAGCCCCCAGGCTGCAGGCACCAACAGAGCGGAGAACTAACATCCCTCCGCAGACAAAGCTGCTGGCAGTGCTGCACATGTTGGCCTCTGGTACCTTCCAACCAACAACTGCCAGAGTTGGGGGAGTCTCACAGTCAGCCCTATCAAGGTTCCTCCCAATTGTCTTGGATGGCATCATCAGCCTGACACCCCAACACTGCGCAGGAACAGCTTGAGACCAAGCAAGGCTTTTATGCCATTGCTGGCTTCCCGCAGGTGTTGGGGGCAATTGACTGCACACATGTCCTACTTGTGCCCCCTGCGGACACTGCACACATATACCGCAACAGGAAGCACACACATTCCATCAATGTGCAGGCAATTGTGGACCACCGGGGCTTGTTCACCAATGTCGTAGCCAAGTTCCCAGGGAGTGTGCATGATTCCTACATCTTCCGCCAGTCCATCATCAACCAGCGGTTTCAGGATGGAACATATGGAAATGCACTGCTTTTTGGTAAGTAATAACTGATCATACCACACACCTCAAGTCCACAATCATGTAACTCACAAATGTGAGAATGCACATGTAGCAAATTTCATACAACATGCCTAGTAACATGTCCACCTACAATACACAACAACCCAAGTGACTGCGGTTACTGGGGCTAGCCATGTAGACAAACTATCCCCACAGGCACAGCCCCTCCGCCACACATTAGCAAATGCTGGGAGAGGTGGGAACCAAGTAGTTGCAATGGAGGATCTGGACCTATGAGGAAAGTATGAACACAAGGCCGAGTCTGGCGGCGGTGTCCTGTATAGTCTTGAGCTTGCAGAGCACAGACTTGTCTATGCGGGCATATAGGGCGTTTCCGTAGTCCAGTCTGCTGGTAATCACTGCATTGGTGACTGTCTTTCTCCACTCAGGGGGATCCATTTGAAGGTCTCATGGAGGATGCAGAGGGTGTCGAAGCAGCTGGAGGCCACGGCATAGACCTGTAGGTTCATGGAGAGGGAGGAGTCGAGTACGATGCCTAGGTACCTGGGACGTTGGTGGGGGGGCCTGCCGAAGGCGGTCGCCCACCAGGTGTTGTCACATGCTGATGGGGTGGTTAAGAGGATGAGTACTTATGTCCCCTCCGCATTGAGTACCAGGCAGCTGTTGATCATCCATGTTACAACTTCATGCAATCCTTCCTGGAAGCCCAGTCTGGTGGGTGTGGGCGCCTTGGTGAGGGAGAGTATGAGCTGGGTGTCCTTGTAGGTGGTGAAGTCTTCTTGGTGTCTTGATGTTGCTCCAGTTCTTCTTCAGGCGTCTGCAGATGCATCTGGCATCTTGGAGGTTGGTGGTGACCGAGGCGGCTATTCCTGCATGCTGTATGTTGGAGTTGCATAGCGGGGCAAGTTTGTATGCGCAGTTGGAGATCCATGTATGGAAATCCCTGGCAGCACCGTCGGTGATGGCTGCAGCGGTGTGGGTGTTGCCATTGATGGTGGAGTGGAGCAGCTCCTCAGTGACTCAGCTCCAGCTCCTTAATGTGTGGCGCGGGCTGTGGCATTGAGTGGCTTGGGTTTCTCAACGAGGAAGTGTACGCAGTGGTGGTCACTCCATGGGGCTTGAGTGGTGTGAATGAAGTGGACGCTGTTTCCACATGTGAAGATGGGGTCGAGGGTGTGCCCTGCCTTGTGGGTCAGTGTGGTGAAGATTTAGGTCAGTCCGATGTTTGCGAGCTTTGGCCAGAGGGCACTGGAGTTGGATTTGTTGTGGTTTGTGAGGTGGAAGCTCAGGTCGGAAATGAGTACGTAGTCCATGGAGTAGATGGCGTGGTATGTGATGAAGTTGATGGTGTGGGCGAAGCGGGCCCGGCCTCCGGGGGCTCTGCAGGCGAGGGTGCCGTGGAGTGTTGCTTTGTGGCTGGTCTGGATCTGGAAGTGCAGGTGTTGGGCGGTGGTGAAGGTCTGGCAGCAGCGGCAGCAGGAGAACTGGACGTGAGTTGTGTCTGGTGTGGCCTATTGGCAGTTGTACTTTCTCCTTGCATTGACTTTGAGGAGGGTGGGTGAGTCGTAGCGCTAGACGGTAGGAGAAACAGGGTCCCTGCTGCTGTTTGCCTTTTGGCTCATGGATGGGTGCAGACGGGATTGCCTTTGGGCGCCGTTGGAGTGCCAGTGATGCAACCGCGCAGCGCACACAATAAAATAGGCTAGGGGGTAGGGACGGGCAGCTGTGAGGCAATGTAATTTCCATTGATGCTGGTCAATTGTCTGAAGCTACACATGGCTAACCTAAATTCCAAAGGAGCACAAATCACACACCACAAAATATAAACACTGCAAACACAGCATGCACAGCAACTTATGGACACATCTCTCCATCACATGTTTCAGGTGATCAAGGATATGCACTCTCCCCATGGCTGATGACACCCCTCTGAGCCACAAACACCCCGGCCAAGAGGCAGTATAATTTGGCACTTGGACGCACCAGGGCCATTGTGGAGTGCACCTTTGGCGTGCTAAATTCACGTTTCCAGTGCCTTGACATCACAGGTGGCAGACTGTGCAAGATAATCATAGCATGTTGTGTGTTGCACAATATATGTGTACGCACCAATGCCCCATGGATCCAAGTGCCAGATGCACCAGACGATGCTGAGCATGATGAAGAAGATGAGGCTGGTGCTGCACAACCCATAGTTCTGCTGCAGGAACTCCCTGAAGGAACCGAATCATAAACCATTTCTTCACCTGAGCACGTCACAATGTGACAGTCCTTTGTGAAATTTATGTTCAAAATGCACCTAAGCACAGTCTGTGCAATAAAACAACACAACACACATACCTTGTGTGCATGTTTATCCTCTGCATAAGTACATATCCCTGACAAGTGAAAGGCAAATATTGTACAATTGTAATTTTGAGAGTGGGAATGTCTTTTGTGGTTTGAGATACTTTTAAGGATGTCATTTGGGGTCAGATATGTTTATTAGGGTGTCATTTGGGGTCAGATATGCTTTTTAGGGTGTCATTTGTGATAAAATATGCTTTTTAGGGTGTCATTTGGGGTCAGAAATGCTGTTTAGGGTGTCATATCGGGTAAAATATGCTTTTTAGGGTGTCATTTGGGGTCAGATATGCTTTTTAGGGTATAATTTGGGGTCAGATATGCTTCTTAGGGTGTCATATGGGGTTAAATATGCTTTTAAGGGTGTCATTTGGGGTCATAAATGCTTTTAAGGGTGTCATTTGGGGTCAGATATGCTTTTTAGGGTGTCATTTGGGGTCTGAGATGAAATTACATCTAATACTGTTTATCTGTGTAACAACTTGCTCGTAGCGTGCAAACTCTGGCCGCATTAACGTTAACGCAATGTTTTTTTCACTATCGCGATGGAAAATCTATTGTTAAACACATTGAACAACACGAAATATTACTCCTAACCCAATTTGCATGCAGATTCTCACTGCAAAGTCAAAAAACGGGTCGCAAATACACAGGAAGTGATGTCTACATGCTTCCTGCTTCCTGGAGGAGTGCTGTGCACTTTCACTTTCTCTTTTGAGCACATTGCTGGTGAATGTGGAGAGTGTTGGAGGTGTATAGTGTTGTGGGCTGCAGAGTTTTGATTGAGAGAGTGTTGCTGTGTCCTGTGAACTGTTGATAGTGTCTCTGTGAAGTTTTGTGTACATTTTTTAGCGTGTTTTATGCATCTTGTCCTCAATCTTGTCGGGTGTTTGTCTAAGGGGTAGTTTAAATAATTACTAGTTGTTGGGGCATATATTGGGCATTTTTTTTCTTAGTAGTGGGTTTAGGTGTGTGGGAGATGGTGGGAGTGGGTAGGGAGGGCAGGATGTCAGAGGGGGCATTGGGGTCTTCCTCTGGCTGGTGAAATTTTACCTGCCCTTGATGGTGGAGAGTGGGGGTCGTATACTTTCTGGATATGCCGTCCATGTGAGAAAGGTCAGGTGGGAACGCGTGAGAGCACAGATTCTGCGTGTCTTCGGTGTGGACAGGACTGTCCGCCAATGGAAACACCGATGGCAGGATTGCGTGGGCCGTGAGGGTGACCTGTTGGACCACCTGGGAGTCATCATTGGCCTACAGTGTGGTAAGCTCAACCTCAAAATTGATATATGAACACTCATACGAAAAGCCAAAAATGGGGTGTGTGACACAATGGTGTATATGTGCACATCAGAAACGCAATGCGGCACCATATGTACAAGCATAGTGTGGAGGCTTGCGTTTCCCCCTGTGCTGGCGCAACATTTAGCACTGTAGTGCCAACGCTGGCACCCTTGCACCATAGTGCGCGCAGGGCAAAGATTGTTCATGTACCGGAAGGGTGACTGTACATAAAAAATCCAAAGCATTGTTTTTGGGACCTGTGTACTGCACAAAAGGAAGAGTAATAATGCATTCCTCCTTGTTTTGCAAAGTTAGGTACGCTGCCCTTGTCCATAGGCTTCGTGTTACAATGGATGAGATACGAACAATTGTTGTAGTGAAATAGGACATCACCAAAGTGTCATACACCATCAACAGTTGTGACACAGCCTTGTGCGATCTGCAGCGATGCTATCGTCCACAGAGCATGTATAACACCATGTTGGGTGGAGAAATGGGGCCTTGGGAATGTGTCACACAAGTAGTATATGCAAATTTGTCAGCATCATTGTCTTGTTGGCCTAACTCAGCATTCTCAGGTCTTGTGGGAATGACAGCCAAAGTAGACACAATCATGTAGGCAACATGCCCTGCAACAGTACAGTCACAGAGCATTGTCAGTGATGGTGATTAATTGTATGATGAATATGACACGTGTGATTTGACGTCAGATACCAACACACGTTTCTTTTCATGTCTCACAGCTGGAAGACAACTCATCACACAGGGGGACATCAACACCTTCAAGGACCCACACGCCACTGGTGAGTTCAGCCATTTAATATTGGCATTGTGAGATGTGATGAATGTCTGGGTGATCATTGACGTTGTAGCATGCAGTATGGGTGTGCATCACATGTACCTTGCCTCCAGTGTGATGATGTTTTGTGGAAGTGTAAAGTGTGTTCAAATCAGTAAGTGAAGATGGAGCAATGCATATGTCTTCCAGATGTAACTTTGCACATCCCCAGTCAGTGATACCCATGCAAGTAACATCTATGGGTTCTGTCACTACAGCACATGCATGTGGATTACAGGGCATACAGATAGGAGAGGAGACATGTGAGTGGTGTTGCTGATGAGTATGACCAGACATGGAATGCATGTACATCCTTGACTGAGATGACTGTGCAAGTGGGCCCGATCTTGCCCAAGGAGGCAGTGGTTTTCAGGCCCTGTGTGGTCAGACACAGGTCTGCACAGTCTTATTGTAGGTATGCTGCATACCAGCTTCACAGAAGTAGCAGGGCGTAGCTTTAAGCCAAGGATATCAATGGCACGTTCCCCAAACACCTAGCAAAGATGGCCCTATGTATCTCATTGGCATGTTTTGCCACTGCAATGGTGTTGCCAAGCTGTCTTCTTGGGGTAATTCCCCTGGTAGACTCAGGGGCAAATGTACAAGCCCCTTTCGCCAAATTAGTGACATTACTCTGCATGCATTTACACCGCTGCTTTTGCTCTGCAGTTATTTCTGCACAATGAATTTTACAACGCAGGCCTCTACAACGCTATTCGTTAAAACACATTTCCCATTATAACACAATTACCATTATGACTCCAGGGGGCCGTTACTTTGGGGAATGCATTATAACAGATTGCGTTGTAAAACCCTGCATTGTAAAATTGTCAGTGGAGTAAGGATTGCGGATCAAAGACATGCAGATTTATAAAAATTGAGTAAACTACGTTTTCCCCTCTCGCCAGCACCGCGTCACCTATTGTGAAGTTGTGGTGGAGAGAGGGCCTGCGCCTCATGTACAAGTCAGTGTTCAGCCACCTAACGTGTTTCCATGTGTGCTGCTTGATGCAGCACAAATGTAACTGTAAGTAGGGCTGTTCCAGGATTGCTCATGTGCAGGAAGGGTAACCTCCCTACACATAAACAAGCCTCCCCTGCACACAGACACCTTTGCACTCTTGTGCAAGGGTGCCTGTGTTGGCGCCGAGTTGAGGAACTTCATGCCATCGCTGGGAGACACGCAGGGCTGCACATGGTTATTGTACATATGATGCAGCACTGTGTTACAGTAGAGGATGAGTGAGGCGCTACACCCGGAGGGCTAATGCCTCCCTCATCCAATTCCTTGTACATGTCACCCTCAGTCAGGGTATGTCAAAGCTCCATCATTTGACACTGACAGTCTCATTTGGTTGTGACACTACATGCCACATGCCATGCACTGTCATGCCAGTCTCCCCAGCATGTTGTTACTGATACTGGATTCCACATTGCATTGTCCAGGCCACTTTCTAACTTCACAATGTTACGTTACAGTGTAGGCTCCCATGTTTCACTGACCTTGTGTTTCTGAGTTAAATGGAGAACATTGACATAGTCATCAGGACTCACATCTTGTCATTGCTCTTATTTGACAGACAACATGTCGCCAGAGGAGTCCCACACCTTCCAGGTGAGGAAGGACCGGTACCTCCATATCAGAAAGGTCTCAAAGGGATATCGCAACATGGCACAGAGGTACCAAGAAGACCGGGCAGCTGGTAGTTGGAAGTCGGTGCCCAAGGCAATGACCCACGGTAGGCAGAGTGTCACACAGGCCATCCCTGGCCCCTCTGGCGACAGACGTGTCTCCCGGTGTGGACAGGCAGCAACACATCCCTTTTCAACAACACACACACAAGGGACAATGCCACCTGCACCAGCAGATCAGGTGGTGCCGTTCATTGTGCGGGACCGGCGCACAGTCATGGACAACAATGTTATCCTGGCAGAATTACGTCGGGAAATGGCGGCGCATACCAGGCACCTGCAGGACATAAAGGCAGCCCTGGGTCTCCCATATTGAGCGGACATTTTGAGCCCCATCCCCCTCTTCTCCCTTCCCCCAATGTTATTTATTGTTCTTAGTTAGTGCTAGGTATGTATTTTAAGTGTTAGGTAGTGTAGTTGTAGTGTAGGTATAGTTAGTGTTAGATTTTAAGCTAGTTTTAGATATTTATTCTTCTATAGTATTTGGGGATAAGTTTCCTTTTCCTTTGGGTGGGGGGTTGATGTCTTTGTTGTTATATAAAAAATTAAATCCAAAAATATATATATTTCTGTAGGTTAACGGTGTAGTTAGTTTATGTATAGCTTGGATGTCTTTGTCCAGTCTCATGATGTGCTTTAAGGGTGGGAGGGGGGTTGATGTCTTAGATATGCTGTTGCGTGTTTAGGAATAGTTATGGTAGATAGTTTAGGTTATCATTCACTTTGTTCCAGTTTGTTTAGATTAGGTTAGTTGTAGTAGTGATTAGTGTTAGTTTAGGGTAGTTTATTTTGTACTTTCATAATAAATGGTTACTACTTTAGAATTCTGGTTGCACTTATGCAGGGGTGATTTGGTGGAGTGTTGCTTTTTACCTTGGATGCAACGTATTCTATCACACGACAATCATTTGAAGGTGTACGTGTGGTCATGACATGTTACTTAGCTGGACTGATAGTGTCAGGATACTTTAGTTATGAGCACAGTAAACTTGTATGGGTAACATGGTGGCAAGTAGGAGTTACGGCCTAGTCTAGGGACACTCTTTTGTGAAGTTTGACATCTTAAGTGTGACTCACGGAGTTGGTCAGCACATTGTTGCCCATTTACAACACAACGTAGAGACATGGGCTTGAGCAGATATTGACATTGCAACTCTTATCCATCATGAAGATGGATCCATGCGCCGGGTACCACAGATTCTGTCCACCCCCTGCATATCACATGAGCCTGGCGCAGAGTCCATCTACCATGCACAGACATCGGCACACTTGCTGCGTAGTGCAAGTGTGGCAGCATCATTTGAATTGGATGATCCTGTGCATGGAGGCTCAACCTCCTGCCCATGCAGAATGTTGTCATTTAGCGGATCTAATGTGCACGGCATATGGCAGTACAATGGGCCCGATTCACAAAAGTAATCTGAGACAAAATCCTAAGTTGACGACTTTTGGTATTCACGAAAGGCATTTAGGAGTAGTAAAGTTAGGAATCCTAACTTTACTACTCCTAAATGCCTTTTCTGAATATTGAAAGTTGTCAAGTTAGGATTTTGTCTCAGATTACTTTTGTGAATCGGGCACACAGTTCTGCTGCACACAGGAGGGGGAATGTAGCATTGCTCCCTGTAGTGCCAGTGTCATAGCCACTTCTCCCAGCTGCTACTTTTGGCATTGGCTCATAGTGATGCCACCCTTGAAATGGTGGTACAGCATCTGACTATATGCCAATTGCAGTGCACTACACATCCCTAGACACATTGCCCTATCCGCTCACAGTGGTCACAGCATGAGAGGGTTCCTTATTGACAATAAGGCATTGTTAGGCCACAGGAAGGGGCTGACTGAGGACCTGCACTTTAGGATAAGTCCCTATTGCCAACACCACTTCCCTGAAGCAGACATTGTGGTTCCAATAGCGGCTGGTAGGCCTATGCCCTAACGATTCTTCATCTATGTGAATATGGTGTGATGGGGCTCATCTGACATGCAATGAGCCCCATCACAACAAGCTTTGTCCACCCCGTAGAGTGTGAGTAGATCTTCAAAGTGAGACTTTGTAGCAATGGTAAAGGGAGACACTACTTGTGGCATGCGACTGACTTGGACATATTTGCACACATGCCTATTTCCATCATGTACATAGGGCTAAGTTGGAATCTTGCTAGAATGTTGTATTTGAGCAATGACGGCACGGCTAGTTCACACATCCCCGGTCATCTCACTGCCTATCTGGGACACAGTTAAACATGGACATTTCTCATATGTCCCTTGGTGTACGTTTTGATGGATTCACTGGGCCACCATTTGTACAGACTTCTGTACTTGAATGGTCATAGACAACACACACCTGTGTAACTGAAATATATATTTTTTTTAATGCGCATTGTCTCTGTTGGAGACTGGGCCAGTACTTGGCTCTAACAAGCCCCACATTCCAGAGATGCCCAGTGGAGGGCCTGACAGAGTACTTCAGTGGAGACATGTCCAGAGGAAGAGGTTGAGTTCAGTCAGCAGGCTGATTGCAGTGTCATTGGGAACCACACAAATCATGGCAGTCCATACTGAGGTCCAAGGTGAGTGTCAAAGGGTGGATCTGGGGACAGTGGAAACTGATGTTCCGGGGCATGATGCTAAGCACTGATCCAAGGCAAAACAGTCCATTTGGCACAGATGGATGCTACTGCTTGCTTCTTCGCAATAATGCAGAATCAGCCACATCTTCGTCCTCTGATGTGTCATGTGCCTCACATGTGCATGCATGGTGGTAGAGTGGCTGCAGCACTGTGAGGCACTGACACATCAGGGAGCGGAGATGTGGATGTAGAAGCAGCAGCAGCATTTATCTGTGCCAAACCTTGATGCAGCAATGCAGTGATAATCAGCTGCAGGCCATGGAAGATTCCAGCTACGTCTCGTTGGTGTGCAGCCGTGGCAGCCATTTGTTCCGCTTGCATCCGCTCCACGTTCTCCATTATCATTCGCATGCGAGCCAACTCCTGGCTGGCATCGCTGGAGCCACTCTGACTGGACAGTTGTTCTTGTCTCTGAGTCATGACTCCAGCGATGTCAGCCATGGAATGTCAGAGAGCATGGAGCGGACTGTGGGTGTCTGTGATGTTCTGTAGGTGGTCCCGAATGGCACTCAGACACCCACGTATGGCATCGAGTTTGGCCGCCAGGCTGTTAAACCCCACCCGCACCTGATCAGCCATCTCCTGCTGGACCTGTACCGCATGGCGTTGTAATGCCAGAAGTGGGTCCTCAAGGTCCTGGGAGACAGCTGTGGTGGTAGGTGCTTGCTGGTGGGTGGTTTGTGCAGGGGGTGGAGTTTCCACAACTCAGCTGGATGGCCCTGCTTCTGGGGATGGGGTGCTAAATGAGTCTAGCAGCTGTTGGAGGGTGTCCTGGTTGATGGTGGTGAATTCCTCATCTTCATCAGTGAAGAGTGGGACAGGCTGCTGTACAGGAGGTGATGTTTCTCCCTCTGCAATGTAAAGGGGAGATGCAGTTAAATGTGTGTTTCAAGTATGATCATGCATTGGATGAGTTTACAAGCAGGCTGCATGACAATGTCCATTCTGACTGTTTTGGAAGAGATGCCTATTAGATGCCGGATAGTGAATATTTGTACAACATCACGGATGTGACGTTGTAGTTGTATATTATCATCTCACAGTTTACAGCTATGCCAAATGTGAATGGCCAATTGCTATGCACATGCGGCACCAGTTGTGTCCTCTGTTCAGTAGTGAAAGTGATGCAATTTGTACCACATTGTGGTCAATGTTGATTAGCTCTGATTTATGTGTCTGGGCACTGCATTTTGGGAGAGTCATCCCTGCAGCATTGGTTTTACTGCCCCTTATCCCTTTCAGCCAGTGAGCCTTTCACTTATGTGCATTTGCAATGATGAGATGTTGCAAGCTGGAGTAAATATGGGTCTTGGACAGAGTTGGGACACTTGTGCATTGTTTGGCAGCAGATGTCTTTTTTACATCAGGGGTTGTATGTACACGAGGAAGTGTCAGAGTGTGACCTGCTCCTTTAAGGATGAACTCCACACTCAGCCACTTCAGTGACCGTGGCATGCACCATGTTAAAATGTTTAGGGTGCAGGCATGCAATTCATCATGCACTGTCACTTGCCTTGTCAGTGTGGCTCACAGACAGTCAGCTTTGCTGGGTAGTGCACATGTGCATGGGTTTGGTGCGAGAACGGTTATGGGTGAGGAGGGGCCCCTTTAGGCAGATTGGCAATGATGGAATGATTGCTGTTTCTATGTGTGCTGCGCAATGCAGTACACATGTACATCCAGGTAGCTTAGGCTCTTGTGATTTCTCTTGTGTGCATGTCGTCAGTCATGTTTTTCCTTGCATGCATTGCTTACTGCGCTCCTGTTGGCTTACCCGTTGTGAGTATGGTGCAGCGTGAGTTTCTATTGTTGTTGCAGGCTGAACAGACAGTGACAACACCCATTACCCTCAATTTTGGCCCCACGTGTGGTGTGTACGTGAACCTAGATTTGAAGGATGTGGATTTCCTAAGGCGTATTAGTGGTGCTAAGGCCCTATCACCCCCCACCCCTTCCATCAGATGCAAATGGCAGGCTGATGTGTGTTTGTGTATTTGCCACGCAGATGGTCACATGGATGATACATGCTGTCCTGGTTCAGATTATTGAATGCCGGGGTTTTCGTGTGGATGATAACAGACATGACTGCATATTTGTTCACTGAAACTGTAGACTTAACAAACAGACAGGTTTACATGCACATCATGGTGTAATGGGCAACTTACACCAGGACTGATGTGGAATGCTGTTTTCGGTATGGCACATGTCTACACTTGTGATTGGAGGAGTGGATTTTGACCTAAGGGGTGATGGTGCCATTTAGCTACTTGTCATTATTTGGTGCTACTTTGCTATTCTTGCTTGTTGTCATACTTAGGATGTCATCCTTCTTTACAGGGACATTGTAGTTCTGTGAGTATAGCACACAGACAAGTCAGGTAGTATATATTTGGGTGACACATTCCTGATATGCATAGCCCATGCACTGTAGTGTTGTAGGCATATCCCCCCTGCTCATAGTATGACATCACATTTGGACTCAAGTCTGCTGAATGTGTGCATTGTGGGATATGCACCTTTTAGACAGATGGCTACATGATCACTTTGTTGTGACAATGCATGTGTTTATGGTATGCAGACTCACTAGGGGGCATATTATCAAGAAACGGCGTTAAAATTATCGCCGCTTTAGCGGCAGAAAACTGCTGCTAAAGCGGCGATAATGGGCTTGATAATATGCCCTTGAGAATTCCAATAGAAGTCCATGTTCTGGTGTCAACATGGGCTATTGGAATTCTCAAGGGCATATTATCAAGCCCATTATCGCTGCTTTAGCGGCAGTTTTCTGCCGCTAAAGCGGCGATAATTTTAACGCTGTTCTTGATAATATGCCCCCTAATGCTTTCTCACATGGTGTACACAGGACTGCATCTCATGAACAAGCAAAGGGGCACATTGACTGGAGATGTGGCAGGATGTCTAAATGGCCCCTTGCCTCAACACCACACATATGCATGTGCCCGTGTGTCTGAGTTGTGTGCAAGATTGTGTATGTGCAGTAAGGTCCCCCTTGATGCACATGCACATTCTTGCACACGACTCAGACACAGGCACATGCATATGCGTGGTGTTGAGGCAAGGGGGCCATTTTAACATCCTGCCGCATCTCCAGTCAATGTGCCCCTTTGCTATTGGATGTTGCACTTATTTTGTGGTCTGATGTTAATCTTGGACTCTATTTTTTGTGTACTTTTCTGTGCACATTTCCAGGTCTGTGAGCCCACCAATATGTGTCTTGCAATGTATTGGTTGAGTAGGGTGATATGTGTCTATGCCACCAGGGAGAAGGGTATCTGGGACATGATCCGCAGTCATTGTGGGTGTGCACTGAGAGATATTTAATTGGGCATGAGTGCCATTGGGACCATCCACCCCATCCCCCTAGTCCCTGGTTCTTACTCACCCTGTTGCTGATGTGTTTGGTCCTGTTCAGCAGTATCCTGTCCCGGAACTCCAACCACCGTCTCCTCGCTGATGACAGCGGACACCTGTTCCTCCAACGCATCCAGCTCCTCCTGTGGCGCTGGACTCCCACCTCCAGTCTGCATTGCTGCTTTGAGATTGGCTGCAAGTTTCACCTTGGTCTTGCGCTTAGCATCATGCCCGCGCTTCTTGCAGTCATCCACTGTCCTCCTCACCTCTCCGACAGCATTCACCTTGGCTGCGATGGACTACCATATTTCATTTTTTGTTCCCAATGACACTGTGGAGCTGACAAAAAGCTGTTGTTGTTTTTCTGTCACTTCCTCAATCAGGACCTGGTTTTCCTGCTGACTGAACCGGGTCTTTTTCTTCCTCTTCTCCTTGCCCTTCCCCTGGGTCTCTGCCTGGTCCTCCTGGGTGTGTGGGTGGTTGTTGTTTGCTTTGGTACTGGGTCCAGCTTCCTCCATTGTTCTTCAAATCTTCTTTTTTATTTTTTGTGTGTGTTTGGGCTACATAGCGGGCGTTTTATAGTGGTTTTGCGGCCCAAACGTGAAAAAAGTGGCGTCACGCTAATTAGCGTGCAGTTTCTGGCTGCTAATTGGCCTTTTGCCATTTTTTTCACGTTAGCGTCAGGATTTTTATCGCCGTGCCGCTGTTCTTTATGCGGGAAAGTTCACACGGTAAGATAAACAATCGCCATTTAGTGGCATGTTGGAAATACGCCGCTAACACGGCGATAGGTAACCGCGGTACACAGCGATAAAAAAACTAGCGCTAACTTGCGTGAGCGATAGTTATCGCCAAATCTTGTACATATGCCCCAAAGTCTTTGGGGTGAGGGATCCATAATATGGAATTCATTATTAACTCAAGAGCACTAAACGGTATGTCTACGTTATACACTTATTATTCACATGTACATATTTTACACGCTAACATGGATCATTTAGTGGGAGCAGATGGGAGAGGTGTGGCGCAGGGGGCAGAACGGCTGGGGGTCACGGTTCAATCCCTGGCACTGGTGGCAGCTTAGCTCAGCATCATATGACTCCGGGCAAGAGCTCACTTAATCTCCTCGACGGACCCCAGCGCCTTAAAACTCTTAAGGGTGTTATGTTCGCGCTTTACAAATAAGAATTATTATTAATATTCCTGTATAACATGCGTTGAATAGGTGAAGTGTGGGGGAAGATCAATGTCGGGGTATTCCTTAGTATGGGTGACGTATGTAAAATGGGGTAGAATACCAAAACCCCCAAACTGTAGACTGATACACCACTAGCCAAGGGTGACCACCTGTCCATTATTTACAAAGACTGTCCGTTATTTGAGGCAAATGTCCGTCATCCGTAAACCTTCTTTTAACAGACGGCATTTGTCTGTAATTTTCTTGCCGCCTTCCACAGCACCATTCTCCTCAGCAGCAAAGGTTATGAGTTAATCAGGTCTGGTTGTGCCATCGCCCAGGAGTGCGCTCTCTTTCTCTGGCTTCCAGACTTGAAGTGGATTTTAAAAACATACCGGAATTGTGATCTTGGGTGTAATGGTTCTGGGCCAGTGAGTGCTGGACCGGAATCAGAGACATGGATGAGTAGAACAAACTATTCTGTAACTATATTTTGTATTGTTATGTTTATGATTATATAATATACGCCCTTTAAAATAAAAATAAATGCAAGTTAAACTGAAAACTGGAAAAGGCACTCGTTTATCTTATGAAAGCTGCATTGGTTGATGCAAACATAACAGATGTCTGTGTGTGCAATTCAAGGGCCAAATAACTGAATTATGCTTGGCACAGTGGTCGAGTGCTACAACTACAACAGTCATGCAACAAAAAGCACCATAAAGTCATTATTTTAAGATAATATTACGCATAGTATAAGAGGCTGCCGCAATTTGTGCTGAAGTTTTCAGAGTTTAAGATAAAAAAAGTGCTGGCATTAAGCAGTGCTTTCTCAAGTTAAACTCGAGGCAGCTCCTTCCCCACCTCGCTTAAAATTCTTCAACAGACTAACAGCACTATTTGGCCTTGTTCTCTTGGACACTGAGAAGTATGTTGCTAAAGTGCAGGATATGTTGGGAGATAGAGAACAGTACCAGAAGGCAAATAGACAACCATTTGTAACTCTTAAAAGGAGGATTGAACGTATGAGAGAGCTCTGGAAAATGAACACATCTGTAAAAAGAACATGAATTTCTGTACAAAGAAAATCCAGTTTTGGGCAATTAGCACGTCCACAGTCCAAAATGGGGTAAAAGGCCGCTTTATTGGACAGGTAGGCAAATCGATACATATTTATATACAAATCAGGCCTCACTAATACATATTCCAAACTATCACCCCCCGCCCCTAAGCAATTTACCCCAACAACAAACTTACCCAACATTGTTCGGCCTAATCCTCCTCGCCAAACCCCTATCTACATCTCCTGCCTACCTCTTGCCTCCAACCTCGCTCCCTTGCTTCCCTCTGTCCGAAGCTATTCCTAATGCCCCCAACCCTTCCTGCCTGTCTTGATCTCCTCCAACTCTGCCACCTGTCCAAGCGACAACCACCGAAAATTACATAAAATGTTTGCATGAAACTAGGAGACAATAAAAATACTCGATTCAAGGGTGGGTGGGTGGGCCAAAATTCGCTTCCCTACCTCACCGCACTCAGGAGCAAGTGCGCAACGGAATTTTCGCGCTCTTGGTGCTCGCGCTGACTAGCGCCAGCCAATCGAATTTGCCTCCTGTCCTAGGCCATACTAAATGCCCGAAGCTGCCCGGGGGTGGACAATCTGTGAATGCCACCCCCAGGAGCCCTCATCGGGCAATAAGCATGTCCACAGTCCAAAATGGGGTAAAAGGCCGCTTTATTGGACAGGTAGGCAAATCGATACATATTTATATACGAATCAGGCCTCACTAATACATATTCCAAACTATCACCCCCGCCCCTAAGCAATTAACCCCAACAACAAACTTACCCAACATTGTTCGGCCTAATCCTCCTCCCCAAACCCCTATCTACATCTCCTGCCTACCTCTTGCCTCCAACCTCGCTCCCTTGCTTCCCTCTGTCCGAAGCTATTCCTAATTCCCCCAACCCTTCCTGCCTGTCTTGATCTCCTCCTCCAACTCTGCCACCAGGAAAAACCCTAACCCAGGAGTTTTTCCTGTCCCCCCCCGTTTATAAGGAAATCACATTATAAACTGGACGCTTGTCATCAGTTAAATAAAACATACCACTGATGTCGCCAAACAGGTGAAAAACTTTATTCATCCATTAAGCTATATCTATAAGCGCACACGCACTCTGTCGCCAGACAGGTGATAACGTATCCGCAATATATACAAGGATCCTACCACATCATTCTAATATAAAGGAACAAGAGGGGGGGGTGGATGAAGAAAAAAGGTGGGACTAATGAAACATTGAAAGTAACCTGTGTATCTATTGAATAAACAGCAATGCTGTCACTCCAACAGCGTATTTTCAACACCATGTTTGTATTTCAAGAATTTTTGAAATCATCTCTTTTATGTTTAAGATATAAATTTCATTGCCAATAAAGGATAAATGAACGCCATCATGCCTAAAAAATTGGTAATCCTCTTTTGTGATTTCGTCGTGAATTAACCAATATATTCCATTAATAGAACAAAAACGATGTAGATCTCTGTTCACTTTTCTTCTCGCTCTTTCAACTGCCGTGAATCTGTCTGCCCCCCTCCAAACTCTGCTTGGCATCAATGCTGTTAAGACGAGCTGTGCTTTGGACCAGTTCTTTGATAAAAGTTCCAAATCTGTTTTCATCTCTATAAGTAACCCAAGACCTGATAACTGCACTAGGTCATTTTCCCCCAGGTGGATCAGAACAACTTCGGGTTTATTCTTAAAAGACAGCTCGCTCATCAAAGGCATTAACTGACCCCACTTCATGCCACTTTTCCCAAACCATGACACAGACACTTCCTCAGAACTAAAACCCAAATTCTTCCAGAAATGCCTTTTTTCTGCTTGTTTTGCAGCCCATTTGACCAATGAATGTCCAATTATCCAAACTTGTCGCTGCGACAATGATAAACTTGCCACCAAACCTAAAAAGAAAAAACAATTAATATCTCTGCTCCTAAACTTCATATTCTAACTCTCTAATATAACGTAAACAACAATCTGAGGACCAACGCCCCAGTTTCTTAACATGACTAAGAGAAAATCCCCATCTTGCAGCTTCTGAAGCCGCACCAATGCGTAATGAGTGTGTACCAAAATTGACAGGGTTTTTCCCAAGTTTCTTTAATGACTTCCTCAGGATTGACTGCAACTGGGAAGCTTTGAGCTGAGATCCATCTAGGTGCCGGAAAACAAAATTTGAAGTTGCACCTCCTATTGTTAGAAAATTTAGCCATGCTTGTTTAGGGCACAATGGTCCGTCTATGCTTTGTAAAATTACTCTTGAACCTTTACCCGTTTGATCTGTTTTAGAATGTTCAAGAAAAATCCATATATTTGAATGAACCAGAGAAACATTCTGTACTTTGAGATCATCATTGATAGCAGTGCCTAACAATTCAGATATCCTGAAAGCACCAAAAAAGAGCCAAATGATGCATAGTTTGAACAAACGATATTCAAATGCAGAAAAACAAATCTCATGTAAACTAAGAGTTATCTTATACAATAATTTTAAAGATATTGGCTCTCTTTTATATAGCCCTCTCTTTTTTGTTTTTGCCCAACCTTGTAGGATTCTCCTACCCATCTCCGCTGCTGATGGCTCATATCCCCAAAAGAACTTCCCATAGAATGACACTCCAGCTAGTTTCCCAGCTATTGTTGTAGAATAAATGCTCCTTTCTATATTGAGCATAATGAACTTAACTATGTCTTCTCTACGCTGCCGCAACCCTTCACTATTATGAACTCTATGCGTAGCACCTGAATCTGAGAACTCCAGCCAAGCTCTTCTGTATGCCAATTTGGTACTCTTTGCTAACGTGTTTTCGATGAGTTGATGCGCATTCATTTCGCCAAATCCCATATCTCGCTGGGTACCTGAGTCTTCCTTAGATCCGCTCCGGGCGCCTAACCACGGAATCTCTCCCACTGAAAACGAGATAGGGCATCTGCGATGTTATTTTCCACTCCCGCAATATGTTTAACTTTGAATATTATGTTAAACTTTAAACAGCCTAGCATAAATGTTTGTAACAACTTTAACAACTGCGTGTCCTTGGCTTTCTGACCGTTTACTAAATCCACTACAGTTCTGTTATCTACATTAAACAACACTGTTCTATTTGCCAGCTTCGTTCCCCAAACAGCCAAAGCAACTATCAATGGAAAAGATTCCAAGAATGCTATGCTTTTCTTTTCTGCAACCCACCTGGCTGGCCATTGTTCTGCACACCATTTTCCCTCCCAAAAGAGGCCGAAAGCTTTGGCACCTGAAGCATCTGAGAATAATTGCATCTGCCAAACGAAATCCTCATCCAACGACCAGATTGTGACACCGTTAAATTCTTTCAAGAACCTCAACCACACCTCGAAATCCGCCCGCATATTGGCAGTTATCCTGATTCTATGATGTGGTAGTTTAATGCCTGACATGGAAAAATCCAGACGCCTGCAAAATGTTCTGCCTGCCCGTATGACCCTGCAGGCGAAGTTTAAATGACCTAACAAACATTGAACTTCAGACAATGTCAATTTGTCCGCTTGCATATTCCAATAGTCTGGTTATTTCAATTATTTTCTTTTCAGCGAGTCTAGCTTCCATTCTATGCGTATCTATTTCAATGCCGAGATATGTTAGACAGCAACTACGGCCTTCTGTTTTGTCTTCTGCTAGAGGAACCCCCATGTCTTGTGCAAACTCTTCAAAATCCTTCAATGCCCTTGCACAAAGCTGGGAACCTGCAGCCCCCATGAATAAAAAATCATCAAGATATTGTGTCACTTCATTATGTCCTGTACGAAAAGAGAAACACCAGTGTAGGAATGAGCTAAAAGATTCAAACAGCCTGCAAGATATCGCACAACCCATGGGGAGAGCCTTATCCACAAACAATTTGCCTTCAAAATAGATACCGAGCAACGAAAAATCAGAGGGGTGCACTGGCAATAATCTGAAAGCTGACTTAATGTCACATTTAGCTAATTCAGAGTCCTCCCCCGTGGTTCTTATCATTCCTAATGCTGAATCTACAGAAGCAAATTGGACCATGGAGTCTTCCCTTGCAATAAAGTCGTTAACAGAGAAACCTTGAGGCCATGATAGGTGATTGGATCATCCTGAATTCCCCTTCTGTTTTCTTAGGAACCACACCTAATGGGGAAACAATGATATTGTCTAACGGCCATGACTCGAAAGGACCTGCCATCCTCCCTTCCTTCACCTCTGTCAGCAATTTTTTCCTTACGATGTGTGGAAATTCATTTACAGACTTCAAGTTTTCTGCAAATCTGCGACATCTAGGCCCTTGATATCCCAATTTGAACCCTTCTCTGAAACCCCATTCCAGTATTGTTGCTTCCTGCGTATCAGGATAGAATTTTAACCATTTACATAAATTGTCCACCTTTATTGGAGTAGAAGCCCTTGTTCCCAGACTGAAAAGCAAAACCTCTTCCTCTGTTTGGAACCCCTCCTCCCCAATTGGATTGTTCTCCAAAATATTGCATAACGGCGTGCTTCCCACCACACCTTGAGCACTCGTGCTTATATTTGCAAGGGTTTATTGTACAGTATCCTTTATTAAAATTCCAGCATGCGCCGGATACAAACGTTTGTGGTCTATTCCAAATACCCCCCCTCCCCCCAGGGTGGGTCTGTTCTGAAATGGCCGATTCGGAACCGCTAGGCCGCTAGCCGTATGCATGGATGGTGGAGGCAGTTGAGGGTACATCCATTGAACCCAGAGTTCATTATCTACCTCCCCCCGTGGCTTATCTGGAATTATCACTAGTCTGGCTCGAAACTCCTCGTCGTAGTGTAACCAGGCATAACCCCCAAATTCTGTAGAGGCCTTCCAAATCGTGTCCAAATATTTAAAGATCGCCACTGACCTATCAGGAAACTTTTTGCAGTATACACTGGCGAAAATAAGGAAGGCTGAAGTCCATGTATCTATATTAGTTGGCACCCATGGTCTCTTTGCCAACTCCCACGCTTCCTCCCTTGAACCTTCTTTTGCTTGTATTTCCCTATGAAGAAGTTTAAACACATCAATAAACTCCCCTTTCCAGATCTTTTCTTTCGTAGCCTTATTTAAATGAGCACCCAATGGCATGGACAAACCCATATAAGGTAAACGTCTCAAAATCGATGTATTTAGTACTTCGCCTTCTGCTTTAGTATTTTTATCTGAACTTACCGTAATTTTAAACTTGTCATCTGCAATCTCACCGTCTTTAACCACCTGACTAGCTGTATCTTGTACTGTGACTTTAATATGTTCACTGTCCGTTCCTACACTTTTATCTACACGTAAACGTTTGTGAATAAACTGTGTGTGTACCTCACCTGGGTTTGTAGATGTGCGTTCTTCAATCAAAACTCTTTTCTTCGTCCCCTTATTTTGATGTCTTGTACTGGGTCTGCACTGAGCGCCTTCGCTTTCTTTGTCCTGTGAAAATTAAATTCTAGAGACATTTTTAGTACACCCCCCCTTTTCCCTTAGAGATTCCTGAAAGCCTTGTAATAGCTCTCCCTCATCCGCAATTTCTCCTTCTTCTAAAAATTCATTATCATCGTCCAGCAAAGGTGTGCCTACCACCCCGATATTCCCTACACTACCACCCCTCCTACTGCCACTTGGATGTTCCCCGTCCCCTATACCCCCGTCATATATTTTCCAATTAATAGCTTGTGTATAGTGAGAAACTCTTTTTGCGTCCAACGGCGTGGGGAATTTCGCTTGAAAATCCCCCTCCTCTCTGTTTCTTACGTTGCAGGACGCTAGAGGCCTGACCGAAAATTATTTACTGCCCCTTCTTGTGCTTGGCAGTATCTTGCCCACGTTGGGCTGCAAAACACTTGAACTTGCAGCCGTGAGATATCTATTCTCTTTCAAATTTAATAACCTGTTTTCATTATTAATCTATTTTGGTATCCACACCCATTGTCCAACATGTTCAGGTTCCAGTGAACGATTAACCTGACTAACCTTGTTCTTGCTGGGTATGTCAATAAAGAGGTCCTTGCCATTATCTGCATCTGTACTCTTTGAAAAATTATATGCATCGCTAGTAATTTGCTGAGGTAATGTACTTTGAACCTCAACTGTAATTGGTTTTTGCTTTGACAGTAAAATAGTATCGCCCCCTCACTGGATATTATGGGTGACAAACATCTGTCATTTGACATTTCTACTGTCAACTCGGTATTTTTAAATTGTTTCTTCCCAAATATAAAAATGTATTTTTTCCCTCCCCAATCATGTTGCTTTCTAATGGCAGGGCTTTGCGGCTGCTCTAAATGTCCACTAGGTGGGGTAATTTCATCAAAATTCATAGCACACAAGTCTTTCTTTACTGACACGACTCGTTTGTTATTTCCTTTCTTTGCAGGGACAGAGCAAGGCACTGCGCGTGTGCGCGGCCTGCCCCTCCCTCTTTTCGACGTGCTGGGCAACATTGGAGCAGACGGAGACTGTGTGGGCTGCCGGTTAAGCTCAGGTGAGGCGCCGGTCAACAAATGGTCCATACTGTGAGAAGGCACTGGTGAGCCTTCGCTTGAAACGCAAGCGGTCACGGCAGCTGACACACCGCCCGCAGCCTTCCGCTTACGCTGCTCAAAACCCACCCACGCCTCAGATAAGACTCCGGGCACAATTAAGTCCTCCCTCCCGGCCTCGCACAACGCGTGCAGCGCTTCCCGAACGGAAGCAGCTGCCTCCATACTCAATAAGGCTAAAAAAAAATAATATTAAAAAGCTACCACAAAGCAAAGCCCCAAAATTCACTTCCCTACCTCACCGCACTCAGGAGCAAATGCGCAACGGAATTTTCGAGCTCTTGGTGCTCGCGCTGACTAGCGCCAGCCAATCGAATTTGCCTCCTGTCCTGGGCCATACTAAATGCCTGAAGCTGCCCGGGGGTGGACAATCTGCGAATGCCACCCCCAGGAGCCCTCAATTCCAGCCATGTATGGTATCCCTAAGACACATAAGAGAGTGTTTGATCCCCCACTGTGACCTATTGTATCATATATTGCCTTGACAGAACCACTGTCTAAATATGTTGATACATACTTATGTCCTTTGGTTAAAACATTTCCATCCTACATTAAGGATACGGGTGACCTGATTGGCAAGATAGAGAGCATGCCATATGATAACAGGGAGATATTAGTAACTTTCGTCACTGAGGCACTTTATACTTATGTGCCCCAAAAAGAAGCAGTGGAAATGGTAGAGAGACTACCAGAATGGACCCCCAGGGATGAGACCTGATCATTTTATCCTGGAGGTGGTCCTGCTCAATTTAATGGTGAAAGCTTTTTTCAATAGATTTTTAAATTTAATGGTGAAATCTATCACCAAGTGAAAGGGACTAGCATGGGGGCATCTTGTGCCCCCAGCATAGTAAATATATATGTATTGACATGTATGAAGAAAAACACATTTTTAAGGAGCTTACACCCTTTCGTGAAAATGTAAAATTTTGGGTCGGATTCATAGATGATATTTTTTTCATCTGGACAGCAGAAAATGAATTATTGGGCGAATTTATCTTGTGGTTGAATGCCAGAAACATAAACCTTAACTTTTCTGAGAAATGCAGTAGACAATGTGTGGAATTTTTAGATATGTGGACTGTGGGAGCACAAGACCATATAGAAGTAGCACTCTACAGAAAACCAAAGGCAAAAAATACTCTATTGCGATTTGGAAGTTTCCATCCCAACTTTCGGATTCTATCCCTTTTGGAGAATTTTTAAGGATACGCAGGAACTGTACCAAAATGGAAGATTATGTGAGAAATGGAGAAGAAATGAAAAAGAGATTGGTTCAAAGAGGGTATCCTCGTGATTGGTCAGACAGACCTTCAAGAGAGCTAAGTTCTACAATTGGGATGCATTTTTGACCAACAGGTTGGTAAGAAGAATGAGGAGCAGAAATTAATTTGCATCATCAACCACTCCAATCTGAATTTTAAGGTAAAAAAGATCCTTGACAAGAACTGGAACATCTTGAATACAAATGAAGAAGATCAAATATTGGAGAAACCCTTGCTTGCATACAGGAGAAAAATAAATCTGAGTGATAAATTAGTACAGTCCTATCTAAAACAGAGGGAAAGAACATGACAAAGCAATATTCCAAGCGTGGTCCCCGTGAAAGACAACCATCGTTGTGACAAGTGCCATGCACAGCAGAGAATTGGAAACATAATGGTTATTCTATCATGTTGAATGATATGACGAACTGTAGGAGTAGTAATGTTGTGTATCTTATTCTATGCCCCTGCAACTTTGGATATGTTGGGGTGATGGGGAGACAATTTAGTATACGGTATGGAGAACACAAGTCTGCTATAAGAACCAACAAGTTGCAAGCCCCATTGGTAAAGCACTGTGTTGAGAAGAATCACACAGAGAATGGTGTGAGGTGGCTGATATTGAAAAAAATAAAAAACAAACCTGGGATCACATATATGAGGAAATATAAGGAGAGAGACACCTTCTGGATTTTTTTCCCTGAAACCTAATAAAGAGGGGTTGAATGAACCCTATGACCTCCTCTGCGATATCTACTCAATCGGTTACCAGTCTGGTGATCACCCATAGTATGTCTTCAATAATCTGCAAGGATTCGACTTTAGCATTTGGCCTGCATGATGAGTTGTAAAAATGATATTATCTATGAAAAGAATCTCTTTGCTAGATGTATTTTTTCGGAAAACACAATTGTTAGGAACTGAAGGATAATGTTCAGAAATTCATTTATTTCTCTATAATATTGGTCCCATTGAATTCTGTTATGGATATGTATACCATCTTAAAGTTAAAAGGTTTTTGGTTTACGACGTTTTTTGGAGATTGTTTCAGTGCTTGTACATTGTTGCAGGGGATTCCCATGGTTACACATTTTTCTTCCCCTTGTAAGTCACTTAATGTGGAGGCTTTATGGTCTAGAAGTCAGGCTGCACGTACATGACGTATGTACAGCGACGTTTCAAATAAGCAAAGCGAAGCATGGAAAAAACAGTCAACAGAAATGCGACTGAGGTGTGCAAGTCCGCGGCTGTGGTGTGAAAGAGAGTAAAGGCAGCATTTACAACGTTGGAGGTAAGAGTACTTTTCTGGCTCTTGGCCAGATTTATCCCTGAGAGTGAGGCATTTGCCGCGTGACTCTGAGCCTATTTTTACACCCCATTCATATTAGTTGTGCACATTTTTTTTAAACAATCTTTATTGGCCTTTTACTGAATATTCCAAAATTGTGTCACACATAGGATACATAATATTAGTAATACTTCTTCGGATACAGGATCAGATTTCAGCTTAATACAGTTACTATAATATCTATACCATTTTCCCAAACACATAACACCCCCCTTCCCACCCACCCTTTTCATGTCTTGATGTCCTTTGTTTATATTCTCGTCTGGAATTTAATGACCATCATCCGAAATGCAGTTCCATATATCTGTTTTTAGACCTCCCTTCCCATTTCTTTTCCCGGGGTTTATTATGTATTATTCCCCTCTTCTGCCCCCACACCCTGAGGGGCTCTCAGGTCTGCAATCATCGCGTACCATGCCCGTACATCCTCCTCAAGTCTAACATCCTTCCTTATATGTTTCATCCGAGTCAATTCCGCCGTCGCCCACTCATTCAGATCCCTCAACCAGTGACTTATAAGCGGTGGAGCCGGGCTAAGCCATGAGATTGCTATCCTTCTTTTGGCAATCACCAACCCCAAGAGTACGAATTTCCTACTTAGCTTTTTCTCTTTTGGGCTGGGTTATTAAACTCAATAAGACTGAACGTATAGTCTTGGAGATAGACCATCCTGTAGCCTTGTGTATTAGCTCCAAAACTCCCTCCCAGAATGGACCCAAGCTCCGGCATGCCCATATCTAGTTGTGCACATGTTTGAGAGGAACAAGGGGGATATACGTATGAGATGGGGATGGTATCCAGGGTCCAGGTTTAAGGGTATTGGAGTTATAGTGAATATATATATGTGCAGTCTGTGCATTCCGCATTTGTGGACCCCTCGTTTAAAAGTCCTGAATTGATTTATGCCAATGTCCAAGAGAGGGACGAAGGGGGTGTATGCACATGATGGCGATTGGTATTCATTGTTACCAATGTTCAGGATATTGAAATAGTAAGAATTGCATGTGCGCTGTATGGACTTCGCAATGGTGGACTGCATACTAAAAACTTTGCTTTTGATTCTTTGAGAGAAGCAGGATGCCTGCTAATTAAATTGAGCTCATCCTGCCGGTGACATAATACAGAGTGATTTAAAAGTGAAGGGGTATTCTTTTGGCTTGCGGGACTCGAAAGTGGAGACCAAAGTGAAGGTTAATCTCAGGAAAACTAAAAGAGTGCGTTGATGTACAATAAGGTTTGTTACCTTAGGGTATTCTCTTTATGAAGAGATTCTTTTGTTGGTGGCACTTATGTTCTAGAGATGGTAATTAATGTAGAAGGCTTTAGGTCCTTTTTGTTTGTTTTCCTCAGGATGTTTACAGAGATTGAGATTACTCTCACCCTTGATCCTCTGGGTAGACATGAAGAAGCAAGCTCTATTTCATACAATGCATTTATGAAAGTAAGCCTACCATTTTTTAAAGGTTCCTATGGGTATTTTGTGCTCTCTCGTCTTTTCTATTGTCCTTTTCTTCTCCCCTTGTGCCTCAGCATTAATGGGCCATTGCTATCTAGGCCTTGGCTTACCATACTTTGGCAGCCCTGGGGAAAGTTTCATTAAGTTATGCACTTTTATGTTGCAAAGAGCATGGACACATATTTTTCTTATAATGGTGACACTTGGGTGCAAGATGTTGGGGTCTTAGCAGGAACACCTGTAAGGGCAGTAACATAATTGCCTCCAACTATCTGTACAAGGTGACATGGACAGACGTAAGTATGAGAAATCCATTTAAGGGAGATTGAATTTCCTTGCATGATATATGTATCACTTATAAGGGTGATTGGTGAGTCCTAAGGCGTCGTACATATTTTTGTTTGATTTATTTTTGGAAGCATCTCCGGTTTAAATAATAAATTGTAAACATGTCCAGATCTGGTCCATTATAAAGTTTGAAATGCCTTATATACTATTTGTTTGTTTTTGTAGATTTCCCGTTTGTCCTCCTGATGTTTTATGCATACAGTTAAATCTAATACGGTCCTGAAGAAGGTGGTAAAACAATTACATAGCCACCTAAACATACGTTGAGTGTTGTTGTGTCCAGTCTGGGCCTGTACACCAGAAGGAGAAAAGAGATTAAACGCCGCCGGTGTATGGTGGATGTTTGTTTCCGGACTGATGTATGATGGATGTGTGGGATGCGGAATGAATGGTGTGTTAGATGAGACTGTGAAACCGGAGTGCTTATGGGGGTGTGTGTTGAATTTTGTAGTGATATGGTCCTTTTAAATTTAAGCAAATGAATGTGTATATTCTACAATAGATGTAAAGTCATGTCTAAGTGATGTATGTAAACAATGTTGTGAGAAGTTGGCCTGGCATATGCTGTCCACTAATTATAGTGGGCACCTTGCACCAGTCCAAACAACCCCTTATTGGAGATAGGTTAAAGACAACCTTTATTGAAAGCTTTGCTGGGGACTCAGGGCAGCCTCGGGGAAGTCTGGAAATCTACCTCTGGTGATGCAAAGACTTTGGCGTCCGGCGGGAGCTTCAGCGATGCAGACCGGACAATTGCTTCTTTGGTGCCTGCCAAGCAGGGGAGTCACTCCTTGACCCCAAGGGAGATTCTTCAGTCCTCTAATCTTGAAGTAGAGCGTCGAAGGTCCAGGATTCTGTGTCAGAGTTTCGTCCAGGTTAATCTAAAGTCCTAAGGACTGGGGTCCCATACTTATACTAAGGTAGGGGGTTGGACATACTCTGTGGACCCACCTATGGGAGGGTCAGGGCAGAGGGGTGGTTACACCCCTTTCCCTTTGTCCAGTTTCACGCCAGAGCAGGGGCTGGAAGCCCCTGAGCCGGTTTGAACTGGGGTATGCACAGGGACACCAAATGTGCCCCCAGTGCAGGACTTCAAAGCACCAGAGAGTGCTCCCGCCCAGCCCCAATACACACTATCCTGTCTGGGGAGGTGGTTACACCTCCCTGGGACAGGAAACCTATTGTCCAGGCCTCCCCTGCCGGAGTTTCGGTCAGCAGCAGGAGGCCAGACTCGTGTCTGTGGCAGCGGCATCCATTTTGTGATGCCAGGGCTTGGAAAGAAGTTACCGGGCAGGCCGGTGTATACATGTCTCTCCCTCTAGAAGGGTAGAATGCTACCCCCGCCGCCAGAACTGGCGGGGGGGTAGTATTCCAAGATGTTTGACACCAAACACGACATGTTTCCGTGCCGCCATCCCAAAGTTAGCATTTAACGCGAGGTTATAATGCGCTTAAGAGTATATGGTCGGGCTGCACTACAAACAGCATCAGAGAAGGGTCTCCGAACGCTGCAGAGGGGCCCAGCTCATGCAGAGGCACCCTCTCACATAGGAACCACGCACTCTGCCTTCAGGATTGATAAGGCCTGCCATAGGAGTGACTTATAGGTTTATATGTGTGTATGTATGTAGTGATATAGGTAGCCTATATCACAGTAAGGGGTGCATGCACCACCTTACCCAGGCTGCAGTAGCAGACCTGTGGTGTCCTTTAGGCTGGCCTTCCAGGGGTGGCACAATACATGCTTCAGCCCCTGGCAGGCCTCTGAGGTACCTATGCCCTGGGTACATAGTATACCATATACTAGGGAGTTATAAGGGCACTCCAGATTCCAATCAGAGATGTGCCTAAGGCACATGGAAACCATTTTAGAGAGGAAGCAGCTAGGCTGGGGTTCTGATTAGCAGGGCCCCAGCCAGACTAAGGTCGAAAAACAGTGAAGCATCAGCAAAAAGTGGGGGTACCCATGTGAAGCAGATCCTACTCTCCTACACAACCCCCCAAACGTAGGGACATTAAACTAACCTTGCCCAGTTAAGTCTTCATGTTCTAAGTGGAAGTACCTAGAGAGTCCATCTGCATTGGCATGGTTACTCCCAGGTCTATGTTCCACTGTGAAGTCCATCCCCTGTAGGGAAATGGACCACCTAAGCAGTTTGGGGTTTTCACCCTTCATTTGTTTTAGCCATAAGAGGGGCTTATGGTCTGTTTGAACAAGGAAGTGAGTACCAAACAAGTATGGCCTCAACTTCTTCAGAGCCCAGACCACAGCAAAGGCCTCCCTCTCAATGGCTGACCAACGTTTCTCTCTAGGGGTCAGCCTTCTGCTAATAAAAGCTACTGGCTGATCCTGACCTTCATCATTCAATTGTGACAGTACAGCCCCTACCCCCAATTCAGATGCATCTGTTTGGACAATGAACTTCTTGGAGTAATCAGGACTCTGTAGAATGGGAGCAGTGCACATGGCCTGCTTTAGGTCATCAAATGCCTTTTGACAGCTAACTGTCCACTGAACCTTTTTGGGCATTTTCTTGGAAGTTAAGTCATTCAGGGGTGTCACTATTGATCCATACCCCTTGACAAATCTCCTATTGTACCCAGTCAGGCCTAAAAGGCTCTCACCTGAGTCTGGGTAGTTGGAGCAGTCCAGTCCATGATGGTCTGGATCTTGCTCTGCAGTGGTTGAACCTGGCCTCCACCCACAAGGTGGCCCAGGTACACAACCTGACTCTGCCCTATCTGGCACTTTGTGGCCATGATAGTCAGGCCTGCTTTCTGCAGGGCCTGCAAAACATTTCTGAGGTGGACCAGGTGATCCTCCCAGGTGGAGCTAAAGACAGCAATATCATCTAGATATGCTGCACTATAGGTTTCCAGACCTGTAAGGACTGTATTCACCAACCTCTGAAAAGTGGCAGGTGCATTCTTCAGACCAAAGGGCATCACCACAAATTGATAATGCCCACTAGGGGTTGAGAATGCTGTCTTTGGCTTTGCATCATCAGCTAGTCTGATCTGCCAGTAGCCAGCTGTCAGGTCAAATGTGCTTAGATACTTGGCTGAGGCCAAAGTGTCTATTAGCTCATCTGCCCTAGGTATTGGATGGGCATCAGTCCTAGTGACTGCATTGAGACCCCTGTAGTCCACACAAAACCTCATCTCTCTTTTCCCACCATTGGTGTGAGGTTTTGGTACAAGGACCACTGGACTAGCCCAAGGGCTATCTGAGGGTTCAATAACTCCCAAATCCAACATCTTCTGGACTTCTGTCCTGATACAGTCCCTGACATGGTCAGGTTGCCTATAAATCTTATTTTTAATAGGCAGACTGTCCCCAGTGTCCACTTCATGAGTGCACCAGGTAGTCTGACTGGGTGTCAGTGAGAATATGTGTCTGAACTGATTGAGCACCTGTCTGCAATCAGTTTGCTGCTGGGCAGTGAGGCTGCCTGCCAAGGCTACACCATCCACTGACCCATCATCAGGGTTCTGTGAGAGCAGGTCAGGGAGTGGGTCACTCTCTTCCTCCTGTCCCTCATCAGTAGCCATGAGCAAGCCCATGTCTGCCCTGTCCACATATGGGTTTAACCTGTTGACATGGAGAACCTGGTGGGGACTCCTGGGTGTTCCTAGGTCTACTAAATAGGTAACCTCACCCTTCTGTTCAACAATGGTATGGGGACCACTCCATTTGTCTTGGAGAGCTGCTGGGGCCACTGGCTCCAACACCCACACCTTCTGTCCTTGCTGGTAAACAGTCAGTACAGCCTTTTGGTCATGCCAGGCTTTTTGCAGTTCCTGGCTAGCCTCAAGGTTTTTAGTTGCCTTTTTCATGTACTCAGCCATCCGGGAGCGGAGACCAAGTACATAGTCCACTATGTCTTGCTTTGGGGGCTTGAGAGGTAACTCCCATCCTTCCTTCACCAAGCACAATGGACCCCTGACAGGGTGACCAAACAAAAGTTCAAAAGGGCTGTAGCCAACCCCTTTTGAGGCACCTCCCTGTATGCAAATAAAAGGCAGGGCAAGAGTATGTCCCATCTTCGCCTAAGCTTTTCTGGGAGACCTTTAATCATGCCCTTCAAGGTTTTGTTGAATCTCTCAACTAAACCATTGCATTGTGGGTGATAGGGTGTGGTGAACTTGTAAGTCACTCCACACTCCTTCCACATTGCTTTTAAGTATCCAGACATAAAGTTAGCACCCCTGTCTGATACAACCTCCTTAGGGAAGCCCACTCTTGAGAAAATTCCCAGGAGGGCTCTTGCCACCACAGGTGCTGTAGTGGTCCTAAGGGAATAGCCTCTGGGTACCTGGTGGCATGATCCACTACCACCAGGATAAACCTGTGCCCAGATGCTGTTTGGGGATCCATGGGACCAACAATGTCAATCCCCACCCTTTCAAAGGGAACCCCCACCACAGGTAGTGGTATCAGGGGGCCTTTGTAGTGCCACCTGCCTTGCCACTGGCCTGGCAGGTTACACAGGAGCGACACAACTCCTTGGTGTCTTCAGACATGTGGGGCCAGTGAAAGTGAGGGACAATTCTGTCCCAAGTCTTGTTCTGGCCCAGGTGACCTGCTAAGGAAATGTCATGGGCTAGGGTCAATAGGAAGCCCCTGAACTTCAGAGGTATAACCAACCTCCTGGTGGCACCAGGCTTGGGGTCTCTAAACTCTGAGTACAAGAGTCCATCATCCCAATACACAGTATGGGGACCACTAGCTTTCCCAGCAGCCTCAGCAGCAGCTTGCTGTCTGAGGGGTTCAAGAGAGGGGCAGCTCTGCTGCTCCTGGCTCAGATCTGCCCTGGAAGGGCCCCCTGTCCCCAAGAACTCAACCTGGTCAGGTTCAAGCTCCTCTGGGACAGTTCCTTCCTCAGGACTGAGATCATCCCCCTCAAGAGACTGATCTTCCTTCTGAGCCAAGGGGGAAGGCACTGCCTTTACCCTACTACTCCTCTTCTTGGAGGGCACGTGGTCCATTATTCCAGAATCCAAGGCCTGTTCAGTGTTAGACATTTTGGCTTGTGACCTGGTCACAGCAAACACATCTGCAGGGATGCCCAGCATTTCTGCATGGGTCCTGAGCTTCACTTCTGCCCAAGCTGAAGTTTCTAAGTCATTGCCAAGCAAGCATTCAACGGGTAGGTCTGCACTTACCACAACCTTCTTAAGGCCAGTTACCCCTCCCCAGGAGAAGTTAACAACTGCCAGAGTATGGTCTGTTCTGACGTTGCTAGCATTGGTCACTTGGTACATTTCACCAAGTATAATCTGCCCAGGATTCACAAGGTCTTGTGTCACCATGGTGACACTTGCCCCTGTGTCCCTAAATGCCAAAGCCTCTTTTCCATTGATTAAGGGCTGTTGCCTGTACTTGCCCAGATTACTGGGACTCACAGAGGAGGTCACATCCATGCCTCCATCACAGACTAGGACAGCCTGAGTGAGTTCTCTGACTAGGTCAGAGCTCATCTCCTTACCCAGGGTCAACCCTACTAAACCCTTGGCTTGTGTAGCCCCACCACCAATTGTAACTGCACTAGGGGGAGCAGGTGCCTTAGGGGCATTGGTGGGGGCTGGAGTAGAGTCTTTGGACTTGGTGCAATCACTGGTCCAGTGGGTCTTTTGCTTACAGACCTTGCACCATGGTTTCTTTTGGCCTCTTCCCTTGTTAGACTGTGAATCCCCACCTGAAGAAGATTTTTGGGGGCCTTGTGAAGACTTTTGGTCTTTACCCTTCTCCCCACCCTTATCAGAGGTTTTCGAATCTTGCTTCTTAGGGTCACCACCTTGGTTCTGTACCTTCTGCCTCACCCTGGTTCTGACCCATTTGTCTGCCTTCTTTCCCAATTCTTGGGGAGAGGTCAGATCAGAGTCCACCAGGTGCTGATGCAACAGCTGATTTTGACAATTGTTAAGGATCTGCTCCCTCATGATAAGATTGTACAATCCTGTGAAGTCACATACCTTACTGCCCAATAACCAACCTTCCAGAGCCTTGGCAGAACAATCAACAAAGTCCACCCAGTCTTGAGTCTGTGCCTTCTGGGTATCCCTGAACTTTAACCTGTATTGTTCAGTGGTTAGGCCAAACCCATCAATTAGAGCACTCTTCAAGACTTTGTAATTATCAGCATCCTCCTCTCTAACAGTGAGGAGCTTATCTCTACCTTTGTCTGCAAAGGAGAGCCACAAGATTGCTGCCCACTGCTCCTGAGGGACCCTCTGTACTTTACAGGCCCTCTCTAGAGCAGTTATCCATTTGTGGATGTCATCCCCACTCTGGTAGGGAGGGACAATCTTACTCAGGTTTCTATGGTCATAAGACCTTTCCCTATCTCTGGGGAAATTGCTGCCACCATGGGACTCTAGTCCCATCTTTTTCTCTCTCTATAGAGATCTAGGGACTCCCTGTCTATAGCCAATTGCTGTTTTCTGAGCTCAAGCTGGGCTTGTTCATACTGAAGCAATCTCTTTCTCCTTTCATGAGAGGATTCCCTCCTATGAGAGGAGACAGAGGTCCCTATTGAGGTGTCAGAGTGGTTAGACTCCTGAGAAGGAGATCTAGACCTTCTGGGCACACTCATTATTCTTCCTGGGGGACAAAGGGGAGGTCATTCTGATCCTCCTCCTCCTCCTCCACAGTAGGAATTGGGTTTTCCAGGACAAGGTCATTGTCACCTTCCTGGCCAGTTTCAGAGGGGGGGGCCTGGGTTTCTTCACCCCTGACCCCTTCCTCATCTTCTGCCCCACCCTCTCTGCCTACCCCTTCAGACCCTAGGGGCCTGCTGAGATCATCAGCTAGTAACACCTCCCTGAGGTGTTGGGTGCTGGCACTTTTGCCTGCCTTCAACTTCCTAGTATTGCATAATGCCCTCAATTCCAAGAATGGGAGTTTATCATACTTGGAGGGAAGAAGCCCACTGGCTTCTGGCAAGGACTCACTGGGTCCTGGCTTTGAAGACATTACTAGTGAGGTGTGGTGTATGCACTACCTACTCTAGTGTGGCCTACTAAACTCTCTTGAGTTGTAGAAAGGGTGTGCTATCCCTCAACACACAACTCTAAGTTCAGTAGAACTTACTGTATACTAAGCTTGATTTATATGTACATTAGGTACCCTTAGTGGTTTTCAGTTGATCAATTCAATTGAGATTATCTGGTAAAACAATAGCAAGCTGGAATCCCACACGCTGCACACCAATGTGAGAAGTTGGCCTGGCATATGCTGTCCACTAATTATAGTGGGCACCTTGCACCAGTCCAAACAACCCCTTATTGGAGATAGGTTAAAGACAACCTTTATTGAAAGCTATCCTAGTGGTAGCTATGGAGAGCAGCCTTCAGGCTAAGTCTTGAAGGAATGTAAAGCAGCTTGTTTTACCAGTCTATAATCTCTTGAGTGACCAAATGAAAGAGTACCACACCAGGTATATATTCAAAATATATGTATTTATTGCTAAACACACCCCTCTAGTCTCTTTATGAGGCTAGAGTTCGAAGTACATAAGTTATAAGTTAGTTATCTACAGTAATAGCACAAATACACGTTTGAGCCCTAGGGGCGTACCAAACCATATACCAATAAAGTGGTATAAGAACCATGACTGAGCTAGACACAGGGCCTAGAGCCTGTAGAAGTGCTTGGACCACAAGGAACCACCCAAGGTAGTGACACAGGGGACCCACGGGGGACGCGTGCAGTGTATGAACACAGCCGCGAATCGCCGTTAACTTCTATGGGGAAAGTTGCGGTTTGAATTTAAAAGAAAAGGGACACTTAGAGGAGGACTTGGAGCAAACCCTTTGAGAACTAGGCTGTTCTAGTGTCAATACCCACGGGAGCACCGGAGTACTTGAGTTACTTCACCCAGGGGAGCCGGGTGCATAGGTGTCTTTCGGGGTCGGGTTTCGTCGTCGCTTTCAATGGCGATCTGCTGCAAAGTGCTGCTGGCGGCCAAGTCGAAAGTGTTCGGGTGGATCCAAAGTTGGATCGAAGATTTAAAGAACCTGAAAGCAGAGAGGACAGAGTCTGGGTCACTAGCCAGTGACCAGGAAGGCGATGAGCAGATGCCCACCGATGTCGAGTGCTTCAGGTAGGTTGACGGTCGTCTTGACTCTTCAGCCACGAGGTCCAGGAGGCGTTGACGACAACCAGGAGCTGGATTTGAGCTGTCCCACGACGTCTGTCGATTGCGGGGGTATCGGCGACCGGATTGGACCCAACAAGCCTTGGCAACGACAAGTCTTGTGGAAATGGATGAAGGACAATGTTGCAGACCAGCAAGGTCTGTGGGACTCACCCAGCAAGGGTAAGTCAGGGCACGCCTGGAGCAACCAGGGAGCCCAAGCAAAAGAAGATTGGCCTTCGGGAGGGCCTACTAGCCAACGGACTAGTGACCACAAAGGAGCCTCAAGTTGACGCACGTGGAGCTGGCTCACGGGACACTCGTGGAGTGGAGGCCAGTGATCTTCGATGCAGTCGGTGCTGGAGGCTGGGGCTACTCGGAGCCCAAAGCATGACTTCGTGGGAGACCCAGAAGAGGATGCACTTGCAAATGCAATCAGTGTCCAGGGGTCACGGTTCCACGTTACCCACGACAGCTACAGGCCTCAGCTTTGCTGGGGACTCAGGGCAGCCTCGGGGAAGTCTGGAAATCCACCTCTGGTGATGCAAAGACTTCGGTGTCTGGCGGGAGCTTCAGCGATGCAGACCGGACAATTGCTTCTTTGGTGCCTGCCAAGCAGGGGAGTCCCTCCTTGACCCCAAGGGAGATTCTTCAGTCCTCTAATCTTGAAGTAGAGCGTCGAAGGTCCAGGATTCTGTGTCAGAGTTTCGTCCAGGTTAAACTAAAGTCCTAAGGACTGGGGTCCCATACTTATACTAAGGTAGGGGGTTGGACATACTCTGTGGACCCACCTATGGGAGGGTCAGGGCAGAGGGGTGGTTACACCCCTTTCCCTTTGTCCAGTTTCGTGCCAGAGCAGGGGCTGGAAGCCCCTGAGCCGGTTTGAACTGGGGTATGCACAGGGACACCAAATGTGCCCCCAGTGCAGGACTTCAAAGCACCAGAGAGTGCTCCCGCCCAGCCCCAATACACACTATCCTGTCTGGGGAGGTGGTTACACCTCCCTGGGACAGGAAACCTGTTGTCCAGGCCTCCCCTGCCGGAGTTTCGGTCAGCAGCAGGAGGCCAGACTCGTGTCTGTGGCAGCGGCATCCATTTTGTGATGCCAGGGCTCGGAAAGAAGTTACCGGGCAGGCCGGTGTGTACATGTCTCTCCCTCTAGAAGGGTGGAATGCTACCCCCGCCGCCAGAACTGGCGGGGGGTAGTATTCCAAGATGTTTGACACCAAACACGACATGTTTCCGTGCAGCCATCCCAAAGTTAGCATTTAACGCGAGGTTATAATGCGCTTAAGAGTATATGGTCGGGCTGCACTACAAACAGCATCAGAGAAGGGTCTCCGAACGCTGCAGAGGGGCCCAGCTCATGCAGGGGCACCCTCTCACATAGGAACCACGCACTCTGCCTTCAAGATTGATAAGGCCTGCCATAGGAGTGACTTATAGGTTTATATGTGTGTATGTATGTAGTGATATAGGTAGCCTATATCACAGTAAGGGGTGCATGCACCACCTTACCCAGGCTGCAGTAGCAGACCTGTGGTGTCCTTTTGGCTGGCCTTCCAGGGGTGGCACACTACATGCTTCAGCCCCTGGCAGGCCTCTGAGGTACCTATGCCCTGGGTACATAGTATACCATATACTAGGGACTTATAAGGGCACGCCAGATTCCAATCAGAGATGTGCCTAAGGCACATGGAAACCATTTTAGAGAGGAAGCAGCTAGGCTGGGGTTCTGATTAGCAGGGCACCAGCCAGACTAAGGTCGAAAAACAGTGAAGCATCAGCAAAAAGTGGGGGTACCCATGTGAAGCAGATCCTACTCTCCTACAAATGTTATAAACAACTACAAAAAGAATGTATGTAAAAATTAAAGAAATTTTAATTTTGTGAAATACAATTTTAAAGTTGATCTGGATTTGTTCACAGTGGGATTTATTCCTTTGTGAAAAGTAATTCAGGTTAGTAGGACCGTTCTTGTATACATTTCCATGTCGCCTTCCAGAGCACCATTCTCCTCAGCAGCAAAGGTTATGAGTTAATCAGGTCTGGTCATGCCACCGGCCACGAGTGCCATCTCTTTCTCTGGCTTCCAGACTTCAAGTGGATTTTAAAAACATAATGGAATTGTGATCTTGAGTGTAATGGTTCTGGGCCAGTGAGTGCAGGACCGGAATCAGAGACATAGATGAGTAGAACAAAATATTCTGTAATTATATTTTTTATTGTTAGGTTTGTGAATATAAAATATGCACTTTAAAATAAAAATAAATGCAAGTTAAACTGGAAAATGCACTTGTTTATCTTATGACAGCTGCATTGGTAAATGCAAACATAACAGATGTCTGTGTGTGTAATTCAAGGGTCAAATAACTGAATTATGCTTGGCCCAGTGGTCGAGTGCTACGGGGTCACATCCTGCAACAAAAAGCACTATAAAGTCATTATTTTTAAAATAATATTGCGCATAGTATAAGGTTGCCGCGATTTGTGCTCAGTATCGGCCCGTGGAGGGAGTTCCGTGGGGCGGTGAGGCGGGGCGGGGGAGGGACAGGGTGGGGGTAGTAAACACCAGAATATGGATGAACGGAGGTAAGTAAACAGTTAAATAAATAAAACGAATTTCGATGCACACACTGCATTGCAAAATGCGTTGCAGCGCGCACAACGAAATTCGTTTTAATTATTTAACTGTTTACTTACCTCCGTTCATCCATATTCCGGTGTTTACTACCCCCCACCTTGCCCCTCCCCAGCCCCGCCTCACCGCCCCAGGGAACTCCCTCCATGGGCCGCTACTGTTTGTGCTGAAGTTTTCAGAGTTTAAGATAAAAAAGTGCTGGCGTTAAGCAGTGCTTTCTCAAGTTAAACTCAGGCCAGCTCCTTCCCTACCTCTCTTACAATTCATTAAGAGGCTAACAGCAATATACATCATTTAAAAAAGCGCCAACTCTGGATTGGCCCTTTTCATATTTGTTAATCATACGTTTCTTGCAGCCTGAACTGTTTTCATTTTACTGATGAGTTATGGAGGGGACCCCGTGCTCACAAATTGAATAATTTGGAAGTAGACAATAAAGGCTTTGAACAAACCTCACACAGGTCTTTACAAAAAGAAACTGCATGGGAAATATCACCACAGCAAAGTGGCATGTAATCCCTTAACAAAACACTAACTTGACTACTTTATATATTGTTCTTTCAGAGATCTTGTCTCAGAAGGATGAAAGACTGAGCTGGCCCTTTCAGTATTCCACCTGTGACCTGCAGGCTACAAAATGATTTCTCCAATTAATACCAGGGAATGTCTCTAATGCTGCGAGAAATAATAACAGCAAAATATATTGGAAGAAATATAAATCAGAGAGAAGCCTTTATGAAACATGTCCAAAAAAACATAATGAAGAATTGAAAAATGTGAGATTGTATTGTATTGTTATTGTATTTATATACTTCCTCCAACAGGGCACTGAAGCAGTTCATGGAGAGTAGCACACTACTCCAAACCCATGGTTGGTGGTTTACCTAGTGGCTATTGGACATTGTTTGTTATTGAGGAAATCATTCCATGTCTGTAGTCCAGTTTCTTTGTTGGTGAATAAATTAATAGGAGTTAGGCATGGGGTAATAAGTGGGGGTATGTGGGTTCTTTTCCCCAAGCAGTGCAGGTATGAAGAGGAAAAAAGAGTGCACCTGTGCCACTTTATTGATTGGTAGATTGAAGTGTAGCTTAACCTGGTAGGACCCTTCACAACAGGGGCTTCAGGACACGCTATGCCCATTGTGTCCTCACAATTGATGTGTAGTGTTTTGGCATCAATGAGAGAACAGCCAAAAAGCTCAGAGGGTGGTCTTCTGTGCTTCCTACTAGCCCAGACATAAGTGCAGAGTAGAGACAATGACCCCTAAAACCAGTGGGTGGCATTGTCAAGCAGTTGTGCCCAAACTCTCCACAATGTGATCAAAATACTTGTCACAGGGCATCACAATACAAACTTTGTCTAAAGTAAGCAAATAAAGTCTTGCTTGACTTACTGATCCTAAAATTAGACCTCACACTCAACACACAAGAGAAAGAGTCCTTCCTGGTACCCAATAACGTTTCTACTTGTTCCATCCCCAGTATGGGCGAGCGACTTGTAAGAGAGATACAATGTGATAAAAATGAATTAAATGGAGAAATAGTACTGTTAATCATCAATACAGTGCAGCCCTGTTTGAATGGCAGTTTGATATCCAATACATTGGAGGTGTGGTCCAGTACTGGACTTTCCTGTGCAGACTGGTTTCACTTTACAATGACGCAGAAGAGTCATGGACATACACTAGTGCTTGAAGGTTAGAATAACCAATCGAATTGAATGCTTACTGGGTTTCATGATGGGATCACAAATTTGGACCAAGTTATGCAATACCAAACACATTTCATCAGATACCAACACAGTTATGGTGTGAATTGGAGAAAATGTGGTCAGTCTTAAAAACGGCCTTTTAGACTGGTTCTGGTTGCTTTTGAAGAGTTAAGGGTCACAAAATTTGGTACCAGTATTGTCCACACATGTTTGAATGACTTGTGACTGACTTTTAAGTGAGGAAACTTCACATACCTAAATGTTTTTAAGATCCTTTTTGACTTCCACAGTATCACAAACGTCATGCTATGCTCTTTCCAATGTGGAAAACTGTCTAAAGTGAATAGACACGTGTTGTACAACTAGGAGAACAGAGTACACACAACATGAAGAAAACAGTGAATCATGGCCACTGTGCATTCTGTACATCAGAAGTATTGGACGAGGCTGTATGTATTTTAATAATGCAGCTGAAACCATTTGAGAAGCGTGTTTATGTCTGTATTTTTATTGACTGTGGATCGTGCAGTCAAATATCAACTTCCCAATCAGGTTAGAATCATATTTACAGGGAAGGAAGCAGGTTAGTCACACACTAAATTAGGTTTTTCACTACTGGAAGGCCTACCTCGCCCATAGGATAACTTTGGGTTACCTTATTACATTTAATAAGTAATAACTTTCAATTGGGAGCAGGTAATAATGTCAGGTTTTGTGTCTAAAGAATTATAATCTAATACCCTCTTTAATAGTAAAGTCAGATTTTGAGTCACAATTCTGAAAATGGCACTTTTAGAAATTTGGCATTTTCTTGTCCCAACCATTCGGTGCCTGAAGCCTGTATCCTGGGTCACGTAAGTAGGTGCCACTGGTAGTTGGTCTTTGTTTTTTGCTCTCAGACAGTGAGACAAAGGGGGAATAAGTATTGGCAGCATGGGCCATCACTGATTTGATGACGGGGAGGAGCTGTCACCTACAACACTTGTATATCATAAAGCCTCTGCCTAAGCACACTCACAAAGAGTTTGACACTAGTCTTTTGTGACACCATCAAACTGGGTCCAGGGCAGGGAGGCAGGAAATTCCAAACACCTCTGGTGTTGGAAACTTCCAGGACCTTATCCTATTTCAAAGCTGGCACCAAGTATATATAGGACCCTCAGACCAAACTCTTCAATTCACTTTCTTGACCTGCGGAAGGACTCTCGGAGGACTACCTGCTGCTATGGCCTGCTGTAACCTATTGTGTACTTCACAAGCCTGCTTTGGTGTACCTGAAAGGACTGATGTGCTGCCTGGAGCATCCCTTAAACTCTCTGAGGCCTGCCCTGCTGCTTGAGTCCTGGTTCAACACTTGAACCCAGGACTGCCAGAGTGACTCCATGGGCTAGTTGGCTGGCCTCCTCATCAGACCCTCAGGAACATAAAAGGCTCCAACCACCTGGAACCCACACTTGGATCCAGCCTGAGTGAGTCCTAACCCCTCAAGTGTTGCCCCTCCAGTCCTGGACACTTGGTGGTGGTGCTAAATTTGTCCAGATAGTCAAACACCAAATTTGGGACATACAACATTTTTGGTTAAACACTGCTCTGAGATTTGAGGAGAGGACGGAATGAACCTGCTTATCTATCTGCCCAAGTTGCATCACCAGTCGGCCTAACTTCAGGGTAGCTCCCCCTAAGTTCTTTATCACAGCAGCAAATCCTGTTTGGTGGACCTTGGCCAAAAGGCTATCTAGTCTCATGGAACTCTCATCGGCTATAGCCTCCTGCCTCTTCCCACTGGAGATTTTTGACTTCCAAAAAAGAGATTAAGTATGAATGCAGAAATCTTCACTGTAACTTTGTCCAGCGGCTCCCTGATGATGACGCCTCATCTTCCTCGTATGGGACCTGCAACCTTGCTCTAACTTTACCTTCCGAGAAAATGTTCTTCAAAATTTCTTCCAGGTCCAAAGGCAAGAGTTGACCGGGCCCAATCCACTTCTTGAGTTGGACTCTCACTCCATCGTAGGCAACCATATTTTTCAACTTTGACCCAGTGTTGAGCAACTAGATGTCCACGGTTTTTACCTTAAAATTTGAAAATTCATAACTCCATTTCTAATGATTGGATTTTTGTCATTTAGATGTTAAATAATGTATTAAAACTTACTGTATATTGCTAAATTGCTGTAAGAGTTTTCACTTTTTACTATATGTGTACTGCATTTTTACAAGGCCACCCCAAAGAGATATCTAACTCTACTCAAAAACACTTTACCAACCACAATTGGTAAAGACCTTACTAGCGCTTGTTCACCAATCCAACCTTCTTTGCTGCCTTGCGGTTCATCTGTACTCACTGAAAAAACTCCCTTTTCAGATGCTCTCCTGAATTTTAATTCAGACTGGTATCAAAGGCATCATTCACAATTGGATTAAGGCATATTTTGTAGAAAGAGTCTTTTAGAAATGGGGGTATCTAGTTAGCAGAGGTAGGTACCTTTGTCTAAATAGGGACCCTTGCTTCTAGTCAAGGTAAGGGGGATACACACTTTAGATAACCCCTGCTCACCCCCTTGGTAGCTTGGCACGAGCAGACAGGCTTATCCCAAAGGCAATGTGTAAAGTATTTGTACCAACACTCACAGTAACATAGTGAAAACACCACAAATGGACACCACACCAGTTTAGAAAAATAAAATATCTTTATCTAAACTTAACAAGACCAAAACGATAAAACTCCAACATACACAGTTAAAAATATGACTTTCAAAAGGTTTCAAGAACTTGTACCATAGAAAACTATGAATGCGTGACTTTTACAAAAAGTACCTGAAGTTGCGTCAAAATTCACAAGGGCAAGCAGCAGCAGAGTGAAGAAGCGTCGAAAACAAAGAGATGCGTCAGTTCCTGAGACCTGGGGGAGGTGATGCAACAGTTCTGCTGCACGCAGAAGTGATGCGTCAAATCCGGTCTGTAGGGGGAAGTGATGCGTCGATTCTTTGTGACGGTTCTGGTCCGCAGGTGATGCATCGGGAAAACTTGTCGCACAGGTGCGATACGTGGAAATCCGGGATGCGTCGGTAATCAATGTGGCCGCGGCGCTGCGTCGGTTTTCTTCAGCCACGACCCCTCAATGCGTTGATTCTTGCAGCGGCGACAGGCGCTGTGTCGGTTTTTGTAGCGGCACGGCGATGCGTGGAAATTCTTCTTGCGCCATGGAGATGCGTCTGAAAAACATCCACAAGAAGAGCGATGCATCGTTTTTGTAGTTCCTCACGTTCCTTCTCTCTTCCAGCTCCCAAACAGCAGCAACAACATCCAGAGGTCCAATACTGGCACAGGCACCTCCTGGCAGGTCAGAACTCACAGTAGCAGGGTTCAGGGGAGCTGGGGGTGAAGTCTTTGTGTCCCTGAGACTTCAGAAGAGGTGTCAGGTTTCACCTTCAGGATCCTCGGAACTGTACTGATGCTCAAAAGGGGTCCACCTCTTGACCGTCCCAAGTCCGGAATACTAAAACATACGCGGACTAGTGAGACACTCAAGTGAGGGAAGGAAAGGGTAGGAACAGCAAGGAGGGAGATCTGTGGATGACACAACAAAGAACACCGTCACTATCCGACTCTCTGAAACAACACACACAGGAAAATAAAATATCACTGCATCACATATGTAATGAGAAGTGCTAATCTACCTGCAAAGAAAAAGAAGATGGTTTCAATACCAGGAGAGGGGAGAGGGCGGTAACAATCTTCCAGCATGTACTACCGGAAGGAAGGCAAACAATTAAGGGGACGAACACCTATCGTTGCACAACGTTCAAATACAGTGATACCCCAGGTGTCGACTTTCTCCCCTACATACCCAATGGTACATGCAGAGTGGCTTGGCCAACAAAACTGGGTCCTTCTGCTCCCCCTCTGAGTCCCTCTCTCCTAGGAAAAGAAATAAACAAGGCGAAACAGCCAACCGTGAAAATTTAAAGAAGGCACTGATACATAACTTCCTGTGTAATGTGCCTTTGAAGAACGGACGTAGTATGTTAGGAAACACACAACACTATGTCCAGCTTTATCGACTGTCAATATTCCTGAGAATGTTTCAGCTTTAGAAAATCCCACTCCTCAGTTGAAGTAACCGTGAGTGATTACTATAATCACTGAGAGGGTTTCATTTTCTGTTAATACACCAGCATTGGAAATTCACACCGGCATAAAGTTTCAGAACAGGTATTCAGCGCTACTGCATTAGGTTATCACAGAACTCTCTAACACTCCCCGCATGAGACCCAGAGGGAGGAAAGTCTCGCCAACAGGGAGTATACCGTACAAGTCCTTCAAAGGATATGCACGCAGAGCTCCTCTGCATGAGACGCCGAACGTGGCCGTCCCAGCCAACAGAGGAACAGAGCACAGCGGTGCCGGGAGAATCCGGCCAACAACAGGCACCAAGTTGGGGGAAAGTAACCAGAAGTGCCAAAAGGCACTCTTACCCCACCACGATCTTCTGAAGTTGCGACTGCAGCTTGCTAAGGATCCGCCAGGATAATCGGCAGCTTCCTCCCTTTCCGACTGCCGCTATATCGGAGCCCGATGAGCGTCGGGGTCACGTGTGACGTGACTCCAGCTTTGCTTGCCGGGATATGTAGTTTTGTTTGTGCAGTTCGGGCCTTCACTAGTCCGTACAGGCGCTGGCAGGCAGCGTTTACCGGCCTGACGCCTGACAGAACATCCCCCCTCACGAGGGACGCTGACTGCCACCAGGTTTACCCGGACACCTCTTGTGGAACTCCGCCACCAGACGGGCAGCATGTACCGCCTCGGCGGGTTCCCATGAATTTTCTTCCGGACCATACCCCTTCCAAGCGATGAGATACCAAACTTTTCTCCTGACTAGCTTGGAGTCCAACACCCCCTTCACTTCATATTCGGGATCCTGCTGAACCCAAACAGGCACAGGAGGTTTCTTCACCGGGCATAGAGAAGGTTTTAACAAGGAGACGTGGAAAACGGGGTGTATGCGAAAGTGTGCAGGCAGCTGTAGCTTCACCGCCACTGGGTTAACGTGCTTGATCACCCTGTAAGGGCCAATGTATTTAGGGTGAAACACACTGTGTTTTCGGAATTTGATATGCTTCGTAGACAACCATACTCGTTCCCCCTTCTTATACGTGGGGCCTGGCCTGCGATGTTTATCGGCCTGCGTTTTATATCGTGTTTTGGCTAGGAGCAAGTTGTTCCGAGTCTTAAGCAAAGTCGTACGAATGTGTGTTAACCTCTGGTGTAGTTCTGGGAGCTTGGTGTTATGATTGGGTAGAAGTAAAGGGGTGAAACGAGGGTGAAAACCATAAGTGCTAAAGAAAGGTGAGTGTTGTGTAGAGGTGTGTTTGGCGCTGTTGTAAGCTATCTCAGCTAACCACAACCACTCCACCCAGGCTTCTGTATTGCTATCGACGTAACACCTAAGAAACTGTTTCAGTGTCTCATTCAGTCTCTCAGTTTGGCCATCGGTTTGAGGGTGGAAACTGGTGGAAAGCGAGGAAGCTATCTGTAGATCGGCACACCAGGTTTTCCAAAAAAGGGCTGTGAATTGGGCCCCTCTGTCAGACACAATCATTTTGGGAAGACCATGAAGTCGGACTATGTTGGTCAACAACAGTCGGGCCAAGAGCCCAGCTGAGGGTACTCGTTTGCAGGCTATGAAGTGACCCATCTTGGAAAGATAGTCTATGACCACCACAATTGCAGTGCATCCTTGATCTTTGGGTAGTCCCACGATAAAGTCAACGGAGAACCTTTCCCACGGCGTTTCCGGTGTGGGCAACGGTTGAAGAAGGCCTTGGGTCTTGCAGTGATCAGATTTCATCTGGGCACACGTGGTACAGCTATTTACCCACGAGAAGATATCCGGACGGACTGTCGGCCACCAGAACTGGCGCAATACTTTCTCCAGGGTTTTCGTTCCCCCCACGTGCCCAGCCCAGGGGAGGTCATGACACCATTTGAACACAGTTTTCCGTAACTCTCTGGTAGGGACTAGTACTTGTTGGTTCTTCATCGGTATACCTTGGTGCATTCGCCACTCAGGGTGATATTTCATCCACTTCTTCCACGTAAATGTTTGTATGCCTTGTTTGGTTTTCTGTAAGAAGTCATCTGTTTGTATGGTACACAACACTTTGTTGGGGTCGATGATTGCTCTTGCAAGTACCTCGGGGTGATGAGCGGAGTTATCTTGTCTGGTAAGTGCATCCGCTTTTTTATTGTCTTTGCCGGGTCGAAATGTGACAATGAAGTGGTACTCGGCGAAAAACAGCATCCAACGAAGTTGGCGGGGGTGAGGTGTCGAGCGGCCCACATGAACTGGAGGTTTCGGTGGTCCGTATAAACTGTTACCTGATGTGTAGCCCCCAAAAGCCAGTGTCTCCACTCCAAAAAGGCATCTCTTATGGCCAACAGCTCCTTCTCCGCGATGGTGTAGTTCTGTTCCGCCGGATTGAGTTTCCGTGACATGAATGCTATGGGGTGAAGATATCCTGTGGTTTCGTGCCTTTGTGACAACACTGCCCCTACTGCGACTTCAGAAGCATCCGCCTCGACGATGAACGGTAAGTCAGGGTTGGCATGCGTGAGTACCGGAGCTGATGTGAAGGCCTTCTTTAGTTGCTCAAACGCGATCTGGGCTGTGGCTGACCAAAGAAAGGGGGTTTGTTTCCTCGTCAGTTTAGTTAAGGGGGTCACCAGGTCGGAGAACTGCCGGATAAACCGCCTGTAAAAATTGGCAAAGCCCAGAAAGCTTTGTATGTCTTTTACGTTCTGAGGGCGAGGCCATTCTGTGATTGCTTTGACCTTTCTCTCTGCCATTACTTGTCCGGATGGGGTGAGCATGACCCCTAAGAACTCCACGGTAGTTACGTGAAACTCACACTTCGTTATCTTGCAAAACAACCGATGCTCTCTTAACGCCCGCAACACACAGCATACATGTTCTATGTGTTCTTCTTCGTTAGAGGAGAATACAAGGATGTCATCTATGTATACTACAACAAAGTGGTCCAGGAATTCTCTGAGGACATCATTGAGGAAGTATTGAAACGCTGCGGGAGCGTTACACAGCCCAAACGGCATAACGAGGTATTCGAATAGCCCATACCTCGTTTTGAATGCCGTCTTCCATTCATCGCCCTCTTGCATCCGGACCAAATGGTATGCCCCTCTGAGATCCAATTTGGTGTAGATCACTGCGGTCCTGACTTGTTCCAAAAGAACCGGGATCAGCGGTAGAGGATACTGGTTCTTGACAGTGATTGCGTTCAGGGCTCTGAAGTCGATACAACACCGTAACTCTCCATTAGCCTTTGGTATAAAAAAGAGGGGAGATGCAGCAGGTGACCTGGAAGGGCGAATGAACCCTAGCGCCAGATACTTGTCCAGATACTCACGGAGGTGTAGATTTTCGGGCATGGTAAGAGCGTATATTCTGCCACATGGAACCACTGCTCCCGGAACCAACTCTATGCGGCAATCATAGTCCCTGTGTGGAGGGAGCTCCTCAGCTTTGGTGTCGCTGAACACTTCTGTGTATTCATTGTAGCATAACGGTAAGGTCACGCTCTTTTCTGCTGCCGTTGCTATGTGATGCTGCAAAGCCAACACTTGAGACGGACGGGTGCCGGGCTGGATACAATGATCCTGGCAGAAGGGGGACCTCATGTGCATGACTTTGTTGGACCAGTTTATGGTGGGTTCGTGTTTCTGTAACCACGGGAGCCCCAAAATCACTCCATACTGAGGGGCTTGTATGATGTGGAAAGCCAGCCATTCTAGATGATCTCCATCAAAGGTTAGTTCGTACTCGGGGTGACATAGCTGATTGGCCCGACTCCAATTCTTTACCGTCCACCGCATACACTAGTTCAGGGGTTTGTTTGCGGATGAATTGAACCCCCAGCCTTTTGGCTTCCTCTCTATCCATGAAACACCCTGTAGCACCGGAATCCACCATTGCCTTTAGCTGCTTTTGTTCATGGTTGATCCTTATGTCTAAGGGAATAAAGAAATGCGCTGATTCAACGAACGTGTGTCGGTTTACCGAAGGGATCATGTATCCGCTTGATGGGTCCCCTTCTTGTCCCCTCAAGCGCTGGAGTTTTCCTCCCTTTTATCTGCGGTTACTGTAGCCACTTGTCCTGGATGAGAGCGCCCATATTTCGGCTTGATAGGACAATCACGTAAATAGTGGCCTTTTTTCCCGCAGTAAAGGCAGAGGCCTTGTTTGCGTCTGTGATCCCTTTCACTGAGGGTTAGCAATGCCCTGACTGCTCCGATCTCCATGGGTTCAGGTTTGGTACTTCCGGTTTCTGCAGCCCGTGATCGGTCAAACTGAGGGGAAAACCGGTCTTTCCGTTTATGTTCTCCTTTTCTTTCTCTCATTCTGTGGTCCAATCGTAGGGTCAATTCTATGAGGGCTGCGCATGTCTTTGGCTGCGGGTCTATTTGGGCCAAGACATCTTTCATCTCATCTCTGAGCCCTTGATAGAAAATGGCGGCTTGTTTAGATTCAGGCCAATCTGTTTCTGCCACAAGCCTGCGGAAGTTGTTCAAATAACTAAGAATATCCGAGCTGCCTTGTCGGAGGTCCAACAAGTCTCGGTCCGCCGAGAATGTCTCAGCCCTTCGGTCAAACGTTTTCTCGAACTCCTCCCTGAATGACTCCCAGTCGTAGAGTAAAGGGTCATCTCGTCTAACTATAGGGACGGACCATTGTGCTGCCTCACCGGTTAATAGGAGATCAGAAAAGCCACCCTTGCCTGATTGGTTGAGAACATTTTAGGTTTGCAGGTAAAGTGAAGCAGGACCTGAGTCATAAAAACTTGCACTTTATTGATATCCCCATAAAACCTTTCAGGGGGGGCTAACGGTATTTGTGATGGCATTTCGACCACTACCTGTGGAGGTGGTGGGTGTAGTGTCCCTCCTATGTCAAAAGGGTTTCTCTGCATCCTTTCAACCTTGGCCTGCAAAGAGGCCGTCTCAGCACGTGAGGCAGCAAGCTCAGTTTGAACCAACACTAATGCAGCCATGACGTCATCCAAGGTAGCCATCTTTTGACACCAGTACAGTCAGGAGGGTTAACAATTCGTGGGCCGATTATTCTGTCAGGTTTCACCTTCAGGATCCTCGGAACTGTACTGATGCTCAAAAGGGGTCCACCTCTTGACCGTCCCAAGTCCGGAATACTAAAACATACGCGGACTAGTGAGACACTCAAGTGAGGGAAGGAAAGGGTAGGAACAGCAAGGAGGGAGATCTGTGGATGACACAACAAAGAACACCGTCACTATCCGACTCTCTGAAACAACACACACAGGAAAATAAAATATCACTGCATCACATATGTAATGAGAAGTGCTAATCTACCTGCAAAGAAAAAGAAGATGGTTTCAATACCAGGAGAGGGGAGAGGGCGGTAACAATCTTCCAGCATGTACTACCGGAAGGAAGGCAAACAATTAAGGGGACGAACACCTATCGTTGCACAACGTTCAAATACAGTGATACCCCAGGTGTCGACTTTCTCCCCCTACATACCCAATGGTACATGCAGAGTGGCTTGGCCAACAAAACTGGGTCCTTCTGCTCCCCCTCTGAGTCCCTCTCTCCTAGGAAAAGAAATAAACAAGGCGAAACAGCCAACCGTGAAAATTTAAAGAAGGCACTGATACATAACTTCCTGTGTAATGTGCCTTTGAAGAACGGACGTAGTATGTTAGGAAACACACAACACTATGTCCAGCTTTATCGACTGTCAATATTCCTGAGAATGTTTCAGCTTTAGAAAATCCCACTCCTCAGTTGAAGTAACCGTGAGTGATTACTATAATCACTGAGAGGGTTTCATTTTCTGTTAATACACCAGCATTGGAAATTCACACCGGCATAAAGTTTCAGAACAGGTATTCAGCGCTACTGCATTAGGTTATCACAGAACACTCTAACACTCCCCGCATGAGACCCAGAGGGAGGAAAGTCTCGCCAACAGGGAGTATACCGTGCAAGTCCTTCAAAGGATATGCACGCAGAGCTCCTCTGCATGAGACGCCGAACGCGGCCGTCCCAGCCAACAGAGGAACAGAGCACAGCGGTGCCGGGAGAATCCGGCCAAGGACAACAGGCACCAAGTTGGGGGAAAGTAACCAGAAGTGCCAAAAGGCACTCTTACCCCACCACGATCTTCTGAAGTTGCGACTGCAGCTTGCTAAGGATCCGCCAGGATAATCGGCAGCTTCCTCCCTTTCCGACTGCCGCTATATCGGAGCCCGATGAGCGTCTGGGTCACGTGTGACGTGACTCCAGCTTTGCTTGCCGGGATATGTAGTTTTGTTTGTGCAGTTCGGGCCTTCACTAGTCCGTACAGGCGCTGGCAGGCAGCGTTTACCGGCCTGACGCCTGACAAGAGGAGGCCAGCACACACAGGCCCTTGGAGATCTCCTTCAAGCAGGGGACACAGCACACAGCAAAGTCCTTCTCCTTTCCTTGGCAGAAACAGCAACTTCAGGCCAACCCCACACAGCACAGAGCAAAAGGGCAGTACTTCTCCTCAGTCTCTCTAGCTCTTCTCCTTGGCAAAGGGTCCTCTTGAATTCCAGGGATGATCTAAATGTTTGGGGTCTGGGCCCCTCTTTTTATACAGTAAATCTCTTTGTTCTCTCCTGGCCCAGGGCTCTGAGTCCAGTCCAAACCAGTTCTGGGGGGCACTTTGCAAGTGCACAACAAGCTCCATTGTCAGTGTGAGCCCTGGCTCCAGACACACCACAGGGAGGCGGAGCCATCATTGTGGAAGGCAGGCACAGCCCTATTCAGGTGCTACTCCTCCCACCACTCCAAATGCAGACCAGGCCTATTCAACCTAGCACTGACTCATCCAGACTCTGTGGAGCCACTTCACATCCCCAGCCTCTGTCACTCCAAAGCCAGACAGTCAATACACATCCTAGCAGAGGCACACTGGATGGCTAAGCAAAAAAATACCTACTTTCTAAAAGTGGTAATTTCAAACACAGAATGTAAAAATCATGCTCACTAAAAGATGCATTTTAACATTCAGAGTTCAGGCATACTAAACTTTATTTTCCTATCTGGTTCCCAGAGGCAGTTATGCTTATAAGATGTTATAAGCAAACTCCCCATTCTATCCAATGGGAACAGATAGCCTTACAATAGTGAAAAACGAAATTGACAGTATTTCACTATCAGGACATGGCACACATATCAGGGCATGTCCTACCTTTCACATACACTGCACCCAGCCCACTGGGGTACCTTGGGTGTACCTTAGGGGTGACTAACATGTAAGAAAAGGGAAGGTTAGGGCCTGGCAAGTGGGTGCACATGCCAGGTCGACATGGCAGTTAACAAACTGCGCACAGGCACTGCAGTGGCAGGCCTGAGACATCTTTTCAGGGCTACTCATGTGAGTGACACAAACAGTGCTGCAGGCCCACTAGTAGCATTTGATTTACAGGCCCTGGCACCCTCAGTGCATTTTAGTAGGAGCTTATCAGTAAATCAAATATGCCAATCATGGGTAACCAATCATAATAACAATTTACACAGGGAGCACTTGCACTTTGACACTGATCAGCAGTGGCAAAGTGCCCAAAGCATCTAAGCCAGCAAAAACGAAATCCAGCACAGCATCGAAAATCCAGGAGGTAGAGGCAACAATTCAGGGAAAACCACGCCAAGGAGGCCAGGTCTAACAGAGTCCAAATCCTCATACTTTTTCTATTCTGTGCACCAACATTCATCACATAGGTAGATGTCCCTAAAAGCTCAACAATTGCCCCCTTGCTTTTTAATATTTGTCGGTCACCACTCAAAGGGATCAGTGACACTTTCAAGCTGACTTCTAAATAGTATGCTGAAGAGTCCTAGATCATCCTAAATCTGGAAAACCCAGCATACCTGGATTTGTCTGACACAGGCAATGTTTGTGGGCTATAGACACTACGTTACTACTGAATTACCTGAAATTCATCTATTCAACAACCAAAGATCCTCACCTGTTGAGTGTGGCAAATATATGACCCAGCTTCTACCAGGCTTAAGGAAATTTTACCACCACCAATACATTCTGCATATGTAAAGAAAGTAGTAATGATCATGGACTCTACCTCTCTCTCAAACTACAGATTAACCAGGGAGACCAAAAGTGTATTCTTCTCTATGAGCTAGACAAGACTACATCAAGAAATTAGGAGAAAAACCTCCTATCATCATGAATGACACCAAGAGATCCCTTCAACAAGATACACCACATCCAAAAACCTTGAAACTATAAATAAGAAATGGAATTAATACTTATCCACTTGGAAAGGTCTTCGGTCTTCATAAGTTATATATAAATGGAAATACGCATTCCACTATTCTGTGATGAGTTTAAAGGACTTCTAGGAAGGTTGAGTCTCTGCTGCTCATGGATGGACCTAATGTAATATTATATGGTAGCTTAACAATGCCTCCAATTTGGATGGGCCATGCATCTCTTAGCTTAGATACACTCCATAAATTACTACCTGGTGATTTAACTGTGCCCCCAGTGAACTGAGCCTGTGCCACTACTGTGGGCCTCCTTATATTATACACCCTGGCAGACCACTCTGGTGCGCAAAAATAGTTGTTCATATATATGCTTCAGTCACTCCCTGGTGATAAATACATATATGTGTGACTGTGTATATTGTCACACTCTGCAAATAAACATTTATTCCCTGCAACGCAGGTCCCCTTTGCACTATGGTGCAAGGATGCATGTGTTGGCGCTGGGTAGCTAATTTTAGTGCCAATGCTAGGGAAAACACAGGGGTGCACCATATTGTTGTAAAAACAGCACATCCCTGCATTTTGGAAATGTTGGAGGGCGGCGCAGCTCAATTTGGCACAACTCCACGCTCATACATTTCCTTGTAAATATGCCCCAAGAGAACCTAAAAACGTCTGCTGCTTTGATTTGCTCAGAAAGTAAAAGATACTTCACAGTAGAACCTCTTTATCACTAGTCATATGCTCTTTTCATAACCTGAAACGTAGTACTTCAATCCCTCACAAAGAAATAAAACAAAAACATTATATACAAACATAAAGGATTGTACCTGTGAAGCATATTAGGCGGATCTTGGGAGTTGGACTGAAATGGTTACGTTGGACTAATTATTTATGTAGCAACCTGCCATGCCATTCACATCCTCTCTCTTGTTATAAAAGAGCACAAACGGGATGGCAGGAGAGCACCGTGAAATGTTATCTCCTGAACCCAAGCAACAATTCATCAAAGGCAGATTGCATCTCTTCTTGTTTCTCGCAGTGGGATAAAAGGAAATACCGTTTAAAAGCGGCTGTTTTTTCCCAGTGATATTACAGCAGTGGACACCCAAAGCCACTGCTTACTCTACGTTTCTTTCAGCAACGTAACTAGTGAAAGGTAAGAACAATATAGTCTATGATAAATACTCACAAGTCTACTATGGTAAATATACATCGAATAAGAAATCCCCTTGTTTCACGGAAATAGTTTGAATTTTACAATCGTGTGGGCCCCAAATTCCGCTTAATAAAGCGTGATAAGATTTGGTTCGCGTTCACTTCGGTCTTCCCACTGTAAAGACATCATACATTTTAAAAATAACCTTGTGAAAGATTTTGCAATTGAATTTTTCCTTTAAAGCTTCAAAGAGATGTCTTCAATTCTTTGACTCCCTCACCAATCACTATTCCTTTGAACATGAAGCTCCCAAACGGCAGCTCTTCTTTGAGGCTGGAGATATATATAAAACACAATGAATGCAGTTCCTGTAAAAGCAGAAATGAATTTTATGGTAGAAGAGTCCTATTGGTGAATAAAACTGGTCACCAAAAACAATTTCACACACTGGAAAACTTCCTAGTTGTTAATAGGGAATTCTCTCACAGCAGTAAGGGGGAGGGGGGAGGGAGGGCTTATCATTTCATTAGATGCATGGCTGTTGGTTCACCAAAATGTCGTCGTGTGCCACTTGACCCGCTCCGCCCATGCCTTTACCGGATGTGACATTGTTTGAGTCTTGACTCCAATGACATCAAAGGAAAATTACTATGAAATCTGTACCTTGCTGAAATCACAGGACGTAGTGTCAATGGAGTGAATACATTATAATAGGTGTACAATTTCTAGAGTATTACTGAAACAGCTAACGGATCACCTATTTGCTAAACATATACTAATTAGTGTGGTCTCATGATATGCCACATGTTAAACAATGTACTCCCAAGGAGGCATCAGTGTAGGTCAGGTGCACATTCCTCATAGGCCAGTGGCACAATCATCAGATGCCTAAGCAAATACATTCAATCTCCAATTTCAGCCTCAAAAGCACAGAAACCACCTGACATGCCACCATGAAACTATCATAGGATCCGACACAAAAATATATGGTCGCTTAGCCCAGGCCACAGGCTTATGTGCCGTGGTACAAACCTCATTTGCCCGGACACGAACATATTAGCAACATACTAATAGATTGGTTAAAAATAAAAATAATAAAATGTTTGCAGAATGAACACATATACATACCAATGTACAAGTAAAACGTGCTTAAAAGCACCATGATGTGCCACTTAATATCAACCAATGTAGGCACAAATTATCAATTTGAAATAATCTGTAAATTCAAAAAATCCGCCTAAGCTGCCACTTATAGCAATCATTAAATTCACCTATTTCTAAAAAAAAAAAACAGCCTGCTAAAATATATATTCAAAATGCACAGATTTGATTGTCACATAGTGGGTTTCGATATTCCATAGATGTTCAGATTTAGCTTAAAGGAACAGAGCGTGATCCAGTTGATACACTGACATGGCTGCAGAGTGTGGGTTTTTAGTGGGAAACTAGATAAATGAAATCACAGTACAAAAAGCATGTCCGTTTTTCACATTAGGCTACGCAGTGCTTATGTTCTTGAAGCTGTTAGTTACCTTTAAGATGCAGCGGACATTTTTCATCCAACAACATGATATCTGTTTCTATGACTTGTTGTGACCCAGCTCACCTGCCATTCGAGCGTGTGTGCTGAGGTTTAGGGCTGTCCTTTGACTCTGAGGTCTAGAGCCGTGTTTTGAGACCTTCAGGGGCATATAATCCATGCCGTTTAGCTGACATAGGACTACAATCCATGTTCTCGATTGTCGTCGTTAAGCAGTTGTGGCAGCATATTGTTTTTATAATTCTAGCACTGGACCGACCCTTGTCACTGATTTAGGAGGAGTGTGGCATCTCCTTGCTCCACTAGGGTAAAGTTATGCTTCCATGAGACACTCAGACCATTGCATCGACATCTTGTGTGCATGTCTAGTGTGTGTTGTGTAAAGCTTGCATGGTTGCAGGACTCCGTTTGGATATAAGTGTAAGAGTGCTAAGACCACTGAGATCCTTTTTTGAGTGCTTTCATCGTTGGGACACGGGTGGCTCTGACCGCGTTGTTCTGTCCATTTCCCCTTTTGGTTGTGTGATGGAACCACGCATTTGATTACCATGCATGCCATTTACACATAGGGGCATATTTACGTTCCCTGGCGCATCCCTGCATATCAGCAGGGATGCGCCAGGGAAAATGCGTCACGCAAGTTTACCCTTGCGCCACGTCCGATGCGCCGCATTTACAATGCGGCGCATCGTGGCGCAAGGATAAGCAGATGCGTGACGCATCTGCCGGGCGGAAGGTTGGCGCAGTGCTGAAGTTGTGTCGCAAGCGCGACGCAACTCCAGCACTGTTCCAACCTTCCCTATCCCTAACATGGTGCGTCAATCCTTACGCCTGCTTGAAGCAGGCGTAAGGATTTGACGCACCAGCGTTGGAAAAGTGACTGCGTGAAATCTTGTAGATTTCACTACGTCACTTTTCCGAGGCGTTCCTGCGCCGGAACGCCCCCCCCCTGCGCCGGTACGCCCTGGCGCAGGGGTTTAATACGTGACGCATCTCCCTAGATGCGTCATGTTGTAAATATAGCGCAACGCGGCGCATGGTTTGCGTCGCCGCTGCGTCACATGCGTGACGCAACGGCGGCGCAAAAGTGGCGCAAGGGGCTTGTAAATATGTCCCGTGGTCTGCAAGTCTTGACCACGCATATGCCTTTACCATGCATGCCTTTACAAAGCAATATGCGTTGTTAAGACATGTATGGCAAAGACATATGCATGGGTAACATTTTTCAGTTAAGTGTAAGTACCCTGATCCCTGCTCCCCGTTCTGAGCCCTAAAATAGCCCACAAGCCCCCGATCTAAGACCCAAAACCAACTCCTTCCCCCGAACACTAAAAATGTCCCTGTCCCCCAAGCTCTGAAAAGTACCCCAATCCCTGCCTCCCACCCTAAAACAGCCCCCAAAGCCCCCGCCCTTAGACCTAAAACTACCCCCTCCCTCCTGAAAACCAACCCCCTCCTCTAGCCCTAAAAACGTCCCTGTCCCCCCTGAGCCCTAAAAACTTCCCCGACTCTACCCTAAGTCCTAAAAACTACACCAACCCTCCTGAGCCCTAAAAACTACCCTGACCCCCCGAGCCCTAAAAACGTCCCTGCCCCCCGCCCTCAAAACAGCTCTGACCTCCCCAGCCCTGAAAACTACCACTGACCCTTAAAAACTACCCCCACCCCCCCAAAACCTGGCCTCAGCCACACTCACCTCACCGCGTCCTCTCCTGATCCTTCCTGCTTCCGCCCATTCTGGCAGCTAGACTGCATACTGCCTTAACCACGCATGTGCCTGGTTGAGGCATATACGTGGTTAAGGCAAGCGTGGTGGCGCTTGCATTGTTGGGACACGCTTGGCTCTGCCCGCGTTGTTCCATCCCATTCCCCTTTTTTGATTGCCCCAGTTTGACCTGGCACAGTTGGAAGTTCTGTTACACCATCCCCATATAGTGGAAATGTATTGTTTGCATTCCTGAAAAAGGTAGTCAGCATTCCTGAAGCCTAAGAGATAGACTCCTACAGGTGCCTACAAGGATGCTGAGATGCATGGGCCTCGACAGAGATCATCGTGAAGCAGGGTGGTGAAGAGCTCGGAGGAAGGCAGTTGTTATGAAGTGTGGACAGTGAGTCTTTGTACCAACAGAGGTTCTACCTTAGTCAATCACTCCTCGTACAGTTCTAGAGCAGTAGACCTCTCAAGTACCCCTAGTTCATATGTGAGTACTGTGAATGGTTCAGGTTTTTTATATGCATTCTTTTACCTTTAGTCCTTTGGATTTTTGTTACAAATTCTGCATTACTGATACCAGGATGTGAAAAAAAATAAAATGAATGAGATGTTCGTAGATGGAATTGGTATACCAGAGACCTTGGGCGCAGTCTTGTAAGTCTCTTGAATCCTTTCAGACATCATTTTAGTGCTGGCCAAATTTCTAGAAATGATGAGAGCAGATCCTTTGCACCAGTTTTAATGAGAGTACTTCTGGTGACAACACCTAGCACTGCTAGGTTTGTTATTCTGCTTTGGTTCATTAATTAAGTTGATAATGAAGTATCATACCAGGCATCACACATAAGACATGAAAACGTCTCACGTCAGAACAATGCGATGTTCTGATGTAGGCAATGTATGCAAATATAGAAATTTCACACAAAAGCAGGTTGAAAACTTGGCACCCCTAAGGCTGTGTTTTAAAATGCAAAAATACCTCTCCCTCTGAATTCTTTAGTTGACTCTCCCATTCGCTAAGCTTTTTGTTGGCAGATGGTTTTAGTTTTTAGTTTCTACCTGTCAGAATTTTACCAGCAATCCTTTCTCACACCTCGTACTGCTCTAACGAATCCGTTTCAGGTTTTTAATGTAGCCATGTCTTTAAAGTTAAGATAAGAAAAAGTAAACCTATTCACTCTGACAGTCACCAGGCCTAGATAAGACTCACGCTGAGCATTTCTTGCGTGGATACTAAAAATCAGGGAAGAAAAATAAATCTTTTGCTTAAATGAAGTGTAAAAATGAAGTGAGCCAAGTTAACAACTTAGGAAGGACAGAGGCCGTATTTGAAATGCCAGTATCTTCTTCCTTACAGCAGACTTGTTGCCCCACTTTCCCCTTTCCAGATGATATATTTTATTCACTTTGCAGGGATCGTCATCCACGCAAAGGTCTGAAAGCGAAGAGGCTCTTACTTTGTGCCGCAGGAGAGACGCTGCAAGCTTTCTCAGCCTTTTACTGCTACATCAGGGGCGTAACACGAAATGACGGGCCCCCTATGCAAAATGTGATGAGGGGTCTCTAAGGGGCATATTATCAAGAACGCGTTAAAAATTATCGCCGGTTTAGCGGCAGAAAACTGCCGCTAAAGCGGCGATAATGGGCTTGATAATATGCCCTTGAGAATTCCAATAGAAGTCCATGTTCTGGTGTGAATATGGGCTTCTATTGGAATTCTCCAGGGCATATTATCAAGCCCATTATCGCCGCTTTAGCGCCAGTTTTCTGCCGCTAAACCGGCGATAATGTTAACGCCGTTCTTGATAATATGCCCCTCAGTTCCCCTATGTCTTACAAATATTCATTGGCCTTGTCTGAAAAGGGAGGCCCTGGAGGGTTAAGGACCCAACTGCGCCGCAAGGGCTGCAGGGACTTACCTGCCTTACGCATATCTCTGAATTATTACAAAAATAGTAGAGGGTGCTACAGGGACATCTTAAGGATTTTGGGGGCCCTGGGCCAAACTTATTTTGGGGGCCCTTGTTCCGAACAGCTTTGAATTTATGATCCAATTCCAGCTCTTTCATGCCCTCTTTGGCCAGGTCACTGACAGTGCACAGACACAATTTCTAAATGTGTTTACATCTAATATTTAGGGCTAGTGATGTGTTTTCAATATTGTAACACAGCAGGAGCTCACTAATATAACTGCAAATAATCTCTGTGACACCCTCCCATTTCTCATATGTGAGGTCCTATTTTGATCTAAAAGAAACTTTTTTATGGATTTTGCATGAAACATAAACACACATTTCTCTGCAAAATGTCTGTAATAGACTCACAAATCACCCACATTAAAAAATAAATGAAAGGAAAACGGTATTTAAAACAATCGATTTAAGAATTATTAAACGTCACTAGGGCAAGACTTTCTGCAGAACAGAGCTGGCTCTATCAGGGGGCCCCCCTGAAAGGCTGGGGCCCTGGGCCAGAGCCCACTTTGCCCATGCCTTAAAACGTCTCTGGGGTGCTACTATTTAAAGGCAGTCAAGGAAGGTTGGTTTCACTTTTCCTTCCATTGCCAATTGTTTATAGCGCATTAGAGGGAAGACATTTTTTCACTCCATGCCTATAGACCCTGTCGTCCATAGACAGACCCTCAAGTTCAATGCCACAATGGTGGTACCAGTGTTTCGTAGGTGAAACTAGTAGCAGCTGTTACTTCTGGTGACTCCTAAATGACGTACATGATTGGAACTCATTACTTAAAAAGGATAAAGACCCTGAGTCACCAAGTTCCTATAGGCCGATATCGCTGCTGAACATTGACGTTAAAATATTAAGTGGTATTCTGGCTGAGCGTCTTCTGCCGTTGATGAAACGATTGGTTCACCCCAATCAGTCAGGGTTTATACCTGGACGAAACATGACATATAATTTAAGATGATTAGCGCACGTATGGCAAGCTCCTGTCCTGCTGGAAACTGACGCTGTGATCGCGTCATTAGATATCGCACAAGCGTTCGATTCAGTGGAATGGCCGTATATGTGGCAAGTTCTGAGACGGATAGGAGTGGGTACACAATACCTGCAGTGGAGTCAATTGCTCTACGCAGCCCCTACGGCTAGAGTACGGATGGGTAGAACGGTGTCAAGACCTATAGCACTAAAGCGAGGAACCCGACAGGGATGCCCACTGTCACCATTACTGTATGCCCTCTCTATGGAACCCATGGCCATGCGGCTGAGAACAGTTATGGATCCCTGGGGCATACATTTGGGAAACACTAACCATGTGGTATCACTATATGCTGATGACACATTGGTTTATCTGAGACAACCGGAACACTGGGTCCCGATACTTGTAGAAGAAATGCGTAAGTTTGGCAATATCTCGGGATTACACGTCAACCCCACAAAATCTAGACTGATACCAATGGGCAGGATGGCGGCGATCCCCCCGGCATCGAGGCCAGTCCAGGATATACCGTGGACGGAAGAGGTGGCACGATATTTAGGACTTTGTCTAGCGAGCTCCGCCGACACCTACCATAAACTTAATATCGGTCGGGTGGTAGAGGGTCTGAGAGGCTCAATTCGCTTCTGGGCGGACTTGCCACTATCGCTAAGGGGGCGAATAGCGATCATTAAAATAATTATATTGCCCCGTTGCCTATATACGTTGCAGCATTCCTTTTACATGATACCGCGATCCTATTTCCATATGCTGGACGTCTTGATTGGGGACCTTTTATGGGGCAGGAAACGTAGACGAGTGAGTTTGCTGACGTTACAAAGGACTTGGGGAACAGGGAGACTTGAGGTTCCGAGACTGGAGTTTTACTACATGGCCTCCCAGCTTCAGTTTGCAGTCCACTGGCTCGATGACGAGGAAAATTGGGAAAAATCCCTTCTGGCAGGGACATACGGAAGGAATACACTCGCAGGGCTACTGATGATGGGGGGAGTGGTCCCTGAAAGCCACCCGTACATAATACGACATGTAGCAACAATATGGGAGAATGCGGTTCGACGGGTGGTCCGGCACGCCCCATATGCACCAGACATGCCCTTGTGGAAGATCCGACCATTCGCTGCGATCGCGGACTCCATGTCGGTATGACGTTGGCAGGACGGGGGATGCCAACTTCTGGGGGATCTTTACAGGGAGTGACAATTCGTAATGGAAGAAGATGCACAAACTGAGTTTGAGCTGGGGGCAGGGCAGTTCCTACACTGTGCGAAAATATTGAATGTTGCCCGAGAGCTGTCGCCAAACTTCCCCACTGAGGCCCCCATCACTAATATACTAGTGACGATGTTACATATGGCACAGGGGAGACGACTCATCTCTCACCTCAACCGTGCACTACGAGATGACGTACCACAGGAGCCGTTAGGACTGCAACACAAATGGGATACACTAATGAATAAGCCTCTAACTGAGGCTGAATGGAGGAAGGTGCACAAAGGCATCCCTAGAGTTAATGCTAATGCAAGATTTAAACTCCTTCTCTACAATATCATCCATCAGGTGTACCTAACTCTGCGCACCCTGCACACAATTTACCCACACCGTAAGGATGACTGCCCCAGATGCGCTACCCATGGAGCAGACTTTTTCCATATGATCTGGCAATGCCCCAAGATCCAGCCATATTGGGAAAGTGTGTTGACATGCTTAGGGACGGCCACGGGCTGGACCATACCACAGGGGGTCAGACAGGTGTTGCTGGGCCTCCTACCCAAACCAAAAAACAAGGCATTAAGTAGAAAATTTGTGAATCTGGGTTTGGTATTAGCTAAACGGCAGATAGTTATAAGATGGATGCAACACCAACCGCCGACGCACGCAGATTGGCTAAGAGACATACAAGAGTGGGCAATGGCGGAACTAGTCAGGATGAAATTTGTGAGAAAAGACGACCAAGCTGAAGAAGATAGGATAGCGTGGACCTTTATGATAACTGATCTTCAGGGGAACCAAACCCAGACCTCCCAACAGACTGAGTAGAGAAACATTACCCAGCGGGCGGGATATACTCTAGCCCGGTACGGGTGCAACTAATGTTCTAACAGATGATACGAAACGTATTGTAGGTGACCGCACAGTTAGGTCACCTGTTGATCCAAGGGACGGGGCGGCAAGGGGGGGGGGTTACTGTTTAGGTTTATAAGGTTATACGAATTATTGGCAGCAAACTGGACCGCACTGCAACGTTTAGAAATGTTAACCCACTGTCTATTTACTATGCGGGAGGGTACACATATGGATATACACAGCTTACTTTGACCACGATGTAACTGAACACAAGAAGAGTAGTGTGAACTGATTTACGGTGAAATACTGTATACTGTATATATGATTAAATGGCAATAATTTTTTTTTTTTTTAAATGATTGGAACTCATTCAAATGCCAAGCATGTAGTTAGGTTCCTCATGATATGAGTAATATCCTTACTTCTGAAACACCTGAACATGGCCTCCTGACCAGTCACCCTCAGGATATACTCATCCTACAAGCAAGAAACACTGCAAATTTTCATCTGGAAAGGGTTCCACTGTACCAGAGATGCTGTTTGTGTCCAATAATGGTTCTTGCGAAAGGCAGAGCACCACTTCTCAGCTCCTAATGTAGGGAAGCAGACATCTTTTTTTAAGATTCAACTGCTACTAGAAAGATTGTAGGCCCAGCTTAGCATTCTGCTTTGATTGAACATCCTAGCCCTATTGATATATATTTCAAGTACTCAGTACAATGATTGGTTCCTGAAAAGGGACGCATACATTTTACCTGGCTATAACCTAGCCAGTTCTTGAGAGATTTGCTTTAGATGCAGCTCAAGTGACACAACCTACTTTGCTTCAATTTCAGATGACAAATGCCTTTGCATTCTGTAGGAGTGCACGGCTCCTATTGTCATCCTACTATTTCAAAGGAAATGTAGTTATCTATCAGCTAAGGATACACTACCTACCTGTTATTATTATTATTATTATTATTGCTTTTTTGTAAAGCGCAACAGCTACCTCCAACGGAGGTGTCCCGGCGCTAACAGCGAGTTGTGTGGGGGAGGTAACCTGGTGAATAAGCTGGAGGGGGAGGCTCTAAGGCAGACTAAAGAGCCAGGTTTTAAGATTCTTCCTAAATATTGGTTCTGAGTTGGCCTTTCGGAGATGCTCCGGCATGGAGTTCCAGAGAGAGGCGGTTATAAAAGAAAATGAGCGATCGTCTAGTCTAGCTTTTTTAAAGCGTGGAATAACTAGGAATGTCTGGTGATTCGATCTCAGTGTCCTGTTTTGGATATATTTGGGTAATCTTAGTTTTAAGTATTGAGGGCCAGTGTCACTGATGGACCTGAAGGCCAGGGTCAGAGCCTTGAACTGGATCCTCTTTTTAACAGGCAACCAATGTAGGCTGCGTAGATGTGGGGAAATATGGTGGCGGAGAGGTACATTCCTGATGAGCCTGGCGGCCGCATTTTGAGTGACCTGCAGCTTTTTGATGAGGTAGTCTGGGATACCCAAGTATAGACTGTTGGTATAATCCAGTTGAGAGGTAATTAGTGCGTGCACCACCGTTTTCCTGCAGTCCATTGGTGGGAGATGTAAAAATCTCCTAAGGGTTTTCAGCTTCCAGAAGTATGAGGACGAGACTTGGCCTATCTAGGCCTTCCCTGATAGGGCGGAGTCAAATTTAAATCCTAAGTTTCTCGCCGACGGGACTGGCCTAGGGGGAGGATTAAGTTCCGTAGGCCACCAAAGTTCGGCTTTTGGGGGTGATGGCTGGTTAAAAAACAGAACTTCTGTTTTGTCCATATTCAATTTTAAACAGATGTCTGTCATCCAGGATGAAATGTTGATCAGACACTGTTTAAAGTTAATAAAAGCAGCCTCAGAGTGGTCCCTGAAAGAAAACACCAGCTGGGTGTCGTCAGCGTAGGAGACCACCTTGACACCATGATGCTCGATGATTGAGGCAAGTGGGGCGAGGTAAACATTAAAAAGGGTTGGGCTAAGGGCCGAGCCCTGTGGGACTCCACAGATAAGTGGGCGGGCGGTGGATACGTGAGGACGTAGACAGATTTTCTGGGATCGGCCCTCAAGAAAGGAGCAGAACCAAGTTAGGACAATGTCCCCTACGCCCAACTGCTCAAGCCTCTCCAGAAGGATCAGTTGTGAGACAGTGTCAAATGCTGCGGACAAGTCCAACAGCACTAGCATAGAGTAATTGCCATGATCCAGGGTTTCTCGTATCGTTTCTGCCACTTCCAGTAGAGCTGTCTCTGTGCTGTAACCAGCCCTGAATCCGGACTGGGAATCATGTAGCAGATTGTTCGATTCAAGGTATGCTGAGAGATGTTTCTGCACTCCCTTTTCCACTATCTTAGCCGGAGCTGGCAAGAGGGAGATCGGCCTGTAGTTCTTTAGTTCAGTCGGGTCAGCATCTACTTTTTTTAGAATGGGCTGTACTAATGCGGTTTTCCAGATAGATGGATAGGTGCCTGTGTTTAAAGAAGTGCTCCAAATCTGGTTTAGTGGGGGGTTCAGTAGTGGGGCAAGTGAAGTAAAAAACTTGGCTGGACACTGATCAGTTGGCGGTCCAGATTTGACTTTAACAAGTTGTTTAAGGGAGGCTTCAGAGCAGAACCGGTGGAATTCACACCAGGTGACTGAGTCGTGTTGTTTAGGTGGGGGCGGGGGAGGATTTTTTGTAGGGATAAATGCCGAATATATTGCTTGGATTTTATCCTGAAAGAAGCAGGAGAGGTCCTCACACAAGGCGGCAGAAGGGGCAATGGTGCATTTCAAGGCCTCTGGCTTGATAAATCCTTGGACAATCCTAAAAACTTCTTTGGTAGAGTTGTCAGAGGCGGTGATTTGATCAGCCAGAAAGTTCCTAATGGCGTGGCATTTGAGTTTTTTTAATTGTTTTAATGCTGCTCTGTAGGTGCTCTTAGTCTTAAAGTCATAATTTTTCCGCCATGTCCGTTCTAATTTTTTACAGAGACTTTTCTCTCTACGGAGTTCGTCTGTAAACCAGGGGGCGGATGGTTTGGTTCTAATCATTTTCGTATTTCTAATCGGGGCCACTTTGTCAAGAGCCGTGGTCACCCAGTCATTGAAGGAAGAGGCATCCCGGCTGGGTTCCCCTGTAAGCAACAGAGGGGTATTTGAGAGTACCGGTCTCATTGATTCTAGTGAGACTTTCCTCCAATTCCTTTTTTCTTCATATTTATTTTTCACTGGGTCTTTGTGGCTTGGACCGACGATAGTGAATGGTACTAAGCCATGATCTGACCATAAGAGTGGGACAGGATCTGCCACCTTTAAAGTTGGGATATTAGTAAAGATCAGGTCAAGTAGATGACCAGCTTTATGAGTGGGAAGTGCAACCATTTGGGTAAGGTTTAATCCCATTAGGGTGTCTGACAGCTGAGAGGCTAAGGGACAGTTATCATTGTCCATGTGGACATTAAAGTCACCCAGGACAATGAACTTTGCGTGTCTCAGTGAAAGATCAGCGATCAAATCGCACATCTCCAGCAGTTCAGACGGCTCAGAGTCCGGGGGCCTGTAGACCAGTAGACCTGCCACAGCAAAAGTGGGGGAAATTTTAATGCTGAAGGACATTGCTTCAATTCGTCTGGTCTGATCAATTCTTTTATGTGAGATCTCCCAATGGTCTCTTAAGATTACAGCAATCCCTCCCCCCCCTTCTGCTGCCTATCCGGTTAGCTGTGATTATTTTATAGCCTTCTGGAATAGCCAGCAGTATATCCGGGTTGGAGCAGTCCCTCAACCACGTTTCAGTGAGAAACATGAGGTCAAGAGTTTTTGATTCGAGTGTTAGCCAAATGTCATCTCTGTGTTTAGGGAGAGATCGACAGTTGATTAGACACGCGTTAATAGTGGGCCCATCGGTTGGTGAACGAACTTTGAACAATGTTTCTGTACTGATGTCCTTATGTTTGCATCCTTGGGACTGTCCATTATTAAAAGAAAAGGAGCATGCCTTACAATACCACTCTTGGCCAACATCACCTTGTTTAATGGTGTTAAGATCGAGGTTAGTTTGCATGTTGCAACCTCCCATGGACAACTCCAGCAGTTCATGCCTAGACCAGACAATTCTTGGAGTATAGTCCGGACAGGCAGCGTGGCTGGTGCTGGACGTGGGCCGGACGCGGACGGGTGCAGACGGGCTTGCCTTTGGCATGCCAGCGGCGCGCCCGCTGCGCGCGTCCGCTGTCCCATCCGCTTTTAAATGGGCAGCGCGCGTCACAAAGCTCCGCCCACTATGGCGTCACAGAGCAGCTGATCTGCGTGTAGCTGCCAACCCCACCCTCCACACAAACGGCAACCTGCCGCGGTGGACCGGAGCGAGTGGCAGTGAAAAAGTGCAAATAAGCTAAAAGAATTTTAAAAACACTGTCTTCTTAAAAGTAAAGCACTATGCCCCCCAAGAAATTCCCCACAGTCGGTAGCCGCAAGCAGTCCTACCATAGCTCGCTGCGCGTCCGCTGTCCCATCCGCTTTAAATTAGCAGCGCGCGTCACAAAGCTCCGCCCACTATGGCGTCACAGAGCAGCTGATCTGCGTGTAGCTGCCAACCCCACCCTCCACACAAACGGCAACCTGCCGCGGTGGACTGGAGCGAGTGGCAGTGAAAAAGTGCAAATAAGCTAAAAGAATTTTAAAAACACAGTCTTCTTAAAAGTAAAGCACTATGCCCCCCAAGAAATTCCCCACAGTCGGTAGCCGCAAGCAGTCCTACCGTAGCTCGCTGCGCGTCCGCTGTCCCATCCGCTTCAAATGGGCAGTGCGTGGCACAAAGCTCCGTCCACTATGGCGTCATAGAGCAGCTGATCTGCATGTAGCTGCCAACTCCGCCCTCCACACAAACGGCAACCTGCCGCGGTGGACCGGAGCGAGTGGCAGTGAAAAAGTGCAAAGTGCAAATAAGCTAAAAGAATTTTAAAAACACAGTCTTCTTAAAAGTAAAGCACTATGCCCCCCAATAAATTCCCCACGGTCGGTAGCCGCAAGCAGTCCTACCATAGCTCGCTCATCATGCCATTAAGACAGTCTACATAACACATAAATGCCTTAATGTCAGGAAACGGGGCTGAAGGCATTGCTCTCTGCTTGAAACTTGGCAAGCACAATAGAGTGATTGTTTGAAATGGGGGTCTCGGAGCGCGCAAATCAAGATGGTGGCTCATTAGTGCAGCTCCGGCTCACCCATCCATACGACAAGCTATTTTAAGCAAATAATTGCAGGATTAACTATTTCCTGCTGTCAGAGATGCTAACCTGCCCATATTGCAGCGTTTTAGTTCAGTTCCTTGGACGAATTTGGTGACTTCTGACCTCCTGGCTGCTGGCTCTCCTCAACCGAGGCTTCCCTCAGCTTGGCTCTGCAGTTCCTGTCAGGGAGGCGGAGTTTTACACTAGGAGAGGGCGCAGCTTTGGCCTAGTTGCCTCCCACTGCTGGTTTTAGCTGCTGCACTGGTTTGACATATTTATCATTACTTTTATTGTATTTCTGACAACTTTGTCAGTATTTATTCTTTTTCTTGAGAATGGAAAGCAAGTCTACAGCAAATAAGCATAAACAGACAGTTTCTCCACCACCTGTGAAGTCAAAAATGGTAGATTCGTCGGAACCCTCCCTTATTACTATTTTGGAGGAATTAAAGGCTGTCAGATCAAATACTGACAGTATTGCCATGGAAATTAAAAATATACAGAAAGACGTGGCCAGTCTCTCAATGAAGGTTGCAGATAACGAGATCAAACTGCATGATGTAATAACTAAAACTGATAAGCTATTACAAATGGTTACAAAAATTCCCTTCATTAGTTATAGATTACTTGAATTATAAAACAGAAATGGGCAATATAATCTACGTATTTTTAATTTGCCTGAAGATATTGAGGGGAATGACTGCAGGCGATATCTAGAAAATGTGTCACCTAATTAATTGAATTTGAAGTTCTCAGAAACATTTGAGATAGATAAAGCACATCGTATTCCATCTCACCGTAAAACCAGGCCAAACTAAACCCAGGCAAGTCATCTTCAAGGTTTTACGCCATCATCACCTTGTCCTTATCAGGAAAGCAGCCCGTGAAATTCCTACTCTTCTAGTTAATGGCTCGAAGATTTTCATTCACCAAGACTTTGCCAAGGAAACGGAGGCAATACAACGAGATTTTGCAGCTGTGAGACCACGACTGAGAAATTCTGTCTCCAAGTATGGACTCTTCGATCCCTCCACCATGCGCATCTGGAAAGACGACATCTCCAAATCCTTTCATCGACCAGAAAACCTCCAAATTTCTTTAGACAATCATTCTCCTCTCTCTATGGATACACAACTCTCCATCTTGATGCTATTTAGATAGTATTACTATTTGATGTTTTATTACCTGTATGGTAATTAGTAGGTATTTTTGATGTTAAGTCAATGATATTCCTGTTATCATTATGATGGTTCTTCAGCATGGGTGTACCACCCTCCTCTCATCTCTCCTCTTGAATGCGCGTGTGTGTCTCCTTATTGTTTTTGTATGTTCTTTGCTACTTTGTATATACATCTGTTTTCTTTACTTTATGTCTCTTATCTCCCTTGGCTACTTCCTTGTTCTTTCACAATACTCCTGTCGTATATATTATATATATATTTGTTTTTCTGCTTTTTGTCCTCTATGTCCATTGGCTACTTCTTTGGTCTCTTGTAATATTTCTGTTGTATGTTATATTTCCTCCACTCTTTCTCTATTTTTCTTCTTTTTTCACCTTATAAACTATGAATAGTTCTCCTAAAGTTAAAGTTGCCTCATTAAGTGTCAAAGGTCTGCGTCATCCAGTTAAAAGATAACATTTTTTAGATTATTTACATAGGCAAAAAGCTGATATTTGCTTATTACAAGAAACCCACATTGATGATACCATTTTAGCATATATGCAAAAGAAATGGGTTGGCCCGATTATCTCCTCCCCTGCGCAAGGTAGAAAGAATGGTGTAGCTCTTCTTTTTTCATAAACTCTCCAGCTGCAGGTTCTAGACAAAAAATCTGATTCAGAAGATAGATTTCTTTTAGTTAAAGCCAAAATTGGAGATATGATTTTACATTTAATTAATATCTATGGACCAACAGCTGATGACCCTAATTTTTGTTCTCATATTACCTCTGAGATTCTTCAACTCGGGAAAGTTTCTTTAATTTTGGGGGGAGATTTTAATTTGAATAATGATCCTCTTTTAGATAGACTCTCCTCGACCAAATATACTCCTCCCAAAGTGTTTCATTCCCTCAGAACGTTATTTAAAAACACTAAATTGGTCGACATCTGGAGGCTACATTTTCCCACCCAGAAATAATTCACATTTTCTCCAATCCCCATAATTCTCACTCACGCTTAGACTATTTGTTGGTCCCTAGAGACTTAGTGAGAACTATAACACAACCTATTATTGGTAGTATTGAAGTTGCAGACCATGCAATAATCTCGCTCCTCTTACAAACAGGTAATTTTTCTGTCTCTCATTCCCGTTGGCGCATGAATGTTGATGTTGTTCTTCAAGATGTTCATAAAGATACCATTTTAAAAGCTATTCATGAATATTTCTTACATAACTCTGATGATGTTACTTCCCCTATTATAAAATGGGACTTTTTAAAGCTTATTTAAGAGGAATTGTTATTTCTATAATGGCACATGAGAATAAATCGTTTAACTCCAAAGTACTACACCTAGAAAAACAGATTGCAAAATTTGAACGACTGTTTATCTCTTCTCAAAATCTTGATTTTAAAACAACGCTACAAAAATTTAGATATGAGTATAATTTAATGCTGAGTAGAAGAGCCGGTATCCAGATTGCCAATCAGAAAGCTAAATTTGCTTTCAACGCTAACAAGTCAGGAAAGCTTTTAGCTAATTATCTCTGCATCAAGAACAACAGACATCAAATTCACGCTATCCACAGGCACAATGGCTCCGTTGCTGTATCTACCCCGGACATTATAGATGAATTTTTTTATTCCACTCTTCATTATACAGTAACCTGAATCTTTTAAATTCTCAAATTATTGATAATTTTTTAACTTCTGCTAATTTACCACAATTTTCACAGTCTGATAAAATCAAATTAGAGAACCCTATCACGACAGATGAACTTTTATTTGCTATTCAAATGCTTAAACCTCAAAAATCTCCTGTCCCTGATGGCATTCCTGCAGAATTTTATAAAACCTTTGCTGACACTCTCATTCCTCACCTACATTATTTATTCACTACATTTGCCCAATCTGGTTTACTTGATGGCTCTTTTACAGAAGTGTTAATTATAGTTTTACTTAAACCAGATAAAAACCTCACCAAAGTTTCTAATTATCGTCCTATTTCTCTGATTAACCAGGATTGTAAAATTTTTGCAAAAATCCTAGCTACCATATTAGCCCGAGTTTTACTGTCCCTTATGCATATCGATCAATGTAGATTTATGTCAAAATGTTTCTCTGTTAATAACACAAGACTCCTTTTTCATGTTATTGAGAAAGCCTCTACCCTTTCCTCTCTTGCTGGTCTCCTAGCTTTAGACGCGGAGGAAGCGTTCGATAAGGTTCACTGGCAATTTCTTTTCGAACACTATCCTCTTTTAATTTTGGTAATAATTTCATAAAAATGATATCGACTTTATATGGATCCCCTTCTGCCAGACTCTTTATTAATGGTCAATTTTCAAACCCCTTCTCCCTTTATAGAGGAACCCGACAAGGTTGCGCATTGTCACATCTTTTTTTATTAGCAATTGAGCCTTTTCTTTCCCACATTCGAAATTCTGTTGATATTGAAGGAATTATGCTATCTGATGTAAACCTTAAAACGTCCACATATGCAGATGATGTCCTATTATATCTTAGTAACCCAGCCTCATCTCTACCTGCAGTTTTAGATGTTATACATCAATACTCTACTGTTTCCGGTTATACCTTGAATACTCATAAAACAGAATTTTTTCCCCTGAACGTTCATTGCACACCTTCAATACTGGAGAATACCGAAATAATCTGCCAAAAAGAGAAAATTAAATATTTAGGTATACTTTTTTCACTCCCCTTAAAACATTCTGTTACTCTTAACTGTGACATTCTATTTATCAAAATTGTTGAAAAAATTTGTCAATGGTCCACCCTACACTTATCAAGGGGAAACTTGAAGCCATTAAATGGTGTTAGCTTCAATTATTTTTTATACCTTGTCTATGATCCAAGTACAATTACCTCTCTCAGTATACAAAAAATGGATAAGCTTATTTCTAAATTTATATGGAATCACAAACCTCCTCGTATTGCTTATACTAAGCTTAAACTGTCTAAATTAAATGGAGGATTTGGTACACCTGATTTTCTCAAATATCATAAAGCATTTATTTTAAAACAAGGTTCACTCTGGTTCACATGCTTAGACCCTAACTTTTCCCCTAAATGGTTAATGATTGAGCGCAATTTAGTGTCACCATTTCCTCTTCCATCACTTTTATCCATGTCTAATTCAAATAAGCTTTTTAAGTCCTCCCCCATCATTGCATCCACTAAATTAATTATTACTGATTTTGACGCATCCTTTTCATCACGTATTTCAGATTCTACTATGATTTCTCTTTGGCATAATCCTACATTAAAATTTAACTGTACAATTACATTCTGGAAACTTTGGATTTTGGCTGGCATTTTCTCTCTCCAGGATATTTATGAAGATAATGCTTTATTATCTTTCTCTGAACTACAGGCCAGATTTATGTTACCCAATACCGAAGCCCTTAAATATGAAATTCTCTGCAGCACATTACTTAACACCTTTCTAAACGTGTTTCCCCAAATCAATATTCCAGAGTCGGTAAGTTGTATTAAAGCGTTTTCTGCCTCTCAACATACTGTTTCCAAATTTTATAATCAACTCCATTATACAAATGCTACTAACCTTACCTTTTTATGCACCTTTTGGAATGCAGAACTTTCTTTGAATCTTTCGTTAAAAGAGTGGAGACAAATATGGTCCATTAATATTTCAGGATGGTTTCCTGTATCATTATCCCAAACCAACGCCTTTATTCTGTTTAATTGTATATGGACTCCCTATAAATTATTTAAGGCTAAACTTATAGACTCCCCACTCTGTCGGAACTGCAAATGTCATGATGGTTCTTTGAAACATATGCTTTTTGAATGTAATGTAATGTCTCAATTCTGGAAGAATGTGTGGGATATCATTGTTAAAATACTTCCCATTTCTGAGCCTCTTACGTACAGCATGATTATTGGTAAATCTTATGTCCTATCATCCATCTTATTGGAGCCTCAGTCTAAACTTTTTAATCTCCTTATTTCTATTACTATTAAATCCATTACTTCCAATTGGAAATCATCCGAAACAATATCAATCCAAGCATGGTGGTCATATGTTATTCTTATTAGATCTGGTGCTCAATTATCGTATAAGGGACCATTAAAATCTTCATCATCATTTCAACAGTTATGGAAACCAATTGAGGATTATATGAATACCTATTTATAAAATATTTAATAACGCTATTTGCTTTTATTAACAACTTGTATAACTATTGCCTTAAGGAGTAGCCCTGTTTGTTCCTTTTTCAATTCTTATAATTTATTGTTTCTATGACAATGGTAAAACTTTTGGTATATGGATATTGCTATGATAATTTTATAGTGCTTGCACAATTTCGTTATATATACACCAACATTGTATCTTTCTTTGTTTGTCTTGTTCATAAAAATCCAAATAAAATAGTTTGAACAAAAAAAAGAAAGGGGGGTCTCTTGTTGGCAGAGGTAGGTACCTTTGTCCAAATAGGAACTCTTGCTTCTAGTAAGGGTAAGGGGGATACACACTTTAGATAACCCCTGCTCACCCCCTTGGTAGCTTGGCACGAGGAGACAGGCTTATCCCAAAGGCTATGTATAAAGTATTTGTACCAACACTCCCAGTAACACAGTGAAAACACCACAAAAAGACACCTCACCAGTTTAGAAAAATAAAGTATCTTTATCTAAACAAGACCAAAATGACCAAAATCCAACAAACACAGTTAAAAATATGACTTTCAAATGGTTTCAAGAACGTGTACCATAGAAAACTATGGATGCGTGACTTTTCACCAAAGTAACTGTAGATGCGTGAAAGTTCCAAAAGTCAAACAGCCGCAGAGTCGGAAAATAAAGAGATGCAACACTTCTGAGACCTTGGGGAGGCGATGCGACTGTCCCGCTGCACGCAGAGGAAGGGTTACGTCGAATCCATTCTGTATGGGGAGTGATGCATCAATTCTTTGTGACAGTTCCGTTCCACAGACGAACTTGCCGCACAGGTACGATGCGTGGAAATCCGTGATGCGTCGGCGACCAATGCGGCAGCATCGAGCAGCGCTGTGTCGGGCCTCTCGAGCCACGATCCCTCGACGCATTGATTCTTGCAGCGGCGATTGGCGCTGTGGTGGTTTCCGCAGCGGCACGGCAATGCGTGCAAATTCTTCTCGCGCCATGGAGATGCGTCGGGAAACAGCCGCAAGAAGAGCGATGCGTCGATTTCTGTAGTTCTTTGAGTTTCTTCTTTCTTTCCAGCTCCCAAATAGCAGCAACAACCTCCAGCGGCCCAAAACTGGCACAGGCATCTCTTGGCAGGTCAAAACTCACAGCAGCAGAGTTCAGGGGAGCTGGGGGTGAACGTCTTTGTGTCCCTGAGACTTCAGAACAGGAGGCGAGCACACTTCAGGCCCTTGGAGATCTCCTTCAAGCAGGGGACACAGCACACAGCAAAGTCCTTCTCCTTTCCTTGGCAGAAACAGCAACTGCAGGCCAACCCCAGACACACAGCAAGGGCAGTACTTCTCCTCAGTCTCTCCAGCTCTTCTCCTTGGCAAAGGTTCCTCTTGAATTCCAGGAATGATTTGGGTTTTGGGTCTGATACTGATACCCCAAAATGTCTTTGTTCTCTTTGTGCAAGGGGCTCTGAGCCAAGTTCAAACCAGTTCTGGGGGGCACTCTGCAAGTGTACAACAACATCCATTGTCAGTGTGAGGCTTGGCTCCAGACACACCACAGGAGGGCGGAGCCAGCATTGTGGAAGGCAGGCACAGCCCTATTCAGGTACAGGTGCTACTCCTCCCACCACTCCAAATAGACCCGTAGGGTGAGTAGTTCGCGCTTTACAAATACGGATTTAAATACAGTTCATGCCAATTCAGCCTAGTGCTGACTCATCCAGACTCCTGGAGCCACTGCACCTCCCCAGCCCCTGTCACTCCAAAGCCAGACAGTCAATCCACAAACAGGCAGAGGCACACAGGATGGTTGAACAAGAAAATAGGCACTTTCTAAAAGTGGTATTTTTAAACACACAATTTAAAAACAATCTTTACTAAAAGATGTGTTATCAAATTCTGAGTTCAGGGATACCAAACTCCATTTTCCATCTTATCCCTATGGGAAGATATGCTTGTAAAATGTTACAAAGTATTCCCCATTCTGTCCTATGGGGCAGGATAGCCTTTCAATAGTGAAAAACAAAATTGGCAGTATTTCACTATCAGGACGTTACACACACCAGTACATGTCCTACCTTTCACATACACTGCACCCTGCCCAGGATGCAGTTAGGCCTACCATAGGGGTGCCCTATATTTAAGAAAAGGGAAGGTTAGGGCCTGGCAAGTGGGTGCACTTGCCAAGTCACAGTTAACAAACTGCGCGCAGGCACCGAGGTGGCAGGCCTGAGACATCTTTTCAGGGCTACTCATGTGGGTGGCACAATCAGTGCTGCAAGCCCACTAGTAGCATTTGATTTACCAGCCCTGGCACACTCAGTGCACTTTACTAGGGACCTACTGGTAAATCAAATATGCCAATCATGGATAACCAATCACAATAACAATTTACACAGAGAGCGTATGCACTTTAGCACTGATCAGCAGTGGTAAAGTGCCCAGAGTCCTATAGCCAACAAAAACATGTCAGGAAAAAATAGGAGTAAGAAGCAAAAAGTTTGGAAAGAACCCTGCAAAAAGGGCCATTTCCAACAGTGATACTCCAAACCCACTCGTGCAGAGTCTTCTTCAGGAAAGCAAAGGCCGGTGGTCCCTGTGGAGTATTGGTGCTGTTTGGACCAATGATGTGCACTCATGGAAAATGCACTAGCTGACAGTGTTCTATGAAATACATTTCAAAGCAGGCCATGAACTCTTGAGGAGTCTGGAGACATGACTGTCACCTTGGATATCTGGGAATAACTTCTCTATGGCCCATGGCATCTTTGCTGGTCAATCATGATACATTGTTGCTACACTCGGAACCTTTCTATGCCGATCCAAGATTTCCTTTGCAAAGGACCTCTTGCTTCATTTTCGATATTGAAGGACATTGGGAATACAGAGAATTATTTTTGAAAGTTGCGTTGTTTGGTAGAAATGGAATTTCGGCTATTTGAATGTTTATATGAGAACTCTTCTAAAACCATGGGGTTGTTACATTTCACTTTAGGGTTATCCGTGGCTAAAAAGGAAGGATTCTTAAGCCAGGACTATTTTACTCATGTTATATATGAATTTCAAAGCTTATGTTATTAGATTTATAATATTCTAACAAACATTGCTATAATAAATATTATTAATTTTTGTTACTTACTTTGCAGTGCTGGATGTAGACACTATAACTGAAAGTGCATAGTGCGGCAGCTTTAAGTAGGTATTCAAATCATATGGAGAAGTATTAGGGATGATACAATTAAGCTACTCATTCTTTGTATGTGTTATTTCAGAAATTACAAATTCCACATCAGAGAAGTTGGTTACACAGAGATATTGCCAAGGTGTGTGTGTGTATATATATATATATATATATATATGCCGAAGTAATCGCCACAAGGTTCCAGCAATCACCAATGTCCTGGAAATAACGGGAACAGACGATAACGGACCCAGATAAAAGTGCAAGTGAGTATTTAATGAAGTCTCAGCATGCCTGCCATGATGCGTTTCAGCCTACCAGAGGCCTTGTTCACATGACGCCATAGGAGTAGCAAAACCAAATTTAAAGTGCACCGTGCGTAATAACAAACAACCCGATTGGTTGCCTGACAGAGACATAAATAGACATAGAAAAAATATGTATATATAAATATATACATTGATACAGTCACATTAAGACACAAGTCAATAGTAAAGCACCAACATAAATAGCTAAAAGTTACTTTTCAAGAAAATAAACCACTGTAAGGTGTAAAAAATTCATATAAAAAGTACAAGCTAGTTTAAAAAAGTTGGTAAAAGGCATTGAATTGAACACATTCTCAATCAAATAAAATACCTTAAACACTATTATGCAAACTAAGCATATTAAAATGAATACAACCCGAGTGGGTAAAAGGACACAAAGCTGACAATATAAGATAGACTTGAGTAAACAACCAAAGGTGCCCTCATCTTGAGCTAAAGCCTGCAATGTGGTAGTTTAATACTAGTGATGAGGGACCTAAGTGTCTGTGCTTATAATCTTGACCAAGTGACAACAAGGTCTCAGCATGTGTACTTATATAGCAAAGTTTACTTGAAATAAAGTGTTTTTTATATATCAAAAGATGCTAGAAAAATTTGACTGAAAAAAAGACCATCAGTATTGAATGGTCAGACATATGTCTCTGTCCAGAAATAATTTATCAGTGCTAGATAATGTGCAAATGTGCAAATAGTGATAATAAAAATGTTGTAAAAAAGTTAAAATACAATGAATTCGAGAGTGCGGACCAAAAATGTATGGATATGTTGATCTCACAATATACAGTACACGAAAAGACTGAATTAAAGACACGTAAAAAAATCTTCGCTGGAATTTAAGCCCTGCGGTGTCTTCGTGTCGAGTTCCAGGATATATTTGGTTTCCAGGGCACGCAAAAGGGCCTCACGATTACCTCCACGTCTCAGGGGAGTACTGAGTCAATGACAAAGTATTTAAGAAGATCACTTTTATTATCGTGATGTTCCTTGAAGTGACGTGCGACCGGATAGGAAGCGTCACTCCCATTGATTGCCCTAATGTGCTGGAGTATCCGTTTGTGGACCTGCAACTTGGTACTACCAACATATTGCAGGCCACAAGGGCACTCCAGCACATAAACAGCAAAATCAGTTTTGCATGTTAGCATCCTAGGGATAGAACGAGGTGTCTCACAGAACGGAATTCTAAACTCAGCTCTGTTGACACCTTGTCTACAAGCTTTGCAGTTAGTACATCTTCTAAAGCCCTTACTGGTATGAAGCCATGTTTTACTGGTTACCAATTCTGGACTCGATTTGACTAGTGAGTCACTCATAGAGCGAGCTTTTCTGAATGTAATTTCGGGGCTGACTGCCATTAGGTCCCCAATGACAGGATCACTGCGTATCAGGCTCCAGTTTTTCTTAAAGATTTTACGAAGGGCTTGGTGCTGGCGATTGTATGTCAGAATCAACCTGATTGGCTCTCTAGTAGAATCAGAAGTTACATTAGATATTTTATTTTGAAGCATTTCTTTCCTGTCAATTTGATTGGCTTTGTTAATTGTTTTGTCAATCATAGAGGAGGTATAACCCCTGGCCAAAAATCTGTTTTTACTGAGATCCTGTGCCATAAGGCATTCACTGTCTGAACTGCATATGCGTCTAATGCGCAGCATCTCTCCATATGGGATACTACGTATCAGATGCATCGGATGGTGGCTTGAAGCATGTAGGACAGTGTTGCCCGCAGTGGGTTTCCTGAATAGCCGTGTCTCTAATTTCTCATTTCTGACAAAAATCTCTACATCTAAAAAGAAGACATTTTCCTGACTTAAGTTGGAAATAAAATGAAGATTAAGTGTGTTCACATTAATTGAATCAATAAAATCCAAAGCTTGTTGTTTGGTACCTTGCCATATCAAAAAGATGTCATCAATGTAACGATACCAATGTATTACATGTGTGGTAAATACATCATGATGTTGACCATAGAGGACCCGTTCCTCCCAGCAGCCCATATGTAGACAGGCATAGCTGGGAGAAAAGCAAGCCCCCATGGCCACACCTCTAACCTGTTGGAAATACTGGTTGGAAAACATGAAAAAATTATTGTTTAAACAGGTGGAAATCATGGCTAACAGCATTTTGTTATGGTTGAACATATGAATGGACCTCCTCCCTAGATAGTAGCTAACAGCTTTCAAACCATCTTGATGAAATATACTAGTATAGAGGGAAGTAACATACAATGTTATCAACCAATAAGAAGAATTCCATAATAACCCATCTAATTTCCTCAGGAAATCCCCTGTGTCCTGAACATAAGAGGGCAATTTCTTCACATATTCCTGTAGAAAAGCGTCAATGTAGATTGAGGTGTTCTCCAACAGCCCATTCCGTGCAGATATTATGGGTCTGCCAGGTGGCTTGTCAGTACATTTATGTATCTTCGGGATGAAATAGATTGCAGGGATTACTGGATGCTCATTCTTGAGAAATTTAAGTTCATCCTGACTCAATAGACCTGCACTTCTCCAGGCCAGCAACTGCGAGTAAAATTCAGTTTGAGCATATATATATATATACATATTTATATATATATATATATATATATATATATATATATATATATATATATATATATATATATATATATATATATATATATATATATATATATATATATATATATATATATACTGTTACAGATAAGTACAGAACCTTCATGACAAGTTACTAAAGACATATATTTGCCTTTAGATATCCTCTACATCTTGCAGACATTATTGACTAGTAGAAGTGACTAGTAAAGCTGGTGAAGTTCAGTGTGTGGGCTTTCTCTCTTCTCCTCATATACCGGTGAATGTGGTCCTTGTTGGAGTTGGTGAGAGATGGAAAAGCACATCTCTTTTGCTTTAGTCCAAGAACAAGGTTAGCGCCCCATCTACATTTGGGAAATATCTAGTTTTTCCACTCTTTACATTCTCTAAAAACAGCACTTAGAAAAGCAGAAGTGACAGAAGTTTCAGCTCAATTGATTTAGCATCTGAAAAGGACCCCTCTTATGTATTTGCCTCACCCTTAGTCTCATGCAATGTGCAGCAAAACAGAAAACATGTTTCCCGCCCTTTTGAACCTCTGTATTTAACATTTAACCAAACGTTGGAAGCATGGACTAGTGCTGTGGAGATCGAGACTATAAATTCTATCACTGAAATGTGGTTAGATCCGTTCTGTCTGTGTCCTACATTCACTGTATAATGTGCAGTATGCATCAATGTATGTCATCTACGCATCTTTTTTTTAGACTGCTTTATAAAGCGCGAACATGACCCAAGGGTTTCAGAGTGCTGTACATATGATTGATAAACATAAACAAACACATCAAAAGTTAAAAACTCAAGTAAGATATGGTATGTTGTAGCAGAGTTAATATTAAAAAAATATCTCTTCTATCTATGCAGCTATATCACGATATTAAATCATTATGCATAGCAATGCAACCAAGCCACACCTCCGACTTCACAGTATGAATTCACTACATACAGTTCCAAGAAGCAATTCATTTAGTAAGGCACGAAATACAAATAAAGAAAGCTAAACATCTGTTATAGAAGATTCAGATTGGGACTGAAGGCAAAGGCCTATACTAATGAATTATTTTTTCTCAGAAGGGACTTCCTCTTCCTCATCCTTCACAAGAGAAAGCAGCATTTTCTATTTATCTAGAGTGCTGGAGCACCTTAGGAACTAATGGAAAACAGAAGCCACATCGACCTCCAGGACTTTGTCTATTAAAAGTACACTATTTAGGTCTGGAGGTCTTGAGCCATCACCTTGAGCCTATGGTTGCTTTTGGTCAGCCCTTGGTCAGTCCTGTTCAGCTGTGGCTTCAATGAAGTGTCATTCACATCAGCACTGATGAGTATTTCTCTCACGGCTATGCTAATAATTTTTATATGTTTAATTGTACCTCTTAGGGAGTATTTCAATTGCAGTGCAAGAAGTACCATGTTTTTCAGGGCAGCAAAAGGTGATAGGACTATTCACTTCAATGCAAAAATAATAACAACAAAGCATTCTGCAGGATAACCAAATGCTTAAGACAAGATGCTAGTTAGTAATGGTTTCCTGGTTTGTGCAGTTCTTCTTTGGAGGATGGCTCCGCAGCCCATCATGCAATAAATTGCAGTTGGGGGATAGGCAGTACTTTTCTAAATTAGGATGGATAAACCTCCTTCAACCAGGAGCGTTTATAGTTTGGCAAAGGGCTAATCTGTGTCTGTGGCCTCCCCATACCAAAATCTTAAGCACCTATGTACCGCTAGACTGCTTTGCCAGGTTCCCAGAATTTCCCCTATCTCTGGTTCTCTTCGTGATCTCCATTGGCTCAGGGTAGAGAATCTTATTAAATTCAAAGACCTGAGCTATATGTTTAAGATCAAATCTGGCATGGCACCTCTGTACCTGCATGCTTTAGTCCACCCTTACTTACCTTCGCGCCTTCTTCGTTTCTCTACTCAGGCAAAATATTTGGTCAGGAGGACCAGATTGTCGCGAATGGGTGGTCGATCTTTTGCTTGTCTAGGTCCCTCCCTGTGGAATTCTCTCCCCATGTTGCTTCGGAATGAAACTGTCTATGGAAATTTCCGCAAATGTTTGAAAACCTGGCTGTTTAATCAATAATTTGTTTTTTTTTCTCTTCTGTTCTTCTCAGGCTGGCGCCGGGAAACCCTTGGGTAGCTGTGCGCCTTATAAAATTAATTAATTAACATATGTATTTGCACTTGTATAGCGGCAAATAAATAGGAGACCAAGGAATCAGTACCATCTTGTACATAGCTATTCTACCCGTTGCTAAGAGAGGGAAAGACCAAGGATACCTGATAGAGTTCTTATTATATCACCATCTATTATGTCTGTTTTCTGTTGATTAATTTTAATTCCTAAATATGCAAAGGGTTTTTACTCCCATTGAGTTGTAGTTGGGATAATTTTTGTTTGTCTAATTCAATCTTTAATTTGAAGTTTTAACTTTGAGGCCGTTTGACCAATCTTCACAAAACTTTCCAAAAATAGCTCTTTTTGCTTAGCTCCTTCTTGGAAATCTTTGGGGTGATCCGTCAAGCAGGGTCTTGAAAAAGGCGGGCCCTAAAAGGCAAAATCTCCATGCATTTTCCATAGACTTATTTGTAACACAATACCGCCAAAACTGCTGAACAGAATTTTACCAAACGTGGGAGGAAACTTGATCTTAGACTGAAAAGCGTGTTTTTTGTGATTTTGTGTAAATTTGGTGTAACATTTGTTCAGTAGTTTTTGAGAAATTAAGGTTAAAAAATATCTGTATACCTGGACAATTGGGTTTGAGGGACTCTTGTGGGAGTCCTGCGAGCACAACTTCAAAAATTGAGTGTTCTGAGTGGCCTAGGGTGCTTTTTTTCCTTTTGGCCACCTCACTCCTATGGGAGTGAGGGTCTCGCATGAACGAGTGCTTTGAGTAGCTAGATTCAACATGAGAGCCAATGTTGCGGTGACTATAGGACTCTGGGGATTTAGTACCCTGTCCAGAAAATGTATATAAAAAAATGCTCCTGTGGTACTCCAGCAAGATCGTGAAAAAAAACAAGATGACAGACGTCATTTTTATGTTTAAATGAGCCCCGGGAGGGTAAGGTCATGGGGTCAACCCTTGTTTATTTATTTAAAATGGGAGGGGCATGCATAGGGTCTCCTCCATGAGCTGATTATTGTCCGGGAGATCCCATCCCCTAGGGCCGGACATATTAGTAAAAGGTGAAACGGGTACATGACCCTTCCTACCCAAGCCTCAGCAAGGCCCCGGTGACCCCATCATTCACAGATGAAGTAATAAGGGGAGGGGGGCATGCAGCCCCCTCTCCGTGCCTCAATCAGGCCCCAGGAACCCTATTCCCCAGAGACAATTTTTAAAAAAGGGGAGGGGGTGCACAGTCCCCCTCCAGGAGCCTGTACAGGCCTCAAAGACCTCATCTCCTGGGGCTGAACTTATTTAAAAAGGGGAGGAGTATGCACTTTACGGTTGGCTTTATGTATGGTAATAAAATATGACTTTACATAAAAAAAACTAGAAATTAGCAGAAAAAAACAAAGGTTAAAGTGATCTTATAGTTAGGAATTGTAATTATATCTTACTTAACATTATTAAAAAAACTTAGAAATTCACTGAAAAAAACAAAGGTTAAAGGGACGTTATAGTTAGGTGCAAATGTCAGTTAAAACATACCATTTTAAACTAACAAAACCATTCAAATTCACCAGCTACAGTTATTTGAAGTAACTTTAACTCACCCCTCACCATGCACTGCTAATTACCTCCTGTATTACATCACTCATGACGTTCTATGACATCACTGATAACACCACTGCAACATCTTGTTAGACCAGTCATCCTTAGGATGGTCTTTTTCCCAGACGTTTTGCCTTTTACCTCCTGTTTTGCTGATTCTTTTTGTTGGCTTTAGGACTCTGAGCACTTTTCCCCTGCTGACCTGTGCTAAAGTGCATGTGCTTCACCCCTTAACAGGGTGACATTGGTCTAAACCTGTTTGGCCTATTTAATTTACTAGTAAGTCCCTTGTAAAGCGGTATGCAAATACCCAGTGCTTGCAAATGCTACTAGTGGGCCTGCAGCACTGATTGTGCCACCCACATAAGTAGCCTTTCAAACCTGTCTCAGGCCTGCCACAGCAGGGCCTGTGTGTGCAGTTTACTGACACTCTGACTTGCTATTTAAAACTTCTTGCCAAGCCTTAAACCACCCTTTTTATTACATATAAGTCACCCCTAAGGTAGGCCCTAAGTAACCCTAAGGGCAGGGTGCCATGTAAATAAAATGTAAGACATGTGTGTTTAACCTTTACATGTCCTTGTAGTGACAAACACCCAGATACGTTTTTTACTACTGTGAGGCCTGCCCCTCTCATAGGTTAGCATTGGGAATTCCTTAATACACTGTTAAGCTGTAATTCCTGATCAGAGATGAGTAGTTTTTTCATGTTTCATATCTTTGGAATAGGAATGATAATCCTCCTCACTGGTGAAGTTGGACTTAACACTACTGTTTTAGAAATGCCACTTTTAGAAAGTGGACATTTCTCTGCACTTACTGCTCTGTGTGCATGACAGCCTGTCTTCAATACACTTCTGGGATGGTGACAGCTACACATTTTGTGCATTCTCTCTAGACAGCCACAACACAGGAAGAATAGGTGTGTCTGAGTACCCATCTGCATACATCTGCATTCTGATGGCCTTTCCTGGGTGGACTGGAAGAGAGGGGCTACCGCTTCACTTGAATAGGCAGTGTCCTGTCCCCACACAAAGGACTGATTACCCCCCACAGATAGCCTGGCAGACAGGACTGGGATGAAAGGGATACTTTTCACTTCAGAGAGCTGCTTTGAAGTCACCCCCACATCAAAGGCACTTTCATGTATAAGTACTGGGTCTCTGATACCCTAAAATCAGACACTACTGGAATTGTAACTGAAGCTTTGCCAGAAGAACTTCTGTGCTGTTTAAAAGAATTAAGTGGACTGCTTTTCTCAAAGGACTGCTTTTCTGCTTGTTGCCCTGCTGTTCTCTGACTCTGCTGAAGGAGAGCTGGACTCTGCCTTCACTCCAATTGATCTCCAAGGCCTTGTTGGCTTGCCTACTATTGCTTGAGACTCATGGATGTCAAAGTCTCTACCCCTGCTCCTGTGCCTGGGTCACTGGAAGTGGCCCAGATACTTGCAAAACAGATTTCAATGCATCTCCTGTCTGCGTGTAGCAGAACCGGTGCATAAACCCGGGTGCTGGAGTAAAATTGGCACATAGTCTCAGAACACGGAGTGGGCGGATTTCGCAGAGTTTTACTCCATGGAATTCTGCAGAGTTACTTAAAAACTCTGTGAGAATCCGCGGAGTTCCGCCAACCCCAACCATCCTCGAGTAAGGCTTGCATGTTGTTGTAATGTGTCCTCTGCAAGAGCAGTCAAAGATGACCTGCACGCAATTGATTACAGACATCGTGTCCATTTATTTACCTGCGTCAACACCACGCTGGAGTTACAAGCAGAAAGCAGATACCACCAAGCCTGTTGTACAAATTCACTTTGCTGCACACTAAGAGAAAGCTGTTTGCATGCTCCCGCACTGCTGTAAAATCATTTCAGATGGACAGATCCAAAATATTATCTAACGTGCTGTTTGAAATACGCTTCACCAAAAGGCATCTGCTCAAGTGTTTCCAAGTCATCTCAGCCACAATCTGCCAGCCACAGAATATTCACTCAAGATTTCATAATGAGATGAATACAAATTGTATTTTGAAATCCAGCTATGGGTCCAGCTCAATTTTTTAATTTCCAACTCCCTTATAATAGCCCTTGGTAGGAGCCCCTGAAATGAAGGCATTGCTCACCCAGCCTACGCCACCCATTAGCTGCGTAGAATAATCTTTTTCACAAGTCCTGTTATCCAGGCATCCACTATCGAGCACGAGGAGACAAGGCCATATGTTTTACTCAAATACCAACTTTTCAGTTTTCACATAACATTAAATTGGCAATTGTGCGTGTCTTTTATGTTTTTCCTGGCTTTCTACCTGTTACAACATTCTGTGCGCCTCGTCAAACACTGTACAAGAAGAAACTTTGTGGTTACTGAGCTGCAATAGATCTAGTCTGTGCATGGTTGTTGGAGTGAAAGGGGGGCAACAACAAAATTGTTGTGGGACCCTCAACAGTGTTGTTCCGCCAAAGGCATGTCTCCCGTTGGCGTACTTAGCCACTGATCGTTACATCATTACTAGATTCTAATACATAACACATTGTTCTCCATGTCTTTTTGCCTCCTACCAAGACTGGACAAAGAGTCCAATATGATAAAAAAGAACATAAAAACTTCAAAAATGGAGGGAAAGTGTCCCATTTGATTTAATTTGACTTCATGAAGGGATACTATAAAAAAACAACCTTTCGGTCCTGACGAAAGACATCGACCCATAGGGCGCAAAGTTGGATGAAACATGCTGACCTGGTTCTTCCAGAGATAGATGTAAGAGACACTTAATACCTCTCTTTTAACATCTCACATTTTTTAATCATACCATTACCTTTGATCTTCTTAATAAAATGTGTCCTTTATAAAGCTAGGAGGTATTTTTAAACCTTTTTTCTTCACATGGTGGATCCCATATGGTCTCAGATTCAAGAGACTTTCCCTCCTGGTGGAGGAAAAGACCCAATGATGTAACGATCAGTGACTAAGTACACCAACGGGAGACATGCCTTTGGCGGAACAATTTTGGTGGTGCCCCCCCCCCGTCTTGACACAACTCTTCCACTCCTTTTGATTTTACATGTTAATTTATGGGAAGTTGAGTCAAACTTTAACTTCTCCCTCCCTCTTTTGATTTTCGAGACATGTTTGTAGTAGGACATATCCTGTCCATATGCTATTTATATATGCACAACAAAACCAAGCACAAAGTGCATTACTCTCACGGGTAGTATTAAGCGAACACGTGCATGCATACATTGATTCCACATGTGAATCCGTGTAAACAGATTAACAATTTAAATAAAAAAAGTAACTAGGTTGATAACAGCATCTATTTTGGCTGCGACTGAAGAGTTTAGGAGCTACTTCAAATGAGCTATATTACTCAGCAGAGTAGTTGCTGCATCATGTGGAGCCAGAGCCTGGGTAGTGAGAGCGGCAGATGTGGCTGCTAACTTTGAGGATCCTGAGCCTTCTTCCATCCGAACTCCTCACAGCTCCCATGCTGAACACACACACACCGCACTGCTCAGGCTGGAATTAGCTGCCTACGGATTGGATACTATCCCTACCATACTGACAGTGACACTAGCGTACTGCATAGAGGAAATCTTCTTTCACTTTACTAATATGCACAGCCCGAAGCGCACTCAAATTGTGCAACATTGCTCTCCCATAAGGAAGGGATGGGCTGGGTGCTGGTAAACTCTGCCATGCCGTGGTTTTCAGAGTTTTTGCCGAACTCCAAGCTCATAGGTAGCGTGAAATAGCAAAAACTCAGCAAACTACACCGGCGGAGTGGATTTTGGTCATGCTTTGTTAAGAATATAATACTCTGTTTTTGTAAACCTGTGTGGAGTCTTTTTGTGGTGTATTCATTGTGTTAATGTACGAGTGTGTTGCACAAATATTTTACACATATCCTCTTTAAGCCTGACTGCTCTGTGTCAAGCTACCAGAGGGTGAGCACAGGTTATATTTTAGTGTGTATCTAGCTTACCTTGACTAGAGAGGTTGTTCCTGCCTGGCCTGGGTGCATACCTAAGACAACTAGGACTCCCATTTCTAATACACCTGAAATTACATCATTGATGACAGCACTGTGCATGGTGGGGGTGTGAGCTACACTTGCGAGTACACATAGTTACTTCAGATAGCTTAATTGGTGAATTTCAGTGGTTTTATTAGATTAAACTGGTATGTTTTAACTGACATTTGAATCTCACTATAATATCCCTTTAACCTTTGTTTTTTTCAGTGAATACACATGGCTATGTATAATGGATATACAACTAATGGATACCAACACTTACAAACCTTTAGAAACTGATCCCACAGATGACTTGCACAAAATAATTGAACACATGTTTGTAAAGTACAGGAACTAAAATCTCATTGATGAAACAACAGCAGATATACTTGTTCCTCACAAAACAAGACCTGGGAGATTTTATTTGCTTCCCAAAATGAACAGTCCTAGCCATCCCATCATCTCTGACAACAATACAGTCACTGAGAATCTATCTTTATTTGTTGACCTGTACCTCCAGCCCATTGTCCATGAACCTCCAGGATTTGTTAAGGATACCAATCACTTCCTTCAGATTATTAAAAAAGTAAACCAAACCTACACATTTGATGATGACATTCTTCTGGCTACACTTTATGTTCCCTAATTATATACTAACATACCACATGAGGATGGTCTTATGGCATTTTATAGAGCGCTTAACAAAAAAACTGTGAAATAGCCATCAATCAATGTGCTTACAAACTTCGCAAGAGTTATACTTAAATCTAACCCTGGGCAAAGCACTACGCTACGCTCGCGTAGCTTGTGAAGTTTGCGCTACTTCGCACAACGCGAATTGCACGTAGCACAGTGCAAACACACGTAGCGCAGCGTAGTGCAGCGGTCATTTTTTGCTTGCTAAGCGGTCCTCAACGTCAAGTTGGCGACCGCGAGCAAGCAAAATGACATCCCGGCGAGACTTTTTCCTCGTTCGCGATCAGCAACATCAAGTTGCCGATCGCGAGCGTGGAAAATAAACCTCCCGGCGAGATTCTCAACGCGGGGAGGTCAGGTTTCTCATTGCGAGTGGTCGCGTATGCTCGCGACCGCTCGCGATGAGAAACTACCAGTCCGCGTTGAGAAAGCTGCCGCTCGAGTAAAAATCTACTCGAGCGGCAGTAAAAGACAGCTCGCACTGTGCAAGATGCCGTTTTCAATGATTGCACAGTGCGGACAAGCATCCGGCACTGTGCAATCGTTGCGAACAGTGCACTACGCAGTTCGCGTAGTGCTACGCGTAGCTCGCGTAGTGCGAACTGCACTTTGCGTAGCTTCGTGTAGCGCTACTTCGCGAACTACGCCCAATTTTACATTCAATGCTAAACACTATCTGCAGATACAAGAGACTTAAACGGGCACATAGATGGCTCCATCCTATGCAAATATCTTATTTATTTATTTATTTGAAAAGTTTTATAAAGCGTGAACAAGACCCTGACGGGTAACAGAGTGCTGTACAGATGTGGCGAAGGCATAGATAAAACACAATTGTACAAATGGTGTAGATAAATCCACACACTGTCAAACAGGGTGGTGGGAACAATAAAGGTCAGGAGATGGGGAGTTGGCCCAACCAGTACCTAATCAGAATTGCCCTAGAGCAAGATACCAATTAACAGACAAGAATACAGTAAGTCGAAACAACAGTGTAAAATAAGAATCGATTGCCCTAGAGCAAGATACCAATTATCAGACAAGAATACAATAAATCGAAACAACGGTGTAGAATAGGAATCAAACATGTAGACAGGGCATGAGAACAAGTTGATGCTGTTAGTGTTCACTCAAGAATAGCCATTTGACATGTTTCTTGAAAGATGCAGTGGCAGGATTGGATCTGATCTTCAAAGGCATAGCGTTCTAAATTCTTGGAGCAAGTCCGGTGAAGGCACGATTGTAAGGGTTTTTCTTTTTGAATTTGGGAGGTTCCAAAAGTAGGGTAGATGCACTTCTTAAGTTCCGACATGAGCCCGATAGTTCAAGCTTATTAGCCAAGTAAGCCGGGGTGTTGTAGTGTATGGCTTTATGCGTCAAGCAAGCTATCTTGAAGCGTATCCTATCTTCGATAGATAGCCAATTTAGTTGCAAAAGGTCGGAGGAGATGTGGTCATGCTTTCTGGAGCCAGTGATGAGCCTGGCCGATGCATTAAGAGTAGCTCTGAGTGGGGCCAAGTTAGCTTTGGGTAGCCCAGCAAGGGTCACCAAGCCATATTCCAGTCGAGAAATAACCAAGGATCTTCGGGGGGAAGGAAAGGCTTGATATTCTTAAGGGTGTTGAGTTGAAAGTTGGCTCCCCTGGTAGTTGCACTGATGTGCGCTTGCATGTTTAGGTATTTGTCCATGGTGATGCCTAACGATTTAGCAGAGTCCACCACAAGAGGGGTGCAATTAAGAGCAGTGAGTTGTTGAAGCCAGTCCAGGGTAGGTGCCGAGTGGTTGGGTGGAGTAATCAGAAGGAATTCAGTTTTGAGAGTATTTAACAAAAGATGGTTCTTGGCTAACCATTGTTGAGAGCATCATTTAGCATTTTTATGTCCTTTTGAGAAAAGATCTTCAAATACAGTTGCGTGTCATCCGCATACATGTGGTACTGAATGTTAGAGTGGTTCAGAATGACGGTAAGTGGTTCCATAAAAAGGTTGAAAAGAGTGGGCGAGAGTGCGGAACCTTGCGGAACTCCAATCGTAACAGCGGTACTGGTTGCAAGGGAGTGGTTAACTTTGATTCTTTGTGTACGGTTATGTAAGAAGGAGGCAAACCAATTTAGGACCGGGCCCGTGAGACCCATCCTATGTTGCAGAAAAGCAATCAAGTTTTCATGTTTGATGGTATCAAATGCTGAGGACAGGTCCAGAAGCATTAGGAGACAAGGGACTTTTTGATCAAGGGATCTCAAGGCGTCATCAACAATGTGTGTTAGTGCTGTTTCAGTACTGTGTCCTGCTCTGAAACCCGACTGGTAGGGGTCATTTCTCGAGCAATTTAGCTAGAGTCATGATGCTGGTGATAGGATGGAAGTTGTTAGGACCAGATAAATCAGAGTTGGGCTTATTAGGGATGGGCGTGACTTGCCACGTCTTGAGGCAATCAGGTATCCTACCCTGTAAGAGAGATTCATGAATGATCCGGGACCACAGGGGAAGAATGGCCGAATTGAGATCTTTGAAAAATTTAGCAGGAAGTGGGTCGCTGAAATGGTTGGCAGGTTTAAGGGACGCCATGTTGTGGAGCAGCTCCGTGACATCTGGAAGGAGAAAGGAATTCCAAGAGGTGTAGTTTTTGAGGAAACAACCAATGGGTAAGGACAACGCCAAAGGTTCCGCCAACTCAGCTGATGATGCGGTGAGGTTAAGAGGCCGCAAAATGGGAGAGACAGGTATCAGCTCCATTTCGATTTTTCTTGATTTTTCAGAGAAGTGCTCTGAGAAGTCCTCACCACTAGGAAGTCAGGACAAGGGAGTCGAGATAGTATTGCAGGAGTGGTTAACTTGTTGCTTGATGATTCAAAGAGCTGCCTGGGTCTATTCAATGGCGCCATCCACTGAGCCCTGAAGAGGTCTGTTTTAGCAATGCGGATGTGTTTGTTGTAAATACTTCTCGCCTTCCTTAGCTGAAAGAGGCTTGTGGTGGAAGGTTTGTTTCTCCAAAGTCTCTCTGAGAGTCTGAGCTTGCGTCTCTCATCATTTAGGGCACCAATAAACCAAGGTTTGGATTGTTTGACTGGAATCCTTTTGAGTCACTTCGGTGCCATAGTATCAAAAATTTTGGCCATAGTGTTAATGTAGTGATCATAAAGCTCGTCACGGTTGGTCATGTTCGGAGGGGGCTGAAGCCTATCTTTGGTGATGGTTGTTAGAACATTGGTGTTGATGTCTCTCAAATTGCGAGTCAGTTGTTTAGCTATAAGAGGTTGGCCCTGTCTGCACGTGACCTTTTCCAAGATGTGTAAAGAAATTTGATGATGATCCGACCAGTCACAGGGTAGGATGTCACCCAGTTGTATGCTATTGTCTTTGGCAATGATAAGGTTGAGAGTGGCGCCCTTGTTGTGGGTAGGTCCCTTACAGAACTGTGAGAAGTTAAGATCGGAGAGGCAGGCCTTAAAGGAGCAGACTAAATGATCATTAGTGTCATTCCAGTGGAGGTTAAAGTCTCCGAGGAATATATGGCAGAGTTGGTCCGAACACGAGCTAACAACCTCCATTATTTGCTCTATGAAGATCAGATTATCACCCGGAGGATGATAAATCGAGTGAAGCACATAGGCAATCTTGCCCTTATTCCAAATTTCGATGAGTAAATTCTCACAAGAAGACAGCAAAGTACATTGTGATTGCTTTATGGTGAGGCTGGAGCGATCAATGCAAGCAACCCCCCCCCCCGCTTTAACAAGTCGATCGCGTCTGTAAATGGCATAATCCGGGGGGATTAATATGTCGAGGACAGGGGAGGAGGTATCATTGAGCCAGGTTTCAGTGAGAATCAGAAGGTCCAAGTCTTGCGAAATGATGAGTTCTGAAATATCCGCTGCATGTTTCACCGCCGATCTGCAGTTGAGTAGCATCGATTTGATGTTATGGTCGGTAGTGATCCCTTCATGTTGAGCAGTAGTTATTTGAAGAAGGTGTTCCTTGTTAACCGATCTATTATTGACACTATGTTCCCTTTCGGGGTCCGAGGTAATAGTAGGGATGCTGGTAGTCGAGTTAGAGGAGGAGGAGAGAATCCTCGAGCCACTGTACAAGAGTAGAAGAGCAAGAGTGTCCTCATCCGATAGCTGCGGCTGGAGCCTATGAAGCCTGGAATGGTGGTTAGGGAGAGGCCTAGAACTCCAGCTGGCTCTAAGCGGGGAGTGGGTAGAGGATTGATCGTCACCAGCGTAGGACACTTTCCGTGGATTGTGTTGATTGATCCACTGGGAGGGGTGTGTATTCCAGAGCTTTTCCAACTTTAAGGAGAACTGTAGAAGGGTCTGCATGATCTCTTTAACAGCAAGGAGATCCTGCTTGAGGACAGCAATCTTCTCTTCAAGGCAAGGGCGGTTAGTGCCCTCCTCCGCTGACCCAGAGTGAGACGAAGGGTCCAAACCCACTGCGAGAGGGGTATTAGAGGGTAGAGTAAGTCCCTTACCACAATTACAAGGGGGGATAGAGTCCAGCTTGTGAATGGTTTCGACATCCACCAAGGAGGGAGGATTAGCATGGCGGGGCTTAAGAATAGGTACAAGGGGGAGCTGAGCAGATCCTAGATTGGGATTAGTAACGTGCAAAGAGGATTTAACAGAGGCGGAAGTGGAAGCACAGAAGGAAGAGGAGGGAGTGTGTGGGTTACAGGGTAAAGGACTGGAGATAGAAGCTGGGTCTAAGGCCTTTGAGTTGGTAAAACCTGGGCTTAGGGGTAGAATGGTAGAGTTATCATGGTTGTTTGAGCTGGTGTAGTGCCCAGCCCCTCCGTTGTTGGGGATCAAAGAAGGAACGGTGGGATACGAGGGTGATGTGTGATTTGACGAGAGGAGAGGGAAAAGAAGAGAAGTACTGGGGACAAAAACTTGGTGGAAGGCACTCAAGTAGGAAATATCATAGCCCAAGTGAGGAATACCAGGGTTGTCCAGGATATAGGTGTGGTTTTTATACACCTCCTCCGTAGTGTTGGAAGGAACAGAGTGATGAGTAGATAAAGATGGGGATGCAGAATTGGGGGAAGAAGAGGCATAAGGAACACATGGTGCAGATATTGTGGGTAGACAGCTGTGATGATGAGTGGCCTGGTTTGAGTTATTAAGCGTGTTCTTAATCCTCAAAAAGATAGAGTCAAAGCACTTGAGGTTCAGGTCCGGAGCTTGAATAAGTATGTTCCCATTATTGTATAAGGAAATGGTCAGATCTGCCTTAAGGGCAGGGGAGGGAAGTGTGGTTAAACGGAAACCATGTGGTGTTTTGGTCAGTTGTTTGGAACGAAGCTCAGAAGTTAGAGACTTTCTCCACTGGGCTCTTCTGTTAGTGTAGAAGATGAGGTCTGGCACCACAGTGCCCTTAGAGGAAATACAAGTGTCCGAGATAAGCGTTTCAGGACAGCATTTAAGGAGATTGTGTTTGAAGGTCTTTTTCGCATTCTTCGACAGGTTGGGGGGGTAGATGATCTTAAAAGAATTCAGACCTACATGAGCAAGGTGGTCAGAGGAGCAATATGTGTGTTGGGCCATGATGAAGGTAACGAACAGAAAGAGGAGGTGAAATATTCCAGTATAGAGGAGAATACTTAGAGATAGAAGAGGGTAAGCTAGTCTAAATAGAGGGGGGCACTTAGAAGTAGAGGAGGAAAAGTAGACAAATTAAAGGAGAACAATTTAAAGGGAGAAAAGTGTCCCAACCCCCCTAACTGTGTGTTAGGAAGAAGTTCTAGGCACTAGTAGCAAGGCTGCATACAGAATGAAAATACAGTTTAGATTCTAGGTAGCTCTAAACCCTACCTCAGAGATGAGGTAAGAGCTAGGTGAACTGGGAAGGCAAATGTTTTACATATGAGGCAAAGTATGCAGCTCAAGGAGGCTCAAGGCTTATGGAGAGAGACCTGTCCACTTTCCAAGATGGCTGCCCCCTTCGACGATTTGGTAGCCTTAGTCCTATTACGATTTTCACTGAGGATCCTAGGATGCCAGAGGTAGACTTAGTCCTACTACTATTTCCACAGAAAGCTTCCCTAGGAGTCCTATGTTCCTTTCAGCAGCCCCTGGAGGCCATCTTGAGCAACTTCATGAGTGAGCCAGGGAGCTAGGAGCAGGATTGAGGGAATCCCTAAAATGGAGGCCTAGAGATCACATCCCTAGAAGTTCAGCGAAGGGTGCAGATAGATTCAAAACAGCCAGAGACACCTCCATTGCCCGCACTCCAGACCTGGTGGGAGAGGCCTCCCAGACTCCAGCATCCGCAACACATGTAGAATCACAGTGGCCCCAAAGAGATCAGGCCTTCAGGTCAGGCAGGGAGGAGGTCCCCATGTTTCACATGAAATCTTGCAGATCACATTATAGTCATACACCCGCTGAGCACTGGCTGAGCGACAACGGCGATCCCACTCTCAATATATACACATTCGCTCTATGTGGGTAATGCTGGCCTCATTGCTGGTAGAATTAACTGGGTAAAAATGCAGCGGTCACTCCCCTAAACCATCTTTGGCACCAACGATCCTCTATTGTATGCCTTGACCACTCCCGGAAGCGCGTCGCCTCATTGAACATCGGCCGTGGTAGTCTCGAGCCGGCCGCACTGGGGCCAGACAGCGTGCCGTAAGTGGAGCCCAGCAGGAAAAGCAGCAAGGGCCCACCCTCCACATCGGCCAGACTCGTCCGCAAATAACAGTACGGGACCGCATCGAGTCGGTCCAGGGCAGGGGCCAGTCAGATCACCCCAATGTAGAGCGATCCTCTCTACAGGCGAGCCTCGGACGAACACGCAGACTCCCAGAACTGCCAAGCACACCGTCACTCACCCACAAGTAGGACTTTGCGCTCCCTCCAATTTGCTTCCCAACTCCGTGGTCCACCAGCCTCAGCATCCCCTGGATCACGCAGCCAGCCGTGGAGGACGGGAAACAGCCTCTCCTCCCGCGATGACCCAGAGAAGCGCCACGACGCCAATCCCCATAGCGGGAGGGGGGAAGACACTCCTGCAGCCCGCCATGGAGGACGTGAGCCGGCCTCTCCTCCTGCAAAGTCCCAGTTGCAGAGGAGGGGGAGACACTCCTTATGCAGCCAGACATGTAGGACGGGAACCAGCCTCACCTCCCGCGATATCCCAAGAAAGCTCCACAACGCCAGTCCCCATAGCAGGAGGGGGGAGACACTCCCACAGCCCGCCGTGGAGGATGTGAGCCGGCCTCTCCTCCTGCAAAGTCCCAGTTGCAGAGGAGGGGGAGACACTCCTTACGCAGCCAGACAGGTAGGACGGGAACCAGCCTCACCTCTCGCGATGTCCCAAGAAAGCTCCACAACGCCAGTCCCCATAGCAGGAGGGGGAAGACACTCCCACAGCCCGCCGTGGAGGACACGAGTCAGACTCTCCTCCCGCAATGTCCCAAAGAAGCACCAGAACGCCAGCCCCTGTTGCAAGGGGAGGGGAGCACTCCACCGGTTCTGCCTGAATCCGAGGTCCACCCACATCACCGGCTACAGGATCCCACAGCCAGCCTCGAGGGGAAGGCGCCAGCCTTGAATCCCTCCACAGGTAAGGTCAAAGATATTAGGCAAAGAAGGGGGTATGAGTTGGGGGGGTGGATGGCGGGGTAAAAAAGGGATATCTACCGATATGGTAATACCGACCCCAGAGCTACCTAACGAAGCTCCTGTACGGCGGCCATCTTGATATTGGCCCCTGGGCAAACTAGAAGACTATATACTTGCTAATTCTAGCATCAAATCACTGATATGATTAAGATACATTGATGACATATTTATAATATGGAATGCAGAAAGCAGAAAATTGGAAGGATTTACAGCTTATATTAACAGTGTACACCCTACCATCAAATCTACCAGCAACAATACTAAACAGAAGCATCATCTAACTTTTCTGGATGTGCTACTCACCAGTTATGAAAATAAAATGATAACTGATTTGTATCCCAATTCTACAGATTCTCAGTTGTATCTAAACTGGACTTCAAGCCACCCACACCACACTAAACTCAGCATCATCTTCAGCCAAGCACTCAGAATAATAGCCGGCTGCAGCAATGAGGACACTTGTAATGAACATCTACACAAGCTTGCTAGGTTATTTCAATTGTGAGGCTATTCTCTGCATATCATACAGCAACAAATTGACAAGTCTTTGCAGTTACACAGGCAAGCATTTATTTGGAGTTCCAATAGCAGAAACAAAAGTGACAGAATCTTATTTGTGGTTGATTATCATCCATTAGCTCCCAACTACAGAAACATAATGCAAAAAATAATTCTCCTTATTATCCAAAACCACCATTCATTGCTTACCGCAGAGCTTCCAATTTATGATCCCTTATTGTGAGAGCTGAACTCAAGCAAGTTTTAACAAATGGTGGGGTTCAATGCTGTCATCCTAAAAGGTGTAGCATGTGTGAATACCTTTTTGCAAAAACCATCAGTAACTAGTTCTGTTACGAGAAGGACCTATGGAACAAGACTGCATCTTTCAAGCCTCTCAACATGCATAATTTATGTGAATCAGTGCCAAAACCAAATCTGTAAAACCAATATGTAGGCCAAGCAGTGAATGACCTCCTTACACGATTCAGGAACCACAAATCAAAAATAATTATTAAGAAACTTTGTCAGTGTGTAACCAGTCATTTTAACCATGTGGACCATTTGCTATCAAATATGAAGATTTTCCATGTGGAACATCACTAAAAGGAAGAAACATTATACTCCAGAGAAAACCTAATTGCATCCAGATGGACTGAACATCACTGACTATACCATCTGATTACTGCATATCTCAAGAGATCTCAGGACTGCATTGATTCTACATTCCAAATGGAATTTTCACTCATGAAGCTTTTTGAAAATCCAGTGGTGTCAGTTGTGCAGCCATTGAGCAAACAATCTTGTACTAATGAGGAAGCTGAAACATTGTCATGGAAACTTATTTTTATTAATTGGTGAGTCCATCTGCTTGAATCACTATATATATATAGATATATATATATATATATATATATATATATATATATCAGCAACACTCCATATACACCTCAGTCGATCGAAGAATGGAGCACGGACCACAATTGAATGCTGGAAACAATTCCTTTATTGACAGCTCATCAAGCCTCGGCAGCCATTACGCGTTTCGACCCTACACGGGTCTTGATCACATGACGCGCCAACCGGGGGGAGGTTTCCTATTTATACCATTTTTTTCACATTTTTATCAGTTTCTCTTAAAGTGCAAGGTGCCATAAGGTAAAAAACATGAAAATAGACGACAGACTTTATGGTACTACTTCAGAAATGGCGAATAGTTAATTACACATGAATTAATAAAAGTATAAATACTTCTCATGTTAAAAACGTATACACCAATATCATTAAAAGCAACCATAAAATCAAAACAGTACTGATAAAAGAGTATTAGTTTGTAAGACTCCCCAGTTCTTCATCTGTATATGCTTGCACATATATCATAACCAATTTTGTTAAAATCGGACATCCAGGTATAAATACCAGTATGTGCTTATGCAGTTATGCCTGCTTGTATAATCATGACTATACATTCAATAAATATACAAGATATCGTGCAACATGATATGAACAATTAACATGTAAACCTTATGACATAAAGTGACTTGTGCTAGTGCGAAATTCAAAGTGTTAAGTGCTAATAAAATGTTTTAAAATGCAAAAAGTGTAAAAACCTATCCGTTCCAAGTGAATTAAAATTTGAGGGTAAGTGGTACGACGGTTATTGTAGACCTACAAGCAAGTATGTAATTCCTCTGTAGCATTCAACCCTTTCGGAAATTTGGTATCGAGGTTAAGTATATACCATGTTTCCAACCGTCTAAGGGTTTTCTCCCTGTCACCACCTCTTTTCTGTGTAGAGACAGAGTCAATCAGGTAGTATTTCAGGTCCTTGGCATCTGCATTGTGCGATTCACCAAAATGTCTGGCCACTGGGTAAGCTGGATCCCTGTTTTTTATTGCCCTTATGTGCTGGAGCACCCTCTTGTGTCCTTGTAGTATAGTACTACCTATGTAACGTAGGCCACAAGGGCACTCCAGCACATAAACTACAAAGTTGGATTTACAATTAAGGGCTTTTTTGATGGGTCTTTCTTTATCATCAACGGGTGTCATATAGGTGGTACGATTGGTTCCAAATTGACATGCCTTGCATGTCTTACATTTAAAGAACCCTTTCCTTTGAGAAAGCCATGTCACTTTAGATTGGCCACCAGGGTCATTTTGAACCAAAGCATCCCTCATTGAGGGTGCCCTGCTGTATGTAATGGCCGGTCTTTTAGAAAGCAAATTACCTATCGTGGGATCTCCTAATATCAATGGCCATTATTTTTTGATGATATTTCTAATCTGTTTTTCTTCTCTGCTGTACTCCAATATAAACCTGAACGTGTCGACATCTTGTTTTTTTTATCTTTTTCTCCCTCTACGATCTTTCTAAGGAGGGTTTCCCTAGGGACTGAATTGCTGCGTTTGATGGCATCATCTATGCAGCGGGCTGTATAGCCCCTGTCTAAATTTGCGAACCCTCCTCGGTGCTCAGATATCGATATTTTTCTTTTTTTAATTTCTCAGGAACTACTGAATGGATTTACACCATTTAAAAAAAAGGTCTCTCTCTGAACCAAAGGCTACCTTTTTGTCAAATTTGGTGTAATTCCTTTCAGCAGTTCGGGCTGTAACCTGTTTCAAAATTCCTTTTTTCTGTGCCGCCACTTCACAAATCACCCCGAAACTTTCAAGACAGGAGCTGACCGGAGCGCCCCATTAGTTTTGAAAATTTCGCAAAGATTCGTCAAACGACACCAAAGATATTGGCAAAAGAAAAAACGCTTTTTGAATAGAAACGAGGTCCTAACTATAACTATATATATATATATATATGAAACCAGGATCCCAATGCACGACCGCCGTGGGCCAAACAAGCGCACACACACCAGTTAGAGATGAAATAAATCCGTTTATTGCTTAACAAGTCAGGATGACACGTTTCGACCACAAGTCTGTGGTCTTGATCACATGGCGCGCTAAGGAAATGTGCAGAGTATTTATAGTGATTGTAAGTGACTTTACTATGTTCATTGTGACATGGCAAAAACGAGGCCCTTTTACAGCAAGCAGTAAAATCTACTAGTCATCAGCTGATGACTAGGGGTAATGACCAACATAATGTGGTGGCAAACATAGACAACAGACTCTTCTGCTATAAAACATGGTTCATGACATTGCAGTCTATAACTCCATTCCTGCGCGGTGTGCTTATGAGGTAAGGTGTGTTATGGCTGGGAGGAGTACTAAGCCAATGTGTCGTGGCTCATACTAACAATCTGTAAGCAATCTAGATATCCTAACATCTGTATGCAAAAAGCAGTTTCAAATATAGAATGTGATAACTCTGTTGCATGTGAAATAGACTCAAACGTGGCAGTGCTTGAAGTCTAACTGTGTTGATGCCTGAATCAATCACCTGTAAGAGCGAGCGCGCTTGTGGAGTCCTGTAATGTTATACGCTAAGTGCGGGTACTCGAGAATGGGCCAAGGTGTCATGTTGGACCTATGTTCCATGTCATGGTCTGCCAATGGTGTCTGTGCGTCACTGTGAGGCCTCAAAATGCGGAATAAAAATGGTGTTTCTCAGTGTGAACAAGTCACTGACGTGAAAAAATTAGAAAAAAGTGAAGTGGGGAAGGGAAAGCTGTGATAGTGTCGTGTTAAGTGCTCCAGAGAACCCTGGGCTCGCTCTGTGTTCAGCCGAAACTAGAGCAGTGGATACAAACCATGTCTAGAGGTGTAAGATCGTGTGGTGCAGTGGGTTAAAATACTGGACAACCAACTGAAAGTCAGCCGACTTTCGGAAGTTAAATGGGCGAACATTTCTGAAATCAACTGGAGTGACTCCTTTAAAGGAAGTGGTAAAGATCCCCACTAAGATTTAGTCCTGTCGGTGCCTTGGTGTTGAGTTCAATAATATATTTGGACTCCAGTTGTCTTAACAATTTATCTCTTTTACCCCCACGTTTGAGTGGTGGGATGCAGTCAACTACACAATATTTCAAGTGATCCAGGTTGTTGTGATGTGTTGCTTTGAAGTGTCTGGCAACTGGGTATGCCGGGTCACTGTTAACACTAGCCCTGATATGTTGCAGAATGCAAAGGTGCACTTGGAGCTTAGTGCTCCCCACGTATCTGAGCCCACAACTACAGGTGAGAGTGTAGACTGCGTATTCTGTTCTACAGGTGAGTTTTTGTTGGATCACTATTGGTTTGTTCCTGAACTCTGCCGTGATTTGCATGCCCTACAGCTACTGCATTTAAAAAACCCTTTGACCCCTGATAGCCAGTTCTTGGTGATGGTTATTTCAGGGCTATTTCTGACTACAGCATCATGCATGGAGACAGCTCTCCTGTAGGTGATCTCCGGCCTGGGGGCCACCATTGGTCTTAGTGTGGAGCCAGTTTTGATAATGCCCCAGTGTTTATTAAAAATGGATTTTAATACCCGTGCCTCGGTGTTGTGGGTGATGATAAGGCGCGTAGTTACCTTGCTGTCCATGGTCAGCTCTGGGGCAGTGTCAATACTGTTGCTGGTGTCAGTGTGTGTGCCTAGTATGAGATGTTCTCTGGGAAATGAGTTGGCTTTGGTGGTCGCTGCTGTGATCATCTTATCTGTGTAGCCTCTGGCCCTGAATCTCATGTGAGACTCCAATTGGCATTTAGCCAGGTCTGTGCTGTTGCTGCATATTCTGCGCAGGCGCAGCATTTCCCTGTAAGGAATGCCTGCTATCAGGTGTTTTGGGTGAAAACTGCTGGTGTGTAGGGTGGAGTTTCCTGTAGTGGTATTTCTGTGGAGAGTGGTGTGAAGTGTGCTGTTGGTGACATATACTTTGACATCAAGGAATTCCACTGATTCTCTGCTAGATATAGATAGATAGATAGATAGATAGATAGATAGATAGATAGCTAGATATTTTTTTCTTCACTGAAATAAACAAAGGGGACAGGGACGTTATAGTGTTATAGTTAGGAATTAGCATTTAAATAACCCTAGAAATACACTGAAAAAACCAAAGGTTACAGGGATGTTATAGTTAGGTTCTGAATTTACATGCACAAAACCATAGAAATTCAGCTGTTATAGTTAGAGATATTTCAAGTAACTATAACTTGTGCCCTAAGGTAGCTATAACTTGCGCCCCCACCTGCAGCCAGATACTGCGGCCAACCCCCGCATGCATCTAACCCCGCACCTTGCACAGCCTTCAGCCAGGCCCTGCGTCCAAACACCTGCATGCATCTAACCATCGCATCGCCTGCACGCATCGCCAGACAGCACGACCTCAACATAATCTCCTACGCCGACGACACTCAACTGATCCTCTCCCTCACCAAGGACCCCCTCGCCGCCAAATCCAACCTCCATGAAGGAATGAAGGCCGTCGCCGATTGGATGAAGATCAGCCGACTAAAACTGAACACGGACAAGACAGAGGTCCTCATCTTCAGCTCCAACCCCTCAGCCTGGGACGACTCCTGGTGGCCAACGACACTGGGAGCAGCCCCGACACCCACCGACCACGCACGCAACCTGGGAGTCATCCTCGACTCAACGCTCTTCATGGCCAAGCAAGTCAACGCAGTCTCCTCCTCCTGCTTCAACACCCTCCGCATGCTTCGCAAGATCTACAGGTGGATCCCGACAGATACAAGAAGAACAGTCACCCAGGCCCTCGTCAGTAGCAGACTTGACTATGGGAACGCCCTCTACGCGGGAGCCCCGGCCAAGCTCATCAAGCGACTGCAACGCATACAAAACGCCTCCGCACGCCTGATCCTCGATGTACCACGCCACAGCCACATCACCCCCCACCTGAGGAACCTACACTGGCTCCCCGTCGACAGGAGAATCTCCTTCAAACTCCTCATCCACGCACACAAGGCACTCCACAAGACTGGCCCAGCCTACCTCCACAGACGACTCTTCTTCTACGTCCCCAACCGCCAGCTCCGCTCCGCCAACCTCTCCCTCGCCACCGTCCCTCGCATTCGAAGAACAACCACCGGCGGCAGATCCTTCTTCCATCCCGCCGCCAAGACCTGGAACACCCTTCCACTAAGCCAACGACAGACCCAAGACCTGATGACCTTCAGGAGGCTACTCAAGACCTGGTTGTTCGACCAGTAGCAGCACCCCCCCCCCTTTTTTCTCCCCAGCGCCTTGAGACCCTCGCGGGTAAGTAGTGCGCTCTACAAATTCTGTGATTGATTGATTGATTTAACCCAGGCGCAACGGGGGTCGGCTGCAGGGTCTACGGCCCAAACCCCCGCAGTCATCCGATCCTGTGCAGTGCACGGCCAAATGGGGTTGGCTGCCAGGCCATGCAGCCAACCCCCACAGGCATCCAACCCCGTGCTGGCCACAGGCCCCATGGTCAACACTCACAGGCATCCCGTGCATGGTGGGGGCTAGCCTTGGTCAAAAGCAAGAACTTAGGATAATGTGTACTTTATGAAAGCAGAGATTCAACTGGGTTGCCTGCTTTGCTTATATTTGTAAGTGCTTTTCGTTGTGATTTAAGTTTTGCAAAAATTAGCTGCTTATTTATCCAAGGAGAGTCCACAGTTTTGCGCAAAATGTCTGCTCAACTGGAGTACTTTCTACTGCCTAATTAGTAAGTGCTACCTATTTGGGCCCATTTATAGTGCATATTCTACACTACAGCTGTGTAAAGGACTGTGAGATAATGTCTCTAGTGACCTTGTGTGTCTGTGGTTTTGACAATGTGATTGTTCCTCAAGCTCAAGACTACAAAGAGATGAATCTCCACCAAACAAGGGTACCTCCTCCTAATGAAATGTAGTAAGTGCTTTTTTGTTTGCTAGAGATGTGCTCATATTCCTCTGCTTATGGACCGCTGGGGGAGCCTGAATGCCCATGCGGTCCCTGCTGACTCTCTGCCTCCTGCGGGAGCCAGCATTGCTCCAGCATGCAAAAAGCTACAAAAAAAGTAGCTCCCTGCGTGCAGAGCAATTGTTTTGTCTGTTTTCCTGCCACTTTCCCATGTCCTGCTCCCGCCTGCTAAAAGCGGACTTACAGTTTGCTCTTGCTTGACAGGAGCTGTCAAAACTCCTGCTAAGCGAAAACAAACTGCTATCTCCTGAGGATGGGTACCTCAGGAGATAGGGAGCCAGCCCTGGGGGTGGAGGTCCCCAGGGCCATTAGTGGATCCAGGAGGTGGCCCCCCTCCTTTTGTTTGCAGAGGGCCGGCCCCAGGGAGGTGGTGGTCGCCGGGGCTGTAAATGGACCAGGAAGGGGGCCACACTGCCCCCCCTTCCCCCTTGTATAGCAGCCATGCCCTGGATGGCTCCGGCAAGGTGGTGGTCCCTGGGGCCCTCAATGGGCAATGAGGGAAGTCCATGCGGCTCCCCTCCTACTTAATAATCAAGCCTGGGGTGGTAGCGATCTCCCGGACTCTTTGGAGCCCATAGAGAGCGGTGCTTGCTGCCCCCTCCCACATATATTTAAAGCCCCTGGAAGGTGGTGCTCCATGGGGCAGTTTTAAGTGCACAGATGGGGTCTGCATGTACCCCCCTCCCTTTTAATTCCTAGTACGGTTGCCCCTGGGACCTGGCCCAGCCGGGTGCTTAAAAACAAAAAGCACAGAAAACCGTGCTTGTTTTCTTTTACATTTTTTGCCAGATTCATGGATCCAACCACGATTTTCTGCAAAAATAAAAAATAAATGCTTTTTTGCCCTGGCGGGTTCCCTGAGGAGCCCCAGCACCAGACCTAGGGAATCAGGGTATTCCTACCCTTCCCCTTTTTCTTTTATTTTATGGGTCCCAAAATGGCCTCCAACACTTCCTGGTTGAAGTGTTGGCAGCCAATCAGATATCAGCATGAGATCTCTGGAATCCACGGAGGCTCTGCATCCCTAGATATACAAATTCAGTTTTCCTTTAATTGCTCAAAAAACACTGAACGGATTTACACCAAATCACAAACAGCATGCTTTCTGGACCAAGAGCTAGCTTTCTGCCAAATTTGGTGTAATTCCGTCTAATAGTTTGGGCTGTAGTCATGTTCAAAATCTCGAGGGTAAATTGCATAGGGAAAATGCATTTTGGGCCCCCCCTTTATCATGCTTGATGAATCACACCAAAACTTTCAAGACAGCAGTAACACTGGGCGAAGTTCGCGTAGCCGTGCTATGCGAGGCTACGCGAAGCGGCACAAAAACTCCACAACGCTACGTGGAGTTACGCGAGCATGCGGAGTTGCTTGTTTCCGCATGCTCACGTATGCTCGCGAGATGTTTTTGACGTTCGGCAACGCGGATTGCGTGTTCATGAGAAATATTGCACAAACTTTACCATGCGGTCGCCAATGGGCATGGCCATCTTGTTTTCCTATTCTTTGCATGGTTCTGGGGCCTGTTTTTCAATCCCTCTCTAATCTTTTCAATCCTTTGTTTTTTACACTGTTTTTCTGATCTTTTTTATTTATTATCTATCCCTCTCTGTCCCTAAGTGTATATTTTGCGATTTATTTGTACTTCTACTACGTTTTTTTCTACTTTTTTCTACTGTTTTATATTACTTCCTTTTTTACTCTCCTACTTCTTCTCCTGACTTTATTTTTTACTTCTACATTTTCTTTTCCGCCCCCCCGCCCAACCCAGAACCTTGGCTAAGGGTACCGGCTCCAAGGGAAAGGTGCCTGCGCCCAGAAGGGGTGCAGGCCCGGGCTCTTTTTAGCGAGGCGGAGGTGGCCGCCCTTGTTTTTTTTGTGCAGCGCCAACCCCCCTTGACCTTGGCAGCAGGCAGCAGGCCTAGCTCCGGGTAAGCTACCCAGGAGCGTCACCGCCGGTGGGCGATGGTGCGCCGGGCAATGTTTTGCTGCTTTGGGGTCTGGCGCACCCATAACCAGCTGACCCACTGGTGGTCAGACATCTTGGACCAGGAGCAGGACCTGCTGGACCTGCTAGATGTTGAGGTCGTGGGGCTTGGTGAGTAGCTAATAGTATAATACTAGTAGTATTGTGTGTTCTGTAGACTGGGTTACTGTTATTGCGAATATAATTTTTTTCCGAATAGCAAGAATGCTGCGGCTTACATTGCAGGTAAATTACGTTTAAAAATCTTCTGTGATTGTTATTCTTCTAGACACAGGTGCTCGACGCTACTAATCTTACTTGTTTGCAACTTTGCGCTCGCTTGGGCTGATTATGTAAGAGAGTTTACTTTAGAGAACTTAAGTTAGGTAATGCTAGAGAGACTCAAGTCCTTCCTTTGTCCTCCTGTCAATAAGATAGTGGTGGATTGAAGGATAGTTTAGTTACTTAGTATTAGTTGGTCATTTTTTAGCGGTCTGCGTGACGCATCCTCTGTCACGTCACGTGCTGCTGAGTGCTGCTTACTCCAGTCCTTAGTAGAACCTTTTGTAGTTTGTTAGTGAGTGAGTAATAGGCTTAGCAGAACATCAGCAGCAACCAAACAACAATTTGGTGTATGCAAAAATGTATGCATGCGTCCTCCCTCTATGCATTTTGAGGACTAAAATAAATGGAAATGCAGACTTAGTGAACAATTGGCCCATCTGGAATAGGTGGGCTAGGTCTGGTGGTACTTAGGTTTAGGATTCTGGAATCAGAATGGAACGCTGGATTAGTGTTCATAAATAATAACTAGACGGTCCGCGAATCCCGTGATACTACTAGTCGATCAGATTAGATAGGTCAATTTTATTGTAATTGTTGTTTCCAAAAATGTTTTTCTGAGCGTTTTTTAAAATATTTTATTTGTTTCACACCAATCATCAATGTTTGTCTCTGTCTTTATTATATCTTACATGATCAGCACCCAGGGGCAAGAAGACGGGGTCAGAGGCAGCGGGAGCTGGACAAGATGCCTCCCAGGGTCAGGAACGCTCATCTACCGAGGGCTCTGCTGCTGACCCCAGTAAGTCCTCCAGTTGTTAATATTAATAATTATATTTCCCTAAGTTTTACTGCACCTTATTTTTTCCGAACTATTATCTCCGTTTCCTAATTCTATTTTTTACCAAATCTTCTTCGATCTAGACTATCTGTTTCAAAATTCTTGTTATCCCTGCCTCTAACTGCCTCTGCTCTGACTCTCTGTACTACTACTATATTAGTCTGTCTGTAGCTAGGCTTGCCCAGTTGGCCACTCTTTATTTTTATTTAAAAGGTTTTAAAACTCAGATTCACCAATAGCTCTAGCCACTGAGTCCAGTCCTTTGGGTTGTCCTCTTCTAGTCTTCTTAATCTTGAGAGGCTTTTCGACAATGCCCACCAACAAAATGCCCAACCAGATATTTTACTATTTTTGATAGGATAGGACATACTACTACTAGTGTCTACTCTAGTACCCTATTTGTACTAGTGATGTATGTGGCATATGTATGTATTTTAACTTTTTTTTCAATCTTGCTAGTGAAAAAGAATAAATAGGGGAGGTGTATATGGCATCTAAAAAATGTGTAATGTTTTTTCTAGGCGTACCGACCACCAGTGCCGGGGCCAGCAGCGGGGCAGGCGACGCCAGCCAGGAGGGAGCAGCGGATGCGGCAGCTGCCACAGGGGTGGGTGAGCCAGCAGCAGTGGCGGGCGGTGGTAAGTTATACTTATATTCCTTACTTATTGACAATAGTTACACACTCGCTGCAAGGGTGTACACTGTATGTTGAGAGAGACTAAGTTGTTGTGAACAACGGTTGAAGCAGACACCCTTTACTTAGCATTAGAGCAATAGCATTAGCGGCCGGAGTAGTAGTTGAGTAACTAATGACCCCTTCTATCAGACTTCAACTCAGCTGGGAAAGTTTTATGGAGAAGACTAAGAGTCAGATCAGATGACCTTGATGGATGGGTTGAACGAAAAGGGAAAGAAGGATGGAAGGAGGAAGGACGGGCAAGATGTAATATATATGACTGGCAGAGAAGGATATGTGGGATGCATGCATAGGTGGCTGATAGGAATCAGATGCATGCCTGGGTGGGTGAAACTGTATGGGTGATAGCAAGAATCCTCCGGGGTGTTTCATGGGTCAAACTCAAAGGCAAGCAAGGGTGGTGGTTTAAAAAAAAAAAAAAATGTTTGTTGTTGGTGAAACAAACTAAAGTTTGTTGAGAGATTAAGAAGAATGATAGCCATGTTTAATTTGAATGGATGGATGCCTGGATGGTATTCATCATAGCATAGGTGGAAGAGAATGTAAAAGAAAATAAACCGCGCCAGAGTAGCAAAGCCAAGGAGAATAGAAGTTGTATTTTCAGAATACTCCCTTGACTCACAGTAGTTTGCAAGCACAGCATATATATTATGTATGTATGTTGTTATCAAGCGCCTCCCTCCGACTCCGAGGCCCACTCCCTACCTATGTTAATTTATTTTCGACTGTGTCAGCCTGCTATGGGTGGCCTATTGGCTGCATGGTTACACAATCAATCAAAACAAAGTACCTCATGTCGTCCCATATATAAGCAATGATCATTTGGATCAGATATCATCTGCCTTGTTGTAGTAGTCAGGGCAGGGTGAAAGTGAAATTGAGCAGTTGCCCTTGATGTAACAGAGTATGGCCAGTGCCACCCATAATAGAAAAATAAGATGATTGTGTAGTCAGCTTCTCCACCTGCAGACAGTAGTAAATAAAAATAACGTGAGTCTGCGTCACAAGTATGTTTGTCTTGGGCGCAAGCTGACTGAGCTGGCATGCCGGCTACAACAAGGTTACTTAATTTAGCTAAACAAGAGAGAAGAAGAAGACTGGTGTACTCGAGTCCATAGTGCTAGTATAATGCCTGAAACTCCCACAAAATGTTAGAGGCCGAGGAAGTCGGAGGATAGATACCACAAATGTTATGTACTGTGCTTGCTAGTGCTACTGTGCCACTATGTGTAGAATTAATTTTGAGTTACTGTTTTGCTAACAGTATTGGTTACAATAGTCTTTTTTATTTTTTGATATAGCTACTCCTTCCCAACCAAAAAAAGCAAAACCAGACAGGAAGGAGTTGGCAGCCATGGCCCGGCGCCGGAAGCTGGAGGCCATCCGCTTGGAATATCGGCAGCTGGTGGCTTTGGCAGAGGAGGAGGAGGAGGCGGCAGCAGCTGCCGCCTCCTCCAATGCCCTGGGCCCCAGCCAGGCCCCTCGAGTGGTATGGAGCCGCGGTCTGGCAGCCGCCCGCCACACTTCATCCAACACTGCTGCCCCCCTGTGGATGCAATTGTCGAGCTTTCAAGCGCTGCATGCTCCTCCGAAAGGCGCTCCTAGAGGAGCAGGTAAAGGAGGTCCTGGCGATTAACTGGCGACTGAGAGACCGCCGATAGAGATCCCGTTGGATTGCCCCTTTTTTATTCCTTTTTTTGGTGGGTGGGCATTGGGCGACGTACGTTGGGGAAAAGTTGGGGTTTATATATTTATGGACAATTTTATTTTTGAATTTAACGGACGTTGGTTGGACTCTTTCTTTATCTTTTTGGACATTGGTTGTGGTTAGGGAGAGGGGTGGGTCAGGTGTTGTGGGATTTTTTACATTAGTTTATTTTGTTAGGGGATTAAATCATATTTATACTTAAACTTTACATACAATGTAAATGTTTTGTGGGGGTGGTTACTCTTTTACGTCACACGGTTTCCTTCCTTTGCTGCTGCAGGGCCGCAGCTGGTTTTTGATTTAAATAATCTGCCGATTTTGTAACACACGAACAGATAGATGCGGTACCCTCATTATCGGGGTGATTAGGATGGCGGGTGGACTTTAGTCCGCCCGTCATCCTAGTGGTAACAGGACCGCCCCCCTGCCATGCGGCGGTCCCGCCACCCAGATTATGATGCCACCGCGGCAGTCGCATCTGGCATTGTAACATTGCGGCGGTTGCTGCTGGCTGCAGCACCCGCCGCAATAGGAAAATGCCATGATGTGCATGTCCATGCACAACGTGGCAGGCACCGCGCGGTGCCTGCCACCTTGTGTATGGACATGCAGGGGGTACCATGGGTACCGCCCAAGTGCACACCCCCACCCCCATACCTCCCCGGGGGCACGCAACGGGCCCCCAAAGCAAATCCCCACCAGCCCGCCGCCATGGAAAGGCTGTGTAAAGCAAACATCATATTATGGATGGTGGTGCCTGCTAGGCACCGCCACCATATTGTGCCCCAGCTCCGCTCGGCCGGCAATCGCAACGATTGCTGACCGGCAGAAAAGCGGCGGACGGACTTTCAGTCCACCGCAATACCCACCGCCATCATAATATGTTGGTGGGTAAATCACGTTACGATGGCGTAACGTTCGCCAACGCCGGCCCGGCAGTGGCGAACGTTACGCCATCGTAATCACCCCCATAGTGACTTGTCCTACTAGTACTGTCAGTCTCTCCTCCTAGTCTATACAGTCTGCAACTGGACTCAAGGGTGTGGGTGTGTGAAGTAATGAATTAATTTCCATTATTAATTATGCCTCCCCCAAACTTCTTCTCTTACCTGTGATTGATGTTTAAACTTAGGCACAGCGATGGCTGCATGGTGATGATGGTTTAGTTTCCCAAGATGCCATGGTTGTGGTGGTAGCAGTAGACACTGGCAGTAGCATTTGCAAAAAAAGAAAATGAGACTCTGGAAGGAGTAGTAGAACGAAGTACAGTACAGTACACAAGAAGACTGCCAAACAAGAAACCATAATAATGATGATTAGCAATGCTAAGGGGATAGCCTAGTACAACAAGTTACAAACTGTAGTTGACTTGAGTCACTCGACACAAGTGTAACCTTTAGTGCTGTAAGGAGGAGGATGATGAATCCAATCGATGCCGGCAATTAATTATGATGGATTATCATCCTTTGGAAAAAAATTGACTTGCAAATATACTGAGCATGGGTGGGCAAGCAGAAGAAGATCTTCGCCCTGCCTTGAAATTGAATTAGTGTTGCTTTCACCACATCCGCCCCAGCAAGTGTGTGATATATAATCACACAGCCCGGAGGAAGAGGGTTAGGGTTTGATGAATGGTTGGGAAGGGGTATTTGAGGGAAAGGTTTGACAAAGACAAACACTACACATGGACAACAACAACTGAACACACACAATCTTGGCAGACGACCATCATATATCTTTTAAGGGAGAAAAAGGAAATGCATGCATGATGATGACTTGATGGTTAATGATGATAAGTAGTACTTACTAACTAGACTAGTAGACAGTACAGGTCAGAAGAATATTATTAATTATTATTATGCAATTTGCCTTGCCTGTCTGCCCTCAGAGAGACCCAAATTACATACATTTTATGTTCTGTTGTACCGAGCTTCCTTAAAGCTAGCAAAGAAAATTAAAAAATAGATGTAGGGATCAATTATAAGCAAAGAGCAAACATAATAACAACAACACACAGTCGTAATGATTGGAGAGAAAAAATAAATCAAATTATTTAACAGATGATGAATGATACTAAAGTTACTGTATGTTATCCTGGTCAAATTGGGGAGTTGCATCTCGGCATTCCTCTTGGTCCTCCCTTTCATGGACGCTGCGTCCGTCAATCTTGGGTGCCACTGCCTGCCTGGCGGATGCGGATTGGTAGGTGAGTGTGAGTTGTTTTTCTCTGTTTAGCACAGGGTAAAGGCCGGCCTGTAAGTGTAGATGGAAAAACAAAAGGGATATTGAAAAATCAAGGAGAAAAAAAAGCATAAATTACGGAGGAGTGCAAACACTTTCAGAGGTGGCATGGCTAAATCATGTCTACTCTGTTGTCTGTTTCCAGCATTAACCTACAACAGCAACAGGACAGAGCAGGCCCAGGGCACCCACCCAACCTCCACTTAGCTTAGATTTTGACTGAGCCAGACAGAGCGCACATATACTGCAACATAGCATTTTCCAAAGTAAGTAACTAAATCAATGCACGGCTGTTAGTCATACCACTACTACACTCGTGACTCGACTCCACCACTACACAGACATGTAGGTCTGCTGTGGTTGTTGTTGACTTGTTTACCTTTTATGCCACTTCATGAAATGTCCTGAGTTATTCCATCAATCATCTCCGATCCAACTGACTGACTGCGAAGATACTATGTGGTCATCATCATGGTGTTGTCCAACTCAGTCTGCAGTGTACCGAGTGAGTCCAGATTCCATATTAAAAAATGCAATGGATCGGCCTGCAGTAGAAGTACAATTTTGTTATTAAACAACAAGAAGGGAAACATTGACTTGAGTCACTTTTAGTGTGTAGATTAAATACTAGTACACTTCGACTTCATGCACAACAACAACAAAAACACAAACACCAATCACTCAGAGTCAGCGTCCAATGCATGCCATCATTACCTGTTCCTTCTCATCTTAAGTTAAGGGGCAGTCCCTCTCGGCTCGGAAAGGAGGATAGCTAAAGTCATCATGTTCCACTTCTTTTGGAGGGACTCGACGAGGCAACATTTCTTGTACTATTCTCCATCCAATGTCTGGCTTGAGGGAAATGGATTTAAGGCGAGTCAGGAGGATGGAGCAGGACTCGGAGGAGTGGACTTCTTTAATAAATGCACACTGCTCAACTCCAATATGGCAATAAAAAGAGAAGACGGTGGTGATGGATTTGTTGTGATTCGAACCAGAAAGACAGAGACACACAAATAATAAAAGTAAATAAGGAAGAAAGAAAGTAACAAGTTGAAAGCCTTGTTGTCAGGGAAGTAGAGCTCGTCCTCAAACTCTGGTGGTTCAACCAGAAGTAGGTAATCTAACACGCTACTTCCGTCACCTAAGTCGCTGTCCTCATCTTCCTGCTGTGATTCAAGTATTTTGTAATCCGGTGGTATAAAGTGCTGATTCATTTTGATCATGGTTAACTTCACCACATTTTTGGGCGAGAGACTGGTCCTTTTCACTGTTACAATGGCACCAGCAGCACTGAAAACACGCTCAGAAGAGACACTTGCGACAGGGCAAGCCAGATAGTTTATCGCCAGCATGCTGAGGACTGGCCATTGACGCCTTTCCCCCTACCAATACACCAATGGGTTTTGATCAATGTAGACCTCTGTTGGGTCATCCAAATAGGCCTGGACTATCCGCTCAATGCTCAGGGGTGCTCCGCTTTGCTGGGCTCTTTTGCCTTTGCATCAGCACTGGACCTAACAAGCCCTTGCTGTAGATACCAATCCTGTGCAGATTTTACTGGGGCTGATGATCCTGTTCTTGCTGTTGTTGATAGTGTTGGTGACTGCTGTGAGCCAAACGCACTGTCCTCAGGTTCTGAAGTTGAACTTGACACCGGATGCCCTGCAGTACTTGTTGTGGGCTGGAGTAGCGGGCCTCTAATTACCAGCCGTTCTTTTTCAAAGTCACTGGCTACCTCAGCTATCCAAGTTTTGTACTTGGCAACATCCACTTCTGAAAAAGGAATTAATGTCTTAGTGTTCAGAACTGATTTGTACAGTGGATCCAGAATTGTGGCAGAAATGTAATGTTTGTCTGACACAATCTTAGTTTGCACCCTTATATTTTCAGCTAAGCGAAGGGCTAAGCTCTCCACCAACTCATATGCTTCTTTTTTTTCCTCCACACCTGCGTACGTTTCAGACACTGCCTTCAGCTGTTGCTCTAGCATGTGCAACAATGGGATAGCCTGACCCATAGTACAGTCCTCCTTGCTGACTTCACGTGTGAAGAGCTCGAAAGGAAGTAGCATCTCTGTCAGGCATTTAACTAGGCCCCATTGGTCCATCTCAACGGTCATGCCTTTCACAGTAGCATCCCCTAGTCTTTGCATGACATAGTCATTGATTGGTCTGAACTGATCAAACAGACGATCAAGCATGTAATAAGTTGAGTCCCAACGTGTTGGCACCTCCTGGAGGAGTGCTTTGACTGGCACTCTATGCTCACGTTGAATGATCCTCAGCTGCTTCCGGGCTTTAATAGAATGGCTGAAATGTGTGCATATTCTTCTGCAGGTGGTCAGTAAGTTGCTGACTCGGTCTTATTTTTTAAGAAAGTCTTGAACAATGATGTTAATGCAGTGCACCAAACAAAGGACCCTGAAATAGCCACCAGTGCCCAGGGCCTTAACTATATTACTGCCATTGTCCGTGGCAGCAAAACCAATGTTAAGCCCTCTTGGGTGCAGCCATTCAAAGACCTTGCTGTTAAACTCTTCCAAAATGTTTGCAGCAGTATGAGATTTCTCCATGGCAAACATGGCTACAGTTGCATGTTTACGAGTGGCATTAAAAATCTCAGCAGTGTCAACACCTGTAGATATCTTTTCTCTAACCCCCACAAAAGAGATCCAGTGTGCAGTGATGCACATGTAATCAATGGCTTGGCAACTGGTCCACATGTCTGTTGTCAGCTGGATATTGTGAACAGCACTCTGCTGCAAAGCTTGTACAAGCAATTCCAGCACGTTGTGATGTAGTGCTGGAACAGCAACTCTGGCGAAATAGGACCGGCTGGGAACCTTCCATTTTGGGCAGATGGCTGTCACAAATTCCAGAAAACCCACCCCTTCCACAAAAGAAAAAGGGAGAAGGTCCAGCGCTAACATTTTAGCCAGCTTCGCATTGTACAAACGTGCCGTTGGATGGTTGCGTTCGTACTGCCCCTCCGACCCAAACATGCTGAGAATGGTAGGCTGGCTTTTTTTCCTTTCTGGTGCCGCTGATGCAGGTGACTTCTTGAACCCAGATGTTGTTAGGCTCAACGCCGCACTTTTTTTCATTGTGGTACTCTGTTGCCTTGGTGTCTCAGCCTGACTCTTACTACAGTGCCACTGAGATGTTGCTGAGGCTGATGACAATGTGGGTGGTAGTGGTACCACTGCACTACTGGGGACAGGGCTACTTTGTGTACCAGAGAAAATGTCTCCCTCTTGTTCACCTTCCACCATGATCGTATCTTCTTCTACTTCTTCATCCCCACCAACAGCAATGGGTGCAGTTTTTTGGCCGCTAAGGTGCGCCTCCCACTGGATCAAGTGGTGTTTTTTCAGATGGGTTGTTTGGCCTTCGGTACCATAGTTTGTACCAAGCTTACCCCGACTAACACCTTGTCGACAAATTGAGCATATAGCAACGTTCTCCTCCTTACTGCTAACCGAAAAGAAGTACCAAACTAGGGAGGTGAACTTTTTTGCGCTGCTGGAGGTGCCACTTGCAATGCAGGATGAACTGGAGGGTGTGCATGGAATTTGACTCTGTGCAATACCACTACCTACTGAGGTGGTGGCTGTGCTGGATGTAGGTCCCTGCCGGGCCTTTGCAAATGCAACTATGGAAGCTGGAGGTGGTGTTGGTGTTACCTGTGTTGGTGGAATCCGTGCCACATCCCTCACAGCAATATGGGATGGGGTAATGTCGGTCTCCATCTCCACTGGGGCGGGAGTGATGTTCATGATGACTGGCTCATCATCATCTTCCTCTTCTACATCTGCCTCCATAACTCTAAGGCTTTCTGGAACCTTCCTTTTCCCAAGCCTTGTCTCGTGGCGTGGCTCACTCTCAGACTGAGCTGGTAGCTTCCAAGTGGCATCTAGATCATCAGAAGGGGGGCTTGAAGAAGAAGTTGATGGACTAACCCTCCTTTTCCTTGCTGGGGATCTGGAAGACAATGGATCTTCTGAAAGAGTGGCTTGCTCTTCTTCTTCCTCTGCAGGAAGCTCGATTTCCTGAACTGCCCCTACTTCGGGAGGAACAACTACTATTGTGGGTGGTGGTTGCGGCTGTTGTTGCAGCTGTTGTTGCAGCTGTTGTTGCAGCTGTTGTTGCCCACTTATCTGCTGAGTTTCCTCCTGCGTTGATTGGGTACTATTTTGCGATAACGATAAGTCAATTTCAACATCACTGCTCAATTGACGTTTTCGCGATTAAACTGGCTGCCTCTGCGACACTCATGGGCTTGGGCCTAGGTTGGTGGGGTGGGCCCACTGATGCGGAGGTGCTGCTCCCAGCTTACTCCCCGGACACAGCTGCTGCAGGTTTAATTTTTTGCTTCCCAAAAAACATCTTGGGCGGCACACTAGTCTTGGTAAGTGCCACTTCCTTCTTCTGTTCCTTCTTCTCACTGGCAACTTTCTTGGTACTGGAGGACCTGGTACCTTTCTTTGGGGCCATCTTCTTCAGATGTCAGCAGGACGCAGTTGCACAAGTTGCAGAGATGTCTGTGGTCACACGTCACGTGGCGTGCGCAGCAGGACTTCTGTCTGGCAGTACAACGGGTGATGATGACACCTCCTCCTCAGTCTTTTGTGCACCTAAAAGCAAAGAAGCCAGAAGAACATCAGTGAAATGTGGCATTTGTTGTTGTGGTTCAATTACTACTAGTACAAACAAACAAATATAATATATATCTTAGTGTGTGGTGGTCACACTTATTAGTGTTTTATTATTATATTTTATTAACTCAGTTATTAAAAAAACATAACAACAGTGTAGCCATTTGTGAGACTTTGACAACAAGGGCTTTCATGGTATACTGTGTACACTCAGGAAGGATAGGAAAGAAGAAGAACAAAAACAAAAATACAAATGTAATGGAAGTGGAACCTGTTTGGCATTAATTTGCGCATCATGTCATTCAGGGAGCTGCAGCTGGCAAAGGGGATGGAAGCAGTAAGCCAAGAGGAACAAAGGAAAGACATGCATGCCTATATGGCAAAAGCAGCACACTACTAAACTACCACCACAAAATGACCACCAGCCACATGGTCACTCACAGTCACAACAAGCAGGAGGCCTGGAAAACAATGAACTCAAGCAGGCCTATAATATGGCCAGACAAAGGAGGCATGCTAAACAACCCAGCTTTAATGCAAAAATGCAAAAACGAAAATCTACAGGGCTAAAAAAGGTTGGAAAGTTACACAACACAAGTACAACCACACCACACACACATCCAGCAAAGGCATTTATTTAACACACATCAAAAAAAGTGAAATACCCCAAAAAAACACCTTTTGCAATTCAATCCAATGCCATCCATGCCCTAAATGATGTTTAAATTCAACAGACACCACAGGAACACTAACAGTTGTTTCATGCACCCATGAGTAGCAGCGGCTCGGTGGCGGCGTCAGCAGGCGTCGTCGGTGAGACCAGGGTTGCGGTGCGGCATTGCGGCGGTGCCCTCTGCGGTGCCTTCAGGACACGGAGTCGGCAGCGGCGTCGTAGACGGCGTCGGGCTTGAAGTCTTTGCTGTTCCTGAGACTTCTTGAACAGGGGGCAAGCTCTACCTCAAGCCCTTGGAGACACTCACAAAGTAAATTGCAGAAAGTTCAGTTCCAGTCCTTTCACTGCCCAAGACAGAAGCAGCCACTGCAGGCCAACACAGCAAAGCACACAGCTAAGTGGTAGTTCCTCCTCACAGCTCCTCCAGCTCTTCTTCTTGGCAGTCTTCTTGATCCTAAAGAGTTCCAATTTTCTGGGGTTTGGGACCCCTTTTTATCCTCAATTTCTCTTTGTCCTCTGAAGGCAGAGAGGCCTTTGCCTAGTCCAAACCAGTTCTGGTCAGTCCTGGAGCACTTTGTTGACAAGTCTCCTTCTTTCCTTTCACAGTGCAGGCCAGGGACATCAGACGCACCACAGGAGGTGGAGCCAGCATTGTGGAGGGAAGGCCCAGCCCTATTCAGGTCCCAGGTGCATCTCCTCCCACCCATCTACATGTAGATCTTGCTATTCAGCCCTGTGCTGACTCACCCTGTCTCCTGGCATCCCCCAGCCCCTGTCACTCACACTCCAGACAAGGAATACACAACCTAGCAGAGGCAGGCTTGGATGGTTAGACAAGAAAATACCCACTTTCTAAAAGTGGTATTTTCAAACACAGAATGTTAAAACCAACTTCACTAAAAGATGCATTTTATCATTCTGAGTCCAGGCATACTAAACTTGAATTTCTACCATGTTCCCTGGGTCAGTTAGGATTATAAGCTGTAATAATCAAAACTGCCCATTCTGGCCTATGGGGAACAGGTAGCCTTGCAATAGTGAAAAACGAAATAGGCTGTAATTCACTATCAGGACATGCCACACACACCAGGGCATGTCCTACCTTTCACATACAATGCACCCTGCCCACAGGGGTACCTTGGGCCTACCTTAGGGGTGACTAACATGTAGAAAAGGGAAGGTTTAGGAACTTGCAAGTGTGTGCACTTGCCAAGCCGACATGGCAGCCCCAGGCTGCACACAGGCTCTGCAATGGCAGGCCAGAGTTACACTTTACGGGCTGTTTGCGTGGGTGGCACACTCCAGTGCTGCAGCCCACCAACAGCATTTGATCTATAGGCCCTGGCACTCTCAGTGCACTTTACAAGGGACTGACACATAAATCAAATAGGCCAATCATGGAAACACCAATCCATCACAAAGGTTTTTGGGAGATACCCTAGTACTTAGAAAAGGGATGGGTATATATGTAAAAACACAAACAGAATTCCCTTTTCCTTTTGTTCTAAAAAAAGGCCATCTAGATCCTATTCATTTTATTAGTCAAGGCCATACACAGAAATTACATAAACCAAAGCAATTTTTTCCAGGTTGCTAAATATTACAGTCATGTGCAAAAAAACATCTATAATGAAAATTCAAACATAAAAATGAATATTCGAAGGAATGTATTTTCAATTATCTTTTATTCAAATAGTTGTATAGTTTATGTTATCAAATGTTTATGCAAAATAAATAAAACCATTTATATTTAAAAACATACATTCATCATTTAAAAAAAGTACAATGTGTACAATAAAAAGAACAACTGTCGACGCGGCGTTTCGGTGTAAAGGTGGATCATCACCTTCTTCAGGACAATAATTCAGTGTTTAAAATCTGTCAGGTTAGATGTCAACTCCTATTTATCTTCAAGGAGGTGTTGAGTACATTTTTCATCAGGTTCTCGCTCAGGTAATGAGGCGAAATTATACACTATATGCGTGTTGTGAACAGGGCTTTGTCATTACTCAGTCTCTCGCCTGTTTCTGTCCATATACACAGGGATTCATCAATCACCCTTCCATAGGACTATTCATCAATGACACTTTCCCTACTGTCACACTGACTGGAGTGTGAATAGTATATTTTATCCCTCCTCTATCCAACACTTTCTCTACTGTTGCACTCACTGGAGTGGGAATAGTCATTTTTACCCCTCCGCTCTCCTACACTTTCCTTACTGTTGCACTCACTGGAGTGGGAATAGTAATTTTTACATCTCAGCTATCAAACACTTTTCTTACTGTTGCATTCATTGGAGTGGTAATAGTAATTTTTACCCCTCCACTATCCAACACTTTCCCTCCTTTTACACTCACTGGAGTGGGAATAGTAATTTGTACCCCTTCGCTATCCAACACTTTCCCTACTGTTGTACTCAATGGAGTGGGAATAGTAATTTTTATCCCTCCGCTATCCAACACTATAAAAATGTAAATTTTTATATAATTTTAAAATTATAAAATAAATTAAAATTAATAGTTTATTAATTGTTTTAAAGTAAGTATATATATATATATCCAAAGAAAAACAACTCCTTCCGGAGATCCTTCGCCTTTCCCGGGGTGGCTCGGTGCCGGCGGAGCAGCTGGTAAAATCAATGCAAGAGTGAACGGAGTTCCAACGAGCACTCAGGTCCATACAAAAACAACAGGGTCCATTCTTAAGCCAAAGTGAGGTTTATTAACAGCATAAACCAGACTAGTTTATGCTGTTAATAAACCTCACTTTGGCTTAAGAATGGACCCTGTTGTTTTTGTATGGACCTGAGTGCTCGTTGGAACTCCGTTCACTCTTGCATATATATATATATATATATATATATATATATATATATATATATATATATATATAATAATTATTATGTATGTATGTTTAGCTTTTTTTAATTAAGTTTATTTGGTATATTTGTTAAAATGTATATTAAATCTAATGTTTTTTTAAATTAATTTTATTATTTAATATTTTTAATATTTTTAATATTTATTATTTTATTATAGATATAGATATATAAATCAATATTTTGTACAGCTATATTTTTTACATCGATTTTTTCTCTCGATATTTCCGTACTTACATTTTTAAGTATAGGGAGTTGATATTTGTGTATTCTATATCGTAAATTTTTACATCAACATTTTTGATGTCGATATTGTGTCAGTGAACCCTAATAGTTTCCTCTCCTCTATGCTACACCACTTCAATGTATGCCACCCCACTCTATGCTAATCCACAGTACCCTGCTCTACTCTATGCCACTCTACTGTACACTGCTCCACTCTACGCTATTCCACTCTATGCCACTCCACTCTTCTACACTCCACTCTACTGTATTCCACTGTATGCTATTGCACTGTTTGCTACTCCACTCGACGGTGGATGCCAATCCACTTTACGCTGCTCCATATATGGCACTCTCTTCCACTCTATACACCTCTACTTTACAAAAGTAAACCACACTTCATCGCACTCTAATACATTTATTTATTTATGTATTTATTTATTTATGTATTTATTTTTTAGAGCGCAGCTAATAACCCTGGGGCGTCTAGGCGCTTGTCAACCAACATCAGGCCATCACTGGGATTAAATTAAAGGCTAGAGCTTGAAGATTCAGAAATTATGTAGTAAATAACCAGGTCTTCAGGCCCTTCCTAATAGACATCAAGTCCGACGAGTTTTTAAGTTTGTAAGGCAGACGATTCCAAAGTCTGGTTGTGAAGTTTGAGAAGCCTTTACCACCCCAGCTTGATAAACGAGGTTTGGGGACCTCCACTAACATGTGTGAGGAGGATCTCAAATTTCTAGTCGGGGTATACCAGCGGAAATGGTCAATCAGGTAAGCGGGTCCCTGATTATGCAGTGCCTTAAAGGCAATGCAGAGGGCCTTAAAATTAATCCGCTTTTCCACTGGAAGCCAATGTAGAGCTTTGAGGGCCAGCTTGGCCGAGGAGTATTTTGGGATACCAAAGAGCAAACGGGCAGCAGAGTTCTGTAAAACCTGCAATTTTACAAGAAGTGCTTTATTTATACCGATCAGAAGGCCGTTACAGTAGTTAAGCCTTGACAAGACTAATGCAGAAACCACCGTTTTCTGTAGGTCTGGCGGTATGTATGGAAAAATCTTCCTCAGAATCTTCAATCTATCCCTGTACACTCTACTGCCCAACTCTGTACTCCACTCTATGCCCATACACTCCAATGTACAACACTCTATTCCCCTATACAACACTTTTCTATACAACACAACACTCCACTCTACTATACAAGACTCCACTATGCTATGCCAGTACACTCCACTCCATGCCACTCTACTCTATGACACACCAATACACTCTATTGTACTTTACTCCACACTACTTTCCACCACTCGACTCGACTCTACTCCACTATATGAGACATTACCTCACTCTACGCCACTATACAAAAATCCACTCTAAGCAGCTTCACTGTTTCACATACTTCTGTACTTTAAGCAACTCTACTCTACAACACTCTACTACACATTATGCCACACTTTACTCCTGTCTATACCCCTTCACTCCACTGTACTATACTGTATGCCACTGTACAACACTCTACTCTACTATACTCAGCGATACTCTAGTCCACTATATATTCCACTGTATGCAACTCTTTCTATGCCACTGCACCCCACTTTAATCGAATTTACTTTGACACTCTACTCCACTACTCCACTCCATGACCACTTTATGCCATTGTACTTTATGACACTGTATGCCAATCCACTCTGCCACACTCTACAACACTGTACTGTACTGTACACCACTCCACTCAACAAAAATCAACTAGACTGTATGCCACTCTCCTTTACTGTAATTTACATCACTTTCCAATACTGTACGACACCCCACTACACTCTACTGTACAACACAGTACTCCAATTTATGATATTTACTCGACTGGAAGCTATGCCACTCCACTCTATGCCACTATAGTCTATGACAAGCCAATCCACTCAATTACACTTTACTCCACTCTACACTACCCTACTCCAGTGTACTCCACTCCACTATACTGATCTGCAATACTCCTCTCTTTTACAATAGACTTTACAACACTCTCCTCCATTGTACTGCACGACACTCCAATAACAACTCTCCACTTGCGACACTGGACTCTATGATTCAAAATATATTTTTATTAACAAATTTCAAAAAAACATGGAAATTCAATGAAAAAACCAAAGGTTAAAGCTCAGTCATTGTTAGGAAAACCTTATTTTCTCTATTCAAACTGAGTTTAAGCTGCACAAACTTTCCAAATTCTAAAGTTATAGTTATAACTTTCATTTACAATTTATCCACCACCTTCAAATTACTATAAGTAGCGGTGTTGTGACAAATAATGTAATTTGAGAAGTTATAAGTGCTATTATGAATACTATGATGTCGCATGCTATAGGTGATATAGTATTCAAGGGTATAAACAGTGCATGACATGTTCAACTTCCTCAAAGCCACGTCTTATGAAGATGATGTCTTACCCTTATGCTTCATCAAAGTCTTCTCAGGACTACTCAACATTTCAAACAAGACAAATTGACAGAGGATCCCAAGATAAGCCATTTCTGCCCTCTCTTTAAGAAACAGACACTGGGCCCTGATGACCATGCCAACTTTCGGCCCATAAATCACATCCCCTTCATTGGCAAGATCATCAAATAGTACTTTACATACAGCTCCAAGGTCATATCAATGCCATTACTTTCCTGCACGACTACCAATTAGGCTTCAGAACATGCTGCAACACAGAAACAGAACTTTACAAATTATGGACGATATCCTCATGACCACAGAAAAAGATGGTGTTGGAAATTGGGTTACTGGTTGAGGGGGTGAAAAACTACTCAAGCAGCAACCACAATCTCTGTCAGGGTGAGACACAAGCAAACCCCAAATTAACTTGTGCTCAACCCTCTGGTAGCTTGGCAGCAAAGCAGTGGGGCTTAACTTAGTAATAAAGCATGTTGAAATGTGTAAAGTATTTATGCACCAATTCAAACAGTAATTAATTGAAAACACAACACAAGAAAAATTCCACACCAATTTAGAAAGATGGAGTAAAATGTAATAAGTTGTTTGAGATCACAACTACAAAAATCCAATCAGTAGAACTGCAGATATGCAATTTTAAAGAGTTAAATGGAAATAGTGCCTAGAAACTTAAAGCGCCAACTGTGGTTATCTGCCATGCTGGACCAGGACAAAGTCACAAGTTCAGGCCGACTATGATGGAGCATGGGCCACATACAGGGACCAAGTTATAACCGCTGAACAAGTACATTAAGGGGCCGATTCCGATTCGGGCCGGAAAACATACCGACCGACTCGGTACGGGAATGTTGTCCGACCGACACGTACCGGCGCTGCCCGATCCGCGTAGTACGATGCAATGCATGTGAATTACGACCGACTCGTACGGAACACAAGCCGAACGACCGAACCACACGGAAACCAGCTATCCGGCCGGGAAACTACGCGAATAGAACCGACCGACACGCACCAGGAATGAACCCGACAGAAATGTACCCGTGAATTCTGACCCGCGCAGTACGATGCAATGCGTGTAAAACCAGACCGAGTCGCACGGAGCCCAAGCCGTACGACCGACACGCATACAAAACCGAGCCGAAGCAACCCAATACTCCGCGACCGACGCGTACGCCGCACATGAAACCCATCAGGAACACAACTTGAAAGACTCGGAGAAGCCCGCACGAGCCAACTGCAGCGTCCTACTCGGTCAGAAGAACGTCTCCTACATGCCTAAAAAACACAAAGGAAAAAATACAAAAAAAGGGCCAAACAAGCAATGACAAAGTCAATAAATACAGGGGAAAAAAACATGGAACAAGGACACACCCCCAACTCCACCCATATAAAGGCCACAAATCCCTACCATGATCCTTTGCAAATTCAACTGACCTGCCAGCACAGAACACCATCAGACAGCAACCACAGACACACTCACAACTCATCCATCACACAAGCCACACACCATTAGCACCTACCAAATAGCACCCTCACATACACCCAGCAAAACCTACACTCACCCACCCTCACTTGCACACTCACACACACATCAATCCCCACCACCACCCATCACCATGCCCCCAAAGAAGAATCCAAAGTTCCTAGACAGTGAATTGGAAGTCCTGGTAGATGAGATCCTCAGGGTAGAGCCACAGTTGTTTGGTACATTGGTCCAACAGACCCCCATGTCGCAGAAAACCAAGATGTGGGAGAGGATCGTGGACAGGGTAAACGCACAATCACCATGTTTGCGCACAAAGGAAGACATCCAGAACAGGTGGTATGATGTGCGCAGGAGGGTCAAGGACCTACTCAAGAAGGATTACGCCTTGAGTAATCGCACCGGCAGTGGCCCTCCTGCCAAACCAGTATACCTCAGGCCCTGGGAGGAGAAGGTGCGGGCCATCCTACCACCAGTGAGCGTATATGGACTATCAAACATCCCAGAGCCTGGTGAGTACACAACCAATATACACAATATTGTGTGACAATACACACACATCACTGTCAAGGGGATAGTCAAACCATGCACCCTTAGTAAATCCACAGCAACCAAAAGATAATCATCCCAAGATGTGTATGTTAGTCAGATAAACACAATACATGCCATCTCATAGTGATATGTAACTGTGTCATGACATGTACAAACCTAACAACAAATAGAGCAAGGCAGTGGCACAAATCTAACCAACAAACACAGTCAGATATTTTGCCACCACTAGAACACCACCTCACAGGGAAGCTCACTGAAAGGAAGGAATTCTGTGTATGCTGGTGAAGTGAGTGTAGGCAATAGCATGATGGGAGTTGTAGTCACAGATATTGGTCACCCTCACAATTGGCCCATAAACACCACTCTGAACCATGCTCACATCACAGGGAGTGGAAAAGAACTGACAAGATGGCTGACACTGGGTACTGATGTGGGGAGCACAAGGCCCTGCTGGGAACTGTGCAACAACCAACAGCAGGACACCACTGACTGACATCCTGAAAGCCAACTTGCACTCCCTGCAATGGAAGCACGTTCCATGGTGGGATATCTGGCTGGGTGGGAAGGAGGACTGACAGCTCTGACCATAGTTACCAGCAGCTTTTCTCACACACCCCCTTAACACAAACTCCACACAACTCACCTGGGAGAATGCAATGCCTCACACTCTAATTAAATATCCCACAAAGAACAACCACACTGGGTTATGCTGTGTGAAGCACAGGGGCACTTTTGGGACTTGTAGCCAAACAAACACCAGGACAACACTGTCAGCCATCCTGTCAGCACAGGCACACTACCCCACAGGGAAGCAGAGTCAAAAGGAAGGAAGTATGGGCATGCTGGGAAGGGGGGTGTAGGCAATAGCATGATGGGAGTGGTAGTCACAGCTCAACATCCCCCACCCACATGGCCCAGCAAGCTCACACTGAAGCATGCACACCTCACAGGGAGTGAAAAGCCACTTCAAAGATGTCTGACACTGGCCTCAGCTGTGGGGAGCACAAGGCCCTGCTGGGAATTGTGCACCAACAAATAACAGGACCACACTGTCAGCCATCTTGCCATTGCTGTCACACTCACACACAGTGAAGTCCACTCAAAAGGAAGGAAGTATGGGCATGCTGGGAAGGGGGTGTAGGCAATAGCATGATGGGAGTGGTAGTCACAGATATTGGTCACCCTCACAATTGGCCCATCAACACCACTCTGAACCATGCTCACATCACAGGGAGTGGAAAAGAACTGACAAGATGGCTGACACTGGGTACTGCTGTGGGGAGCACAAGGCCCTGCTGGGAACTGTGCAACAACCAACAGCAGGACACCACTGACTGACATCCTGAAAGCCAACTTGCACTCCCTGCAATGGAAGCACGTTCCATGGTGGGATATCTGGCTGGGTGGGAAGGAGGACTGACAGCTCTGACCATAGTCACAAGCAGCTTTTCTCACACACCCCCTTAACACAAACTCCACACAACTCACCTGTGAGAATGCAATGCCTCACACTCTAATTAAATATCCCACAAAGAACAACCACACTGGGTTATGCTGTGTGAAGCACAGGGACACTTTTGGGACTTGTAGCCAAACAAACGCCAGGACAACACTGTCAGCCATCCTGTCAGCACAGGCACACTACCCCACAGGGAAGCAGAGTCAAAAGGAAGGAAGTATGGGCATGCTGGGAAGGGGGTGTAGGCAATAGCATGATGGGAGTGGTAGTCACAGCTCAACATCCCCCACCCACATGGCCCAGCAAGCTCACACTGAAACATGCACACCTCACAGGGAGTGAAAAGCCACTTCTAAGATGTCTGACAATGGTGCTCTGTTGTGGGGAGTACCAGGCCCTGCTGGGAACTGGGCACCAACCAACAGCAGGACACCACTGACTGACATCCTGAGAGTTAACCTGCACCCACTGCAAGGGTGGCATGCTTCATGGTGGGATAACTGGGCTGGGGGGAGAAGGAGGTCTGGATGTCAACCAAATACCACCAATGCTGGTCATGCACACACCTCAACATCCACATTGAAATGCAGCAGGTTGGCAGGACAATGAGCCACACCAATATCAACCTCTGACTGTGACAACTTAGGACAATGCAATGTACAGGGCCGCATCCAGAGGTACAGTCACAACTGTCATGTGTTTGAACCATTGATGCCTGCAGAAACATAACATACATTGCGTGTCTCTTCCAAAAACAGGTGATTATGGGGACACAGCAGCAGATGAGGAGGAGTCCCTGTCCCAGGCTCCGGTGGCCCCTGAGGTCTCTGGTGTGGAACAGCCTCTGCCCTCATCGGATGGCGAAGACCAACCTGGCACCTCTGGTGTGAGTCATCATGCAGCACCAGCAGGACCACCATCTGCACCCCCTGCACCCATTCCTCCAACATCTGCCAACACACAGACCACCCCCGCCGGCACGGACAGACCAAGGACACTGAATGACAACAGCACAGGGACCCCAGCTCACCGTGAAGCAATGGACAACAACCCCAGTACCAACCCCCAAGGGGGCCTAGGGTCACCTGTGCGTGCCACCGCAGGTCCCGCACGTGTGGCCAGGGGTGGTGCGAGGGGTGGTAGGCAGAGGTCGCTGTTTGCAGAGGGGTCTGGACTGCATGATGACCCAAAACTGGCACGCATTGCTGATGCGTACCAGAATAGCACCGGAGAGGTCAGCCAGGTAGTGGGGATCCTCAAGGACATTCAACAGAAGCAGGCTGCCATTCATGCCCGCTTGGACTCCCACATGTCCCATGTGGAGACACACATGTCTGGCATGGAGTCCAAGTGGGACACATTGGAAGAACTGACAGCGGTGCAGAGGGACATATTGACATGCCTCCGCCAGATTAGCACCAACATGTCCACACCTCCCTGTGTGCCCACAACATCTGGTGCCGCAACAACTGCAACTGCCACAGGGAGGGAGGATGACTCTGGTGGAGAGTCCTCTGCACCGCAGCGGCCTGCACGTGAGGGTCCCCCCAGAAAGAAGAGGGGTCGTCCGAGGAAGGACAACTGAGAGGCCGATGGCCATGTACATCCCCCAGGAACCCAACACCTGTTCTGGAAATTCTCCTTTGTGTGCAAACTGTTCACCCTGTCAAATGCAACCAAACTCTCCCACATGACATGGGGAGTTTAAGTTGGACTAATGTATCAGATGACTGTGGACTTTACTCAGAACATTTCTGCTACCAACACTTCCAACTCATCTGGGAACTTTGGATTCCAATCCCAATGTACAGCACCCACCATCCTGTGCACTATCCTCACACATGTATGTAAATAAACTCACTAATACACCATACTTGCCTCTGTTGTGATTCCAACGTTGTTTTTGTCATGGAGATGATGATCTGCTAAATGACACTGTGCATGTTAACTGCTACAGCAAGTTCAACACCGTCATGTGAGTCATGGCGACGTGACACATATGAGGGAGACACACCACTAGGGCTACACAACACATAGACACCAGGGCCATCTGACTCATCGCCTACACTGATGTTGCCAGGAAATACAGTGGAATGCACAGACACCACACCTATTCAGAGTCTGTGTTAACTAGCCCACAGGTGCAGTAAGCAAATGTCAGTCAGATGTGTGACCACAGACAACGCACATCCCAGGTTTATTACACATTTGCAACATGTTGTTTCCACTACAAATGCAAGGTAATCCCACGTGGCAGTGGCCACACAGTCAACAAGTGTAGAAGAAATAAAGTCCAGGGGTGTGTGGCACATCACCTGTAGGGAAACGACTGCTTCCACCCTGAAAGCTGAATCATGGTGTCGGGGGATCCGAGTTGACCAAACAACTCTGAAAGTACCCTGTGAAGGACAGACATGACACACAGTCAAAAGCACTGAAGAACAGGACAGAACTGCAATACTCATGCCCAATACATGTCACAAGATACCTACACAAAACCAAGTTAGCATGTCAACACTGTTGGGGAGTACAGACTACCTGTAAGGACACATCGCTGCACGCATCCAGTCAAGTAGCACATGGCCACACTCAAACAGCAACAGAGCACCACCAACACATATCATGCAAACTCACATCATTGACATGACATCTCTGGATACTCACATTCAGCTGAAGAAGTTGGTGATGAGCTGTGTGCGGACATCACCCTCATCATCATCATCATCACTGGCATCGTGGCCCAGGCCAGGATCCTCCACAGGTGGCGGATGTTGGTCATCGTCATCCAGGATGAGAGGCAACTCCTTCCGCACTGCCAGGTTGTGTAGCATGCAGCAGACGATGACAATCTTGCACACCTTTGCTGGGGCATATGGGAGGGCCCCTCCTGTCTTGTCTAGGCAGCGAAAGCGGCTCTTCAGGAGACCAAATGTCCGCTCGATCACTCTCCTGGTCCGACCATGTGCCTCATTGTAGCGCATCTGGGCTGGTGTCACAGGGTTCCTGAGGGGTGTCAGCAACCACGGCATGTTGGGGTATCCGGAGTCACCTACCTACAGACAATTGCACATTAGCTGAGTTGGAAAAGAGGGTGGAATACAACATTGCAGAACACACACAATGGTACAAAGTCAGTACACACCGACAAGCCAGGCACGCTGGTTCTGCATCTGTGACATCATCCTCGGGATGCGACTACTCCTCATCACGTAGGCATCGTGTGCAGAACCGGGGAAACGGGCACACACATGTGAGATGCTCATATCTGCAAGACATACCACCAGAGCATTGATCGAATGGTAATGTTTCCTGTTCCTGTATGCCTGCTCATGTGCCTGTGGTGGTACCAAAGCCACATGTGTCCCATCAATGGAGCCAA